>OX439043.1:43635559-44362606 GCA_949317995.1 Acholoe squamosa
CTTTCACCTACCCCCAACTCCACCCAGAAAAAAAAAATTGTCAATAACTGCCTGCAACTGATGGTATCAGGCCACCTGTAACAGTCAATAATTAATGATACCTGCCTATGACTGTCAGTGACAGTCTGCAGAAAATGGTTACTGCCTGTACCTGCATGTAACTAAGAATTGAGCCTGGGCTGTAAGGCATTTCTAACATCAACAGTGAAAACCCAGCAAAGAATGATTATACATTGTAAAAAAAATGTGTTAAGCCCTCAAACGCTTTTCCTGCTAAACACCTGTTTTTGCTAAACACTTTCATTACAATAAACACTTATCAGCATTTACACACTTTTTTTCTAAACACTTAAACACATTTCAAGAAAAAGTGTGGAGCTATTCATGATGTGTTTAGAATTTAAACACATTGACATTAAGTGCTTAGACATTAAACGTTTGGTTCCAATCCAACTCACTAGGTGGCAGGGGATGCTTATAATGGTACAACCATAAGGTGTCACGACCCCAAATGCCTTGTGACCATCCGAAAAATCACAGGTCTTCCACCGTTGACCTGATATTAAATATACTTAAAATTCTCACAGTGCTTAGCAACCTACACCATATTTTAGCTTATGAAATGGAGAAAAAAATAAGATAGGTCCACATAAACATAGTCAGGCTAGATTTTGCGCAAATTGCCATGGTAACCAGGTAGTGATTTTTGCATGGTGAGGCCTGATCAGCGCATGAATACACATCAGGACCCCTTCACCCCATAAACTTCCACTGAATTTATGTTTTGAACAAAAAATATTCTGGGCCTATTGAAACACTCCTACTCATCATTCTGATACCAAATAACAATGGGTTTGGCCCCTCTTTCCCTTCCCTTGGGGCCAAATTCCTCAAAATAACTAAGTTCAGAAGGGACTATTTGGCCAGTAAACCCGGAAGTGGTCCGATTTAGGGTGGTGACACCTTAACAGAAAAGCTGGTTTTGTTGTTGCCATGGTTACCAAAAGATTCCTTCATAAACAAAACATTATGAGGACCCTCAATCATAATTTGTCCCCAGATTCTACCTAAAAACCATATTTTATTGGTATTTTGGGCCATTTGGGACAGTGGTGGAATGTGCGTAGACCAAAACTGCCCCAAAAAGGTTGTTTTTCTAGCTACAAGTTTTTAATCTGACATAGAGAAAAATCTAGCCTGACTTTGTTATGGCAAATATGCATTAGAAGACAGCCCAGAACATCTATTTTCTCCTGTAATAAGCCACTAAGCACTGTGAGAATTAGGGAAGTCAGTAAAATTGGTGAAAAGGCCCTAAAACAGGCATTTTTGGGGCCAAAATAGCCAAATTTGACCCAAAATAGGCCCCTTGGAGAGGAAACATGTTGTTATGTTGCCATGGTAACCATAACAATCAATGGAATTCTGGGATATTTCACCCCTGGAATGTTCCATTATATAGTGTCATGATATTCGCTCCTTTAAATGATAGTAGAGTTAAAAAAAATTACCCATTTCTTCAGATTTAGTTAGGAAGTGGAATTTTCCTATAAAATGCCTGTAAGGACTAGAAAAAAGGGAGTTAGTTTCAAGGTCTAACTTTTGTGAAAATTAGACACTTTTAAGGCCAAACTCCAAGAAATTCTATCATTTTTGGACACAAATCCCATATATAAGAGGTGTCCAGCACAAACAACCAAAACTTATTGTTAAAAAAATGTGAAAAGGGCTCAAAAATGGCCCCCTGAGTGGCATATGTATTAAAATCAGCTTTTCCTTTAAGGTGTCACCACCCCAAATGCCTTGTGACCATCCGAAAAATCACAGGTCTTCCACCGTTGACCTGATATTAAATATACTTAAAATTCTCACAGTGCTTAGCAACCTACACCATATTTTAGCTTATGAAATGGAGAAAAAAATAAGATAGGTCCACATAAACATAGTCAGGCTAGATTTTGCGCAAATTGCCATGGTAACCAGGTAGTGATTTTTGCATGGTGAGTCCTGATCAGCGCATGAATACACATCAGGACCCCTTCACCCCATAAACCCATAATACACAACAACTTGATAGGACCTAGCATTGGCACTTCATCTTAGAATGAATTTGTAATTTACTGTGATTTCAATGTGACCCATGGTAAACACCCATTTTGTGGTGGTTGGGTTTTAATACATACAACCTGGTCCAGATAACTCTGTCCATCAAAGTGCTTGGACTCATTTTGACTTAATCTCAAGACTCAAGGCATAGAACATTGAATCAATGTTGATGACTGGATGATCAATATCAATATACCAGACTTCAACATTGATCCAACATTCTGAACCTGCTTAGAGCCACCTTTTAGTCCTAAACGCATTGTTGATATAAACACTTAAGAGATCGAACATATCTATCTAAACATTGATTTTCCTGAACACCTTAGTGTCTACACACCTTTTGATTACTAAACACATCAACACTTTCTGTGATAAACACTTAAAATGTCTAAACACCTGGCAATCCTAAACACTTTAGCGAAAGTGTTTAGGATAAAGTGTTTAAAAAATTGTTGCAAGAAAGTGTTTAGAAATGTTTTTAGGATCTAAACACATTCTTTACAGTGCACTGTAAAAATTGTGTTTAGGATTAAACGCTTCTTTGATAGTGCTAAACGCATTCAATTTTAAACATTGTTTAACTATGAAGTGTTCAACCAAGTGTTCAAATGCCAATCACTTAAACACTTCAGTGTTTGAGAGACAAGTGTAAACTTCAGAGGCTAAACATCTCAGCCAATCAGTCAGTCGTCAGTCGTTTCTGAAACCTCCTCAGACAGGAGGGTGATGTGGGCAGGGACAGTGGGGCTCTAAACATCTGGGCCATAGAAAATGAGAGGGAAATTTCTCAAAATCACAAAATCAATGAAAGATTAGAAGAAAAATGAACAGAAAAATCGGAAATAACTCAGGAATCTTCAAACCATGGGATGTGTTGAAAGAATACAGCCATTTTAGTAAAAGAAATAACTGCTTAAGAAAAATATAGAGATTTGTAAACCAGGGGTCAGAAGTAGGAGGCCTTAATTGGACCCTTATCTTATCTCTTATCTGCGATCTTCTCAAAACTACTCCCGACTGACCACTAACTGCAATTCTCAGGGCATTATTCAAGGATTATACATATATGCACGGTACATGTATTATGGTCACACGAGATGAATTAATGCATCAAAGGTTTTATGTTGAAAACCAAATCTTAGCTTGTCATTCAGTGGCGGATTTAGAAGAGGGACGCAAAGGGTGCGCCCCCACTTTTTTGTCTATAGTTAAGAGTTTATTTGGTTATTTTGGACCTAAGAAAGTCGTCAAAAAATTGGGGGTATGCCTCCTCCTTTTGGGCCGCGCCAACTCCTTTTCAAAATCCTGGATCCGCCACTGGTCATTGCTACATTGAGAACATACTCAAATGTGGAATGTATTGAGCTATTTGACTGACTGGTTAAAGTTGCTGGAAAGCTGCAGGGAATCATCTGACCCCCATACTTTTGTATGCCGAGGGGCACGATGTTTTAGGCCTAAATGTATAGACTGGCTTTAGTCTCTGATTATGTGATAATGATTATTATATATTTGTGAGAAAATAGTATTCATGAAGATGTAATGAGGGAGTGAGAGTATCAGAGTATATTGTACTGTAACCCCCCCCCCATTCATCCTACCTACCCTGCCTGTTGTCGTGAAGTAAAGTGCAAGGGACTGCAGCCAATCTAGCCTAAATGTGCAGAATATTATAAAAGCCCAGGTATAAAAGTTGCTTATTAAGCTCGTGGTCCTACTCTATAATAATAATGGACTTGTAGTGTGAGGAGAAGTTGCAGGAGATATCTGTTTGATGAAAGCTGCTTAACGTTAATGCGTTATACAAACAGAAAAGCTGCTGATCCTACTTCCATGGAATTGTGGCTTGAATCAAAGTTGAAATATGTGTGTAAAATTTTCTTAATGTTGCAGAAAAGTTCTTGCTCAGCACTTGCCACTATACTGTTTAGCAACCACAAAACTGCTCGCGAGATGGGCCTGTACAGTAAAGTAAGATGCTAACCAGGATCATTTGGATTGGGCATTCCCATGGAAGCCATGGTTAGGAGGGGGACGACTTGGCGCCCAAACGTATACATGGGCTGCAAGACCAGACCTCCCGGCTGCAGGAGCCTGCCTGCCCGACCCCTTCCCGGCTATTACGACCCGATAAGCCGGCGGCTGCCCTTAAATATTTACTGGCCTATCGCGTCGACGACGCCGACGGCAAAATAAGCGAGTTGAGCAGAGGCACAGGAACTAGCTCCACCGGCGCCCAAAGTGCCCTATTATCGCCCAGGGTGATGGAGGCTTATCGCGACATGTTAGTCTTTATCATCCATAAAATTTGGAGTTTGTTTACTTATAATTGGTAAAAGACATTCTCGTGGTTTTCAGCATGGCGTCTATATATAAGGGCCTATGGATTGCCCCTATATATATATATATATATATATATATATATATATATATATATATATATATATATATATATATATATATATATACATATTCTGATGCATTCTAATGCATCCTAAAGGTGCAGACCGTGGTATAAACGCAATGTGTGATGATCCGCCTTGTGCATCTACCAGTACCTAAAAGGCACAAGTGCAAGCATTTATAATCATCATATATTACATTCATGTAGGTACATGTACATGGATATGGCTCATGTAATATCTCTGTAGTATCAAGACTGGTGCCCTAGTCAAAGTTCACAATTACTCCACCCCACTACCTAATATATATGCTTTATAGGTATTTTTGATTGGGACGCCATTAAATTAATGATTGATTTCCCATTATTGAACAAGTAATCAATGGATAACTCTTGATGAGTGTGTGTTAGTGAAGGATAATGACACAAGGCCATAGGCCGAGTGTTATTAGCCTTTGCTAACACACACAAGTCATGAATTATCCATTGACTACCACGAAACCAATAAATAATCAATAGAATACCAATAAATTCAAGTTGAAAACAAAAATTATTCCCCCTCCCTGGGACTCGAAGCCAGCCATAGTGTGTGTACACAGGTACATACACCTCCTCGTCGCCCAGCAGCAGACAGCGACAGTGCCCGTCTCGGCTAGGCTTGGCAGCGGCACATGGCGAAAAATAGTGTTTGTACACAATCGGTACACTCACCTCGGCGCCCGGCTAGGCTTGGCTTGCTTTGAATGCGTCTCACGGTTATGTTTGTGTATAATACACCTCGTTGCACACGGCGAAAAAAAAGACGCGTCCGGGCCGGGATTCGACCCGCCTACCTTCGACGGCTGAGCGCAATGCGCTAACGGCTAGACCACCGCGTCTCCTCCTTCAGCGGCCGTCTCGGCTTGGATTAATTTGAACGCGTCCCTTGGTTATGTATACATGATCGGTACACACACCTCGGAGCCCGGCTAGGATTCCTTTGTTTGGTTTAGTTCTAGCCAACCACTTCTCATCAGTCCCTGTGGCGCACTGCATAGGGAGTTGGACTAAGGCCCTGAGATTGCAGGTTCGACCCTACCATGGCAATGAAATATTCTGTTGGTTTTAACATGTAACATATGACATGTAAGGACATGAGAGGCATGCAGTTATCCATGGATAACCGCACTGGGTGTGGGTTATCCATGGATAACCGCACGCCTTACAAAATTGATGTTACAGCCTACAGGGTGTGCAATATCGACAGATATGTGTATGGGAATAGCCACCAAAAAGCACTGAGTAACCCAGAAATCGTGGTATAATGTATCTTATTCCATCTCGGCTGTATTGCCGGTGTCCTATATATGGTTTCTTTATTTCAACAGACCGTTTCTATAGTATTGACAATTTCATTTCATTTGGGTAGAGGAGGGAGGCGAACACACCTTAATCAAAATGCAAAACAGAAAGAAAGAAGAAAGTAATAAAGAGGTCGGCAATCCTATCAGAGAACGTAGGACAGGTGATAGTCAGTCTATCACTGAACAAAGTGTACCCCTATGTGCAGTTAACTGAAGCACCCCTTTTGATGAAGGCGTGGCGAGTGTAGGTGGTCGCGGCATATCGTAATTAGAGGCAAACTAGAAATTGTAATGAATATCAACTGTGCTTCTATTTATTTTGTTTTCTTCCAGACACTTAACGACTACGGTATACAAAGTAGTTCAAGATGGGATGTGGCATTTGAGAGAGGCTATTGACCGGGTTAATTCACTTGAGTATTCAATATACATTCTATATTGTGTACTAGGCAAAAAAAAAAAGCTGTGTTTCCGGTAACATGGTCCAAAAAGTTGAGGCAGGTGCACCCATTCCATGAGTCTTTCGTCGTCTCAAAATATACGTATACGAGGCATAATGACCCTTTTCTTTTTTCTTTTTTTTTGTAGGGGGAGGGGGCTATACATTGACGTAGTTCTACATAGGATACCTTTGTGGCGGATCCAGAATCCAAACTGAGGGGGCACTAAACTTATTTTTGGATCATTTGGGCTCCAAAATAACTGAGCAAAATATTTTTTTTCCGGATATTTACTACAGACAACATGAGGGGGTGCACGACCCACGCGCGCCCCCTCTAAATCCGCCACCGGGATGCCTGCCCCCGTCCCATTTTTTTCCTACTGCAGCGTATAAATGGCAGCCTTCTCCTTTAATGAGTGATACAATTAAGAGCCGCCCATCCTTGCCGCCCATCGCATTTGTTTGTATCAACATCTATGTTGACACAAACTGAACCACCCCCCCCCCCACAAAAAAAGAAAAGAAAGGAAAGTAAGAAACAAGCAAACAATGACAGAGAAAAATGTGAAAGTACCACAAAAAGGTTGCTATGCCCATTTCAATGCGTTCAGTTATAAAACAGTAAATTGTGTGTGGGTGAGGGGAGGGGTTAATGTGGCGGACACGTGTGGGGCCCCAGGGGGTAGTGCCCCCGTGGTGCGACCACCTCCATCATCACTGTAAAAATGGCGGAGATTAGGCAAGATTAGGATGGATCATCTGCAGGATTACTGGCTGGACCCTGCTGCCGTCAAGGAGATAACCCACTCAGTCAAAGCTCTCCAAAGTCACGGTATACAAATTCCTACATGTTCCTAATGATCATGTAAAGTCCATACATACCGGTATGTGTCTTTTTTTGGCAGATGCATGTTAGAGAAGTGCTCCTATCGTCGGAAATGAACGACTGAAGTGGTTGCTGATAGAAATAGTCCGTCACTACAAATTTTATGTGGACACACGACAAAATCCACAGTCCACTTGGTCTCTATGGCGCAAATGAGCCACGCAAAACCTATATAAAATCATATAATCATTAATTCCTATATAAAATTTGTCGACCTATGTACTACAGACCAAAGGTCAACTGCGCCTCTATCAGCCGATTACAGATTTGTATGATCCAATTAGTCGCCAGAGGTCCAGTGGATTTTGAATATGAAATGGCCATCACGATTAATGACAGAAGTTTGATTATACAACTATTGTTACTCATTGTTATCTTTTACCCTTCTCATTCTGGCCATGTGCCGTGACGTCACGAACTCACGTGATTAAGCCTTGACCGTGGGCTAGTGACACTGACCTGTATTGACCTTGGGTCATTAACCATTGCCTAATGAGTCTAATTATGAAGGGCACTTGGAACGTAGGCAGTCAGGTCAGGACACACTAAAGTGGAGGTCTGCTGCTCCAATTGAACTTAAGGACCAATCAAAGTCAAAATGGGGGCCCTTGATGGGGGGTCCCCATGTCACATGTCGATTTTAAGAAATGCCCATGTCCCATGTCACTAGGCAAAAACCCATGTCACTAGTGTCACTAATCCAAATAGCCCTATATGGGACTTCTGGTATTACAAGGGTATGGTGGTGTTCATGGATAATCTTTCATGCATAAGGACCTGCATGCCTCGTGGAACCATATTTTCATTATGTCTTTTTGTTACATTATGACCTTTCTTGGCAGGCCTATATCAGTTCTATATCTCAAGGTAAATTCTTATATCATGTGTAATATGTTTGCTTTTGTACATCCTAAATATAAGAAAAAAAAAGGACTCCCCCCTTTCATTACACCCTAATCAAATGACAGAATAATCCAAGGATTGGGTTGGAGTAGCTGACCTTTGAAATTTGCAAAAAATGAAATATATGCATGCAAATTCTATACATGAAAAAAGGGACACCTTGCCAGAAAACATTTGATTTTGGAACAAGGAAAGTAGGGGGTCTGAGGCAAATTTTGAATACTGGGAGGCCAACAGGTGCATTCTGCAGCTTTCTGAGTGGAGCTGAGACCATCTCTAAGCCCTATTTTTCATGTCACTAAGCTCCATGTCCGATGTCGATTTTAAGAAATGGTCATGTCACCATGTCGAATTTAGGGGTCTAGGGCCATAAAATGGCGCCCACACTCCGCAGCAGTGCCAAAGTAACTACATGTGCATGTATTACCCTTAGTAGCTTCCCTATATAAACAAGAAGAGCTTTTACCCTTTGGGGTCACTGGCCATACTACACTGTGAAAAAAGGTGCTTAGAGTTTAAACACAATGCTAAACACTTTCTTGTCCAGTTATTGAACACACTTTAGAAACCTAAACATGTTTAGCCTCATAATGTGATTAGCTTTTGTGCATAGATTTGCATGTGTTTAGCTCTGTGTTTAGGTTCATATTGTGTTTACTATGATAATGGTTATGTCTGTTATGTGTTTACATCTTACATGCTTAGATAGATAACTGTTCAAGTCTGGTGTTTAGCATTATGATATTATGTTTAGATATGGTATCAATGAATATCCAACTTACATAGATTATTCCATTTATTCTACTGTATCTAAGGTAGAGAGAACATCATACCTCCTGGGGATATCATCACATATATTATCCACCATAGGGAGTAACCCCATGTAGAGGTAGTAAACAGGATGGCTAAGAGATTGATTTGATTTGAATTTTATCTCACCTCGTGCCTTCCTTACGGCCGGCACTCAAGGGCGAGAGGTCCCGCGGGTTGTATCCACACCGAAGTGAGATTACCCTTGTGGCGTTGTTGCCCAGACCCTAGTCTAATGGGGAGGGGGGATGATGGTGACCGAATCTATGGGAAGATAGAAAGCACGCCCCTACACATTTGCCGAAGCAATGGTTCTTTAACATCCGTCACTACATAGGCATAGTGAGAGATGGACAGGCCTGTTTTAAGTCATTTGTCTGCCATGACCGCCGAGAGACTTTCCAGCACAGCCTAGCCAGAGCAGGGAGGAACTCAAACGACACCTTACGGCGAAGTTTGGAACCACCACTGTGCTCCGGCCGGGCCGGGAACCGAACCCACGACCTTACGGCCTGTGAGCGGACGCGCTGCCGACTGCGCCACGCCTCCCAACCCTTGGCTAAGAGAGGAAACATTTCAGTAGCAAGGCGAGAGGGGCCGTGCAGGAGGTGGCGAACATTTCCACTACAACCAGCTGCCCTACATGGCCCCCTCACCTCCCTCTCTCTACTATCCTATACCTCCACAACCCCTGCATGGATTTTCTTGCTCTAAACTGTATATTAGACAGAAATAGTTATTTTATCACAGGGCAAATTTGTTTGTACATGTGCTCTGATTAAGGGGACAAACAGGGGTGTGGAAGTGGAGGGGTGTATGTTCAGCTCTTGTTACTCCCTGTCCCTTGCCATGGACCACTGCCATCACAACCCCTGTGTCTTTCACAACAAATGTTGACCTCTTGAAGGGGGATTAG
The DNA here is from genome assembly GCA_949317995.1 of Acholoe squamosa. Taxonomy (NCBI): domain Eukaryota; kingdom Metazoa; phylum Annelida; class Polychaeta; order Phyllodocida; family Polynoidae; genus Acholoe; species Acholoe squamosa. Next base: position 43,645,367 of record OX439043.1, read on the forward strand.
CTAATGGGGTTGTGTACAGTGTCATAGAGTACATCCAGCCCTACATGACAGTATATAGAGCATCTCTATATTCAGATTAGAAGTTTACAATTCATGGTAGTGAAAAGTTTGATGTGATGCCGATTACAAACTATCTAAGTTAGAAAAATACTCTAAGCATCATTTTAATTGTTGAAATTAGAGGAGTAGAAACATGTTCATTTGGTTGAATTTATTGATGTAAATGAAGTCAACATCTGTGGCTTAGTGAAAAATGGTCAGTAATTATGAAGTAAAAGTTAGGGGACAGGGTCTGGAGTAGCCACACTGACCGAGGATGGAGGGGGGGAGGCCGTGACCATGCTGTAATCCCCTCTCCCCTGGAGGACAGATGGCAGGAGAAGGGTTATTTTCTTAGTCCATGGGGCAGTAAGCCCCATATGTTATAACTCCATAGACATCTATCTCAAATCTGACATATTTCTATTAGAGATGGATGCATTAATATATTCAATTACTCTGGAAATATTTAGAATTTTTGAAAAATTCAAAAAGTATGTTAATCCTCAAGATTAACTCTACCAATAAAATCAATCTGATCAGAGGTAGCTTGTTTATTTAAAATCGCGTTCTCATTGCTAATTTCAGCATTATAATTTACTTGTACTCCACAGTACAGGTGTCTATGGAGGGTATTGCTCATTAATCCAAATGATAAAAGGATCCAAGTGACAAATCTAACATGTTGAATTATTTATATTAATGTACTTGAACATAGAATTACTCAATGTTGATTTACAAAGTCCTTTTAGCAGATTTTAGATGAGAAGAGAGTACACCTGCTTTTAGAAAATACATTTGAACACAGTGCTGCCACCTAGTGTGCCTTTTATACATAAACACATAAACATATAAATGTTTATATGCTAAACACCTAAACATAGGGCCCCAAGCTTGAATCTAATAGCTCCATATTTTAAGATGTCAGATAACAGCCCTCCATTTTGGGGCTCTCTTCCACATTATACGACGTTTACTCGTGTTCATCTTCTTTTTATCTTTTTTTTTTTTTCATTGTTTCGTTGATCAATCGGCTTCAAACTCGATCTTACATTAGAAGATATTGGGGAAAGTCTTTCCTAGGTTCTATATACCAAGTAAACCACGTATTCCAATGGGAAATACCAAACAAGAGCAAATGGAATAGCACAGAGAACTGTGCCTACACCGTCCTAGCAGCAATTACATACATGATAATTTATAGGTCTCAAAGATAAACATGGCTTTTCATCTCTGGATTCTGGACTCTAATCTTTCCACAGTAAATATTTCAAAGCTCTGGTCCCTTTGTAAGCAGTATGTGATGGAAAGATCCTCACAGTTAGTGGATCCACTCATGCCTGCTCAATAAACCACACTTAGACGCAATTCTTGGTAAATGATGGTGGCAGCCATTTTGGGATTGTGCTACTGATCAGAATACATTTGTTCTCTAAGTCTCTACAATTCACTGCATATTCAATTGTACCCAATCATAAATTCATAAATTCCTTAGGCCCATATGCATACTAATAAAGTAGGGGCTATGACATTCCTCATAAAGGAAACTTTAGTTCACTGGTGGATTCTTTTTTTGCTCTATCAAAGTTGATTTCATAGGATGAAAACTTGGGCCTAGAACACAGCATGTACAAGTTATATACCCTAAATCGGCAAAATCAATGTCCTATAGGCTGTAGTAATAAAGGTAGATCTAGAGTATCCAATCTGAGACACTACCTAGTGTGGGTTCTTGGAATTAAAGTCAATGGACTACCGGTAGATACCGATCAGTCCTATCACTGAGTGAATACAGTCAGCCCTTGCTTCCTCGAATTTGGAAAATGAAAGGAAAATTGTCTGAGGAAGCCAAATATTCGAGGATTTAAATCCAAATATAATAGAAAACATAGAGGAAGTTGCAAATCTTCTGTCTGAGGTAATGAGGGGTCTGAGGAATTGAAGGGTCGAGGAAGTGAGGGCTGACTGGGTAGTATCATATCTCTGGGTGGGACTATCCAGGTCCTATGCCCTACACCGTATAGTATCAAACCCCATTCTTCAGTGTACACTATCGCTCACCCTATCGTAATTAAATGAAGCTTGCAGGGGGCACCATTCACCACTACTAATGTGGCGCACCTGGCGGCAGAAGTTAGAACCCTGCTATGACGTCAAATGTCACCTAGTATCGCCAGCCTTGTTAGTGGGACAATACGTCACTGCGGCCACGTCATTGACCCGTCAACGATGTAGTGGGATGACACTGCGTCCGCCCTCCTGCCCCCTAAAGATAAATGTCCCTTCGAAAACTTCCCTCCTCTTGTCTGGACCCTTGCGGCCTTTTGTCCTACTATTCTTGCTTGGAAGAACACAGTTTCTAAATCAATTACGAGATTTGGGAAAAGTAGGGGGCCAGGAGGGAATGTATAAAACATCTGGCAGCTATAGTGCGGCTATAAAGCAGCATCATAATTCATTGTCCTTGGCCCTAAAGGGTCTGGTGGGGCACTTGGTGGGTGGCGTGCCGTATCCCTCTCACTTGCTGAAGCTCTCCAAGCTGAAAGTGTGCTCTAAGTTCGACCACTTGAAGCTCTTTGAAAACGCTGGCTGGCTGATCGCTCGTTTCCAACGTTTCTTATGAGAATCAAGTGGAAGCATTATGTATCTACCCAAGGCATAACATGTCCCTCGCCTTAAGGCCACTTCAGAGGCATAATTTAATGCGTATTTGATGATGCTGAAATTAAGGACAAAAACAGAGCATCTTATGAAAACACGTCACAGCCACTTTACCCTATGGAAGGGGAGCTTTTGTCTGGATCGAGTGACCTTGCTCAGGACCCTTGATGTAAACATGATACAGGGGTATTTAATGTTGCGAATGATGGAGAACCTTTGCTGGGATTTCAAAAAGAATTAGAATAAATATTTTCAATACCAACAAAATTGTCAGAAAAAAAAACACAATTCCCTTTTTATAACTCAAAGTCGGCAAGAACTTTCTGGAGTTCTTTATTGATCTTTAGGTTTATTTCAAGCCGGTGTCTATTTTCAAGTTTGATCTAGACCGTGCTAAAATAAAATTTGCCTCCGGGATTACCTACAGCAATATAGCCAGAACCAGCTTTGAATGACAAAGGTTTTAACACATTCAGAATAAGTGAAACTGTTAGGATCATGATATATTTCATAATCATAGCACAGATTTCATACTGTTGATTAATGAGGTATTTGTGTACATGTGTTGTATCTGCAATAGCATACATGAAAATATCCATTAGTACTGTATACTAGTAATTAGTTTGTGTGTTGTATGCAAACAGAGCAGGCCTGGTTGTTGGGAGTCTACAGTGGGCGTTTGATATATCTGCAGGTGGACACGTCAAGCAGCCAGTGCAGTACTGAATAACATGTACAGTACTCATAGAGAAATAAACCAGAGGAATTCCTATACACCTGGATTTATTCATTAACATCAATATCATTATATCGCAGCTACGATATAGCAAAACTATGCCTGCATTATTGTAACTATATCAAATCAGAACTGTGTCTTTTAGGTTTACTAAGTTTCCATTCTTTCAAAAGCACTAAATGGCTGGACTATTTGACATTCAACATGTTTAACCTGCTAGACGGTTCTGTAACTTATGTATAAGCAAGGACGACTAGTATAATAATAAAGTCCCGGATTATTGTCTCCCTGGCACAAGCCACATACGTGCTGGCACCCTCTCCTCTTTTTAAACTACGAGAGAGTGGCAATAATTGTTAATGCACATAAATGACTAGATTTGAGAACATAAGTTATCCTTCGCATGGTCCTTATACCTAACCTCCTGCTTCATAAATCTTTACCTGAGATCTATGAACAGGTGATTAAACTCCTCTCTGTGAATGCTACAATGTTTAGCCTCTTGGTCATTCGACACCCTTGACCCATCCCTTATAAACCCTCTTTGTAACTTTACCTACCCCTTTCCTCCTACTGTGTTACCAAAGCCAGCTAAAGCTTCATAAAACCCACTTACAAGTCCACATTAAAGCCCATAATGGGGTTTACATACTGATGCTGGGTCTTCAAAGGACACTTACACCTTCTCAATCTGGATGTGGGTGGCACCGGAGACAGGGGGTCTCTCAAAGGTGTAGCTCATCAAAAGTTACCCAGGCAGGGAGGGAGGATGCAGCCCTTGATCACTACAGCAATGAATATGTTGATGACCTATTGTCGCCACGCCCACTCATTTGCATATGTACTCCTACTTAGGGATCAGAAAGCTGATGATAGGCGCTTATTATAGATGAGGGTCTTTAAAGATCAAAGCGGGTTAGCGGTAACTAAAAAGGACTGTTTGAAACCAGAATACCCCATTAAATTCTTGAAGACAAGAATGACTTCAAACTTAAAAACGACCTGGACAGCTGTTTTTTTTTTTATAAACTAAAGTAAACCAAACCAATATTTTAGGGCTCCTTGGTACTATATTACGCTGATTCATTATTAGTGTAGTCACACATATCACTCATCTCATCATTTATACTGACATGTTATGAGCGTTGCTAATACGGGACTAAACTTTGTAGTATACAAGCAGCTGTATGGTGTCTCATACCGTACATATGAAAGTATTGACCTGAACGCCATTGTAGGGGGGCTAGCGGAGGTAAGGCAATGCGCCCAAGCTAGGATTAAATCCATTTATTCACTTGTTGTATAAATGTTTTTATTGGCCTAATAAAACACTTTAAAAAAAAGGGGGGGGGGGGATGGGCGTATTGCTATGGATACCAGGGTAACGCGGCAGAAGTAATGTTTTCGCTGAGCTCATTGATTTTCTTCCCGACATTAGTGTAGAGGGAAATAAATATGGAGGGCTGCCTCGGCCCTGGACAATCTCTTACTTCTTCTATTCAGTTTGGCGAAATGTGAAAACATATTCAATGTACTTTCATTCTATTCATATGACTCTGTTATCTATAAATACAAATAAATGAGAGTTGAGATGCATTTTTCTTGTAGAACTAATTTGAAGTGAACTTGACATAGCTATCTGAGAAAGCACAAGAGTCCATGTGACACCATCACGCCCTCTCTTGACGCTCGGGAGAACCACCTCAGAGATGAGAGTGTGAAAGTGTTCTTTTCCAAAGTTGCCTGTCCTAATTCACATGGGCCATGATGTCTAATTTCATGGCGTTCATCTCCATTTAAAAATTCTGAATGTTTCTACAGTAGTAGGGCAGTAGAGGGACGTATTTAGTCATATTCATTTATTTATTCATTTGATAGCTGTCAAATATCTGTGTGTATTCAATTTTCTTAACCACGTAGAACCACTGGTATAGTTCTATGCCCCATTACATACTGGATTTATCTCATGTGCATCATGTATGTGCATATGAACAGTTTTATTTTCTTCAAATATACCGTAAAGAGAGTATACCAATATTGACTACGGTACGTTTTCTCATAGTCCACTTGCAGCGGATTTTTTTAACCAGAAAAGTATCCAATATTGAGAAAAAAAACCTGATTTTTGGGGCCTAAAAAACGCGGACCTTTACGAACACAACCCGTTTCCGTGTATTTTTTTAGAACACGGGTGGTGCATAGATGGGTGCGGAGTGCGGGAGGGGGGGGCAAAAATGTCCTGTAAAATAGTAGAATCATCCGACTGGTATTCTTGCTTATCTTGCTGTAAATCCCATGTATGTAAGAAAGGGGTTCAGATTTAAGAAATAAATAATTTAAACCTTAATCTACAGTATATATAAGGAACGGATCGGGAGTGCCGGGAGTGGTGGGGGAGGTGCTTGGCACTGGTCAGTCCAGCGGTAAACATGGGGAGGGGAAGAGATAGGCTAGGTAAACATGTCGTGAGAGCCGACGATGGTAATCGACGACGTGTCAGAATGTCAGACAAGGACAAACATGAGATAGAGGAACAACGGGACGCAGGACAAACAAACGTCATAAACATGGCGACATGACGTGACGTATTCCTTGTACGCCACCATCATGCGGTGGGGAGGAGCCTGCATGTGTATTTGAGTGTATGGTAGGGATTAGAAAGTGATAAGCAATTTTCTGACGGAGTGGTGGGCACGTCTGTGTGTTTATGTTTATGGACATACTAATTAGTAGCGGATGCTAACATCCTAATAATTACAACAAATCATGTAGGCTAAGTACCGGGTATATGGACAGGACAACGCTTGATTCAAGAGATATGGTTTACGCTAATTGCACCCAGTAGCCATAGGACGTCTCTGCACGACGCCGGAAATACTAACGAGTTATAGGTGCATGAATACAATACAGACTCCCAAAGGTAATTTCAACATAGAATAACTTTTGTTCTACTAAATTAATTTCTTAAATTCAAATACTATGTGAAACCAGGGTCATCCGCCCTCTTAACCGTGGAGCAAATAAATGCATCAAATGAAAGGTTATGGTCTCCCCCTTGTCGATCAGGAGAGAACTAAATCCCCGTGCACTATAAACCGCATGTTAGACGTGGGGTAATGACCCGGGGTCAAAAGGTGGGTATATTTTGGATGCTAACATTGCTAACTAAAGATTGCACTAAAATTCCTCATGTTAGATGTCAGAAATGAGTCGGACACTAATTTTTGAGAAACAATAAACCCTCCTGGTCACATCAAATTAAATCAACTGTTCGTAAAGTCAGCAAAAAGGGATGTATCCTTTATCAACTCATTTCACTAGAGATAAGAATGAGGTGTGGGGGAGTTGGCACGCTGTGTGAAATCATCAAAGACAACATAAATCTGCCATGAAGCAGCCATGTTTACCTTTCCTAATGGAAGGCTTTCCAGCAGCTGTCTCAGTAAATAATGCCCGCTGTTATGGACTGCCTGTTATGATGGACGACTGTTACAGCAGAAGCCTCAGATAGTGGGCACTTTTTCTGTAAACCATATCCATACCATATCACTAAATCTGACGTTGTGTATTCTGTTTGGTACAGAAAAGGTGTGGTATGATTGAAAGGGATATAAACCACCATGACGTGGTCTAGTGGCCAGTTTGGCAATGTCAGCATGGTCAGGTACATATTTCTCATAACTTCTGTATTTTCTAAAGCCAACATCATGTTTATAGATATGCCATGGTTTGTATCACTGCAGTCAATTGGTTTGCAATGTGTGTATATAATGCACATCTGTATCATTTATAACAATAATCATAGTTGCCATCCTATATCTAGGTTTAACAGACTAAAGGCACGTTACCCATTCAAAATATATATTCTACATACGCATATAAAAGAGTGTACCATTCTAACGACAGGTTACTTTGCCCCTATCTATTTCCATTTCTTTACGTTGATGCTATCAATATAGTGCCTGGATGCATCCAAAGGTTTCACCAAAATGACTTTCATAGAAACGAGAATAGAACAATCCTGAGAGACACCCATATAATCACCAAATCTATATACTTCCCCCAAGAAGAGAAATGGTGCACACTTCATGATCAAAGAGGATTATCATCTAAAATATACAATAAATTCTACAGATATTCATCAATTTGAAGAATCCATCAACAGTGCAATCACTCTTATAGACGTCACACCTCCTGTTTTTAACCATATTTACTGAGGATCCCTCTTTGTATCTGTAGATAAAGCCATTGACAAATTATGGGGATTAGTGAACAAACCAGTTTTTAGATCATTTTAAGGACAGTTACGCTCCTATCTTGTAACTGACACCATTGGTTTGAATGGCTTATCTCTCTTTCTTGCCGACTAGGGCTCACCACAGCCGTTTAATTCTATGGATTTGTTTTGACATTTACATAGTAAAATCATCATGTTAGAATTCCAATGATAAATTTTCCCACATTCATAAGATTAATGATATGCAGAAGATAAGTAGTTTGCTAAGACACCCAATATGTGGAATAAGAGATTGGATAACGCAGAGGGCATAATATTGTACTCTTTCAAAGGTTACTTTCTCTCTTCATCTGTGCTCTACTGGGGGGTAATGTAGTGAGAGGTATATGTTTATACTTTCCAAAAAGTACATTAAACCCACTTAAAAACATCATTGAATTATTTGCATACAAATATAATGTTACAGCAGCAAACACTCTCATGGAACAAAATATTTCTCAACTTAAACACAATGAAAGTATTTGCTATATCTAAACACACTTTCTCTGAATATGTTTAGAAATTAAACATGTTTAGATGGAAAAGAAGGTCTCAAAATGTGGCCAAGTTTGTGTTTAGAAAAGTGTTTAGCTGCCAAACATTGAGTATTAACAATCTAAACACTGTTTTTAGAGTGCGGCAGTCTAGCCTCTCAGAGCTGCATGCTTAGGGACATAAAATAGGAATCCCCACTTATAAATCAGATTTACCCCCGGGATTTACCCCCGGATTTTCCCAATTAGTTTAAAAAAGCATGTCACGAAAGAGAGTGCTGAATATCACCAGCAAACTGGTTCCACAGCCAGATACCTCTGGCCAAGGGACTTTACTCTTGTTATTATGAGCAAGGTTGGTGCGGTCAATTCTCAACTTGATTTTGTTGTTGCTTCTATATAAGCCTTCTTGTATGTTCTAATACATGTTTCTTGAGAGTTTGTATACATTAGGTGCAGTAGACTCCTGCTCCTGCATTCATATTGAAAAGGTAATGCATCTTATATGTGAGGATTTTACACTATTTAACAGTACATAATTCAGAGGCGGATCCAGGATTTTGAAAAGGAGAGGGGTCCAACCCTGGGGCCCCTCACCATGCGCGCAGCGCCGCGATATAGCTACACAGAGAAAATAAAGGGAGTCAAAAGGAGAATCCAGGCTTGCCTTCAGATTGACTCCCCTCTCTGATGAAAGGGAGTCAACTGACTCTCTTAAGGGAGTCCAGGTTTTGCCTTCAAATTGACTCCCCTTTATTCCAAAAGAGAGTCCAGGTCACCTTTGACTCCCTTCCAAAAGGGAGTCTGGCCAATCATTGACTCCCTTTTGAGAAGGTATAATTATTCTAAATAAAAGTTATATCTAGACCATAGCCTCTAGATATCAAGTGTACTGCCAGTCAAACTTCATCTTGTACACTTGTGCTTTGCATGATGAAAGACATAGCAGGGATACTGAACTTCCCTCAAGGTACATTTGTTGACATGACAAAGCAGTTGACTCATTTTGGCTTTAGCTTTCTGATATCGGTACAAAATGGGTGTATAAGGCTTTTTAATGTGATTGAATTGCCCATATATCAAGTAGTTTGTATCATTCTAATCCCGGGGGAGGTACTCACTATATGATGCTATCTCCCCACTGCCAAACTATCGACCCCCTGAATCTAGGCAAAATGACCGCTCCTCGACTCATGTAGTAATCCACCGCCCCTAATTTAAGGGCATTTGAAGTCACCGCCCCTTAATTTCAAGGCATTTGAAGGGACTATACCTGAATTTTTTAGAGATAAGGACCCTTATTTGTAAAGTAATAAGAAGATATTTACCACCCCCTATTTGTGAGGGGGCACACAGAGATATTGCCCTCTTTTTTTTTTAAGTGCATACAGAGTTACTGGCCCCTATTTTTTAGGTGCACACAGTTACCCACCCCTGAATTTTCGTCTCACCGCCTCCCCTTCTGGGGCCCGTTTGGCAGTTGGTAGCCTATTCCGACCTGAGTAGCCCCCCCGGGATTCTAATGTATCTTATTTGGAGGGTATGTATTGATCCTATGATAATTGATTTTTTTTTCGATGTAAATTCCATTGTCTTATTTCCAATCAAAACAAAGATTAGTGCATCCAGAAAAATCCTCTTTGGAGATAGTGCCTCCACCTAGTGGAAATCATTTGCTTGACTCCCTCTGGCTTACACTGACTCCCTTTGGGAGTCCAGCTCACCCATGACTCCCTTATTCACCTCTGACTCTCTCAGACGTTGTCAAAAGGGAGTCAGGATCTTGTGACTCTGAATAAAAAAGGGAGTCAGATAACCTGAGAAGGGAGTCAGGGAAGCATTGACTCCCTTTTTATACCCCAGACTCCGTTTGTGACTCTGTTTATTCTCTCTGTGTAGGGGGTTTGGGGGCAAAAAATTGAAATCTAGATATCAAATGGTGCATTGTGATGCATTTCTAGATCACAATCCAGAAAATTGGATTTTGGACATTTATTCCAGAAGTCAATACTTCTACCAAAAATAGAAACAGGGAGTGCATATGCTATGAAAAGTGGCACATGGAACCTGTAGGAATGACCCCTATACAAATGTCTCTTGTTCTTCTTCCCCTCTTTCTTTTCCTCTCTACCCAGGTAGCACACAAAAATTTGCCAACGTTGGCCCGACGCATCGGGCCAACGTTGGGCCAATGTTGGCTGCCCATCGGGCCTACGTAGGCCCGACCAGTGGCATTTGCCAACCAAATGCCAACATTGGCCCAATGTTGGCAGGACCATTGGCCCCTGGCCGACCATTTGCCGATGCTAATGTTTGCCGACCAAAAGCCAACGTTGGGCTTACATTGGCATTTGGTTGGCACCGTCGGGCCTACGTAGGCAGGATGGGCAGCCTATGTAAAGCCGATGGTTGGGCCAACGTTGGCCCAACGTAATGCCAATGTCTCTGTGCTACCTGGGTATCTTTTTTTTTGACAGGGGGGGTGGCATGGGAAATGAAAGAAAGAAAAAACCTGGGGTGGGTAGGGTTTTCAGAAAGGGGATGCAAATCTTACGTGGTAATGCATTGTCCTTTGATAGAGTTTGAAGGGCTTGTCTCCCAAGAAAATTTTGGAAATATGGATGTCAAACACTGTAGTTAAAGGGATTTTTATATCATTGGGTGTGAATCATGTAGTTTCAGAAGGGCGAGGACATAAAAAACGTAATTTGGTAAATAAATTGTTGGTTCAGTAATCACTAATCTAATGTGATTATACCCAGCAAATTGTCGCCATGATTGGTCATCAATGGTGACTCCTTTTTGAGTGATAACTCACTGCGTCATCTTTCGCCACTGTGTGTCAGTCTCACATGGCATGGCAATTTATCACAACAGTCACCAACATGATCTCACTCACTGCATGAGTATGTGCCACCCCTTGTCATCCCTCACAAATCATGGTGACTTATCACCACCATCGCCAATATGGATCTAACTCACTGCGTGAGTATGTGCCACTGCCTGTCAACTCTCACTCAGAATGGCGGCTTATCACAAGCATCGCCAACATGGATCTGACTCACTGTGTGATTATGTACCACTCCCGTGCCACTGGCATCAACTCTCACACAAAATGGCAACTTATCACTACCATTGCCAACATTGGTCTCACTCAATGCGTGAACTTGTGTCACTCCATGTCAATGCTCTCTGAGGATTGCATCATCTGTCACTCACTCTCACTCAGAATGGCAACTTATCACCACCATTGCCAGCCTTTGTCTCACTTAATGCGTGAATTTGTGTCACTCCAAGTCAATGCTCTCTGAGGATTGCATCATCTATCACTCACTCTCACTCAGAATGGCAACTTATCACCACCATTGCCAAAGTTGTTGAGACAGCACCACTGTTCAACATGTAGCCTATCTAGGAAGTGTGGGCATGAAGTATAAGTCCCATACTTATCAAATGTGCTTTGTTGCACACTGATTTCCATTTAATACTTCAGGGTTGAATCAAACAAGAGGGAGAGAAAATATCAATTGAATTTAGATAGAGGTATCTCTAAAATAAAAGCAACTATCCATAAACACCTTTTCTCTGGTTACAGGAAAAATACATAAGGAAGTATCTACATGAACACCTTGTCTGTGGTTAGAGGGAAGATACATATGGCAATACCTTCTCTGGCAAAACATACTTTGATCTGGCAGATGTGAGGCTGCATGATTACCAATGTCGATGATCATGAGCTTTTCATCTAACAAGGTGAGTGATCACCAGCATCGCCATCACTGGTGAGTCTGAGTGATCACCACTCTCGCCATCCATGGTGAACCTGCGCTATGACGTGGTGCGCATTTCATCTAACGAGGTGAGTGATCAACCGCCTTGCCATCCCTGGTGAGTGTGAGTCATCACGATCCTCGCCAACCATGGTGAATGTACATTATGGCATGGTGTGCATTTCATCTAGTGAGATGAATGATCACCTGAGTGACCATCCCCCGTGAGTGTGAGTGATCACGATCCTTGCCATCTGTGGTGAACATGCGTTATGATGTGGTGTGTGTCTCATCTAGCGAAGTGAGTGATCACTCATGTCGCCATCCCTGGTGAGGATGAGTGATCACTTATGTCGCCATCCCTGGTGAGGATGAGTGATCACGATCCTCGCCATCCCTGGTGAACATGCACTATGACGAGGTGCGTGTTTCATCTAGCAAGGTGAGTGATCACCTGCATCGCCATCCCTGGTGAGTCTGAGTGATGACCATCCTCGCCATCTGAGGTGAGGCCATGTGATCACCACCATTGCTATTCCTGGTGATCTTGTGCTATAGCGACGTCGTGTTCCATCTAGCGACATGTGTGAGCCACTTCACACAGGTTGACGAGGAATCATGACAATTTGCTGGGTATCCTACATCCCTGACCTCTGGCCATTTGTATATGACTGAAACTCAAATTCATCTGGCTCATCTGGGTTTTAGGTATAAGCTATATGCCTTACACATATAGGCAGAGTGTTATCTATATGTATGATAATAATTGTGAGGAGGCAAGTTAAAAGGACCGCCCAAGGGGGATTAGTGCCAATTCTGGCCACCAGGGGGACACCACTATATATGACCTAAAAGGGGGAAAATATACCAAAAATAGTTATGATTATATCACTTTCTTATGTAGATTACAATCGTCCTAAAGGGAAATTTCCATTTTTAAGGAAAACCTTCCAAATTTGGAATGTAAATAGAACATTTTTGAGCATTTGGGGGCAGAAATCAGTGCTTTTGGTGATATTGGTTGCCATGGAAACATTATTTTCACTCAAAATTGAGGAATAAAAAAAAAACTATTTGTAGCCACACCCACAAGGATCAGTGTGTTGAAAAGATGGTAAAAATCTGATAATCAGATCAAATTTTATGAGAAAAAGAATGTGAAGAATATGACAATTTCCCTAATTTGCAGAATTATGCCTAATTATACATATCATCTGATATACAAGGTAGACCTTATTTGGGATTTGAATAGGTCGGTAACCAGCTATAGAGCTGTAACTCTGAAACTAGCAGACATATTTTCTCATGTAATATATCATTGGAAAGTTCATGGCCTGAATTTAAAAATAGACTTTTCCCCTGGGGGACCCTTTTTTCTTGGCTATACACAATTACTCTTGACTGGCTCATGTTAGAACATTTTGAGAAATTTTCATATATTTTAGATGCTGTAGAATCATTAATTGTCCAATTTAGGCTACAAACAATAAAGACTACATCGAAGAGGGAGGGATAGGGGACTTGAATGGGGATGTACAAAGTGAACATCTGGGGTGGGCTTAAAGGTGGACCCCCTATTTGGACATGTTATGGGTGGACGAAAAAGTGGGGGGTCCCCACCCTGGATCCGCCCCTGCAGTAAAATTGCCAAAATTTGACCCCAGATGCGTCCTATATTTTTTTGCCAACTCAGGGTGCGTCCTTCATATACAAGGGGTGTCCTATACGCCGGCATATACGTGAGGATTTATGGTAGTCCAGTTACGGGCTCACAATCTGAACCACTATTACATGCATATTGCGAGGTCGTCAGCATTATACACATAATATAGTATAAACCTACATTTAGTGATTTTACCAACTACATTTATCCAAATACTGTCTAAAATTAGGGATGGTCGTGTTTATAAGCTAAACATTCTTTGTGTGTAGACTGTAAACATTCTAATGAAAAGAATCCTATCCTGGTGGGGAAAACGTTAGGTAGGGTGACTTTTTCAAATTAGATAGGGCAAAACAGAAATACAAAATACTTTTCTTCGTTGGCCTATTCAAATATATCTCCAGTGCATGTACTGAATACACATGTACGTATAGCAGTGATACCTACACTTTCCTCTTAGAATGTATCATAGTTAACAATCGCAGAGAATAACATAATTCTGAATACAAATAGACGACTTACTCTCAAGCTATCCACCTGGATATTGAATATCCTATGATAATATACTTACACAAGATTGCAACTGGCGATGGTAGTTAGGACGGTGATCAGTGGAGGGGTACTGGTAGGGAGAAGGGTGTAGTGTATCAAACTGGCTGTAGAGGGTGCGGTGGTCATTTCCTCTCCTTGATGGATAAAGTACAGACAACTTCATGATGTCTATTCTTCTGTGTAGAGCGCGTTAAGTAATAATTTGTTGATAGTTATGTGTTCTCAAGGAGGTTCCCGGGCTGTAAATGCTGCACAGCTTAATGAACCACTCCTCTGAAGATTATGATTCCTACTTCTGATAACTAAGTAGAAATTCTGTTTTCAACTTCTTGTCAAAATGATGTCAGTATACTCTGTCTGGATTTGATAGGCCTTTGGATTTACTCAACTCAACCCAGAGGAAAATAGGAAATGCACCAGGTACAAAGTGAATTGATAGTATTTCAGAATTTTGCACCTACGGCTAGGGTCTCCATTGTAATCCTTATCTATTACCATATTATATACATGTAGAATCAAACAAACTCGTGCCAAATGAAACACATGATATTTCATTTGGATAATTTCATATGTGTAGTCCTTTGACATCCATAATCTTTTGTTTAGTTTTGAGTCCCAGATGTTCTTACACTTTCCAGCATAATTATGTTCAGAGTCAATATGTTTACAAACACATATCTCAGTCTATCACCGTGAGTCACCTCAGCCGAGTCTTGCTCCCATGTCCATTCCCCACGACACAGTGCAAAGTAATTGTCCTTAACTTTGACGTAGGCTCATGTCGCTGGGACTTCATGGATATCTCAATCTTTGAGTAATAGTGCAGAGTTGTATGGGGTATTATGATGGTGGGTGTCAGTATTTCCTGGTATCAACTGTACATGATCCTTTTAGCCGAACTCTGGGTGCTCTCAGCTAATAGGTATAGCCATGGCATGTGGCAATAGTGTTACCAGTGAAGTACACTCTCACCTTTGGATCCCAAGACACTCTCCCCTGTGTATCATACCTGTGTACTGCTGAACACACCCCCTCCCCTGTTCATGTTCCTACCCACCTATATAAGGGGGAGTAAAGGACCACCTAATAGGACAGCCACAAACTGCGCTGTCAGGTGAGCCATCCCCTCGTTAAATTTCGCAGATGTTATTAATTAAATCGCCTATAAAGGACTCTACCTGACCCTATGCAGTTACCATATACGCCCAAAATAGTTCAATATCAGCTAGGCAAGGATCGTTTGATTATGCAGATTGGAGATGCTTGGGTAAAGATACTGGCATAATCTGATTTAAAGCGGGACAAAAAGGTGGAGGCGGTAAAAATAAATTAGTTGTGGGATTTAGCGCTATGGGGGCGTTTTGGGTGTGTATGAGGGGGTGTTTGTACATAAATCTGAGGGAGTCTGGTCCATTTAGCTGGGTGGTGTATCTGTTTACCGACAGGTCATGGGGGTGGTAGCTCTGCCCGCCTCCTGACAATACCTCCCAACACCCCACCACTAGGGGGGCCACCTGTTCGTGCCTCCCCCCCCCCCACCAATATACAATATACCTCAGTCTCTAACACTGGCTCAACAAGGGAACTATACTTTATTTCTGAACTGTTGATTCGTGCATCAGTGGGACTCAAAGGCTGTCCTGTCAAGCAAACATCAGCCCCTCAGTCAGATTTAAAAAAGAAATAGGAAAGAGAAAATGTCTTGGCAGGCAAATGATCCGAGAATTCAAGACCAAACACAATGTGAAATATAGGGGCAATTTAAAATGTCTTTAGAGTGGTGAAGGGTCCGAGCGGTAAACAAACGAATGTTCCAGGAAGTTAGGGTTGAGTATTATCCAGCTTGTTATTACAATGGATTTATATTGAATTGAATGGACATTGATGACATGAGCGTTCATTAGAATAAGCAATCTGCCATGCCATGGATTAACAGCACTAAGAGCCAATTGCTGGGAGATGCACCTTACCTTCAGATGCAGTTATTGAAGGTGTGGTATAGAGCTTTACCCATAGAGACGACTACACCTAGTTTGAGATAAGACACTTTTTGATATAATCTATGATTGTCCCGACGATAGTATGGGATGATGCTGATGCTTGTCTGGCAATTGGTCTCTTCAAATAATCATTACGGTTTTATTGGACATGTTTAACCTACATATACCTTTTTAAATATCTGATAAAGTGTTCCAATGATACCATTACATACAGCAAAAGCTTCCGAAAATATCAATAATATGTATGTTTGTACCATTCTGTATTGAAGTGAATGGAAACTAATTCTTAACAGATGACACCACCCAGAAAATTGTTGTGACTCCTCGTCAACCTGTGTGAAGTGGCTCACACATGTCGCTAGATGGAACACGACGTCGCTATAGCACAAGATCACCAGGAATAGCAATGGTGGTGATCACATGGCCTCACCTCAGATGGCGAGGATGGTGATCACTTAGACTCACCAGGGATGGCGACGCGGGTGATCACTCACCTCGCTAGATGAAACACGCACCTCGTCATAGCACATGTTCACCAGGGATGGCGAGGATCGTGATCACTCATCCTCACCAGGGATGGCGACATGAGTGATCACTCATCCTCACCAGGGATGGCGACATGAGTGATCACTCACTTCGCTAGATGAGACGCACACCACGTCATAGTGCACATTCACCACGGATGGCAAGGATTATAATCAGTCACATCGCTAGATAAAACGCGTACGTCATAGCACAGGTTCACCTCAGAGGGTGAGGATCTTGATCACCCACACTCACCAGGGATGGCGACACGAGTGATCACTCACCTCGCTAGATGAAACGCGCACCACGTCATAGTGCAGGTTCACCATGGATGGCGAGAGTGGTGATCACTCAGACTCACCAGTGATGGCGATGCTGGTGACCACTCATCTTGTTAGATGAAAAGCTCATGATCATCGACATTGGTAATCATGCAGCCTCACATCTGCAAGATCAAAGTATGTTTTGCCAGAGAAGGTATTGCCATATGTATCTTCCCTCTAACCACAGACAAGGTGTTCATGTTGATATTTCCCTATGTATTTTCCTGTAACCAGAGAAAAGGTGTTTATGGATAGTTGCTTTCATTTTAGAGATACCTCTATCTAAATTCAATTGATATTCTCTCTATATAATCTTGTTTGATTCAACTCTGAAGTATTACATAGAAATCAGTGTGAAACAAAGCACATTTGATACGTATGGGACTTATACTTTATGCCCACACTTCCTAGATAGGCTACATGTTGAACAGTGGTGCTGTCTCAACAACTTTGGCAATGGTGGTGATAAGTTGCCACTGTGAGTGAGAGTGAGTGACAGATGATGCAATCCTCAGAGAGCATTGACTTGGAGTGACACAAATTCACGTATTGAGTGAGACCAATGTTGGCAATGGTGGTGACAAGTCGCCATTTTGAGAGAAGATTAACTAGGAGTGATACACACTCACGCAGTGAGTGAGAGCCATGTGGCAATGCAGGTGAAAAGTTGCCATTCTGACTGAGAGTTGACAGGCAGTGGCACATACTCACGCAGTGAGTTAGATCCATGTTGGCGATGGTGGTGATAAGTCACCATGCTTTGTGAGGAATAACAAGGGGTGGCACATACTCACGCAGTGAGTGAGATCATGTTGGCGACTGTTGTGATAAATCGCCATGCCATGTGAGACTGACACAGAGTGGCGAAAGATGACGCAGTGAGTTATCACTCAGAAAGGAGTCACCATTGATGACCAATCATGGCGACAGATAACGACAATTTGCTGGGCATAATCAGGACACATGTTCAAAATGGAACTATGAGACCAAGTGTATGTAGTAACCCATGTAATTCCGTCTATGCTGAATTAAAACAGATACTCTTTAATGATTCACCTGTGGTTGTGTATGCCTTATTACACCTTGATTCTGACACTTTTATCCCGATTGAAGCATCTGCTTATTCCCTATCACTCTTTTCAATTTGTTGGACTGCTAGAGGATAATGACTCTCTGTCTACAATAAATCTTGTGGTTTTATCTCTCTGTCTATTCCCCTTTGACAGATGGATATTCTCGCCTGATTGGGTCACAAAATGGGCAAATGAATCAATGGAATTCAATACGCCACAGTGGGATAAATTCTGATATATATGGCAGGTTGAGTGCCTTCCTGCCAGCCAAATCACACATCATTAATACCTTAAAATGCCAACATTTAATTAGGCTCGTGGTGGCATTGATATGAGGGGGTGAAGGACAATAGTGTCGACTGATGTGTAAATCAGATGGTGAAACTCTGCCTGTTGCGCGTTCGTCCAATCAAAAACGGCGACAGAAAATCCCCATGGCGTCTCCCAGATGTCGCCAACAGAGCGCATCTAAAATGTCGTTTGGCACCGACGGTATTCAATTTATGTCCATCTGATTGATTGTTTGGACAGTTAAGTGGGTGGTAGGACCCACAGGACAGAAGCAGAAGTCTGGTCCACCTACACTTGAAAACTGTAAAAGGTGGAATTCAGGATCACTGGGTGACACAGGGGGCAATTAGCTCACTAAACGAGACAGCAACAAGAGGTTCCAGACAAGTTTACAAGTCTTGCTGATAATAAGCCACCCAGGATTCAATCCCAGAAACATAAAACTATATTGGACCAATTCATCTTGCAGTATTTACCTAGTTTAATTGGGCATTTAACTGATTTGGCTTTGGATTAGCAATTGCTATTAACAATTGCCTTCACCATGCAGCCAGCAGAGTTAGAACATATCTCTCATGGTTTGAAGCTCCTAGCCTTTGTGTGAACTATTGTGATAGTGTAGAGGAGCTAATATCAAATCGATTTAATTTAGATAAGACACAAGCGGTGTTGGATACCGAAGCCCAGCCTGGAAGATACTTAAAAAGAGTTGGGGCACTCTGCAGTAGTGACAGCATAAAACCATCACAATGTTGGAGGTCGAGAAATCCAATACTAAATCCACCCTCCCTATCACGACCATAGCTGAAACCCCCTCCACCTAATCTAATTCTGTTTGTTTTCCTAAAACTCCTTGTTTTCCCTCCAATCCCACCCATCAAGCCCCTAACCGTTTGATGGTGTTCAGGTTTCAACTTTTGCGGCCTGCTTGGCTCGCGCCAATAAGGATTACAGGCAATTAGAGTAGGCGCAGAAACGCGATCGGTTGGTTAGGCCTGCCCTGGGGGACCACCGGCGTTGTGGGGGCTACTAACGAGTGGTGATCGATTGCCCAGCTACCCTCGTTTTGGCGTGATGGATGGCATAGCCGGAACGGGACTGAATGGCAAAATGGCGAGACTCTGTGGGTGCCCGACCCGCACAGGTATTTCATCTGTTGACAGTAGAGGGCCAGGTAAAGGGTAAAAAATATACACTACCACCCCACTATAAATCTAGTGAACCTACAAGGGAGTAAAGGAGGGTGGTTTTCGGTAGGATTCCTCGTAAGGATTGCTTTCAAATGAAAGAATCCATAAACGTACAGTTAGCACCCTGAGAAGATGGACTGCTTATTGCTATGCTACATTAAACCTATTTATTCATTTGCTCAGCTGGCAAACGCCACACAGGTACCAGTGCATATCATTATATTTCTTGCAAGGGCCAATGTGTAGAGACTCTGTATTATAATGTCGAAAACTAGGCCTGGCTTCGAGACAGTAAAAAAAGAATACAATAGAAAAGCTACATAAGTCAAAAGAGAAATAGTTCCTAGGGATATAAAAGAGAAACGGACATGTGTCGAGGCCTTGTGTTGCAGAATCCACGGTACCCATCGAATTCGAGTATTTTGGTGTGTGTTTTTTTCTTCTTTTTGGATATGTTTATAAGCTCAATACTTTTGACATGCATTTGAATGTTGGCTAAAAACCGTACTACTTTATATCTTTTAGAACAAACATTTTGTTGAAGAAATTAAGTGCCATGTACTGGGAATATGGACCGTAATACATGCTGCATTAAGGGCCCTTTTCGTAGATCCTGTCATGCATAATGCACTGTAAAAAGTTAATGTATAATACAGCAAACTTGCTGTTCAATTACTAAGTTTATTGCTGTAGATGTAGGATCACAGCAAGTATTGTTGGAGACATTTTATTTTGATTTTATCACTTTACATATCATAAAGGCATCTATTTTAAGGCCAAAAAAATATTGTGTGTTTCTAGTTACATGGCTCAAAGCCCTAGGGTCGGTAGGTCGGATTTCTTTTTTTTGGGGGGGGGGGATTTTGTATAAAAAATGTATAGTCATACATGTCACATTCTATGAGTTTACGGAAGCAATCGGAAAAACATGAGAAATTTGAATCATATATAAAAGATATGAATCACTAAGCTATCAACTGTATACCAAAAGATGATCTTCAAGTAGTATAGTATGTATCGGAATGGGACTATAGCTAATCTAAGGATATTACTCACTGGGGATGCAGCCAATCAGAGGCCTCCCTTTTGGCGGTAAATTCAAATGTCCCGTGGTGTGGCACCAAGATGGACAAATCAGAACCCTCCCTTTTGCAGGGGCGTAGGAAAGGGTGGGGGGGTCCCGCCCCCCCCAATCACAGGGGAGGTGGGGCCTGAATATGTCTGGGCCCCCCAAAAATGAGTCAAGCCCCCCTATAAAATGTACAAGGTTCCCACAGCTCAGCACTCAAATTGGACAAATATGTAATTAAAATAGGGAAAACGGTAGATTTGTTTAAAGGTAAGTCATCAAGGAGTATTCTTTTATATAAATCCAATACAGTGATGCATCAACACCAGCGCGCTCAAGCCGACAATTTATGGTGGCTGTGGTGGGGCCCCCCTGCCCCCCCAATGAAGATTTGCTTCCTATGCCTCTGTTTTGGCGGGAATTCAAAATGGTCATGTGACCCAAACCTACTGTGGTGTGCCGCCAAAATGGCGCCCTCTGATTGGCTGGCTGTTTAGGTCATGTGACCTCTATTATGCAAATAAGGTCACATGACCCTAATTTGAATGGACCAATCAGAGGTCGTCATTTTGGTGGGAAATTTGAAAAATCTGGTGACGTGACTCTATTTTTTTTTTTTTTTTTTTGCCAAAATGGAGACCTCTGATTGGTTGGCTGTCCACACGTCATACCAGCAGCTGTATGCAAGCAAGTAGTTATGTGACCTTATTAGCATAAAGAGGTGTGGTTTATTATGTAGATGAGGGTGTGACTATAGTGAGATATTTTTTATATAAATAAAAAAAGGCAAGCTGAAAGCTTGCCAAGAAAAACAAAACAAAAAAAACTAGGAAATATTTGGGGGGACCCTTGGGATGGGGGGGGGCCTTTGGGGGGGACCATTGGGTTAGGGGGCCTTGGGGTGGGGGACCCCTTTTTTTTTGGGAAACCCACCCCTTAGGTAGGGGCGGGTTTACTAAAAATAAAATTTACATAAGGTAGTTAAATATTAAATAGAAATACAATAGAACCCACATACGAGTAGTACACATTCCACTTTTTTATTTGTCACGGAAGACAAATGAATCTAGCTAGAATGCCCAGGTGTGATAACAAGAAACACACTGTAAACCTAAGAGGGTCAGAATTTCGTCCGCACTGACGACTTTGGGTCTTCAGCTTGATAACAGGTTGTCATATATGATGACTAGGTCACATGTGTTGTGGCTCTAGAAATTCTCGGGCATCTTCTGAGTTCAGACTCTTCACTAGAAATATTCTAAATTTTCGTTTTCTGACTTTATTTCAATTCTCTCATATCAAACCTTATAGACTTGAGTAGGTCTACCACCCTGCTGGCAGCGCGAGGTGATTGCGCACCCCATGCGTCTACAGTCAGCGTATTCCTTACGGTGACAGAGGGGCGGCAGTCAGCGCTTTGGATACACTTTTCGGTCACTGGTCACAGCATTGTCAGCCTATCAAATAGTATTGCACAACCCATAACCTTGAACACCCTTTCTGTGACTTGTACTCTGGGTGTAGTATATAAAGGCTGGAGGTGCATTTCTCCTATATATAAGCTTCTATCCTATTCCTATATAGAATAGAATTCTATACTATATTCCAGGTATAGAAACGAAGCTTGCCCCGCAAGATTCCTTGGAAAGTGTCTCGCCTTACCACCGCAGCTTTGAAGTTTCACTCATTCCCAGATGATAGTAGACTAATCCCGGTCCTTGTACTTATGTCAGTCAGTGCGTGGACCGCACCTTGAATATGTTTACCTGAAATACGTCATGTAGAATGAAATAATAATGCCATTCATACTGTGTCACATTCAAGTGAACTCATTACTATACTTGTAAACCTCTAATACACATACTGACATCTTGCATCAAATTGAATGGTAACAACCGAAGTTGTTGTGAGATAACAGAGTCGCTGAAATGTTGTGCTCATTAGAAAACCATTGTGTCTTTTTCATGTTTTTGTCTCTCATTTCTTTCGTCCATCTATCTTATTGTATATTTATTTATTCTTTTTCTCTCTATATATTTATTATTTCTGTACATTAACAATCCCTTATATTTCATATCACCAATAGTATATTCACACTCCATTTCAAATGTGCGAACAAAAGATATTGTGAACAACACCCCGGGGAACAACACAAGGCGTCACAAGGTATATCATATTATTGTCCGATTTTATCACTTATTTTTGTAATTTGTGACCTGGCAATAAAGCCTCTTCAACCTTAAAAACCAATGGGCATGTAATAGAGGACGAATTACATGTAAGGGGCGGTACGAGTCTATGATTATCAATGAATACCAACTACGATACTACCTAATTTTGTCCTCTGCTGGTCAACCCTGCATTCGGAATCACATGACGGACGATGTACATCATATAACTCTTTTCTTATTAGTACTTCCTGCGCCATCTGAAACTTTAATTCAAATTATAATCGTTCAGAATGAGCATGACACCTTGGTAAGTCTACCCTCTCTAAACTGTCATAAAGGTGTTTATAAATTAAACATGTTTAGGGTGATATTGTGCTTAATTTCTAAACACATGACATTTTTTGTGCTTAAAACCTAAACACATGGAAGCTGTAAACACAATATTGGATACTTTCCAGCCTCTAAACACCATAGTGTTTAGAATACCCCTCTTAATCCCCTGAACCTTAATGGTCTCCAGACTTATGGCCCCCATGCTTCATGGCCTCCATCCACATAGCCCCCTGACCCATGGCCTCCATGACTCATGGCCCCCAGGACCCATTGCCTCATGCCACATGACCTCAAAATGACCCATGTACGATTCTGTATGAGCCCAGTACGATCCTATACAACAGGATTGTACTGGGCTCATACAGGATCATACTGGGCTCGCACAGGATTGTACTGGACTCGCACTGTCATGTTGAGGCCATGTGGCATGAGGCCATGGGTCTTTGGGGCTAAGAGTCATGGAGGCCACGGGTCAGGGGGCTTTGTGGATTTTCCGAGTTTCCCCACAGAGACAAGAAGGGGAAACTTAAATAGGCCTATACTAGACTTGGAGTTTTCTCTACATATAGGAACTGTTACATAGTAGGTAAGTTTCTTTGATATTTCTATTTGGAAACCTCCCAAGCCAATAAGTAATTGGAATTGCTCTCTTATATATGTACTAGATGAATACTCAATATCAACCAATTGATATAGAATTTACTTTACTAATGGCCTATTCCGTGTCAGTTCAACCAACCTTCCCGGATGACCATCTTGGATTTTCTTCTAACTCATATATATGTTAGGTCAATGTATCTGAAGTACTCTTCCCAAATATTTCCTTAAAATTCCAAATAGTCTCCAAGTTTTGGCCCATATAGTGGGAGGGGGGTCAGCCATCGGGAGCAAACGCTTATTTCTGGGCCATTTTCAGAAGCCTGTCATGAAAAAACCACTATTGTTACAGGTCCAAGTTTAATCAGACATGTACTACCACTTGTAGAGACCAGCAAACAAGCATAAAAACATACGCCTTGCACTGTGTGTTGATGCACTGAGGCTCGGAAAACAGGAAAAAATCAATGGGCTCTCAAGAATTTTAAATAATCAAAAATCTGTCAAAATTAGAATCTTATCTCCAGAACTTTATATTTGGGAAACTTATTGAGGTAGATATGGGGCTTGTATTGGTATGAGAATTTTACCTCAAAACACCATACAGGTGGCGCTGCTGGTGGCCAAAATCGGCCAATTTAGTCAAATGACCTATTTTCAGCAGCCATTAAAGTCATGTGACCCCAAAGTTATTGACCTGCCATATTTTTTATTCCTGAAATACCTCATGTTGAGCTTTAATTTGAATATAGTGGCTAAGGTGTTCCGTATTTCTTTATGGGTGAAAAAAATTCCTCAAAGTACCTTATTTTACCTATCATTTTAAGTTTTTTCCTACCAATTTCTATATGAACAACCTAAATATAAATCAGTTTTGAGTGTTGTAGGTAATACCACGGACCTGAAAGTCTGGATTCGAATCAGTATAGCATTGCAGTCTATCAACTGTGCCATGGGTCCCTGGTGGGAGAAATGGGAACTACTAATGGTAGGCCTTAACATGACCTACAGAAGATAATTTTTTTGCCCCACTTAGCTTTGTCACAGCTCTATGATTCAAAAAGCATCAGAGAGCCCTTGATCTATAGTTTCTGACTGACCCTATTTCATCATGATATCAAAAGTGGATATTTTTGAGAAAAGGCTCCGATTTTGACGATTTTTTTGAAAAATTACCAAAAATTGACCCCCTCCTAGAAAATTTTCTTCTCATGATTTCCATCGAAAATCACTTGGGTCACTTAGATAAAGAACATAGCTATCCAAATCCTTTTGAATTATGGATCTATCACAATTCTAAGTGACAAAAGAAAATGATCTCCTGACTGCCATTTTATGAGTTCGGGCTGAATTAGCTTTATATTTCTATCAGAATGACCAATCCAAGATAATTTTTCCCCCAACTTAGCTATGTAACAGCTCTTTGATTTAAAAAGCATCAGAAAGCCTTTGATTGGTAGTTTCTGACTGATCTTATTTCATCATGATATCAGATGTGGTTATTTTTGAGAAAAGGCTCCGATTTTGAAGATTTTTCTGAAAAATTGTCAAAAATTACCCCCATCCTAAATTTTCTCTTCTTCTGATTTCCATAGGAAATCACTTGGGTCACTTAGATGAAGAACATAGCTATCCAAATCCTTTTGAATTATGGATCTATCACAATTTTAAGTGACAAAAGAAAATTATCTCCTGACTGCCACTTTATGAGTTCGGGGCTGAATTAGCTTTATATTTCTATCACAATGACCAATCCCAACTTAGTTATGTCACAGCTCTTTTATTTAAAAAGTATCAGAAAACCCTTGATTTGTAGTTTCTGACTGACCTTATTTCATCATGATATCAAAAGTGGCTATTTTTGAGAAAAGGCTCCGTTTTTGAAGATTTTTTTTTAGAAAAATTGCCAAAAATTGCCCCCTCCTGGAAGATTTACTTCTCATGATTTCCACCGGAAATCATTTGGGTCACTTAGATGAAGAAAATAGCTATCCAAATCCTTTTGAATCATGGGAATTTTAAGGGACAGAAGAAAATTATCTCCTAAGGGCCAGTGACTGCAAGATTTTGTAGGAGGCTCCCATAGTTACCCACCAGGGGGCAGCACACTCACTTCTCTCTCTCTTTTACAGATATACTGTTTCCATTGCATAGATAACCTATCTGTGCATTACCATAATGGTTAATTATAGTTATAGCTACAAAAATTACATATTATTTGTAAGAATAATTTATGAATAAATAGAATATAAGATGTTTAACATGCTGGCTCTGTGCTGCCACCTAGTGACACATAAGGATTTCCATTGCCATCTAGTGGCAGATGGTGAAAACACACCCATGGCACACCTCTCCCAAAGAAGGCCTTTCTTTCATATCCAGTGTTTCAGGTCCGTGGTAATACTGATTGATAGCAGTGTCATGCCTATTCATACTGCATATACTTGAAATATAGGATAAGCAATGTAAGTTGCTGAAAACTCCAAAAGTGGTCCTTAAAGGGTTGGACAATGCCCAAACTACCATATATACTTACACTATTGCTTATATATACTAGCTCTCTATTCTAAATGGCTTTTTGTGTCCTTCCACTCAGTGGGCTCAGAATACCAATGAAGATTTGGCTTCAAACTTCACCTACTTTAGGGCATTCATGTGATTGAACAAGGCAAGAAAATTGGTACTTTAAACATTGGTACTTTAAACATAGTGGCCAAAGAGTGCTTTATTTGATATATTTCTTCAAATATATCCTTGTCTGCCTTAGGCCTAAATTTTCTAGCTTTTTTTTAGGCTGTGGTAAGCCACAAGTATGGTGTATCAACAAAAATTCACTTTAAAAATCATGACCTCATCAAAATTGGAAATAGGCTGTTTATTTAAGGTTAGCTGGTTATTTGAAGTTAGTTGAACTTTAATTTTGTACTAAATATGCCTTTTCTGGCAAAATTCTCTTATTTTAAGAAAATTTTACAAAAAAAAAAGAAATTGATTAATAATGTAGGGTATACGTTGGGATACCTGGACATACCATTTTTAGGCCTTATTCAAGACTATTTATAAGCTAAGCATCTGGTATTTCTTCAGAACTAGTCATGCATTTTCATTCTAATGAGTTGGTTCAGGTCTGCCACTGGGATATTTTGCATCAGTTTCCCTTTTTGGACTCTAACCCCTGACAATTTTCTGATTGATATTGTTTTTGTTTGTTGTTTTTCTTTTCACCAAAAATTCACATCCCAATACCCAAAATGATTTTTCTCCCAGGGAATCTTCTTTACACTAGCTCCAGCTGGTTGGGAATGTAGGCTGCCTGGTTGGGGTTTTCTTTTTTTACCTCTTCATACTGAAATATTTGAGTAAATCAAGTAATTAGAATTAAACACCCTTATTTGTTTTTTGCATAAAGATCAGGACTCAAACCTTCATTGACCTTTTCTTCTCTAGAAAACAGAGATCTGAAATATGTATTTAGCTAGATTAGAAGACTTTGGATAGGGAGCTTTTCCCAACCCTTGAAGAACCCTTTTGGAGTTTTCAACAATTTACATTGCTTATCCTATATTTCAAGTATATACAGCATGAATAGACATGACACTGCTATCGATCAGTCTTACCTACAACACTCAAAACTGCTTCTTTTTTAGGTTTTTTATATAGAAAATAGTAGGAAAAAGCCTAAAATGATAGGTAAAATACCATACTTTGAGAAAATTTTTCCACCTATAAAGAAATATGGAACACCTTAATGACTATATGCAAATTAAAGCTCAACATGAGGCATTTCAGGAAAAAAATATGGCGGGTCCATAACTTTGGGGTCACATGACTTTAATGGCTGCTGAATAGAGGTAATTTGACTAAATTGGCCAACTATGGCCACCAGCAGCGCCACCTGTATGGTGTTTCGAGGTAAAATTATCATACCAATACAAGCCCCATATCTACCTCAATATGTTTCCCAAATATACAGTTGCTGGAGAAGAGATTGTAATTTTGACAGATTTTGGATTATTTAAAATTCTTGAGAGCCCATTGATTTTTTCCTGTTTTCTGAGCCTCAGTGCATCAACACACAGTGCAAGGGATATGTTTTTATGCTTGTTTGCTGGTCTCTACAAGTAGTAGTACATGTCTGGTTAAACCTGGACCTGTAACAATAGTGTTTTTTTCATGACAGGCTTCTGAAAATGGCCCAGAAATAAGGGTTTGCTCCCGACGGCTTACCCCCCTCCCACTATATTATGGGCCAAAACTCGGAGACTATTTTGAATTTTGAGGAAATATTTGGGGAGAGTACTTCAGATACATAGACCAATCATATATATGAGTTAGAAGAAAATCCAAGATGGTCATCCGGGAAGATTGGTTGATCTGACATGGAATAGGCCTAATGTCTTCTCTATTTTCAGGTTTCATTTGGTGAGATGAATCCAAAACCACAGAATCGCCAACTACAATGGATTACCATCTGCATTTTGGAAGGATGAAATGCTCTACATTGTATTAGATTACTTCTAAGTGATGTTTCCCCTAGCTCTGAATTAAAGTAAAACATTAAACACATTATGTCTAAACACAATGATAATCTAAACACACCAGAGCCTAAACACCAGCTTTTTCTAAACACTCTGTCTAAACACCTTCAATCCTAAACACGTTTAGGTTCTAAACGCGTTCCAAAAAGTGGGACAACATTATGTTTAGGAATGTGTTTAGCTTCTATACACGTGTTCTGAGAGTGTATACTCCCACCTTCTGGTGACTCATGCAAACAAAGAACTCTACTCTGTCATCCAGTCTATAGTTAATTCAAATGTGAGTTTTTATAACAAAGTTTCTTCCTGCTATACCTTAGCCCAAGCTTGTCTCCTCCTCTTGTTTGTACCCTACATTTAAGGCGGGCACAAAGTATGCCACTTAGGATCTATTGATAACTGAAGCGCCCAACACTTAGCTGCTAGATCCTTCACATCACCGTGCTGAATACACATGGGTCTGTATAGAGAGGTCTAGGAGAGACATGGATTCAGACACCTGGGTCTACTAGATTCACACTTTGGTTCTTGTATAATTATATGTACATTGTACTAGGCTAAGGTTTCTCTTTTGTGAACTACAATTCCTGTAAAATCAATTAACATGCGATATGCGTGTACACACTTCAAAGAAAACAGGTCAGAAAAGAAAAAGAAGTTTGATAATAAACACCGAATAAACGTGTTAAGAGTAATCAGACACTATAAGATATTGTAGACATGTTTCAAACCACCAGTTCTGACAAGCGTTTGATCTAAATTTTGTAAAAAAAAAAGTGAGCTTTAGAAACATGTTTAGGTGATTGGTTACTGAATACACATGTTTAACAGCCTTTCAATTCAGTCACTTCTGGATTGATTTGCCCAATTTTGCCCAGCATTTTAGTTATGTCTGCAGAGGGTGTTTTTGGAGAGCAATCAATTCCCACTACCAATAGTGCATGCATTCAAAGACACTTCTCACTTACTCATTCATATCAAACCATGACTTTATTATCGTAAACCTTTTAGAGGGTGACATGTATGCGTAGTATGAAAACATAGATTCCCATTTAGTATATATACATCTTCATGCTGTTTATTGGAGGTAAATACTCATAAATAGGAAATTAGTCTGAGGAGAGAGGAAAATAGCTGAATGCCTGTGCCCTGTGAGCGTGCACTGAACACCATATATCCAATATCGTGCATCAATGTTTATGACGGTATATTCTACACACAAGCAGATTTTAACTTATGTTCAGCAGTTCAACAGTTTGGGTGATAAGACCTGCGAGGTACATATGTATTTCTCAAACACTACGAATTGAGACTACCCACTATGCATAGTGTGAAATGCAGTTACTAATTGTTACTATTTATGGGTCTCTGTGGGAAAACAAAACAATGAACTCAATTGACCTTTGGGTGTATGTCAGGTATTATAATGTGACTTTGTCTCCCTTTGGTAATTATCTTGTACACAATGGAACTCTATCTCTAGATTCTATTCCACATTTAAGGTCATGTAATTTCTTCACTAATGAGAAACAGGGCATTTGTACATTTATCATCCTATCATCCAATAAAACTGAATATTCTGAGAGGTTCCTATTCCACACCTTACCATGTGTTGGCAATGTTTGCCAACAGCTAACCACCATGTGACGTATCAGGGGCCTAGCTGTAATTCCAATATGGCCGCCACCTCGACCACTAGCGTGAGTCGTAGCTGGCACCTAGGGCTGCTGGGTAAAAGTAGTTCTAGCTGCTAGTTGCTGTAGTGGTAAAATGTAGGCAGGTTCCGTGTGTAGTAATATTCCCCACTAAATGGGGACCCACAATCCTTAAACCTGAGAGAGGCATTCCCTAGAATGCTGACTGGGCAAGATTGGCTGTAACTGATACTATTGCACAGCCCAAACATTTGATTTGATCTCAAGTGAGGGTCAGTAACCTCATATAGCGTGGGTTACAGTTAGGCCCCTGCTATGTCACAAGCTGGTTAGCTGCGGGCAAACATTGGCAACACGTGGTTAGGTGACTACACCATGAGTAGAAGCTCCTCAAAATATTAGAATGTATTAGGTGGGGCTTTGTTAAATTCCTACATGTATATTAAATACCCCTACACATTCTGTGTATCTTATTGTGAAGTAAATTACGTGTAATTGTCAGGTAAGTGAGGCATAGTCATTTTACCCAAAGTCAATTCAGTGCATTGGTTTGTTTGCCCGCAGAGGCCTATATATAGGAGAAATCATCACTTATAAGCCTAAGCTCCACTGGGCGGCATGGAGCGACAGCGTTACAGGCGTTATATGTGTGGGGTACCCTTTCTGCCTGCCAATGCAGGAACGCGGCGTTTCACGTGAATGTTGCGTCAATTCCGTGTCAATATCATGCGAAATTGCCACGATATTCACGCGAGACCATGAAGCCAAGGAGAAAGGGTTAGTAAATGAAATAACCTATCCCAAGGGAAGCAGCTGCCTGGACCACATTTTCACCAACTGTCCAATAGTTTCACACTGTGGGGCACTGTCGGAATTAATTAGTGATCATTACCCTGTTGCCGCCATCAGGAAGAAACCTCATATCAGGTGCCCTATGGCAAAGTTCTGAGGAAGGTCCTATAAACACTACTCAGGCACTGAACTGAGGGGAAAGCTCTCTGACGAAGATTGGATACAGTTTTATAAAACCGATAGCCCATCTGAACAATGGGAAATTATAAGGGAGAGGATAGTATCATACATGTAGTTGAAATACTGTGCCATTCCTAATGAGTGGATGACGCGTGAGCTGAGGGAAGAAATAGCAGAAAAACAGGCAACTGTGGCTGACTTCAGAGCTGCAGGATGCCCGCTGATATATGATGATGCCAGAACAAAGAGCTGCAATGTCAACAGACGTTGCAAAGCAGCCAAAGGCGGCCACGTTCAAAACACATTGGAAGAGAACAAAGGCAACCCCAAGGCCTTCTGGTGGCAGTTAAACAATATCATTGCCCCAAAAGTTAACCAGAGTTAACTCTACTTCCTTTGAAGTAGATGGTAGACTCTTGAAGGGAAAGATGCTACTAATGATTATTATGCCAAGATAGGTGAAAACTTATATGAGAAGTTACGGGATACTGAGTCTACCCTCCCCTACCCTCGACTCAGGCCAATGGAGCACCTGAGTCAACTACAGGCCTCAAATGCTGCGAACCCCCCTCCTAATCCCCAGAGGTTTCCTGAGCCTATCCCTACCGTAGAATATGAAGACATACTTGCTCTAGTCAAAGATTTGAACATAAATAAATCATCGGGGCTTGATGGTATTTCAGCCCGGGTTTTGAAAGATGCACTCCTCTATTTAATACCACACCTGTGTGACATGTTTAATAAAAGTATAACGCTAGGCCATTTCCCTGAAGCATGGGCAAAGGCCAGTGTTGTACCTATACCCCAAAGTGGGCCTCTAAACCAGGTGACCAACTGTGACCACATGGGGAAAAACCTGTATCCAATGGGGGAAAGGCATTTTAAGGTTCAAGTCACAGGCTTTAAAATGAGATATCTTGAGCTAAAATATTCCAGGTAGTTTTTCTTTAATTGCTTGTCAAACCTAGGGTGGTGTCCAGGGCCGTACCCAAACTTCTCTGTGGGGGGGGGGGGTGCTCAAGTCATGGAGGTAGACCTTTTTGAGCACCGTGTATTAGGGGGAGGTTAGATGGGGGGTCCAATGCAGATTCAAAGAAATGCCTATGTCACTCAGCATAAACCCTTGTCACTTAGGAAAATGCCACCACAAATCGGCTCAGGCCTATCAGAGGAGGAAAATGCTAACACTATGTCATTAGAGATTCAATATTTGGCCTTCGATTCATGCATAACATCAGCGGATCTGTAATCCAAGTTATTTTAATTAAATGGCCTTAGGTGAAAATAAATGTCACAAAATTTCTTTGGCTAATACAGCTGTCTTGCCAGTGAATATCCATGTAAATATTGGGCTCTGTGTGTACCTTATAATATTTAGATTATGGAGGTATATGTACCATTGTAGATTTTCCTATAGGCCAATTGTTATCAGAGAAGTAGTGAAGATGTTCCTGCCATCACAGGAAGGCGACAATTTTTGGGCACAATGGTAAAACATATGGATATCCCTTTATCCTGCCCTTTTGTTGGTTGATGTGCACTTATGTGAACACATGACTGGAGGTCCACCCAACTAAGTCTCGTCAACTGTATGATTTATACTCTTCAGTATCCACCCCATACCCATTATGTTGCACCCTTCAGCACTATCCACTGGAGGCCCCTCCTCCAACAATGCCCCCCTTGGAGTCTCCGACAAAGCCCCCTCCCACTGAAGGTCCATCCAACTAAGTCCTGTTATAGGTTGCAGGATTTCTACTCTTCAGCACCCCACCACCACTATCATGTTCCCCCCTTCAGCACCATCCACTGGAGCTCCCCCCCCCCTCCTTTTACAAAGGCCCCCTTGGTGTACCCCAACAAAATCCCCATCCAACCCGAGTTCCACTCTTCAGTAGCCCCCTCCCCTTACAGACCCCCTCCCACCATAGTTCCAAGTCCAGTCATAGGAGTTCTACTCTTCACCACCCCCTGTATCATGTTCAGACCTTTAGTAACATCAATAGGAGTCCTCCCTTATACAAAGTCTGCCCCAGAGTTCCACCCATTGACATCTCCCAACAGAGCTCCACCCAACCAAGTCCTGTCCCACGATTTCCATGCTTCAGCACCACCCCTCCTCCACCGTTCGAAACCTTCCGCGAGAATTCCCAATAACAAATTCCTATGCTTTAAGTTCTGCCCTTTGGGTCCTTTTTTTTTGGTGGGGGGGGATGCTCAAGCACCCCAAGCACCCCCCTGAGTACGGCCCTGGGTGTGAGCAATTGAAAAATGCACTGGAGACCAGTAAGCCTCCTGCCGACCCCAGGCAAGCTCATAGAAAATGTAATGCACCTGCATATAACTATAGAATAGCCAATGAGTAAGGCCTGATAACACCTAGGCAATACGGATTTGTAAAAGGAACACAGAGAGAATAAACAGAGTAATAAACGGAGTCTGAGGTATAAAAAGGGAGTCAATACTTCCCTGACTCCCTTCTCAGGTTATCTGACTCCCTTTTTTATTTAGAGTCACAAGATCCTGACTCCATTTTGACAATGTCTGAGAGAGTCAGAGGTGAATAAGGGAGTCATGGGTGAGCTGGACTCCCAGAGGGAGTCAAGCAAATGATTTCCACTAAGTGGAGGCACTATCTCCAAAGAGGATTTATCTGGATGCACTAATCTTTGTTTTGATTGGAAATAAGACAATGGAATTTACTTCGAAAAGGAAATCAATAATCATATCCTCCAAATAAGATGCATTAGAATAATACAAACTACTTGATATATGGGCAATTTAATCACATTAAAAAGCCTTAGACACCCATTTTGTACCGATATCAGAAAGCTAAAGCCAAAATGAGTCAACTGCTTTGTCATGTCAACTAATGTACCTTGAGGGAAGTTCAGTATCCTTGCTATGTCTTTCATCATGCAAAGCACAAGTGTACAAGATGAAGTTTGACTGGCATTAAACTTGATATCTAGAGGCAATGGTCTAGATATAACTGTTTTTAGAATAATTGTGACAAAACGTGAGAAAATGTAACATTACGGGGATTTTGTGTTATATATGGCCACCAGGTGTACCACCAGTACTGCACATGATATAACATCATACATTGTCAAGGAACTTTCACCCACTTCCCCTTGTCAGATTTTGATAATCCATATACCAAAATGATCCCTAGGACCTCTCCATTTCACTTGAAACAGGTATGTATTGATGAGTTCATTGGATATTATCTTATTTAGCTGAGTACTTAAATCAGATAGGCATACCTGAAGTAATAAGGATAATGGAATTTCTGTCTATTTTCTCGGAAAAGCAAAGCACAAGTGTACAAGATGAAGTTTGACTGGCATTAAACTTGATATCTAGAGGCAATGGTCTAGATATAACTGTTTTTAGAATAATTGTGACAAAACGTGAGAAAATGTAACATTACGGGGATTTTGTGTTATATATGGCCACCAGGTGGTACCACCAGTACTGCACATGATATAACATCATACATTGTCAAGGAACTTTCACCCACTTCCCCTTGTCAGATTTTGATAATCCATATACCAAAATGATCCCTAGGACCTCTCCATTTCACTTGAAATGTATTGATGAGTTCATTGGATATTATCTTATTTAGCTGAGTACTTAAATCAGATAGGCATACCTGAAGTAATAAGGATAATGGAATTTCTGTCTATTTTCTCGGAAAATATTAGTTTTAGGCATGATTACTTGCTTATCTGTGCTGTAAAAGAAGCTTATGCCCATTATTCAGGGTCTGTGATTGTCCAAATATATCAGAAGACCATAGGATACAACACAATTACCCTTTTGTATTATTTGGTTGTGCCACCTAGTGGCTGTGAATAGCACAACATCCCCACAATGTTACCTTTTCCCGTGTTGTGTCACAATTATACCTTCTCGAAAGGGAGTCAATGATTGGCCAGACTCCCTTTTGGAAGGGAGTCAAAGGTGACCTGGACTCTCTTTTGGAGTAAAGGGGAGTCAATTTGAAGGCAAAACCTCGACTCCCTTAAGAGAGTCAGTTGACTCCCTTTCATCAGAAAGGGGAGTCAATCTAAAGGCAAGCCTGGACTCTCCTTTTGACTCCCTTTATTTTCTCCGTGAAGAGGCACAGCTGATGCTGTAGTATGTACTCAGCCTGGGCTCTAATTTATACCAAAATAGAGACGAGTCACAAGTTACATGCACGTGTTTTGTGGACTTTAGCAAGGCATTTGACTCGATACACCATGCCTTGTAAACTAACAAGCTTTATACGCTGGATTTCAATGAATATGTGTTAACCTGAGTTGCAGCTACCTGGAAAACAGGAATCAAGCTATTGTGTTAAATGGAGTTAAGGCTGAAGAGAAACAAATACTCTTTGGAGCACCCCAGGGATCAATCCTGGGGCCTCTACTGTTCATTCTCAACGTCAATGACGTAGCCAATATCCCGAAAAACTCGGAAATTTTACTCTATGCTGATAACATAGCCATGATGGCTTCCGATGAGAGTCCTGTCGTAGCTCACGGCAGGCTCCAGGAAGATATCGACAGGCTGGTAAACTGGTGCTACAAAAACGGTATGTCCATTAATACCAAAAAGACACAAGCAGTGTGGTATGGAGAAAAAGGTCAATTACAGAATTGCAAGTACTTAGACTTAGTCTTCAATATAATACCATTACATTCCCCATCTGAGTACACTCACCTAGAAGTAAAACTAGCCAGCGAGTTAAAACTACAGTAATTCCTCACTGCTACTGAGCAGAAAGTTAGACACCAAGCCCGGGGGGCCACTCCCTATATATAAACCTAAACATGTTTAGCCTCATAATGTGATTAGCCTTTGTGTTTAGATTTCAATGTGTTTAGGTCTATCTTTAGCTTTATAAAGTGTTCACTTTGTTTAGGTTTGCCCATGTGTTTGAATATGAGATGCTTAGATGATGTTTCAAGGTTATAGTGTTTAGCATTATGATATTGTGTTTAGATATATCAATTGATAGAATTGATCTTTGTAGATAATCTCAATTATTCTACTATAGCTATAGTATAGGCAGAGAGACCACCATACTCTGAAGGAATATCATCACATCCATTATCCACAATAGGGAGTAACCCCATTTATGTAGATTACAACAGAATTGATAAGAGAAGATAGCTTTATCTTCTCTTTGAATACACAGTTAAGGTGTCTATGGAAAGAATTGTCCATTGATCCGAACAATATAGGATCTAGATGACCAATCTAAAATGTTTAATCATAGCATAGATGTTCTTTCATAAGACATTTCTCATCAATGATTTAGAAAGGGGTTTCAACATACTTTTGATTAGAAGACAGTATGACTCTTTTTATAAATTTCATTCAAGCACAGAGCTGCCACCTAGTGAGTTTTTCATACCTAAACACATAAACATAGACATGTTGATATCCTAAACACCTAAACTTCAGACTGTCCCAATGCTAAACACCTAAACATGTTTAGCACAGGTGTTTAGGCGTTTAGGATAAAAGTGTTTAAATCCTAAATAAATAGCCATGAGTACACATACCTATCCAATATGTTTAGACTTTAAACATGTTTAGACCTAAACATGTTTAAAACCCAAGCTCCTTTTTTACAGTGTAACTCTAGCTAACCCTCAATTTAGGCACCCTTTCAATGGAATTTTTCATAAAACATACCCCCTTTTCCAATCATATTTTGAGATTTTTCTGAAAAAAGGTACCCCTTTACAGGCTAAAACATGATCGATTTCCTGGGAAAAGGTACCCCTTTCCCAGCCAAAATATTAGATTTTGCTTGAGAAAAAGTCAAGAATCTAGGAAAAGCAATGACCTCTTGATATTAACCCTAACTTTGGTTTTAGTTGGAATATTTCAAAAATTCTTTCGCCATTTGAAAGCTCTTGAAAAGGGTACCCTTTCCTGCCCTAATTGGGCCCAAAGGGGCCCCTTTTAACGGGTCCGGGAGGATCCGTTCATGGACCCCAAAAGGTACCCCTTTTCACGCCAGTTTGTGTACGCACATGGTTTACATAATTCCATAAGTGCCCCCCCCCCGGGACACCAAGTTTTCAAACTATAAGTAAGCTAAGGTATCTGATGAACAAAGAGACCTCTATACTAGTCTATAAGCAGACCATATTACCTTATATGGATTACTACAGCTTTCTAGTGGACGGGGCACCCAGAACCAGAATAGACCAATTGCAAATACTTGATCAGAATAGAGCACTCCGTCCGGGCACTCCGTATCTGTACCAAGAAATATAGCATAGATACATGTACTTCTATGTTGCATAGCGAGTGTGATATACAAACCCTAGAAGTTAGGAGGGAGCAATAGCTGGGCGTTATCTTGTACAAGAGAGCTATTAACCTGGGCCTACAGCCCAGCCCAGAAGTCAGAGCGAGAGGAGACCACAAACTGAAGTTTCCCCCGTACAGAAGGAAAAGGCAAAAGTACAAGAAATTTCCACTGTACAGGGATATGAGACTATGGGACTCTTTACTTCCCCCTGTACAGACTGCCAAGACCCCTGAATCTTTCAAACATTTGATCAGATGCACCCCGAGACAGCCCCTCCCTCCTGACGACTAAGTTGCCTATCAAATATCCTAAAATTCATACTCCCGGTCGAGAATTACTGTACTGTATAAAATTGGTGTCCATGCCAACTCCCTTGCTTTATACCACTTCCCACCACTCATAGTCATCACCTCTTTATCATACACACCTTCATCTGAACCTCTGTTCAATCACTCACCTACCATGTGACCAAGCATGGTTATAGGCCATAGTGGCTAAGGCCTTAAAAAAAAGTTTGTTTCCAGTTACCCGGCCGACCCTAGCAAAACAGGGCCAACCGTGGAAACATCTTTTTTATTTGGGGATTTTTTGATAATGTGGGGAAATTTTTAAGCATTTTCCCAGTAATTTTCACAATTTTTCATCACTTTTTTGGAGTTGCTTGCCGCATAGCGGCCGGGAGCGCAGCGACCGTAGCAACTTCATTATGTTTTCGGTTTGTCAGTGACGTCACGGTCACCTTGTGACGCAATTTGTGACATCATACGTCGGCCGTGATGTCACATGTCGGCCGCAGAGTCGCAACTCCTAGCCGTGGTCCTTGCAACATTTTTCTTGTTCGTGGAGCTGATCTAGGCCCTCATCTATTGGTATACAGTTCATAACATTCATTCATATCCTCTACAAATGCTTCACATTTCTCATGTTTTTCATATTTCTACTGTAAAATCATGTCTGCCTGTACTTGTCTATACAAAATCAAAAGAAAGAAAAATTTTAAATTTTTTTTTAAAAAAATGAAAAAAAAAATCCGACCTACCGACCCTAGACTTGTTAGCCATGTAACTGGAAAACACAATATTTTTTTGAGCCTAATATGGCACTGGCCTGATAATATAATTATGAGCGTTTTTTAGCCGATTTAGTTTGTAGTACTGGACCTAGCCCATTTCTGATTTCTCAGGGCGTTTTTTGAATTATTGCAGGGGCATGGGAAGCAGTTTCAGAGTGGGTGGGACCAGGGGGGTGTTCAGCAATTTTTGACCTCCCTTTGCTTGACCTTTTAGTATTGACCTTTTGAGGAGTTGGCCAAAAGTGGGGGGGGGGACATGTCCCCCCTGCCCCCCCCCTGCTTTCCACGCCCATGATTATTGTACATTATTAACTTAGCATACTGGTATATAAGCCGAGTATACAATAACTGTTGGATGCAAGTATGGCGAATATCATGTAAATGAATGTCTGGTTGCAATACAAAGGAAAGAAAAAAAAGGGTACTCCAATGTGTTTCGCAGAGAAACGCCGCCGCCCTGTGCTGCCTGGAGCCCTGGCAAAAGTTAGGGGGCCGACTATGCACACACAGTAATAGCTGTCCCTATAGGAGTGCGGCAGGGCCGTAATTGTTGTGTTTGAAAAATGACCTCTCGTAGGGAATCAGTTTCCAATAGGGCTCTCCAAAATGGACCTGGAGGCGTTTAAGAGTAAAGATTCATAAGTCAATTTTCGAAGACCATTTTTTGTGTAGATTCCAAAAATCATACTTGCCAAGCTGGGAAATTAGTTCATCAATGAAAGAGCTTGGCTAAGGCATTTTGAGAAAATGCCCTTGTGGTTGCCATGGGTACCATGGTTCGCAGTCATACACATCTGAGAATAATGGGTAAAACCGTCTATACATTTGGTATAGTGGCTTATATCTGCTAGCATAAGGTCAGGGATCAGGGAGCTCTGGTGTATCTTATGACGCAATTGGTCAAAATTGGTAAAAATGGACCAGGTCCTGCATTGATTAACCTTGGGAGATGTTGCAACCATGTGTTTAATTATGATGCTAAAGGGCACCTTTTCAATATATCATGTAGGAAACCTCACTTGGGTTATCTCATGCTAATTGTCAAGAGAAATATGCAAGTAGTGTCAAAAAGACATATAATTATGGG
Organism: Acholoe squamosa; assembly: GCA_949317995.1. Taxonomy (NCBI): domain Eukaryota; kingdom Metazoa; phylum Annelida; class Polychaeta; order Phyllodocida; family Polynoidae; genus Acholoe; species Acholoe squamosa. Next base: position 43,684,773 of record OX439043.1, read on the forward strand.
AAACATACCTATCCGGACACCTATGTTCGTAGATGAGCAGTGCTTTGCAGTCAATATTGAGATACATTTCACAAATTGTGACGTCATTCATTGCAGAAAAGATGCCTGCCTCCTGCTCTTATAAAAGCCTACCAAAAGACGACACCATGAAAATAGGATGGTCTTTCCATTGGCGGTGGAACAGGGGGCCCACCCCTCAAACTTCAAAGTTGGGGGGGGGGGCTAAAGTATGTTTGGGCCCCCCCAAAAGTTCCAAAAATTTTCCGGGGCCTTTGGCCCCAACAACCTGACTATATATTTTTCAAACCCATACCAAATATTGGGGGGCCTCCCCCCCCCCCAACTTTAAATATGTTCCGCCGCCCCTGACTTTCTACATTGTATTAAGCAACCAGCATAGAATCACACAATAGGCAGCAGCTCCCTCACCCTTTTTTTCATTTGATATGCTTCAACTCGACACATACTTGACCCTCTTAGAGAACCCACACAATAATAATTGCATCAAATATAAACTGTCCTGACACCTTCACAAAGGTGTGTGCTATATCATGAGAGAAATCCATTACCAGTTATCTCATAGATTGTTTCACATTAATCATGATGTCTCATTTTTCAATTAATGAGTCAATTACATGAGTATTCCACTGAAAAAAAAAAAACACACACACACACACACAACCACCAGTCGCCACCCTCTGTAACCAAATACGCCATCATGATAATGAACAGACGCTTCAGAAGTAAACCGACGCCATTTTTCGCTATCGTTGAATGCACATCCCTTCTCGGCTGCCTTTGTCTGCAGAGATCTCGCGTGGACGGTTCGCAATTTGCAGGCCCCTTTGGTGTTGCAGCTGAACACCAGGTTCATTTATTGCTGGTGTCGTCTGCTCATGACATCTCGTAGATTCTGATCTAACAACGCGAGAATCAATTACCAGATCACGTGACTTTTAAAACTAAATGTGGCTGCTATATCAAATATTAGCCGTTAATCAGAGCAAGACGGCATATCTTACCAATACGGTGGGTCACCTGTGCTAATTTATAATTGAATGAGATAAAAAGGGCAATGCTTTCCGCGGTTAGCCTACATTTGCCCCTTTGCTGTATCTTTTATTTAGCATTTGCCCGCCCTGTTACAGTGTGGCCTATTTAGTTAAATATGTCGATATCTGTTGATACGTAAAATGCTGGTTGGTTGTACAGGTCAGACATGTCAGGGCATGGGGGGCAATTGCCCCCTTCCATGGGCATCTTGAATTCTACCAGGGGAGATCCTTTATTTAGATGAAATTTCGTATTGTAAATTGCATAACTTGTTGAACAAAAAAAAAATCGATTATTCAATCATATTTGCCACTATCCCACCACTAAACAATACTAATTGATAAGACTGAAACCTGCACTGTACCTCTATCTTTATCAACTGAATCACCTCCCCGTTGTTTCAAGTGTATTATGGTGTGGGGATGCCTAAGATGACTCAAATACATATGATTTGATAGCACAATTCTTCGTTGTTTGAAGAATTATAAATAATTGAGTTATCTCTCTAAAACTATTGTCATAAAATTCACATATACATGTAAATCTGGGATGAGAACAATGTACAGTAAGTTTATGAAAAGGCTACACCGATGTTACACCGAAATTTCAGGTGTAAGCACTCCACTATCACTACATGCATACCCTATACTACGTGGATCTATGCATATAACCTGTATTCAAAATAAGGCCATACACATTTATTATGGTAAATACCGAGGTAGGTATAGAGTTGGGTGGCTCCGCCAGTGGACAGTTCATGTAGCAACGAGAATGGAAAATTAAATCCTAATAATTTATCTGAGCATGGTACTTAACCTGGTAGAGCTTGACATGGGAAATATGATGCAACTTGAATTTTTCAAAAATTCCAAATATCTCTTGAGTTATTTAACATTTTGATGATTATATTTACAATAGAGATATGTCAAAATGGAGCAGGTTGTCTATGGAGCTACAGCATTGGAGGCATACAGGCAGATGGACTATGAAAATATACCTCTCCTGGAGTGGTGTCCTCCAGGGGGGAGGGGATTACAGCATGGCCACGGCCTTCCCCTCCACACCCTCAGTCACACTGCTTGACCAGAGCCCTGCTCCCTTACTTTTAAACAGAAATCAATGACTTCCATCCACAAAACCATGCTTGCCATGTTTATTTTTTGTTTCTAGACCACTAGAAAATTAGATTTAAAATCTATACCCTTTTCCTGTTATCACTGACTTTAGGCACCTTTCCTAACTCTGATACTGTGCTGATGCCACTACATATTATAATTTACCTTTGATTTTCTACAACTTCTACTTATAGCACAGAGATTGTCTATATACTGACATGTAGGGTAAACCCCCATCTATGTAACTGGCCATAAGCCTATTAGCTAATCCCCTTTCCTAGCCCAGCACTTGTTGCTAAAGACCCAGGGGTTGTGATGATAGTGGTCCTAGCTGGTGACAGGGGAGTCCCACTATTATATACACAAACTTTGGGTTCCCTACCCTTATACATAGAGTAAAGTGTACCACATGTCTAAATAAGTTATACCCAGTGGTAGTATAGCAGGTTAGCATTAAGACAGTGTTTACAGAAAGAGAATCCATCTATTATTCACTGAGTTATGAGGAAATTAGCACAGGAAGGTATAGGCTGCATGGATGCAGGCCGCTCACAGTGAAAACATTCGCCCGTGTACGCTCGGCCCACTCGCGTAGCTAGTTCATGTACCTTATGCATCTGGCTGGCATTTGAATCCCATCCCCGCCTTGTGCACAGAGAAAAGAAATGGAGTCAACCCAATAGAAATAGAGTCAAGAAAGGAGTCAGTGGATCTGGACTCTATAGTTACTCTGGTAAGACAGGAGTCCAAGATGACTGACTCTCTTCTATTCTCTGTTTGACTACCCCTAAGAAGTCGTTGCAGCTTGACTCCTGTAGGAGGAGAGTCCCAGCCTGGTGGACTCCCTGTGTCAGTGTGTGGAGTCAGACTCTATATAGAGTCAAACATGGTTGACTCTCTACTATATAGAGTCAAACATGGTTGACTCTCTACTTCACTGTTGACTCTATAACACAGGTGGCACATGCTTCTCGTTACTTTCACCAGAGGGCCACACAATACAGTTTGGAGGATTTTGCACATTAGAACATGTTCCATTTAGTTTAATTCTGGGTATTACTAATCATCTAGGGATGGTGGTATTATATAAATACAAAAACCAGCAATTGTACACAACTGAACTATAAGGTGGTATGCTCAACTCCCTGAAATATCCCAACAAAAGTCTAAATGCAGCATGGTTATGGTGTTACTTCAAAGTATTCTGAGTGCTAGGTTTTTTCATGAGAAAAGCTGGTGATTGGTGCAGATAGATGCATCTAATCAATGTAAATTGATGCATCTTGGCATCTTGTAATATGGTGCATTCTAATTGAATAAATGATGAAGACCCCAAAAGGAAAATACCCCAGAAATGATCTGTTTCAATATAAAATGTAACCAATCCTGACTCCACTTCCCAATGGAGTCATAGTGCAGACAGAGAGTCCAATAAGCTTGACCCTGTATTTTTAAGGAGTCAATCATTGACTCCCTACATATAAGGAGTCACAGAGGGGGTCGCCTCAGTGATAGAAGCTGGACTCCCAATTGGGAGTCAAGGTGACTCCATTTCTTTTCTCTGTGTGGCAACTTGAAAAATGATACCTCTTACCACAGACCTCCATGTCATGATTACCCCAGCACAGTGGCTCCATCTGAAGCCACAAAGCAAAATATTCTATGCAGACTTAGCAGGATTAATTATTGTGGCCCCCAAGGGGTAAAAAACGACATGGCGACATTTGGCCATTTTGAGGTGACATTCCGACATTGCACCCTTTTAAAAGTGACATATGACATGTCCATTCCCTAAAGAAAGTGACATGTGACCTAAAGCCTTGACTTTGGAGACATGGCTTTATTTTCAGGCATGGTATTTCCCCTAAAAAAGTGACATGTGACCGCAAGCCTTGGACTTTAGCGACATTGTGATATCGGGGGGGGGGGGGGTCCCCTCGGGGGCCCCATTATTAGCCAATGAGCCATTACTAGCCAAATATTCACTGCGGCCCTCTCGGGGCTAAGTGGTACCCAACTGATAGATCTTATCAATAGAATTTGCTGGTAACAAGCTCCAGCAATGGCCACGCCCATGGGACAAACTGTTACCTCGAAATGGTGGTGGTGATGCTGATTTGGATGCCTGACAGCAGAGCAGACCACTCAGTGCTGCCACCAGGAGGGTGTGAACAGAACTAATCAACCAAGTGGGTGCCCTTCCACCAAAGAGGAGAGACAACCTGAAACTTAAGTCTCCACTAAAGTCCAGTGATGTGCGCATAATGAATCACATCTTGCCAGAATAAAAGGTACCATATGACTGGGGAAGGGGTATATAATTCTTTGAAATACATATCAGACAAAGCTATATCAGCCTTTACACCAGCTTTAAGTGCTCTTACTCAAGTAGGCATATGCCATGTTAAATCATATTTATTGCTCATGCATATGCACACCTAATACTTATACGCAAACAATTACTAATCACTTTGATGAAGTTCCCCTACAACTTTGAGTTGGCGCCTTTAAACCCTAGGGCCGAGGGAACCAACTTGTGGAGGAGTGGGCGATATGTAGCGAAAGGAACTTTTAATTACAATGACCACACATCTTGTCGACAGTACTGCTTGACTTAGAGCAAAATGCTTTTGACAAGTGGTCACCTACTCATTTTCTGAGCAATCATAGAACGTAAAATGGAGAACCATCTGAAGCTCCACAAGAGATCTGTCCTATATTTTCATGAGGTCTGGAGAGTGTTGCTCCTATAGTAAAAGGAAGAGCTGGCTAAAAATGCCCTTGTTTCCAGTCCTTTCTTTACATGTAGCTATAACTTGTCCCTTTTGTTGCTCACAAGTGGACATTCAAGTACGGTGCTCAAAAAGTGGATTTGAGTAGGTACCTAGTTGGGAGAAGTCAGTCAGTATAATATACTATAGTGTGTGTGACATGAGTAGGTACCTGATAGTGCAGCTCTCTCTGTTTTAAACAAGGCAGGTGACTTTTTAGACTAATCTGGTGAGTGCAAGTTGAATGGTGAAGCAGGAGGGTGTTGCTCCTATTGTAAAAAGAACTGTGAGTATGTGCCCTCTTTTCTAAACAAGTCGTGCACTGCTTCACCAAAGTACTTGCACTCACCACATCAGTCTCAAAAGTCACCTGCCTTGTTTAAAACAGAGAGAGCTGCACTACCAGGTACCTACTCATGTCACACTCTCTATAGTTTATTATACTGACTGACTTCTCCCAAATAGGTACCTACTCAAATCCCCCTTTTTTAGCACCATACTTGAATGCCCCTTTGTGAGCAACAAAAGGGACAAGTTATAGCTACATGAAAAGAAAGGACTGGAAATGAGGGCATTTTTAGCCAGCTCTTCCTTTTACAATAGGAGCAACACCCTCCAGAGCGTGACTTCTTTTGAAAAGAGGGTACCTACTGACAGCTCTTTTTACCATAGGAGCAACATGCTCCACGCCTGGGACCTGGTCTCAGAGCGGCTTTTGGAAAGCAGTCCTTAATTGTGAGCAGGAGACGTCATTTACCCCGATTATTGACGATTACCACGTTTGTCAATAATGTCTAAAGGCTCGTAATCTCAGCCCCTGCACTTCATAACTTTAGGTTATGTCACCTGCGTTACCAAAAACACGAAATAAGGGTCCCTTTGCAGACATTTCCAATGTCATTGAAACCTAAAATAAGGGGTCCTTTTCTCTGAAAGTCTCCGTGGATTTAAGAATAAGGGGCCATTTTCATCTGAATAATTTCAGTGAATTTCAAAATAAGGGGTGTTTAAGACAGTTGTATTTATATTCATCAGAAATGATGAACAATTATGCTGATTCTTTCTTTCACAGAATGATTCATGATGCCTTAATGATACATATAGGCCTATATAATTGACTTGAAAAGCGATGGCTCTTAATCAGACATAAACATGTCTGCGTTTTTGAAAATAAGGGCCCCAAAAATCAGCATTTTCCTAAAATAAGGGGTGTTATTCTGACAGAAAATCAGTGGGTATGGGGGTACTTTTGAAAGCTGGTACGCAGGTGACGTCCCCTTTTGATGCAGAGTGCAGGGGCTGGGCTCGTAATATACTAAATTTAAAAGAATAAGCCAATCGGGATGCCTGTCAGTTTTACTATTTTATTTTTTGATTGTGATGACATGTGTTTTTTGAATTGTCAGATGATTTCCACGTTTGTTTGTTGTTTTATTTTTCTATTGGCTATGTGATATGATCCATATATTATCCTCAGTCGCGGACATTTATGTACGACTGTGACATGCGTAACATTATAGGCCTACATGTGCATACCTTGTAAGACAGCAGATATTGTAACAAATTATGCGTGATTTTTATGCTTAGATTGCTTTAATCAGTTTTAACCAGTAAAAGGCAGGATATACTGTTCAACCTGTAAACATGTAGTTCACCGTGTTCATCGCCCCACGACAGCCAGAGAAGTGAAGTCTCCCTGTTTTACCCATGGAGGCTAGAGGTCTTTTACACTCTATGCGTTACCTCCTTGGGAAAGGGGGTGGCGGTACGGGAATAGGCGAGAAGAGAGAAGAACGGACGGAGATGTGGGGGTCTCCCTGCGTGATCCTGCAAACATCAGCTTGGAGAAAATAAGCTTGTTGAGTAAATATGTGCTCTGAGAGTGAGCAGATTGACTTGGCGGATTTGACCAAAGAGCTTCTGATGATGGCACAGGGGATGGATGACGTGTGGGAAGGTGGGGGATGGGGTAGGGTAAAGAGGTATGGAGGGATCCAATGACCAAGCGCGGAGAGGAGGGGTAGGCAGGAAATATGCAATAATGCAAAAGCTGTGTCCGGCACTCTGAAGGCGCGCTGAAAAAGTATGATGAATGGTGCTTGAGGGTCTGAGAGTTGGCTGTGAGAGTGGTCTGTAGGAGGGAGATGGTGGGAGGGTGATGGGGAGGGGAGAAGAAGGGCCATGTGAAGGAGGGACGAGGGCCAAGTCCTGGTGGGTGTTGCTGAGGGCCGGCTGAGGGGGGCCCTTACATGATGAAGTGTTTGAGAAGTGTCCCCCAATGAGCTGACCAAACACCCACGTGCCTGCAGTACTTTTACCCAACACCCCAAATGGGAAGTATGGTGGCTTCAAAGACATGCCATGGTGGTCTCAGGGCCATGTTATGTGATAATGGCTAAGTTTTATTGTAGGTTCATCTTTCACTTTCAAGGTTTCATGGTAAGCTCTTCTATCATTGGCTCACACCTATGTGGCTTCTATTGTGGCTTCCTTTTAAGGTTACTGCATTTGCTTTAGAGTTGATCAATTAAGGCTTACGTTACATTGTGACCGTCACATTATGTATTCTTGCATTTTACTATTGTGTATTTCATTGCAAAGTGATTCTCTACTAGTAGTTCCAAAGTTGTAAGCTACAACGTTACACCATCAGTTTATTTTATTATATGCTTTGTTATACTGGCATCATAATGCCATCTGGACAATAAAACCCTGTGCTGCTTAGTTACTGTGAGCTGCATGTCATGGGCATGAGAAGCGCACTTTTGAATTTTGAATTTTGTTGATATTCCCATAATGAATTTGTTTCTACGATATCATCTCGTTCCCTAGGATGTCAGAAGACATAAAGATTGAAAGAATAAATTGCAATGAAATGTGGGAGTGATACTGATACTTTACATGACTCCCTAGCGAGATTTTAAAAATAGTATTCTGTAATGTAAGCAAAAGCTGTCATGTTAACATTATATAAGATCTGAGGCCGGCCATGGTTAGATGTTACACAGACCACTTAAGTAAAAATTTACTGACGCCGTGACTTATGGCGTAGCTTGTGAAATCCCACCAATCAAGGGCCTTGATACAGATGGACATTTAATGGCGGCCTCCAGCAGAACCTGGCTGATAATGCGCAGACTCCAGCGGAAACTGTCTGTTCCCATGGCAGCCATATTCATCACAGTCTGCCATGTTTACTCAGAGCTAATACATCATCTGCTCACTCGGGACATGTTTGACAAGTACAACGGCGTCCCACTAGATGGCGATACATGTAGTTAATTACATGTACCGTTGTTATTGTACTTTTTCATTTACATCCATCTATGGTTGTCACATTATCATGATGAGAAAAGGGATGGGGGTCTGGCGGTCATAATTTTTGTTTTCAAAATTGAAATGCAGCAAACACTTAGGCCTACATGGGGGGGGGGGGGTCACCATGAGTTTCCCACAGATCTTGAGACGTTCACACCACATGGGTAGAAAAATCATTTTGGCAGGGGTGTCGTAAGTAACAGAGTGGCGTGTTGTAGGGTGGGGAATGGGGTATTGGGTAAAGAGGGATGAAATCTCCACTTTGGAGGGGCCAAGGCGTGTCAGGCTGAATGCATTAAACATTTTTTTGGGGGGGAGGGGTGCATAGTCTGGCCACCCCTGGTCTAGGATTGGGGGTAGGGGGTATGTATGTAGGTACGAAGGTAGGGAGGGAGGGAGATAGGGAGGTAGTGCTATACCTCGATCTAAACTAGAGAAAATACAGCAAATGTACAGCAAACCTACGAATTGATAGCCTCTTTAAATCTATGAGGTTCAAATCTAGGGAATTATTTAGGTTTCAAACTTGAAAATTCAGCCGATCAGAAAAAGTGCCAATGTTTAGATGTTGCTCATATGTTCCAAAATGTGCATGGCCACTTACACACGATGTAGTATACCTAAACAGGCCGGGAATGAGAGGGATACTTAATTTGTAGCATTTAACTTCGTGACAAACACAATGCTCATATTAGAAATATAATATATACTGTTGCCGATGTTGTTTTTTTCTACATGACTGCAGAATCTTCTTAACAATGCAATTTGAAGATACATTAGATTCTCATTGGTTTGGGTCGCTTCTGAGAGGATCTTGTGTTTTTGGTCCAACGATGGGTGGCACTATCAGCTTTTGACTGGAGTATCTAAGGTCCAAATAAAATTACATTAAATGCATACTAGACCTAGTTCCAGGCAGTGAGTTAGAGGAGACATATCAGTAGGGCCTAGTCATGTAAATACATATACGTGTGGCTTGTTAAGAATAAAGTTTATGTCCCTTCCCGCCGTTATACCTGTACAGGCCCAGACGAGGGTCAGGTTTCCTGTACACAGGATCTAGTTACCACTAAGAGCGATAATAGGAGCTTTTTACAAGTATCCATCTCCATTAAAATGGACGCTGCGTCTCCAGCCGTGAACACATCGACTTTTAAAAGATGAATCGTCACCCACCCGTAAAACGCCGTCCGTGTTTTCCCGCCGATACCTCCACCAGAATGTCGTCTGTTAATGATGGAGAACATCCGGAACACTGCCTCATCCATCTCCGCTGCCGGAGGTGCAGAAAGCATTTCCGGAAGTTACAGTTTGACTAGAGAGAGTGGGTTGAAGGTGATGAGTTGGATTTCAATTATCATCAAAACACAAGGTGAACATTTGTATTTGTACTGGTTGCAGATTTTCGCACGTTGATGAATAATAGTGTCTCTCCTTGGTGTACTGGTACATCTTAGCACTGCTTATGCCTATTTGAAATTAGAATACCTACTCTGGACCCTTGGTGTTTGAGTAGCTTCAGCAATTTCTGTGTCAAGTATCCATATGATGTATCATATACATGTATAAGCAATATATTATCATTATCCAAAATAATGTCAAAACCAACAGCCTTTTATACGTATTTTATATGTATCAGGTCAGGTAGGAGAAAGTTGCCTTCTTTGGACCGGCTCCTAAATTGGAAAACCCTTGTTTCCCCTAGTGGCAGTTATAGGAACTAGTTTCCAACGCTGCCATTTTTTATTTTAGTCAATATCACTAAAGTTCCCTATAACTTCCAAAAACATAATTTCAGGGTAATTTTATGGACATTTTTTTTTTTGGACCTCTTTATCTTATTTGATATTGATATTGATAGAAATAACAATGACTGTAAATATCATATAACAAAAGTTCCCGAGTTTTATATATTTTTCAATATAAGGAAAATATAAGGAAATAGAGAACAATAATACACATTGGTCCAATTTAGGATACCAACTGGTCCAATTTAGACACCTGTCTGCCTAAATTGGACCATCAGGCTTTGATTTTTAATTGCACATTATGACTAGAGAAATTCAAATTCCTAGATTTTTATGCTATCACCAGAAAGCTATAAGGTACCCTCACAAAGTGTATAAATCTTACATTCAAATTCATAGAAATAATCACTGTACAAGAGAAAAGTTCTTAGGGGGTCAAGTTAGGCAACTTTCCCCTATACCGACGCATATAGCGATAATGTATCGGTATTCCTGACCTGATACACCATAGTAAAATCCTCGTTTATATATACTACTTGGGTGGTTTATTCGCTAAACCATTACGCTATGTTAATGTGTACGTTTTGAAATCATTTCCAGTGGGTTAGGGGCCACAGTACAGGATATATATATATATATATATATATATATATATATATATATATATATATATATATATATATATATCTTGTAAATTAGTGTTGGGAAATGTTGAATGGGTTCTCTCATGTACTCGTTTATGAAAGAATAGCACATAGCACTTTTTCAATGTGCATAAAATAATCTGTATAACCACTGATTTTTATTTTATGTGAATAACTTCTTCCCATAGAGATAGCATTAGGGAGCCGATCCGCACACCCCCAGTGGCGTAACGTGTGCCGATCCACCACAGCGGCCGATCCACCACTGCAGCCTCCTTCTGGGTGCATGTAAACATTCAAAATGGCGGTCGGCGCTTTTACGGGGAACTACGGTACCGGATTTTGATAATTTTTCCTTATTAAAACATCTAAAAACATAAAATAAATATAGAACTAAACTCCCCTGGTGTCCTCGGTGGCCGATCCACCCCTTGGGAGTTGTCTCCCCCGAGGGCGTTAGCCCGAGGGGGAGACAACTCCCTCGTGGTGGATCGGCCACCTCGTACACCACGGTCGTTTAGTTCTATCTATATACTCTTTCATAATGTACATTTGAACTACCAGAGGAAAGGTTGCTAATAGAAGGCAGCTGCATGTATTCGAAGAGATTTTTTCGGAACCACATTGAATGTAGCTGTCTGCTATTATAGGCAGACATTTGCCTTGAAATTTTTTTTTTCAAAAAGTTTAATTTAATGTGGGCTAAGCCTAAAGATTTTCATAACTTCAGAGGTTATACGATCCTAAACGCGAGAAAACGAGCCAAGGCTGTAGACAGCATGAGCGGGGGGGGGCGTCTCTTACCCAGGCGATATGTCCCTCGCGCCGGCATGCAAGTGCTCATTAAGCGACCACCGAGAGCGGACTCGGTCGTAGTCAGTTGATATCCAGCTGATGGTGCGGGCTGCATAAGAGGGCTACTATTTCTCAGTAGACCAGGGTCCACTTCCTGTCAGCTGAGATCAAGCTGTTATCTCAACTTAAAACAAATATTCAGCTGAGACGAACAACTCTATTTAGCTGAGATCTTAGCTGAAGCATGGATTAAGCTGAGATTTAGCTGAGAATTCTGCTTAAAACAAAGATGCAGCTGAGATTAAGAGCTACGTTCAGCTGAGATCTCAGCTGAAAGCAAGGGTTCAGCTGAGTTTCAGCTGATGATTGAGACAACATATAAATCTATAGGGCCTATATCAGAAGACCCGACCCCCTTTTCACTTTTTTTCTTCTATCAAGCATAGAAGAAGGTCTGAATGTCTCTCCTCCTCTGTTGAAAACGGGAGGGACACAATATTTGATGAGACACATGATGCTTGTGGCGCCCTCCTTTGGTTTGGAAGAGAAACTAGGATAGTCAGCTCTCGGTGATGAGCAAATTGCATTTTGCCCCAGGCATGTGGTGGTTATCATAATGTTATTCAAAGTTTAATAGGCCCGACACGCAGGGGAGACTGGGCACACTGGTTGGGAGGCATCGCACAAGTGCTACCATCTAGCGTCTTTCCGGAAGACCAGATTCTGAGAACATAGCTGACATACCCTTAGTATAGCAGGGGCGTAGGAAAAGGGGGGGAGCCAGGGGGGCCTGGGCCCCCCCGCCCAATCATGAAGGAGATGGGCCCTGAGTATGTCTGCCCCCCCCCCCCCAATATTTTCCAAGAACTCATAAACACAATGGAAAAGAAGCCAAAACTTTACATCTCAAATTAGATTATTATGGTGATGTCATAGGGAAAATGGGGGTCTGAGCCTAAAGTCAGATCCAAAATTTACCAAAAGTTACTTTTCTATATGAATTCTATATACGCATTATATAGACGCCATCACGCATCAGCCAACAATTCAAGGTGGTCGCGACGGTGCCCTCGCCGGGCCCACCCAATGAAGATTTGCTTCCTACACCTCTGTATAGCTATTATACAGCAGGGGGCAGCTCTGTTGCAGCACAAGCCCAATATGGGGAAAATGCTAACTGAACTGTATCACTATTCAGAGATAAAATCAAACGGTCCTGACCTGCCTCCCACAAACACATTGAAAAGAAAAACAAAGACGTTTCTTTGCAAGTCCTATATTGGCTATAATTGCGGATGACCGTCAGGATTCAGAAGCCGATGTTTGCCCCCCCCCCCCAAAAAAAAAAAAATAGATAAATAAAGATGCCTCTGCATGTGAATCTGTCAAAACATACCACCAGTGGGTATCACAAACATAAAGAGGAAATTAAGTCACGTTGACTCCGAAATGGGAGTCCAGCTTCTATCACTCAGATGACACCCTTTGTGACTTCCTAGAAATAGGGAGTCAATATGCTGATCCTTAGGAATACAGAGTCCATCTTGTTTGGCTCTCCAATGTAACTACTTTGTGAAAGGAGTCACCGTTGAATCTTGTATTGAAAGAACAATTTCTGGGTTATTTATTTGGTACTTCAATGTTTATTCCAGGATAGAAAGTTACCATGCCCTCGATGATGTGATACAATGCTGTAGCTATGCTTTGACGAATCTTTTTTGCCCTTAGGGGCCGTCCATAAATTACGTCACACCTTTTTTGGCCATTTTCAACAGCCCCCACCCCACCCCCTGTCACACTTTTTCACACACCTAACACCCCACTAGAAAATTACGTCACACTTGGCTATAACCCCCCCCCCTTCAGCCATACTAATGACTTATTCAGATACCCGGGGGAAGCACTTGATTGGGTGTGCTGTTAGACCTGTGCCAGCCTTTTCCCTTGATGAAAGAGATTTTCTCCAAAGGTGACCCTTAGTGAGAGGGACTTTTGTAAAGTGACCATCAATGGAAGTTGTTTTAGTGAAAATTCTGAACATCAATGCTGATTTTGCTATGTTAGATTGAAATTTGAGAAAATTATTTTTTGGCAATGTGACATCACACTATCCTTGACACCCCCCCCCATCCCCTGTTACACTTTGTCACACTCGAAAAAATAACCCCCTACCCCCTCCAGTGTGACATAGTTTATGGACAGCCCCTTACTTACCTTAGTCATCCAGGTCACTTAAGTATGACCAAGGTGACACTGTGAATACTTTGAGTTAGCATTTTAGCTATAGAAATGGTGTATTTCCTGTGTACAACAGCTTTTGTTTACCTAGTCATAAAATTGAGCATACCACCTTATATATCATATGTGAACATTCATTAGTTTTGTGTTACCCTAATGCAAACTTCCCCAGATAACTAGTTATAATCATAATTAAACCAAATGAAACACCATATAGTCAGGTAGCTGGGGCCAGAAAGCAGCTTATAAACCATTTTTGCTAAACGTTCTGAGTAGAAGCAGGAAACAAGTTTCATGCATCAAAGTGATGTGCGGGCCTTCAGAAAAAAAACTGTCTCCCGACTGGCATCTCACTTGGGTGGTGGCCATCTTGGATTTCAGGATCAAAACCTGAAAAACAGGCTTTTCACCAATATCTGTACTTCCTGTGCAGATATTAACATTATTTTGGTGTCTATACCCATAGATTCTAAGGCCAGGGATCCAATCAACTTATTTCTGGACTTGTTGGACCAATACATTATCATTTGACAAAATGGCGGCAGTCAAAATCTCAATTTATGGGTAAATTTTCATCCGATCAAGGTAAAATACATAGGAAATGGTCATATAAATAGTCTAAGATGATCTAGATAACACTTTTAAAAACTTGATAAATGTCTTAGCAATGATTAAAGTCCATACAGAACATTGCTGATGTCATGCTTTAACACTTATGACCTCCAACAGCTGGGTATAGACACCAAAATAATGTTAATATCTGGAAGTACAGATATTTGTCAAAAGCCTGTTTTTCAGGTTTCGACCCTGAAATCCAAGATGGCCACCACCCAAGTGAGATGCCAGTCTGGAGACAGGTTTTTTCTGAAGGCTAACACATCACTTTGATGCATGAAACTAGTTTCCTGTTTCTACTCAGAATGTTTAGCAAAAAATATTTAGGAGGCCTCAGCTACCTGACTAATAACGAGCAAATCTGTACAAACTGCATTGTCAGACCCTCTGGTTGAAGATCCCCTGACTCCTGTATTGACTCTCTGTATATATTTGCCTGACTCCATGTCTTCTCTCTGTGTAGGTACATAGGTCAAACATTGCAGGGAGTCAATACATAGTCAGCTGTGTTCGACTCCACCCTGAGCTGGGACCCTGTGACCACCCCTCAGGGAGCCACCAAGCTGTGACTCTTGTCTTCCAGGAGTTAATTCAGTAGGACTCCATGGTACAAACATGGTGTTCAGCAGTAGGGAGTCTATCACCCATGACTCCTATAAAATGAGAGTCAAAAAGAGTCCTGTCCAGCTGACCCCCGTGTTGACTCCATTCGCAATGCCATGACTCCATTTCTTCTACATATTGAAAAAAAAGATATACCGTACCTTCATGTTCAAGCACCCCGGTAGTTTTTGATTTGGCGGGCTCATTTCCCCGGCGCTAATAGAAGACAGGTGCTTATTCAAACTCGATTTTCAATGCTTAAAGAAATATTTCATTACCCCTGTACCCCCGGCGCTTATTTCAGACAGGTGCTCATTCAAATACCGGCGCTTAAACACGACGATATGGTAACACTGACCAACCCCTTTATGAATACTTATGTAATATTGCAACAACATGATCAGTAATTTGTGAGATGTAATGTATCATATACATGTAGTATTACTATGACACGGGCTATGACATGATTAGACTATACTTGCTGTACTTGAATTGTAATACCTAGTGAGAAGTCCTTTAAGATGCAATTGATTTGTGAAAATGGAAAGTGAATGATGCAGATCGTCTGATGAAACAATTTACTTTATTGAACGTGCAAATGTTGTTGGGTGATTAACTCTACAAATCATGAAATTATGGGCCAGTCACAAGAGATGACTAGGGTATCGAACCTTATTCCAGATTAGGGGGACCCCTATTACTTGCATTCTGCATTTAAATAATGTACAAAAATGTAGCTTATTTCCCAGTCCGAAATCACAATGGAAGAAATGAAGAAAGATTTGATGATAACTAACATATATGAGTGATTATACCACTATTCCTGCACCTCCCTTACAGTTATGCCCTCTTCTACCAGTGCCTTATGAGAGCATATACGCACATGTATATGCTTTTTTGGGGGGGATTTTTGGATATACTTTTTTTAGGTCAAGTTGGACGTAGGTAAGGGGCTTAGCCATTACGCCAAAGCAAAGCAAAGGTTGAACTCTACTAACCTGATAGTATGCATCCTTAGATATTCTAGATGATCCCTCCATGGAAAATGAGTCCATAATATTAACAATAAAGAAGAATCCATTGATTTCTCAGGTGTAAGCAAGTCACAATCCGGCCATTCCCACCGACCTCCTTGTCCGACGTAAGTGTGTCAGTGGCCCAGATGTGGATGTCGGTCATTGGATCATTGGATTCTTCTTTTTATTTAAATATATTGGACATATCAAGCATGGGGGGATCATCTAGAATGTCTAAGGATGCATACATTTTAATAACACGACATGACAAGCTTGGATTCAATACTAAAAGTGGGTGTAAACACCGCAGTATGAGGAAAAATAACAATGGCTTTGCACAGAGCGAACCAGGGAGTATCGCTTGCAGTTACAAAATGTTTTCTGCTGGATTTATTCTGGGGATATCAGGTAAGAAATTAATGATATTATGGAGGAAAAGGTGGTATAAACGCATTATGGCATAAATATGACAGCCCATGGTTTGTACACTGCAAAAAAGGTGTTTAGATCCTAAACATATTTCTAAACCTAATCTTGTCCCGTTTTTCTGAACACAATATTATCCTAAACACATGAAAAAGTGTTTAGAAATATGACATGTTTAGCTAATTAATGTGTTTATGCTATAAAATGTTTAGGTTTATACTGTCCCCCGCACTAGTTATTCAATTTGTGTATCTATATATAATGTTATTGTATTTGGGAGAGACACAGAAAGGACACAGAAAGGATTTCGTCTTATATATTTTCTTAATTCACAAAATGGGTGTCCAAGCACTACTTGCTCACCCCTGATGCATTAATGACAATGCCATAGGGTTTAATTGCATAACCTTTTATTGTTGACATACTCTACATGCTATATGTGATATGTACTCGGAATAGGGACCTTAATGCACATTGCACTAAGGGCACTTTTCGCAGATCGTGCCACATATTATGCGAAACTGATGTGAAACTGTGAATTAGGAGAAAACTGCAACATATTGTAACCAAGTAGTTTGCATGCATGACTGCATGCAGAAGGTCAATTATAGATTACAGCTGCCACCTGGTGTATATTTTATGTCTAAACACCTAGAAATATTAGTGTTTAATAGCCTAACACCTAGTTTTCTGTCCATTTAGAGTCTAAACATGTAAGCATTTTTTAATGGAACTGTTTAGGTGTGTAGGGGCTTGTGGAGCAGTATATATAGTGTTAGCTCCCTATTCGAGAGGACAGGTTGATCGGTGCGGTTACCACTCGTAGGACCAGAGGTCCTTTGATCTCTGGCCACTATGAGGTGGTGGCAGCACTAGTCTTCGCTGCTCCAGTCCCTATCTGGGACCGCGTAGGGAGCTCAGTTGGCTTCTGGCTGCGGTCAGGGCAACACCTGCAGAGCACTGAGCTATATTCATAGCACCACTTCGAACATAATTATGTAAATATGAAATAAACATGTGCCGGTTGCACTAAACCGAGCAAACTTGTCTGGTTTTACTTGATATTGATATATTTCAAACTAAACCGAAGTAATATAAGAACTCAAACCATTACAGGTGTTTAGAATTTAAATGTTTAAATTTTAAACATGTTTAAAGTCTATACACACTATTTTTGCAGTGTAGGCCTATATATATTGACGATATTGCACTCGCCTTCGGCTCATGCAATATTCGTCAATATACAAACCTTGGGCTGTCATATTTATGCTATATTGCCTTAATACACAACAAGGTGGCAGCACTTAAACATATGATGTAGGAATAGCATCATGAATGGCATCAAAGTGGTGTGAATTTATGAATAATGAGTCCGGCACATTTGAATATATAGGCTTCACGAGTCTCTATTTGTTCTACATGTAAGAGTGCCCCAGAGTCATACAAAAGTTTTCTCCAAAATCTCACTTAAACACGACATAAATGAAAGAACTTCATCCGTAGAGATAGACAGGTTGATGCCTTTTGGTTATTGTCTTGAAATCTTTCACCGAGCTGTTTATGCCGAAGGTCGGATAAGGAGGCGAACGTCCAAATTCATGCCTCTTCCTATTTGTTTCTTACAAGGTATTGTAGTGGTTCGTCTCGTTAAGTTAGATTAAATCATAACGAAGAGAGAGAAAAGTTTCCGGGTAGGCAACCGAGCTTTTATTTCATAGCTTGCGTTACATACGATCACAGCCTCAGAGGACTACATGCTGCTAGTGCATTCGGTTACCCTTTCGGGTAACAACCTGGTTGAGCAGTGGGTAAACCACTACTGAGGAACCTAGGGATAGGACCAGCCTTATATAGGGGAAAAGCCCGCGAAACTCAGACCGGCCACGTGACGTGTGGCGGACGAGTGGTAGGCCCCCTGGTGTAGACGATACGAACCCAGAGGCAGGTGCTGCCACCTGCCATCCGGATTCCCCCACCACACCCGAAGGACCTAGGTCTGAGTCTCACGGGTGCATGAACGTTAAAGTGTAAAATACCATACCCCTACACTGCCCCCCTTAGACAATAACTTGGGGGTAATTAAACCGCAGTGTATTAATAACCTAGTAAGTGATTGTTTACAATACTAAAAAGGGGTATTAATTACACTTGCTCGATGTGAAATAGGCTATAGTATAAGACTATCCTATTTCTGAAAAATTATACAATAATAGCATCGAGTGTCGTTCATGTTATTTCCATCACTAGCTTATAACAACCATAAATGATAAATATACAATTATCACAGATTTATAGTAACGTTTTGACAACAGTAGGGTCCTGAAAAGGACCGGTGGTTGTTAACAATGATCGTATTATGGTTATTGAACCCGGAAAAAAATTTTCGACTTTTTAAATTAACAGCTCTGTCTACTTTACAGAGTGAATTAAATATTAATGATCAGATATGGACAATTAATCTGATACTATATGAACACAATTAGGTATTAACCTGAGTAATACAATACTAAGTTTAGAGAAATCCGTTGGACCTTCTCTTATTTTATAGAAAAATATTTATACTTTTGAGACGCAGCTCAGTTTATACCTTAGTGTTTTATATTTACAAGTTACAGAAGAATTATAGTCTCTTAATATATTGAGACCAGGAATGACCTATATAGACAGTTATAGGTCTAGGATTACCTTAAATAACTTTTAGGATTCGCAGATCCAGTATATTTATAGGTACCCTTATATAATAATATATCTTTATAAAAGATATTATATAGTTATAAATACAATTTTACATACAATATAATAATATCAACAAAGTTACTTGTTTTCATGATTGGAGGATGTAACAGGAGTCGGATGCTGCTGATGGCTTGGTATGGGCGAGCTGAACCCTGATGCCTGAAGTGCTATAGTAAAACTTGTTGGTGGGTGTAGCTAAACCCTGATGCCTGTAGTGCTAGCTAACTGGAGGTTATAGTAGATCCAGTTGTAGACTGTTGATGGACTCTATGGGCGTAGCTAAACCCTGATGCCTGTAGTGCTAGCTCACAAATAGTAGTGGTGTAGTAGTAAATCCGGTTTGTAGTTCAAAAGTCCATATTAGTGTAAATTGTCCATGATTTTATAATAGGCACAGTCATTACATTATGGCACAGTACAATTACGGTGTTTACAGCATTCGTACTCCTCCTCCAGAGTGACTTGTTTGTTTTCTCCTTCTGTTTTCAGTTTCCGGATTAGGGTACAGTTTGGTACCCGAATCAATACGGGTTGGATAAAAAACGGTTTCTTATCCAACAATGCATGGGTAATAGAACCCCGGGACACACAATTATGTCCGATCCTCATGCAACAGTTTTTTTACTGTTCCATGTTCTCCTCGGGTGGCTGGTTTGGACCCGGTTGTTGAGCCAGTGGCTGAACAGGGGGGTTCACACCAGTTCCATCCGTAGGTGCCAATGCGGGGACAGCAGGTGTAAGTTTCACCTTTTGGCGTGCTTCGAACAGCTTCAAAGCATGCTCAGGTGTACCGTCCCAGTTATCCATGATAACTCCGAAGACCTTGAAGAACTTTTGCTGGTTCTTCATGTTCGTTGCTCGTTCTAGGTCGAGCATCTGAGAAGCTGTTTCCTTCTCGGATAGGGCCTCCTGCCGCAGATTAGCAGCTTCCTGCTTATCTTTGGCAACATCCGCTTTGATCTGAGTCGAGATTCGGTTGATCTCTGACTTCTGGATCGCGTCAATACACTGGAGAGTGCTCGACACGGTCCGACGATACATGTCCAGGTGGAGGTTTTCCAGATGGTGCTGTAGCGTCTCAAATTGTTTGCTCTGGATATTGCAAGACAATTTGTCCTCCTTCTTGAAGAAGGTCTCCACTGTCTGGATCAGCTTAGGCCAATGAACCACAGCACCAGGTGGGGGTACCTGACCCTGAGGCTTCGGCTGTGCTCCAGACCCACTCGCAGTGACAGCTACCTGCGTGTGCGAAGTAGCAACCGCAGTAGTAACCGCACTAGCAGTGGTCGAAGAAGGGCCTTGAGTTGGTAATCCCTGAACCAGGGGCAACCGTGACAATTCCCTTCTAAGGTCTTTGGCCGTCAACAATGGTGCGGGTGGACGTTGTCTCACCACAGCACTCATTGTAGGTCGGGGAGCTTGACCTCCTACTGTCGGCAGTTCCTGCTTGACCCTCCCGTACTGATCAAAGATTTGCATCTCTGGTCCGGGTGGGCCCATAGCAGGGTACTGCTTCGGGTCTTTGACATTCAAAGGCGCGTGTTTCCGGGCGGACTGGCCACTCGGTCCACTGACACCAAAGAATGTCGGGTTCTGTGCACCTCGTGGAGTTGGTGCTCGCCCATAATGGGAAGGAGTTCCAGTAGGAGATGGAAGATGTGGCTTCTTCCTTCCCCCATTTGTCTGTCTCTCCAGCGCCTCCAGTGGTGACCTGGCTCGGCTTGGAGATTCAGACGCCTGTCTCTTCCTATCTGCTACAGAGGGTCCCTGGCGGTAATCCCTGCGGCTTCGGACCTGTTCTCCGGATGGAGTTACATAAGCCCCACCACGACGGCGGGCCTTGTTGCTTCTCCATTCGTTTAACAGATCGTACTCCTCCTGAGCGTACTCTAGTTTGCCGGACCCGGGAGTCTGGGCAAACCGAGCCTTTAGTTTCTGGTTAGTACCAGGAACCGTAGGCGCAAACTGCTTCGTACTCGGTGTGAGGGAAGCCAACTTCTCTGCATTGAGGCCCCTAAGGTTGCCATAGAGTTCGGAGTGAATTTTCATCACCCGATCTATGGCTGCCTCCAGGCCCTCTCCATGCGAAGTCACATAGTGCCGGACCATGTCTCCGCGTCGGGGGGTGACACATCCTGTGCATTTAGCACATTTCTTGCCAACCTCTCGGTCGCAGACATATTCCGGCCTCTGGTGCATATGAACCTCCACGAGATGACGAAGGAACGCGTCTTTCTCGATGAAGAATTCAACCTCACCCTCACTTTGAGTACAACGTTGGAAGGGACAATCCTTACGATCCTCCCCGTAGTACTCATCTAGAGCAAACTTGAGCTTGCCCTTCTGGTCATAATTGTACAGACCATTGGGCGAATTCTTAACGAATTCCCAGTAGATCCAGTACATATTGGCCGGCTTTCTATCAGAGAGCTTCTTGCGAAGCCACTCCTCCATATCTTCCTGCCCCTCACAGGTGATCCGAGGGGGCAGTCTCCATACGGATTTACTCCCCTTCAGGTGTCCCCTGTGTAGAGGAATGAAGTCGGCAAAGTTGCTATTGGCGTTAGCCCAGATAGCAGCCTCTTGCTCGTCAGTCGGAGTGACATCCACAACTGGGTCAACCGGCTCCTCTCCCTCTGGGTCGGATGGTACATCCACAGGTTGCACAACGGGTTGTTGACCCGCGAGGACCTGGGCTGCAGCATCTTGAGCGTCTCCACTCAAATCGGCCATTACGTCGTGTAGCTTGACGATTGGCACACCGAGCTCAACTTTTACGGTTGGGACAGCCGGTTCAGCTTCTGTATTATCAGCTTGAACGTCTACCTCGATAGGTTCAGGTTTGCGTTGGTCAACCTTCTTCTTATTCCTCCTGCGGGATCTGCCGTTAGTAGAAGTGCCAGGCTCGGATGCGTCCGTCTCATTGCCGGAGACATCCGAAGCCTTAGCGCCCTTCTTATTGGCCGAGCGTGGAGACACCCGACGGGTTCGGGTACTGTCGTCCACACTCGTGCTGGTAGAGGGTTCGGTTCCTGACCGCTTCCCTTTACCCTTACCTTTGGTGGGGGTTGTTTTACCCTTTCCACCAGCTGCTTTCTCCTTTACTTGCTCAGTCTTCGTAGGGGTAGACTGAGCAGTTTTAAGGGAAACATCTGCATCAGGTAGGGCCTTCTCAGGTACTACTGCTGCGCCTCCCAAGGTAGGAGCTCCAGCAGGAGACATGAGACGGTCCATCCGATCGGCCATCTCGGCTGTTACTTGCACGGGTGCGGGTCCGGGTACTAACTCCGGATGCGCCAGTGCATACTGTCTCTCCAATAGACGTACTACGAGGTCTTGTATTACCCCGAGTCTGTCTAGTGGAGACACACCAATACGGGCCTCTTCTGCCTCAATGGTTTGAGACGTAATAGGGACCCCTGGACAGTAATCCACAACAGCGTTACCTGCTGCTTCATACTCATCCGCTGTGCTTAACAGTAGGATCTGGTCTCTGTCTATGTATCTAGAGACCTCATCTGCCTTGACACCGGTGTAACCCGTTTTGTCAGACACATAGGAAGGCCTATAAGAGGTATTCCTTCGGAAAGCCATTTCTGCGTCCCAGACGGCTTTACGAAACCATAAGTGGACTACCAATCCTTTGGCCATCTGATGGTAATCCATCAACCAGGACTCCGGAAAGGTATTAGCCCACTGCGGATGAGCACATTCCCAGATTGCGTTGACAACACGCTCGTCAACCTCTCTGGGCGTCCCATAACAGGTGGGTATCAGCATTTCCTCGGAAATTGCTAACATCCGTCCGTCATATGGACCGGCTACATCATGCCATTCGGGACTGTCTGGGAAGGGCAGCTCTAGGTGCATTGGCCTGTCAACCGGAGAAGCAGGTCCCAAAGCACCGAATGAGGTACTCCCACCAAGACGGGGCGGCAGTTGAGGGGGAGGTGGCATCAGAGCCCTGTCAAGAGACTGGGCTCCTGCCGGTTCTCCACTCAAACCTTCGGATGGAGGGGCTACATAAGGCTCACCTACATCAATTTGTTGTTGAACGCCTCGGCGTTCAGGACTAACTTGTCTGGAGTTGTCGGATGCGTCGTAGAACGATTCTACGTCGCTATCGTCTACTCCAGAGAAGTACTGATCAACATTCATTTGTTGATCCATTTGATCACAATCAGCATCGTATTGCTGATCGTCGTATGTATAAGTGGGACTCTTGGGAGAACCACTTCCATACTCTGGCGGGGTGCTGGCACCGGCACCGCCGCCAAGACGGACGGCCTCTTCTGCCATCGACAGAAGTGGCTGTTCGGGGATAAAATATCCCAATCCACCGGATAAGCAGTGAGTACTGCTTACCCAGTGAAAGGCGGGTGCCTTTTAACGAGGGCACACCTCGGAATATGGCTGTCACGGGCTATCAGACTCCAACAAGAGCAAGACCACCCTCGGCCACGTCTTCTTCCTTCGCAGGAATAAGACAATATGGCGGGATACTCGAACTTGAATCGCTGCGCATGATCAAACCGGCGCCTCACGTGACCATTCGAAAATGGGTCAACAACTTTCCCGCGTGCCCTTAATTAGGTCACGCGCCCTTACATAAAAACAATACAATACCCGATCGGTCGTCCGTCCGTACTCAGGGTTCGACTATGACAATTCGCTAGGTATTCTGGAGTTTATGGATAGCATAAGCATATCCACCGGATTATCCGTCCAAAACCATGGGTTCATTGTCATAGGACCTTTTCCAGAGACTCTTGACCGGCTCAAATATACATTGAACTAGGTTACAACATATAACAGTACACAGTACAGGACAACACACTCGTTGTGTTAACAGGCTAGGTTACGGCAGTCTGTAGCAACCTTGGACTGCGTCTAAGAGGTTTTGAGGCCTCTTTTATTGACCTGGTATCCATAAGAGCCTTTTCCAAGGTCTTCTTAGCCTTAGAAGGACCTTTCCTCTTATTTTTACCTGCGCCCGCCGAGACTTTTTGTATCTTCCCCTGCTTTCCAGATGTTACGACAGGGGGCACCACCCTCTTCGGGTCTGCAACCTTCCGTGGCCGCCTGGGTCCTCGCTTTCGGGTCGGTACCACTTCGAGTTGCTTAACACGACTCTGTTCCATTACTTCTAATAGACCATCGCCGTACATTTCGGTGGAGGTATCCCTCCCCCTCCATGGGCGTAGTCTCGCTACATTTGACTTGTAACATTTACCAAGCTGTGATTTAATAATCACTGTGCAATCACTAATAACCTGAGTTATAGTGAAAGGTCCATCCCAATTACTGGCTAATTTCAGGTTAGCTAGAGGTTGGTGTAGACGCAGTACTCTATCCCCTAGATTAAAAAATCTAGCTTTTAGACCTGTGTCATAGCCAACTTTCTGCCAACGCGCAGTTTTCTGCAACTCGTCTCTAACCCTCTCATAGGCTTGTTTGAAATTATCCCGTAGGGATTCTACAAACATCACCTGGCAAGGGGTTTCCGGATTCATTCTTATTACGCCGAACACCAAATCGGCTGGCATAATCAAATCCTCTCCAAAAACGAGGAGATTAGGAGAACAGTTTGTGCTCGAATGCACAGTGCCATTATAGGCATGTACCACGAATTCACATTGTTCATCCCAATCATCCATCTGCTCATTTACCAGAGACTTCAATACTTGGATCAAAGTCCTATTGAATCTCTCTACTTGTCCATCGCTCTGTGGTCTATAGGGATTAGTTCTTGTCTTGCAGATCGCCAGACAATTACACATCTCCTGCCACAGACTAGACTCAAATTCTCTGCCTTGGTCACTATGTAACATGAGTGGGACACCTAGGTGCAGCACCCACCCTTTTACAAAGGCCATAGCACAAGTAACAGCCTTATGATCCGGTAAAGGAAACACTCGGGTGTACTTGGTATAATAATCAGACACGACCATCATACACGTGTTGCCACTAGGAGTGGGGGGAATCCCACTAATAATGTCAACAGCTATTCTAGCAAACCTTACACCAAACAGTTCCTGGGATAATGGCAGCTTGCCTAACCCGGGTCCTGGTTTGTTCTTACAGCACTCGGGACAGGTCTCCACCCATCGGGTGAGATCTGTACTCATGCCGGGCCAATAGTATCGTCTGGTCAGACGTTCTAGAGACCGTTTCTTTCCAAAGTGTCCACTAGTTCTATGTCCATGACAGAAATACATAATATCTCGTCGCATAGCACTAGGTATGACAACTTGCAAGGTTTTGTTCCTATTAGAATGGTTCTTCCATCGAAACAGAATACCATCCCGGACTTTTAGCTCGGCCCATTGAGCTAAGAATCGTCTCATCTCTCTGTTCTCCAATGACACTACGGGTCTTGGGGGACAGATACCCTGATTAAGGAATTTAATCAAACGTGATGTGACTGCATCAGACTTCTGGAACTGCCTGATGGTCTCCAAGGACCAATTCAAGACATGTTCCGGATGGGTTTCGAATGGAACTCGAACCCCTGCCAACACAGCATTGTGTGCTCCACAATCAGTGCACTCAGCATTTGCACATTTCCTCACTGGGATTCTAGACAAAGCATCTGCATTCAAATGCTTTGCCCCGGCTCGGTGTTCAATCTGGCTGTGATTTAGACCGAATTCGGATAGGTGCGCTAACCAGCGACCTATCATCCCCTCTGCATCTTTGAAGTTCAATAACCATCTGAGGGAAGAGTGATCAGTCCGTAGAGTGAAATCACTCCCCCACAAAAAGTGCTTGAACTTCTTCGTATAGACCACCACAGCCAACAACTCACGTTTAGTGGTACAATAGTTTCTTTGAGATTTACTCAACGTGTTACTAGCGAAGGCTATAGGAACTTCGACCCCATCCTGGACCTGAGAAAGGGCGGCTCCTATGCTTTCATTACTAGCATCAGTATCTAGAATGAAATGATCATTCTCCGTGGGGTATCTCAACACAGGTGTGATAGCAAACAAATCCTTTATTTTCATAAAGGCCTCGTCTTGCTCGGGTCCCCAAGGGAATCGTTCCTTTCTGATCCCGGGTGTCCAGTGGGACAAACTCTGGATAGGAAAGGCAACCCTTGAATATCCTGGGATAAAGTCCCGGTAGTAGGAACAGAATCCGAGGAAGGACCTAACTTCTTTCGCATTCGTGGGTGCTTGCCAATTTGACACGGCATCCAGTTTCTCCGGATCGGCTTTAATCCCTTCATTCGAGATTATTCGCCCCAAGTAATTAATAGATCTTTTGAAAAGATCGCACTTCTTGGGTTTCAGCTTCAAACCATTAGTTATGATCCTTTCCAGGACCATACCTAAATTTTCCAAGCATTCTTCGTATGTCTTTCCAAAGACAATCACATCGTCTAGATAGACGAGACATTTCTTCCATAAAAGGTCACTTAATAAAGTTTCCATCATGGCTTCAAATGTCGCCGGTGCATTGCACAATCCAAACGGCATCACATTATACTGGAATAATCCAATATGACTGGAAAAGGCCGTCTTCTCCATATCTTTCGGATGCATACCCACTTGCCAGTACCCGGATTGTAAGTCTAGAGAGCAATACCATTGCTTACCTCCAAGGGAGTCTATAGTCTCATCGATCCGTGGTAAGGGATATGAATTCTTCTTGGTCATACCATTCAATTTCCGGTAATCTATGCAGAAACGGATGCTACCATCTTTCTTGGTCACCATGCACACAGGGCTAGACCAAGGACTGGTTGATGGAATTATTACATCCTGTTCAAGCATTTTAGCTATCTCCTCCTCAGCTACCCTTTTTTTTGGCTAGTGGGAGTCTTCTATAAGGAATCTTAAAAGGTTCATTCTCACCAGTGTCAATCGTATGCAGTACTTTATCGGTACGCCCCAATTGTTCACTCGGTGCTGCAAAAGCTTTACGGTACTTGTACAACAAGTCAGTTAGAGCTTCACGTTGTTCATCACTTTCTACATGGCTTTCGGCTACTAGAGTGTCTAGTTCCGGGCTCCTTTCGGGTGGGATAGGGGCTCCGGGTGCCGAAACATGTTTACAGTCTTCTATCAATTCGGATAAGACAACCGATCCAAGGATCGTATCCTTCTGTACATAGACAGTCTTGTTACCGGTATTGGATATAGGAACCACCGTCCAAGCAGCGTTAGCTACTAGAACATCAGCGGATTCCAATCCGATACTTGACAACATGGCCATGTCTGGCTCTACAACTCCAGTTTTTCCTGAAAACTGTCTGTCCGCTCGACATAAGACATCACAGGCTGTGCCTGGTGGTATCTTAACAGTCTGGGCTACACTGGCTACACTACTTACTTGCCTAAGTACACATTGTACTTCGAGATGGTACGGGTCTCTCACTTCCAATATTCCCCTCTGGGAATCTAACCTTGCTCCATATAATGCAGCAAAATCCAGACCGAGTATACCATCATCCGCGATGTTCGCCACAGTAGGGGTAAGGATGAAGTCCTTATCTTCCTGTAGACTGAACCTCATACATGTTCTACCGAACGTTTGTATCATGCTACCGTCGGCCGTACGAGCATTTCCTTCCGTTGTGAAAGTTTCATGATTCGTAGGCAAAAGATCGTAGAATCTCTTGGCAATACAGGAGTGGCTAGCACCCGTATCGACAAGAAACTCAGCGGATCTACCACTCACAGATACAACTGCGTACCACCTCCTACCTTTCAAGTAGGTAGGACTACTTGCATACTTAGCAAGTTCCGTCTTAGCGCCGAGGTCAAATCCACATCCCTTTAAGAATTCGAGACAAGGATGACCCGGGGGGAACTGGGCACACCCCACCCTGGCCAACTCATTGGCCGCTCCCTCTGGACTGATATCGGGTTTCCCCTCTGTGTTCTTCTGCCGGTTCTTGACACCTGGTGTACTATCAGTCTCCCCAGCCTCATGAGTAAGGAACTGATCAGGCTCCTTAGCTTCACTGCTGGGCGAAATCGCTAGAGGATTCTTGCCAGTACCGCAAGCTGCGATAGGCTGGCAGTCATGGCAATCACTCACTCTGGGGGTAATCCGGTTGCCATTGTGGACACCCCCTCTCAGTTTTCCTTCTTCACTGAGTCCTCCTTACCCGGATTGCTCCGGTAACGAGTGTTTCTATAAACTGGCTTATCTGCCTCACACTCGGCAGCATAATGCCCAGTTTCCTGACATCGGAAGCATGTCACAACACTCCTATCAGGCTTAGGCCTCCTAAGATTTTCAGTAATCTTCTTTACCAAATTGTTAACCAGGTCCTCTGATAAAGAAGGACCCGTCGTGGGTTTGGTATCGGGTTGAGTCACAGGAGGTTTAGAAGTGATCACTTTCTCCTTGACGTAACCCGGTTTCTTTCCCCAGTTCCGGTTGTACCGGGGGTTCCCTTGGCCAATGGCCCCAACGTTTTCATCTTCGTCAGGTTCCCCTGATTCGGATGAATCGGTTTCGGGTATTCCCTCCGGGATTATCATTGCTGACATCCGTTGGGGTACCTTCCCGGCAAAGATACGGGCCTTTCGATCATAATGATCTAGGGACTGGAACAAATCTGTCAAAGAGGCATCATTCTTCCAAGCTTCACAGGCTACTGTCCTGTGTTCTTGATTCCGCAATCCTTCAATGAATTGTTTAAACATCTCATCTAGGAAGCATTCATCATCTAGTCTCCATTGAGGTCTGGCTTTATGCAACAGTCGTTGACATTCTAAGCCGAACACTTTGGCAGACTCCTTGGGCTTCTGTGTTCTTTTAGTGAACGTCAGCCAAGGGTCTTCTCCAACTATATTCCCATATAAATATGAAGCAATCTCTATGAGTTCATCATACTTCATATGGGCTGAGAGTCCTGTTATTTGAGAATCTCTCCATTGTTCCACGGCTCCTTTTCCGTCGCCTTCCTTTAACCAGCATACTAAATAAGGCAGAGCTTCCGCTTTACCCCATCCATTGCAGTTAAAGACATCTGCGCAGCCTTGATACTCCTCCTTCCAAGTGTTCTTGGCATTAAAGGGGGTAGGTATCTTAGCTACTCTACGAGCCGGATTCGTGGATCCAGTAAGGGTTAAACCCTTACTCCATTCCATGATCTCCGTATCGTCCAGACCTTGATTGTAACAATCAACACCTAAGTTAGCAATCGCTGCATTAGAATCATGCAGCGCTTGTAACCCTGGAGAAAGAGATACTCGGCGACTGAGTCTCTTTTTCCTTGGAGGATTCGTACCATAAGTACTTCCAAAGCCTCCGGATGGTGGTCCTCCTCCACCTCCTGATCCCCCTGCTCCGTATGGAGGCACCTGTGAAAAGGTGTATCCACTGGTTTGGGGAGCCGGCCCTGGACCATTGGTGGGTTGTGTATTTCCACCAAAGCTAAAGAAACCACTATTGGGATTAGTGTTTCCTCCTGTTCCATACGACTGATTTCCATTATTGAAACCAGTCCCACTGGCAGAGGGTCTGCTCCTGGAACGATCGCTTGAGGGTCCGGATCCTTGATCACATCCGGATTGCCCCCCAGCTATACTGGAACCTCCGGATGCTCGTCCGGTTGTTCCTCCGGACGTGTTCCGGGTGTTACCATTGGACGGATTCGTTCCTGTTTGGGACTGATTCCATCCATACTGGGCATACGGGCCATTTGGTCCTCCTAAAGGTGACTGTTGTGGCCATCCGCCGTCAAAGGTGGAGCTTCCTGCCAAGCGGCTTTGTTTAGCTCCACTCGCAGAATTATCCCCTTTATTTCCCGTACCTAGACCAAGAGGTATAGAGGTATTATCTGTAAATCTAACCTGATGACTCTTTACTCCTTCATAACGAGGTACAGTTGTCTCTGTTACCCCGTCATTGCCCCTCAAAGAGAACATCTGGTTACTTGTCGTGTTTAGGGCAATTCCTGAAACGGTGAAGTCTGATTCAAGAGTGCCTACTGCACGACCAGTATCTTCTAGATACTTTGACATCTGGATAGCTTTAGCCTCCAGTTCGGAATAATCATCCATCATTTTAGTCTGTTTAACAGCCAAATCTGTGGATTCGCGTATCAATTGATCTTTGAGTTTTTCATGCTCATCGGTCTGTTTTTGGTACGTTTCCCGAGCATCTTTGAAGGCTGATTCTATTTTCTTCAGCTCTTCTTGATACTTGCCGTAGGCCGATTGAGTTGAATTTAACTCTTGTTTAGTTCTATTCAACTCATCATACGAGGCTCTGTATTCCAGATCCGCCGTATATAGTGCATCACGATACTGTTCGTGCTGGAGTTGAAAATCTTGCTTTTCTTTCTCCATCTGATCCAACAACAATTGTTGTTGGCGTCTACAACTCTGATCGTAATCGAGACGTTCCGATATCAACTGTTTGTTTTCAGTCAGAATCTTGTCTCGGGTTCCGGTCAGTGTAATAAGATCCTTCTGGATCTTCTCGTATTCAGCTCTCATGTCTTCAAGCTCGTCCATTTTGTTCTTTTCGAATCCACATTTTTGGTGTTTAATTCGAGAACTGTATGGAGTTTCAAACATACCTGCACTAGGCTTTGGTACCTCAAATGGTAATTTACCAAATTGAGCAGTACTTTTATGCATTGGTGCAGGTTTCGAAGTACCTCCTGGCATGAATAAGGAGTCTCCAAATTCATCCAGTTCATGATGTAAGTTTCTTCTTACATCTTCTAACCCAT
Organism: Acholoe squamosa; assembly: GCA_949317995.1. NCBI lineage: Eukaryota > Metazoa > Annelida > Polychaeta > Phyllodocida > Polynoidae > Acholoe > Acholoe squamosa. Next base: position 43,715,552 of record OX439043.1, read on the forward strand.
CAGGGTAGTGTTCTAGTGGATCCCTCCACTCCGTACCTTGGGGTGGTGACTTGATTTCACCATCCTCCATCGGGGAGTCTAGCTCGCGATTTGGGCCATTTCCCCTAACTGGGCTCAGCTCAGTCATTTCTGACTGCGCTTACCCGAAGACCAACTGGTCACGGCACCAGTGTAGTGGTTCGTCTCGTTAAGTTAGATTAAATCATAACGAAGAGAGAGAAAAGTTTCCGGGTAGGCAACCGAGCTTTTATTTCATAGCTTGCGTTACATACGATCACAGCCTCAGAGGACTACATGCTGCTAGTGCATTCGGTTACCCTTTCGGGTAACAACCTGGTTGAGCAGTGGGTAAACCACTACTGAGGAACCTAGGGGTAGGACCAGCCTTATATAGGGGAAAAGCCCGCGAAACTCAGACCGGCCACGTGACGTGTGGCGGACGAGTGGTAGGCCCCCTGGTGTAGACGATACGAACCCAGAGGCAGGTGCTGCCACCTGCCATCCGGATTCCCCCACCACACCCGAAGGACCTAGGTCTGAGTCTCACGGGTGCATGAACGTTAAAGTGTAAAATACCATACCCCTACACTATTATGAATTCCCTGAGTTATAGCGATCGGTTATCGGTAACTATACGTTAGATAGCCACAACAATGCAACTAATATATGCACTCAGAGACGCCTTATATATACCCCCAACCCCATCCCAATGGAAGTCCGGGGCCTATAACTTGCATGTTCGACTCCTCAATTTCATGTACAATGAAAAGAGTTGTCATGTCTTGAATTTCTGTTCCAGCAAATCTTCATCATTTATATATCCCTTCCCTTTTTTCACCAGGGTTGGTTATTGATTCTAGTGTAGATGAGGCCATTGTCCGTATGTACCTTGCCATAAAGTTTTGCGTCACTATTCCTGTCATAACGTTTGTAGTAGCACACGTTGCACTCCATGTCGCCTTGGTAATGTAAGACGTCACATTACCTGGTGCCGCCATGACACTTCCGGTCACAGACGTCACGCTTTCAGTAACAGTCTCCGTCACGGCATGTGACGTTTCTGTGACGTAAGTAGTCACAGTGTCCTTAACTGATGTGGCAGATTTAGTCAGAGTGTTCTTTATATTTAGAGATATGATATTTCTGAATTTCTGGACGAATTCCCGGCGTTCATCAGCTGCCATGCGGTGAAATATGAAGAAGATGTTGCTATAACTATGGACGTTGATGAAACCAATCATTGCACCTGGAGACAAAAACAATTCACATTACTGACATGATCACATTAAAAGATACATATCCCGTTTTATGTGTACCAACAATATCAGTGAATAGATGAGGAGAAAACGCCATCCGAGGTAAAATATAAGATTGAAAGTTGAAATCGTCAGCTTTAAGGTGAGGTATAAAACTTGAAGATAGCCTATCTAGTCTTGAAGATATTTCTTTATGAAAATGTGATGATGCAATCATATTCGTTGTATAGGCTCTCATTGTTTTAAGTAAATCATGCATCTAATTTGCATAATGATGCAAATCATCAATTAATAAATTACAAACTTTATAAATTTGGTTTTAGCCACTTCGTATAGCTCGTTCATTGTATCTGTGACTAAAACCAACTCGTGCATCAATAAAGCTTGTATATCCTCTAACTACAAATCTGGCCACAGCTCGACCAGTAGCGTGAGTCGTCTCTGGCAGCCTGGAGGGGGTAAAAGTAGTTCTGGCCACTGGTTGCTGTCGTGGTTAGATGTAGGCAGGTACTGTGCATAGTAATATTCCCCAGAAAATATGGACCCATGATGCCTAAACGCGAGAGAAGTATTCCCTAGAATGCTGAACGGGCGAGATTGTGTCACTACCGGGGCCCTTGATGGGGGGTCCCCCATGTCACATGTCGATTTTAAGAAATGCCCATGTCCCATGTCACTAGGTAAAAGCCCATGTCACTAGTGTAACTAACATAGCTAATCCAATTAGACCTTTATTAAGCTTATTATGCTTTATATGCCCTAATAAATGCATGTGAAAAAAATCCGAGGACTGGGTTGAGGTTAGGTAGTTTCAAATATCTTGACATCTCAAAAAGAAATTCATTAGAAAAAGGAAGGAAGGGGATCATCCCCTGGAAAATTTTGAATAATGCAAGGCTAAATGGTGCATTCTGAAGCTTTTGGACGATAATGGCCTAGCTCACACCTTCTCTTTGCCCTATTTTTCATGTCACTAAGCCTCATGTCACATGTCAAATTTAAGAAATGGCCATGTCACCATGTCGAAATTAGGGGTCTAGGGCCATACTACCTCACTTGTCTTCTGCAAAAAAGCACCGATCAAGCATTGTGGGATATAGCCTGTACAGGCTAATAAGATCCCTGTACAGGCTAATTAGATGAAGGGTTATGGAGCCAGGGGTTATGAGGTTTAACCTGCAGCCTTGGAAGTAGGGCCCATGCAGTCTATCAATGTTATCTCTGCAGCCTAGGAAGTAGGGCCGAGTGTATCAATGTTATCTCTGTTTAAGCTATACATTGCTACTATCAGGCCAATCAGAAATGTGTTTTCTGTTTTAGTATGTTAACTCATTTATTAGGGCTACTTCAAAGTCATACAATATGGTCAGGATGATCTATCAATATACCTCTTCTGCATGAAAGTATAATAAAGGCTGGAGATAGTCTACCAGTACATGTGCGTGTATAGGGTTTGAATTCTAAGTAGGCTTCATTGACAAACTCTACTGCCTTCTGATGGTTATCAAGAGAATCATGCGCTACTTTCCCCTCCCCTGGTTTCCAACCCTTCCCTGTATGCACAGAAAAGACCAGAGTCTAGGACGCGAGTACTGTTTGGTCAGTTTGATGAAAGTATATCTTGAGCAATAGAGCATTATGAGTTTTGGGTAAAATACCAGGTGGCGCTGGCATCAACTAACTCAGTACTTTTAGTAGTTGGACTGGACTACAAATGGCACATTGCCTCCACCTAGGGGATTGCAGATTAAACAACTGAAGACGTTGGTACTTTGTTTAGCCTCTATGCTAAATTTTAGCTATAATAAAGGAAACAAGAGTTGTCAAAGAGAATTGTCAGTGGGACTGGTAATCCATCTCTAAGGCAAAAAAAAAGAGTTTTCATATTTTCATATTTTTTCATACTTTTTCATATTCATAACATATTTCTAATCTTTTGAGAATTTGCTTGTATACAATCCAACATTTCTGCCCAAGAATTTTAGATCTTCCCATAATGATAGATAAAATCGATTATCCATGACTCAAATATTGATAATAACAATTTATTTACAGGGCATAATATGGTTTGGTTTTAAAAAAATCGAAAGAAATCCGACCAATCTACCGGAAACTTACAATTTCTTTAGGCCTAATGAACACTACAGCTTGCAACTTCTTTTCCCTCAAGGTCAAAGTCTGTCGTGATTCTATAAACACTGAATTTACAATATTTAGGTGAGACTTACCGGCTATTCCACCAATCATTGCTCCAAAAGGGCCTCCCAGCACGCCACCTATGATGGTACCTGCAGACGCATGTGCTGCCTGATGTGTCAAACCTAGAAATAGAAGACAAGGTTGGCCTGTTGTTTACAAGGGTGGTATGACTTATGTACTGTACACATTATGTGTCAAACCTAGAAATAGAAGACAAGGTTGGCCTGTTGTTTACAAGGGTGATATGACTTATGTACTGTACACATTATGTGTCAAACCTAGAAATAGAAGACAAGGTTGGCCTGTTGTTTACAAGGGTGATATGACTTATGTACTGTACACATTATGTGTCAAACCTAGAAATAGAAGACAAGGTTGGCCTGTTGTTTACAAGGGTGATATGACTTATGTACCGGACACATTATGTGTCAAACCTAGAAATAGAAGACAAGGTTGGCCTGTTGTTTACAAGGGTGATATGACTTATGTACTGTACACGTTAAACTTTAGGTACAATTAAGGCATGCTTTATTCCCTGGTACCCCTTGGACATGGTCTGATGATACTGCATACCATTTAGTTGAAACTGATATCAAGAATATCCTTGGTCCAGGGGAATTTCATTCTAAAATTTAGGGGACTATTCCTCTTTATCAATTTGGAGGTATATGATTGAATGGAAGAGGTCGATTTTCAAAATATTTAGTTCCTGTTGTCATGGCAACCACCTTCCCCAGTGACAGTAAAAATGACAAAGCACCCAAAAGTGAACAGACCCACTTTCTTTTGTAGCTAAGGGAAATGGTTGCCATGGCAAAAGAAACTAAAAATTCTCAAAATTGACCTCTTTTGTTTTAATTCTACAACCTCGAATTGATAAAGAAGAATAGTCCCCTAAATTTTAGAATGAAATTACCCTGGACGCTACTTCTGTTGGCTTGTTATCTTTGAAAATATTCTAGACTATATTTCATCTAAGTGCATTACATATATGAAATATGTATATGGTATTGAACTGGACTTGGGTGTAGGGTGATTTTACTGCAACTCTCTATCTTGGGTAACTTCTAAGTCTCACTGTGATCCAAGCAGATGAGAGGTAAAGCATAGTGAAGATTCCTTAATTTCACCCTAGAGGTACATACAGCACAACAGTCTGACTCATACCAACCTTTGATTTACAGAGAACACTCATATTATATATGTTACACCAACCTTGACATTCACTTCATCAACCTTACCCTAGGGTGATTCCCATGTATCAATTAGTGCAGTTGTTATGTTTAGTGGAATGGAGTTGACATTAAATCTAGTAACCTTGACATTAGCTCATGCACATGCCATAGAGCTTTATTACATTACAGCTGTATTCCTGTCATGCACATCTTAGGTTCACTGCTAATGTCCTTCACCTTTACTACAGTCCTTGACCCTACAGCCTCGGCCTTGGGACTCATATAATTCAATCAGTACATCACTGCTACCTTGACATTGGCTCTCTCTAGCTGCATCTATACAGTGTTCTTGACCTTACTTGTCTGTTCCCTTCATACTGAGTCACACCACAACACCAATCACATAGTTACATCAGCTATGCCTACGATGCCTCATGAATAAGAGTAGATACAACTTGTCAAGTGTCCTTGACCGATAGGGATCTTAGTTTGTGTAATGCAATTATGTCGGTCTCTGGCTTATGACTGCCTAGTACTAGCATATTACCATCTCATCTAGCGTGTCCTACAACTGCGCTTGTGTCATTAGCTCTTAGAGTGCTGATGTCTGTCCCATCTCATATGTCTGGACTGTGGTCCAGTACAGTATAATGTATATGGAGCAGTTACCAATGGTTATATGTTTTACCTAAAAATTGTTGGTATACAATTTATGCTCTGGAGCTTAATTCAAAACATCCTGGGATCGCAACCCCTAGTGTAGACACATATTATAAGACCTGGCCGGTCTACCCTATCTAATGCAGTGGTTGCAGGCCTCTCAGGAATAGCAAGTCGTGGGATCACTTCACTATTCCTTTTCCATCACTAAGATCACTGTGATCTTAGTGATAGAATTGCATAGTGGTTTCACCTGAGTACAAGAAAACTTACAGGGAACACTCCTGATCGAAAGAATGAATAGCCTGCTGCATACATATACAGGGGAGGGAGGATGTTTGCTGAGTGTCCTTGAGGGCTCTTAGGGCTACTCATACGTTAAGTGCACTGTAAGCTAATTCTTCCCTTCTCTCTCTTTGTCCTGGGGGGGAGGGCACAATGCTTCTAATAGGCAAGCATAAATCATACATTCATGGGAACAACTCTTGAATACTGTATGGGGGTCAACTGCACCCTGTGCTCTTTTGTTAGCCCATATGGGGACGGGGAACGATGGTATAAGCACTCTTGTGAAGAAGAGTGACTCCACAGCTATTTCTTTATTTTTGGGACTCAAACCCCTGTGCCTAGTCAGTTCTTCTTGGAATAGTGAAGGAGGGCTGAGGCTAAGATTGATGCGATCTTAGTGCTGGCTAGGAAATGTGAACGCAGTCTAATCTTAAGATCGCTTAATAGGATAAGGTAGAATAATTCCTAAGATCGCTGGGGTTGCGATCCCAGGATGTTTTGAATTAACCTCCTGGTCCAGGCAGCTAACACTCAATCCACATATTGTTCAATGTAAATGCCTCTGGCCAATCCGGCTGATTTGCATACCGTTACCACACGATTTCACTTGTTCATTCTAAAAATGTATATTCGTGCCATTTATTTTGTATTCATATATGTATAATCTTACATCTACCATCTTCTCTGTCCTCACTGACACTAAACGCTCTGCTAGAAAGGCTTGTTCCATTCTAAAAACTGTGACTTTTTATAAGTAATGATATAATAGATGTATTCTCACCTCCTTTAGATTTACTCAGAGTCTCAGATTCCTCTATAACTTCATTGACTTTGTCAAAGTAGGGATCAAACACGGCCCCAGAGAGGTGTTCCATCGTGTATCAATCTAAAACAGCAAATGCAACACAATGGTAGGCGGTGTACATTATCACATATGTTATACTTTGGGCCAGTTGGCTGTAGTCGGTAAAATGTTAGTCAGCATCAACTATTACAGTTACGAGCTAGCAACTTGCAACAAAAGGCCGTCCTTTTGGCATCTACGTGTATTTTTCTGGGATGCATGAAACAGTTGTCAGTGTCGATAGTCTTTGTCTCATTGCAGATCTATATACATCTGTGTGTTACATGTAGCAGTGATACTATTGATACAAAGTTACCATGTTATTAGCTCATGGGAAATGTCATAATGTACTAAGGAATGCTCGTCTTATCCCTTATGTTTTGAATGGCATTGATGCTAAGGGAATGTCTTATTCTAATGATGTGTTTTAATAGGTCTCATGAATATGAGTACCGTTACATCAATTGGAAGATCGCTCGATTGATTAGCGGTTATTGGCCATGTTACCCCTGTGGAAATGGTAAGTTTTACCACACTACCGATTCTTTATAGATATTCAACACGAAGCCCACACATCACTTTTTGAATATAGCTAAGTGAATTACAGAGAGACTTACAGATGATATAAGTACAGGACAATACAAATAGACAGGTTTGTATACATATAAGCATAGCTTTTGAGGCACAGAACACCAAGACACCATTATTTTGTATATACATGTATTAACGAGGTTGCTAGATAAAGTTTACTATCGTAGGTTAGATATATAAGTATTGTAACTGTTCAAAGGGACAGATGAATATTCAACGTGATTAAAACGGGTTCTGCTAGCTGGGGAGAGGGAACCCCACCTCACAAACCTCACCTACCAGATATTCAGCCAGTGATGATAAAGGGTGCAACAATTCCACGGACAATTCGCAGAATAACAAAAAGTATACATGTAGCCAGATTGGTAGGGGTTGGATAATCCTGTGACATGCTCCAACAAAACGAGGCATACATGTATCTCATGCTGCCTAGATTAGAAGTATGCCATCACCCGTCATCACACACATGGGTGCTTTGCACATGTACTAGGTGGGGGTATACCCTTGGCTATTCGCCTCTATCCCTCCTAAAGGGCAGGTCAAATTTCATCACTCTTAATCTCAAGGGCTGATACAACTTTGCCAGGTACTATTTCACCATTCTAAGGGATTGATATTTTTTTAGCAACAGGGGATGGATGGTGGGTGTGCACGCGAGCGTATGAAACGAAAATCTGCCCGGTCCCCTCTTAAAGGTCAAATTCTTTTTGTCCTGTCAGAGGACCGAAAATCATGAGCGAATGTGCCCGTTTAACCCCTTGTAAAGCACCCACCCCCAACCGCTCAGAGGGTTTAAATTGTGAAGGGTGGCTTAATTGTGAAGGTGACCACAGTCGGTGTAAACGACCCGTTGTTTCCTTTAAAAAAAGATGTTTGGTTGGAGACATAAACCCTTAATGCTCAAGGTGCTTATACACAAGGTACTGTTGATAGCATATGGTGTATCAATAAATACTGATCAAACCAAATAAGACACCTACTTAGACTTACCCCTGGCTTTGTGAGTATCTGTCACATTGAATTACTGGACTTCCGACTGATCTGCCAAGCTATCAAGGGTCACGGCCTCGCTATCATTTTGGACCTTGACCGGCCCTTTTTATCTGTTATCTCGCTCACGTGTCTTGTCTGACCCCCGCGGTAGGCACGCCTTCTTTGAATGAAATAGTCTGTTTTGAATACTGTGGGTTAAATAATTAAGGCATACCACTGCATGGGGGTGGGGTCCCTCCAACATAGGTTATTTGAATTATGATAAGCTCTATAATTAGTGGAAATTTGGAATAATTGGTGCAGCCATGTGAGATATTAATTTCTATTCCTTATTTTGTCGTCATTAATTTTCTTTTGTGGTAACCTCTTTAGTATAGGTACTTTTATTCTCATGTCAACTAAACAGTCCCTAATTCCATACTTTCCCAAGTAATTTTGCGTTTAAGTGAGCATTTCTATTCCAGCAAAACCTAAATCTATATGAATCTCTGGGGGGGGGGGTGATGGGGGAAGGGCAACATTTGTTCGACCCCTTGACTGGGGACAAAAATTTTTCGACCCTTGTGAAGGTCAGGAGCAACATATCTTTACTTGTTTTCAGTCACAAAGTCTGCACATTACTTTAGTTTAAAAGAGCACGTTCGCACACAATATTCGGCCTCTACGGAGAGGTGTGGGAAAAAGCTTTTTCGTGTGTCCACGTGCAAACCCCAGGGGGGCCACTTGGATATATATGGACACCATGTGCGTACAAAAACTAGAGGGAAAGGGGGTACATTTTGAGCCTTAGTAGCGGATCCTCCCGGATCCGTTAAAAGGGGCCCTTTTGGGATCAATTTAAGCAAAAAGGGTTACCTTTTTAAAGGGCTGTTGAATGGCGAAAGAATTTTTCAAATACTCCAACTAGAACCAAAGTTAGGTTTAATATCAAGAGGTCATTACGCTTCTTGAATTCTTGACTTTTTCTGAAGTGAACTGTAAAATTTTGGCTGGGAAAGGGGTACTTTGTCCAGGAAATCATTGTTTTTTGGACGGGAAAGGGGTACCTTTTGCAGAAAAAATATCAAAATATGGTCGAGAAAGGGGTATATTTTATGGAAAAAATCCGTTGAAAGGATCCCCAAATTGGGGGTTTCTCTTCTTGCACTCTAACAGCAGGAAAGGGGTTACTTTTCCACGATAATTCCCATCAAAAGGGGTCCATTTTGGTTGAATTTTACCCCGCTAAAAGGGGTACCAAGTCAGGGGCCATGTACGCACATGGTTACTATAGAAAAGATAGGGAGTGGCCCCCCGGGGTGCAAACCCACCCCTGTTGTCAAAAGACGATCACTCCCTTAACATGCCTTTAACATGATAGGCATACATTTGTTGTGGTGGGGTTGCATACACTCACATACACTCCATTCATACACTCATCATAAAGGCTGACCCCCCAGCTGACCCTCATGAACTTATCGGAACATCTTTGGTTCTGGGTATAAAGGTGAATGTCCCTCTCAGTAAACAAAGTTCCTATCAACACATATACAGATATTCTTTTTAATCTACATGACTCATGGAATACCTATGCAATCTTCAGTTATCAGATTTACCGTATTAGCTCATGTATAAGGCTTATACGCGAGAATGACCCCTACTGCAACTTTTATAAGCAGAAATGTCTAACATAAAAAAAGTGGATCGCTAAGGAACTCCTACACAAGTAATAAAACTTGAACAATAAAATTTGTGTAGGAGTTCAGTGGCAATCCGCTAGATGGCCGTGTTTTCTTTTTAAAATGAGTCCTGAGTTTCCCTGTAGGGGGCAATACTCGTATTATTGATTCTGGAACAGTAATGAAGGACGAGTTGCTGCGGTCTGGCCTAAACTGAGTCCAAATGACCCGGCCCTTATTTATTAACAAGTAATAACATAATGATACAGAGAAATTACATAAAAAAAAATTGAACCAGTGGAAGAGTCCCATGAGTGTGCCCTTAGGCTAGCAAGCTGCAGTAGTGGGTCACTGCCCACAGGTATGTCCAGGTAAGCAGCAGCAGTGTGTGTGTGTGTGTGTGTGTGTGTGTAGGAGTAGCAGGTGGGTGAGTAGTGGTACTGACCGTATCAATACGTAGACCAATCAGTGGATTGGTCTCACCCATTGATTCTGGAACAGTAATGAAGGACGAGTAGCTGCTGTCTGGCCTAAACTGAGTCCAAATGACCCGGCACCACCAGAACAATGATATAGTCCTGTTACTCTACACACTAGTATATCTAAAAAGTAGCTTTCAGTGCCTTGGCGACCACATTGTCTGGTCACAAATCATAGGAAGTGTGCATATGGGGCCTCACATGTCATTCACCCAGACATGTGCCCAGAATCATGAAAAATAATTCTTATAAGTATGCTTCTTTTATGATAGCAAGGACACATCTGACATAAATGATAATGTGATTTTCTTAATCTACAGGTCGAAATAGTCTGGACCTGAGATTTTCATGGAGGTATGATGATTGTTTCTGTAGGAAATGAAGCCACCAATATGGCTTGTAACTTAGGCCCCTAAATGTCATTCGCCCAGACACAATTTCGCCCAGACAATTTTGGGCCCATTTTACCCCCTGGAGCCCAAAATATTCATATGGGACCATCAAAACCCCTATGTAACACAAAGATCTCATCCAGCCTGACACTTTGAGCCAAAAAAATAGAGGGGGAAACTAAAATTCGAAGAGTAGGGGCTGGAATACCTCCAAATTCTTCATATGCAAACCTTCTATGATTTTCGACCGTCTATTTTTATCCTGGTACTGAATGGTTTGGCTAAATACAAAAGAGCAGACAAGCTTGTCCAGTCACCGGTGTATCTGATATCCTCTAGTGGGATACCGCATAGGTGCATAAAGGCAGCGCCTGAACGCCTCAGAGAATGTACTTCTGCTCTGTTGGTATCCATTCCAATAGAACTTAGTAGGCGTTTCAGGAACTTAAGTAGTGCTGAGTATTGCAATGGGACCAGTGAATTCCCTTTGTGCACTAGGAAGGCGGGTGCTTCAGGGTTTGAAGTTGGTGTACTGTCAAAGTGTATCTTAAGTAAAGATACTGCACAAAGTGGCGAGTTAGGAACTCCTACCACCGGGATGTGGTGGACTCTCTGTCCAAATTGGATTGTTTTTGAGCTTGAAACTGTGACAATCATTCCCCAGCTAGTGAATGATACCGACTTTCTTCTTAGAAAGTGTGGTGATACTTTTGCTGCGTTGTCTACTACTAGGTTGCTCTTCCTGAGAAGGGTCCTGAAGCTAGTAATGATGCACGCCCACATAGCTAAATGGTCAGGTACCGATAAATTCACATTTATAAACATGTCCAGGAGTTGCGAAACTGACAGTGTGACTCTAATGGGTATAGGGTCACCAAGGATCCTGCGTAAACCTGACATAGTACACTTAAACATAAAGTTTGTCCTTATCCAAGCTATGTCGTAGCCATAATGTGCATTTAAACTTATCACTGCACTCACGTAATTGTCTATAGTGCTATACTTCAAGTCCGAAGACAGGTACACTGTATATTGACACATGGTCTGAACTGAAGTGGGTAAGACTATAGAGGCAGAGATGGTACAGAACACAATAAATCTTTTCCATTGGCTGCATTTAGTTTTCCAGGTGGAAACGCTCCAGGCATGCGCTCTCGCTATTGCCGCTTTCATGTCCAATTCTTCGCATAGCTTAGCCGCCGCTACAACATAAATACATAGGAAGGTTATGCAGATAATATAACACTCTTGATAAAGCATCTGCAAGGACGTTAAGTCGTCCTGGAATATGTGATGCTACAATGTGGCAGTTATAAAGAGCTGTAAGCCAGAACAGTTCTCTCAGGAAGTCCATCGCTCTTGTATTTTTACTTTTACCCTTATTCAGTGCGCTTACCACATGAGTGTTATCCGTGTAACAGACAATTTTTCTGTCTCGCCATAAAGGTCCCCACCTATTAATTGCCATTAAGATGGGGTATAGCTCCCTGATGTTTATGTTTTCAGGCACGAATTGACTAGGTGGTGGGAGGCAGTGTCCATGACTGTCTATATTCATACTAATCCTGCATCCCCAACCTGCACATATCCAGTCCTTGCCGTAACTGACACCATAGCCCTTGTCTGATGCGTCCATATATAAGTCACTTTGTGTGGATGGTAGGGTGCTCACAATTTTCGCTTCGCCATTAAACCACTTTGCAAATCTTAACCACCAGTCTAGGTCCTTGAAGAACCCGGTAGAGAGAGTTATGTACCTTTTAGTGGTGGTGAAAGCAGATAACATGCCTATGACTCTGTGTGAGAATGTCCTTCCCCCTCTGAGTAAAGTTGAGCAGTGTGCTAAGATCCCGCATAAACGGCACAGCTGTTTCTTGGTTGCCCTTCGGCGACCTACAAAGAAACGTAGCTCACTGTGCAATTTATTGATCTTACACTCCGGATGTCTGAGGCGCATTTGTAGTGAGTCAATTTCTATCCCTAGATATATTTGAACTTGTGCAGGTGAAAGGACCTCCTTATAGGATAAGAAAAATCCCAATGAGTGCAATGTGCTATGTAGAAACAACTGTGCTTTTTGGCACTCAGCATATGAGTTGCCCATGGTAAGTAGGTCATCGAGATAGTTAAAGTAATAATAACCGTTAGCTCTCATATAACGAGCTATGCTGTCAGTAATCCTATTAAAGAGGAATGCAGCCATTCTAGTGCCGAATGACACAAAGTTGTCCACTAAATACACTTTCTGTGAATCGAATATCCACTGTAGGCCCTGGAATTGCCTATCGCTTGGCCTAATCATAATAGAGCGGTACGCTGCAGATATGTCTGTGACTGCCATGAACATACCGGGTTGAAGTACCTTAGTTACATCATCGATACTAGTGTAGCTAAAGTGCTGGAAGGTCTCGTTCATATGTGAGTTAATAGATAGACCTTCTGGTCTGCTCGCGTCCGTTACCAGTCTGTAACCGCCATCTCTTTTCTCAACTGCACCTAAGGCGTGGATGCAGGTAAGTGCTGCTGTGACTATAGACAATTTACCTTGCTCTACTTCTGTCTTTAGAAGGTTATCAATGAAGTTCCTTGCTTCGTGCGGTACATAGTTCTTAGTACTGTACTCACTGATATGTGTGTTTGGGTCTACTACTTTAAACCCGTGCATTATGCCGTCCATTAGGAAAGCAGCGTCATAATCCCATCCATCGGTACCATAAACTGAATTAGGACCTCCACTAAGCATTGATAACCAGCCGGCAGGCTTCATTTGAGATCTGACCCCTTTTAGAATATGGGTGGAGTTAATATCCCACAATGGAGCATAGTTTTCATAATTGACAATAATTCTGATATATCCGAAGTACACACAAGCGAGTCCCTATCACAATAAATGTCTGGTAAATTATTGGTTGTTACATTGACCGAGGGACCGTGGGAATCCGGAATATCATGGACACCGTCAATATTATTTGTACATCAAGATACGCGAGAGTGGATTGGTGGGGCGAATAAAGTTAACCCCCCTCCCGCATTAGTGCTTGCTCTGCTGCTTGTGGTTGCCGGTTGATTTTTGCACCCCCCCATACATGTTGCCTGTTACACGGATTATACCAACATCTAGTGAAGTTGAACAAAGCACAAACATCCATGGGGCAGTGGATTTTGTTTTGAGTAGAAGGGCCTTTACCTTTAGTGCCTTGTTTACTACCTGCTTTTAATTTGGCTAATTCAGCCTTCAAATCCTGAACCACCTGTAGGTTATCGGAGCCCAAATTATCAGAAACTGATGCGTGTTCAGCTGTCTGAAATCCGGGTAACTCCCCTGAAATCACTCTAGTAGTGAGATCATGCTAGTGTAGAGGTCGGCGGAAAACATCTTTGGAGAAACCGGGACTCGAACCCGGGACCCTCCAACTTCGAAGCGGAAGCTCTTCCTCTGAGCTACTTCCCCTGACCTGACGTTCTCTACCTTCCACCTACGCCTGGATCGGTGTGATACCGACAGGGGACATGTGACTACCTGGTGACCTGCCTCTGCAGGTCGGCCACCCTGGGCACGGGGACTCACATAGTCACGTTCCCCTACACTCGTATTTAGCTAGTGCGCTAGAAGTATATGTAGCATTGAGACCCTTCCTGGCTACGAATCTCATATGGTCACCATAACTTTTTGCAGACCACTGTGGTAAATTAGCAATAGCTAACTTCCCCTGCACACATGTCATACCGTATATTAACTCTCTGTATGTCATATCAGAGTAGACTTTATCAGTGGGAATGTGGTAATCTGGCCTTAACCAGTGTTGTGACCTCTTTTTCTTAGAAGCTTCACCTATCTTAAATAAAGTGGATAACAAGTCACCTTGGTCCTTTGCATCCAGGTAGCCGGCAAGGTCCCCCTCCACGCCCATATTCTCAGCTGTCAGGCCTGCATTTGATAATCCAGCCTGAATGGTAGCAGAGGGGGGAAGCTTGGCTGGTGTAATCCTGTGTTGTTGATGTTGTGTGTCAGGCAAAGACCCAGTGTAAGGTGTCCCATCTAGGTAATACAGCTGTGGTGCCTCCTGTGCTGCTGTGGATGGGACTGTAGCACTGCCTACTGGGCTTTGTTTGGCCTGATTGAGCAGTATTTGCTGTTTTTTTGCCAGAAATTGCCTAAACCCGTGCTGCAAATTGTCTCACGTGGTAGTCCGCTCCTCGGTCGTTGGCGTATCTGCTGCCGCCCCCGGCCGCATTCGTAAACGCGTTTCCATGGTCATAGCTGCTATTAGGTGTAGCCAAATCATTGAAATTTACGAATGCACCCCTCCTCTTGTGTGCAGCACTCTGCTGCTTCTGCTGTATGTCTTTGAGAGATTTTTTTATATTCCTCCTCTAGTTCTGCATTCTCTAAGTCAATTAAGGCTAGCCTCTCCTCTAAAGCTAAGAGATCACCTTTTTTCCTTAGTAGTCCTGCTTTTTCCTCTGCTACAGCAATTTTCTCCTGGAGGATAGCTTCTGGTGACTTGGAGGGCTGTGTGTTGCTCTGCCTTCTCTCTCCCAGGGGGGTGGCCATATTGGAAGCTCCTTGGTCTCCCCCCTCTTCCTCATGAAAAACTGCATTACTCCTGGTCTCCTCTGTAAATTTGTGGTTTAGCACCCCACAATTGGGACAGTGCTTCTTGTTGCCATGGTATGACTGTTGGCATATTAAACAAACCACCATGATGCATAAAAAAAACAAAAAATTGAACCAGTGGAAGAGTCCCATGAGTGTGCCCTTAGGCTAGCAAGCTGCAGACGTATTATTTCTGTCCTTTTCACATATAATCTATCTCAATTTACAATAATTATGTCCACTACTGTAGGTGGCATCACTGAGCTGTATTGTAGCCGTGTAAGCCAGCCTATCTATCGGGAACAGAGCCATTGCTAGTACCAACAAATTAGCTAGGTGGCTCATGTAGTCGGGGGTTAGATCAGCAGTTGGCCTCTTTGTACAGTTTACTTTGGTTGGCCCTTCCTAATAGTCTACATGAAGCTATATTATAATAATCTATACCCTTGGATAGCAAATACTTTAAACTTAAACAATGTAGTCTTTATATAGACTTAGTATTTCAAATACAAGAGAAATTAAACTTTGAACATTTTCTAAGGGGGCACATATAACCCATGCTGAGTAAAACCAAGCCATTGTCTCCCTATCAGAATAATCCCCTCCATAAAACAATGAACAGGTACTCAAGGTGATTAAGATAGAGGCAGGGACAGCTTATCAGTCTTATCAATTCCCATTGTTTTCTGTGGGTGGAGGGGAAGATAAGAGATTACCCACAATCCTCTGCCAGATCCACGATGGCCGTGGGGGGCAGTTACATAACTGATTTCAAGATAGCCCCTCCATACAGGAATGGCTTTGTTCCCTATACTCACAGAAAAAAAGTGCTTTTTATCATCAGAAGGGGAATCTCCTGCCCGTGTGTGATTGTTAATGTCGGATCCCTTTAGCCAATAGTGAGAAAAGTACAGATTGACATCATTATACATCATTGGGTTGTACATAGAGGCTGGCACTGTTTTCCCCCCAAATGCAGACAACATTCATGTATTAGTTCCTATTTTCTCAGAATATTGTAATCTGTTTCATAAACAAGTTCCACATCAATGGGGCTGTGTACAAATGACGTCATGCTTTTTTGGACCATTTTTGACCCCCCCCCTCCCCCCCTTGTCATGTTTTGTCATACCACACTTGACCCCCCCTGAACATGATGTCATGCAGAGAGACAACCCCCCCCCCAAATGCATATAGTGTATAGCCTATAAACAAATTCAAATGGTTCAAAGGGATATACGTTGTGTGTGAATTAAAAAATCAAGGATAACATACATCCAAAGTTAAAAAGATGAGCTAGAATTGATCAACAAACAGGGTAACATGCCAAACACTGTCAGCTTCAGCTTATCATATATTGGTCCTTATATGGGGAATGCACCATTTGCAATTCAGTGGTTTACAAATTAGTTTGGAAACAGTGGACACAAAGGCAAATCAAAGTTGTGCCTTTTGGATTATTGTATAACCATTGGTTGGCAGTTGTGTCCACTGGAGTCCTGGGCACTGAACACAGTGATTTGTCGTGCCCTGTTTACTAGCGTACCGGTAGAAGTTGGGTCATTCTAAATCTTTCTACCGAATTCTCAATATGAGGGTGCATCTTACAGAAGGGGGTCAACCCATATATGGGGTGCAATTGTAAAACACATTCAACTAAAAAGATATTTTAAATTGGTATTGGGCCTAGATTAGAGGTAGGATAGAGCAACGGGCCCTGGACATCCAACACTGACATTGATGCCTGTGACACTCATTGAGTGGCATGTTTGAGGAAAGCATGCATATATAGGTAGCCACTCTCATAGCCCTACCAAAGTAGAGCTACTGGGCGAACCCCATTCATTTTGAGGGCAAGATTTTGAATTGGGCGGGCTGCATTGAAAACATAATCATTAGACATTAAGTGATACAATATTTGGATAGATCTATGTCTCACCTGTGCGGGTTGCACCAAATTAGAAATTTGTAAATAATACTTTATGCAAGTGTATTGATGATATTCCTGATGATACCTGCAGTAAAAAACACAGTGGCGGCCATTTTGACATCTGTATGACATACTATGTTGTCATGGTAATATTTAGTTGACGCCCTCAACATGTCAATGCATCACCGTCAGTCTGTAAATGGCAGAACCATTACAGATGAAACTCAGTCTAATGTAGGGGCAGAACCATTACAGATGAAACTCAGTCTAATGTAGGGGCCCTTGATGGGGGATCCCCATGTCCCATGTCGATTTTAAGAAATTGCCATGTCTCCATGTCGATTTTAAGAAAAGTCCATGTCCCCATGTTGATTTTAAGAAAAGTTCATGTCACCATGTTGATTTTAAAGAAAGGTTCATGTCATTAAGCCAAAAAAGGCCCATGTCACCATGTCGATTTTAGGGGTCTAGAGCCATAATGTATAGGGGGCTTAGGTAATATTTTGTCAAATGAATGCATTAAACTTCCCTACCTGTACAAATCTTGGTTTTTCTTGCCAAAAAAAGAGGAAAATTGTGATTTTTTTTTATGACATGATGTCATGCAGCCCATGACCCCCCTCCCCCCCTTGTCATGCTTGGTCATGGGGAGTGGGACACCCCCTCCCCCCCTCCTGTATGACGTCATTTGTACACAGCCCCAATCTTATGATCCAATAAGTACTCGTGCAGTTCTATTGCCCAGTAAATGGTACCAGCGTACCATTTCTCATTGATGGATGGACCCGGAGGGCACGCATATTTTAATTGACACGGGTGAGTGGCTGGAGGTCATGCAACCTCTGCCTGGGAAAGATTTCAGCACTATTTTTATGAAAGTAGATCGTTACCTAGGGAGATTTTGAAAATTTTCTGGGTCAATTTCATCAAAGTGGACCCTTGTTGAGAGAAATTCAACCTCTTTCTTGGGCGATTTTAGTGAAGAGATTATCCGGTCACATTTTGGTCAAAATAAACCTTGCCGAATATTCACCTGAAATAAGCCCATTGCTGCAGGACTTTTTGGCTTTTAGGGAAATTTTGCTCAAAAAGTACCCTTGCCAGCAGCACACATGGCCTATGAATAACTATAAGGTTACACACGAAATGCTCCCCACCACAGGGTATCGATGGAACCAAACCGAATCAACAATGCTCGGGGTTAGCTAAAGGTATAAAAGTCCCCTTGATTTCTCACTAGGCCTAGATGTCGTAGCATCTGGGTCGCCTAGCACATTCATTTTTGTTACAGCTTGCCCACAGTCATCATGATTTTAGGATGCATTTATATTAGGTCATGCAGAAAGTACTAAGCTAAAATGGAGCATTGATCTTGCCAGGTTTTCTTAGGTAATGCCACAACACAGACCTGTTGTTTTTCGTTGCTAACAGTATGCTTAGCTCTAGAATTTCAATTAACTCGGGTAAGAAATCTCTCTGAAAAAAGAGAGAAATTTACTAAATACACATACTTAGGGATCACCTCTAAGATATAAGACTCAGTATGGAGGCCTAGTGGAGCCTCCATCTTGAATTTCGCTGGTTGTGCTAAAACCCACTGATAAGACATACCATGATGGGTACCTTGTCCCTGGTTAACACCCACCTCCAGGGACATGCTGGTTCCATCTTATCAGTGTGTATTGCCAGGAATCAGCTCCAGACCAGCTAGTGGCCAATTGACCCGACCACCTCTAAGATATTGACCTGATGGCTGTGGCTCTGGCGCCCAACTGTATCAATAGTACAGTCTGGGAGTACTCATACTAGCCACTGTAACCACTTGGGGGCACTGTAAATCTTTACATTTGGTAGGAAGCAGTGGGTGTTGTGTTTTGCCCTTATCTGATCTGACTGCCTTTAGGACATAATGGACTTGGCTTGGCTACTTGTAGATGATAATATTTACTGAGTTCCGGAGGTCAATAATTCATGATTTATACACTTTCATGATTACAATCATGAACATTGAGTAAATATCATAATACTGTGAATAAAAAAGAAAACGATGACTTGTCATACATTTCAACAATCAATTTTATTGCTATGATGTAAGTTCTATAATCTTAAACCTATGGACAGCAGCATTGATCACTTTTTTGTCAGTTAGAAATAATTGATTAGAAATATCATGTTTTTACAATGGCATAGATTTCCAGACAATGGAGATATTACACAAATTTTTGAATGTGTGTGGTTTCATATTTAATGGCATAATAACCCGGAAAACACTGCTATTTTCTAATTATTTGCCAAAGAAATATCTATCGAAAAGATACCATAAAACGGGGCTATTGTGGCCAGTTTTTGTGGTTTTCTTGGGATGTTTGCTCCAATTTATCGCTGTTTGTAATATACTGCAATTTTCTCATAAGAACTAATCTAAACACTTGCACTATGAATGAAATAGTATTTAAAATCATTCAAATTGCGCTACTTTTTCATGAAAAAAGGCCAAAAACAAGAGCCCCCTGCTTCGGGGCTATTTTGGCCACCTGGGTAGTCATATCTGACCATACGCCATTTGCAAAATCTTTTTAATTATGGCCTGTTGGTTAGAAAATGACAATATAGTGATACTCAAACATGCTTAAAATCATTTAAAAGTGATTTCGACCTTCCCAGATGCTTTGTTCCATCAGCATATTTTGAGGTGAGATATTCACAGAATTCACCAATTTGAGGTATATTTGGTGATTCTTACCACAAAATTGAACCATATTTCAGGCCATCACCTTTTGGTCATCTCTTGTTTCACTGTTTTATTCACAAATCTTCACCAAACATCTCATTTCATACGTGAAATTAACTGTAGAAATTGATTAAGGTAGTTATTCCAAGGTAAAATGAATTTTTACCTCCATTTATAAAGGAAATCAAGTAACCAATATTTGTAAGGGGCTACCGGCCAAAATAGCCCCGTATTACCTAAAATTGAGCAATTTTTTCAGTAAAATGCCTAATATTTTTAGCCAAATTCAAATACTTTATATTTTTTCATTATTTTATCTTAGAATATGACTTATTTAAGTCATTTCTACCCATTATTTCATCACTTTCTGTGACAAAGTCGAGGTATGATGAAATTTTTCATAAATCTTGACCTTAAAATGGCGGCATGCTCGGATATGCACCCAAAAGATAATCTTTCTCAAAAACATCAAAATGCAATCTATTGATGCATGAATAGATGATATCAAAAGTAAATATCCAGTTATTTTCATCTCTACTTCTTAATTTTTCATCTTTAAGTTAATTATGAACACTTTTTCGGAGGGTGGCCAAAATAGCCCCGTTTTACGGTACCTGGAAATTTCCTACTTGAATTACAGGTTGACAATGACTACTTCTTTCACATTCTATGTTGGCATCTTTTAAACAAGCAAATGAATGCTAATAGCTTTAGTTCACCAAAGAATGCTAATAGCTTATGAACATGGCCATGTTGATTTTTATCTATCAATGCTCGAATGATTATCTTCATAATCTTTACCAAAAGTACATGTGGCTTACTCCTTCCATAAGACTTACCATAATGTATTGCATAGAAGCTGCAGCTTACATGTCTGGTGTACCGAACAGAAGCAACATAGTTTTGGGAGCACCTTACATGTTGGGAAAATTACATTAGATTAATAGTGTTCAAAATTAAGCCAAAGGCCTCACAGGATGTGCTTTAACATAGGGTGCATGGGGTGTGCCTTATATGTGAGGTATTTCTCATACATTCTATTCGTAAAGAAATGCAAGCCTACACAGCAGTATTCTTTTATTCTATTTAAGACCACTACGTTACACTATTGAGTATTAATATCTTCAAAAATATTTATCTATGGTCAGTTTACAAACATGTAGAGGTATGTTGGAATTCACTTCCGACAGTTCAGTCATACAGTTCACAAAAAAAAATAGATGTATCCTGGGCTTCACGTCCCAAAATTCAGACATTGTAATTCATTAACAAGGAGGTGTATACTCTTGGGAGATTCTTGGAGATGAGAATTATGGGGCTGTAAATTCCTCAAATTCCAATTACACTTGATCCTTGGAGACAAGAATCAAGGGGCTGTACTTTCATGACATTCCCATTACACTTAATCCTTGGAGACAAGCATCGAGGGGTCATACATTAATTAAATTCCAATTACACTCGATCCTTGGAGACAAGAATCAAGGGGCTGTACATTCATGACATTCCAATTACACTCGATCCTTGGAGACAACCATCAATGGCCGTACATTGCCCAAACTACAATTACACCCAACCCTTGGAAACAAGCACTGAGGGGCTGTACATTTCATCCACTTTTCACGGCGTAATACCGGCTCTGATAAGAGTTCAACTGAAACATAGAATAGCATTTGTGATTTTATTTGCAGATTTTAGTGAGTGAGTGAGCAATAGATGTTTAACGCCATTTCGACAGCTGAGGTC
Source organism: Acholoe squamosa (assembly GCA_949317995.1). Lineage (NCBI taxonomy): Eukaryota > Metazoa > Annelida > Polychaeta > Phyllodocida > Polynoidae > Acholoe > Acholoe squamosa. The sequence goes on from OX439043.1 coordinate 43,737,088, forward strand.
ATATTCATGGCAAGAACTACATTACACAATTTCACAGAGGAATGTGTTGGTGCTCACGCATATGTGCACCACACACATCCTGAGGCGATAGGAAAGAGGAGAAATAGACCCTTTTAAGTGGGCTAGGGAAGCCCTGCAGATTTTAGTACATGACATTTATTTTGAAAAGGGTCACAACAAATCATGTACTTTCGGGGCTTCCAGGTTTCGTAGTTTGCAACAAAAAATACTTCCCATACATTCTTGTAAAGCAGAATCCTCTTATGCATACTGTTTATCGCATACAATCATTTATTATGTTGTGATATAATACGTTGCATTCTGGTGAAGGACTGATTGTACATCTGTAATCCAAAGCTGCTTCTAGCTAATAGTGCGATCATCATATTTAAGGGAGTGGTCATTTTATTAGAATGGCGAGTGGGGACAAAAAATTGTAGGCCTATGCCCAAAAAAGATAGAACTTTGAAAGAGGTTTAAACTCACAGTCTATCCCTTATATCTAATCTAGGAGGCTTTTATTCAATGCTACAAAATTTAGATATTTTCCCTAACATATTCAAGAGGCCATCCGTAAATGACGTCATGCAAAATTTGACCCGCCCCTCCCCCTTGTCGTGTTTTTTTTTGTTGTTTTTTTTTGCCAATTTCGCAATGCTGAAGGTGTATGGGGGGTCTAGATGGGGGGTCCCCATGTCACTTGTCGATTTTAAGAAAAGGCAATGTCACATGTCATTAAATTTCTATTTTCCCATGTCATTGTCACCAAGCTCCATGTCATATGTCGATTTTAAGATAAAGCCATGTCTCATGTCACTAAATTTTTACTCCTTCATGTCCTTGTCACTAAGCTCCATGTCACATGTCGAATTTAAGAAATGGCCATGTCACCCTGTCGAATTTAGGGGTCCAGACCCATTGTATGGAAAATTAATTCCATCATGCCAGGCCTAACCCCCCCCCCTCCCCCCCCTTCGGTATGACATTATTTGTGGATGGCCCCCAACCTTTAAGGGCCACTGATGCATCATGTCCATTGGTGATCATGATGCACGAACATAGCCCTGTTGTGTAACTCGCCAGGTCTACTTTCATGCATCATGACGACCATAGTATAGATATCTAGTCTGCAATCATTTTTTTATTCACGTCACGCAGCTGCCAGGACCAATCAATAAACATCTGCTTGCCAACATACTCCCATGACCATCACCACAATTGAAAGGTTCATGGCCATGATGTGGAGAATACCTAGGAGTTTTTGCTAAACATACATGCCAACATTTCAAAGCCCAAATCGGGGAGACAAGGAGAGGTGCATTTCCAATTTGTACGCAAAATACGAAGTCCCTGCAAAGCCCCATGTCCAAATGACGAAATGTCCAATTGAGGGGCAGAGAAAATATTCAGCTCCTCCACCATGACCAACGTTTATGGGGTGGGGGGGGGGCTAAAAAATCACCACGCCCCCATGTTGATAAATAATGACCACTCCCTTGAAATGCCGTACTATTTAAAATATTATGTAATCTGTATTCTATAATACGTCACTTTTTTCAAGTTTTGAACCAGGAGGTCAGCAAAAAATCGGCCCAAAATCGGGAGTCTGCCGGCCAAACCGGGAGGGTTGAGCATGTATGGCTTAGTGACATGGGACATAGACTTTTATGAAAATCGATATGTGACATGCCCCCCCCCCCCCCCCATTTAGACCCCCGGAAAGGGAGCCGGAAATCTAGGCCCGGCTACTTTACGTTAGGCACCTGTACCAAGACACGTCTGCCACCCTGCCCCTTGTAATACTATAATTATATACAAGGAGGTCTGGAGTCATAAATAACCACTGCCTAGATCCCCTATTAAATTGGAGAGGGCACTGGGTTATAGAGTGAATATATAGTGGTAGCCACACTTATTGAAATGGTTCATGTAGTTGCATGGAACTTACCTGTCATTCCTGTGTGCATGTCTTGAAAGCAACACCTTGTTGATCCAGCTATGTGCTGGCTGTAACAATCTCTTTATGTATGTATTTTGGAGAGAGCTGGGGCCATCGTGGTTTTTACGGGATCCTGAAGAGCCTGAAGATTAGCACTGTGGCTCCCCCAAGTGATGTCAGTTCCAGATATGAGTCTTGCCAGACGCTCTCACACGCCTGCCACCATGAGAGGCGACTGGCCCGCGCGAGGCTGAACTGAAGGGTGTTGTACAAAGATTATTGGCCTAGATTCAACAGTGGGTATGTAAATAAGGCATCAGAAAAATCCTTATAATGTGTACTAAGTGATCTGAGGGCTACCTAAGCTGGGATTTGATGTTAAATTGACCACCTGGGGTGATAAACAATTATTGATTTAATGTGAAATATGATATGAAATTTTCCCGCCATAGTATTCATAGACAGAGTGCACATATCCAATACTCCTTCTCACTCGCAGCGGAGCATACTATGTATATGTTTAGATCACACAACACAATACACAAGTCTCAAAGTCCAAAATATATACCACACTGTCAACTTTGGTTGGAGCACTCCTTCAAATAAACACAATGTTTGAGATATGCTAGGCATATATGCTGTTATGTCTTGATGCTCATAAGTCCATGTTTCTTGAGTGTCTCCTGACCATCAGCAGTCCTTTAGATACATATACACCAGGTCTATGATATATGTAGTATTTAATTGAACACTAATATTAACTGTCTGAACTTGAACACACTGCAAGAGAACTTGCTCTGCTACTCAGTTTTAGAACTATACAACTATTCAAATAACCAAATGATGGCTATATTTCAATAATTTCAGTAACTTAGATATATCCTGACTAATTGAAAGGCACTATCACCAGTTCTTACCCCTCAGTCACTTTGGAAGTGACTCTGTGCCTTTACTGGCACTTGAGCTAACTAGGCCAAGCAGAGCACAGAATTTGTTGTGCTTTTCATGTACGTGTCCCTTTGTCAGGACATCTGCCACCATAATTGTCAGTAGTGCAGTACTTCAAGTTCACAATACCCTTCTTCACCTGTTCTCGTATGTAGTGGAACTTTATGTCAATGTGCTTGGCTCGACCATGACATTGAGGATTTCAAGCTAGAGCCATAGCTGATTGGCTATCATCATAGATTATAATAGCTTCCTCCTGGCACTTGATGTTGCCCAGGAACTCGCAAAGCCACACAGCCTCCTGTGCTGCTGCAGCCAAGGCAATGTACTCAGCAGTCGACAAAGCAACACAAGGCTGTCTGTTGCTTCTTCAGCTAATCGGGGCTCCTCCAAGCATGAACACTGATGTTGATATTCATGTGTTCACATCACCAACCCAATCACGATCACTGTAGCCAATAAGATCTTCAGGTGAATCACTGTTGTAGATGATACCAAGGTTGATGGTTCCTCTCAGGTATCGGAATATTCTCTTCACTGCTGCCCAGTGTTCATTCCCTGGTCTGTTCACATATTTTGCAACACTGTTGACAGCAAAGGTAATGTCAGGACAAGTCCAGTTGGACAGATACAGAAGACTCCCAACCGCAGACTGTTACACTGAGTAGTCCAGTGTTGACCCTTCATCATGTTGGTGAAGCTTCTGACTGATGTCAACTGGCATGCCGACAGGCTTAGCATCAGCCATTCCATATCACTCTAAGATCTTCCTAGTGTAGCCTGGTTGTCCTATCCATACAGGACCATCCTTGGTGATGTTGATCTTCATGCCGAGAAAGGACTCGAGTCACCCTTCTCAAGTCCTTCACTTCGAACTTCTCTGACATAAGTTTCTTCATTTTCACCATCATCCTGCTGTTCTCAGTAGCGATAATGATGTCATCAACATATACTGCCATAATGACTGTCTCACTGCCCTTACTGGTATAAACACATGGGTCAGCACCATACTGAACAAACCTTTGGCTCTGAAGGAAGTCATCCAATGCAGTGTTCCAACATCTTGGTGACTGCCTCAGACTATATAGGCTCTTCTCAAGAAGACACACAAGACTCTCCCTTCCTTTATCCTTAAACCCCTTTGGCTGTCTGATGTAGATCTCCTCATCTAGCTTGCCATTGAGGAAAGCAGTGGTCACATCCATTTGATGTAGCAGCAAGATCTTCTGTGCAGCCATTGCAATGATACCATGCACTGAGTCAGCTCGCACTACTGGGCAGAAAGTCTTGTCGTAGTCTGTTCCATACTTCTGACTGAAGCCCTGAGCTACAAGTCTTGCCTTGTAGCGATCTACTTCTCCTTCTGGAGTGACCTTAGTCTTGAGGACCCACTTGCTTCCAATGACCTTCTGATCCTTTGGAAGTCTCACTAGCTTCCAGACTTTGTTTTTTTCCTTCAGAGACTCCATCTTTGCCTTCATGGCATCGTGCCACTTCCCTTCCTAGCAATCAGGTGGATTACGCCGTCGAACAGGTCTGCCAACTCTGGGCTGATCTTCCAGACGCTCTTCTGGTGGTCTAGCTGCTTCCACTGGCTCTTTTACTTCAGCCAGATCTTCAGCTTCCTCCAGCTCCTCAACCTCAGCTGGTTCTTCCACATCCTCTGGTTGATCTTCGTCCGTTTCTTTAATCACCCACTCCGATTCAGATGCCAAGTCTTCGTCATGCTCAATCTCTTTGTCCCAAGCTTCTTCTCATTGAAGACAAGGTCGCGGCTGAATATGACCCTTAATCGACCAAGGTCATATAGGCAATAGCCCTTGACAGTGTCACCATAGCCTATAAATAGGCACTTCCTCGACTTCTGGTCGAATGTCTTCCTCTCGTCTTTCGGGATGTGTGCGTGACACACACAACCGAAAGGCTTCAGGTTGCTGACATCCGGCTTTCTTCCATGTAGTGCCTCAAATGGAGTCATACCTATGACAGCCAATGTAGGACTCTGCAGATATACTACTGTTGCCACAGATTCTGCCCAAAATCGTCGCGGCATACTCTCAAGCATCGACTTGCCATCTCGACCATTGACCAGCTACTCCTTTCTGCTCCGGTGTCTTCAGAATCGTGGTCTCATGACAGATCCCCTCTTCTTTGAGGCAGTGCTCAAACTCCTTAGAGGTGTACTCTCCATCGTTGTGGGTTCGCAGCGTCTTCAGTTCCTTGTTGAGTGATTTCTCGACTTCAACTTTCCACTCCTGGAACTTCTCATAGAATGCAGCCTTGGTTTTCAAGATGTACACCCAGTCAACAAAAAAAACCCGTTATTTAACGTAAAAAAAAAACGTTTTTAACATTTTAAAACATATTGCCATGATAAGGAGCCATAGGGAAACATTTTGCAACATTTTTGTTGACTGGGCACCAATGTGTACTGCATTGCGTTGTCAATGAACGTGAGGAAGTTATGTCCACTGCTATTTGACGTGACCCAATCCCACAGCCGTCCCTGTGCACTAGTTCCAATGCCTGTGTTCTTCGACAACCTTCTCCGCTGAACTTCTGCCGATGATTCTTGCCGTCCGCACAGTCATCGCAGAATGTCAACTTCTTTGACGCATTATAGTCGTCGGGTCCCTCGACCATGCCCTCTTGTACCAGCTTCTTCAATGACGCCTCGCTGAGGGTAACAGGTACTTTAGGGTGCAAGGACACTTAGGGTGCAGACATGTAGGGTGCGAAGACACTTCGGTAGCAGACACTTAGGGTGCACAAAAAGGACAGGTAGGGTGAAGGGTGAAAATACCAAGACACTTAGGGTGCAGTTGTTCTATAGCCCATCTGTCTGTAGGGAGTCCCCTCTGAACAGACATCTATCTAGCTAGGCTATGGGGAATAAAATCAGTGGTAGGGCTAGAGGCTGGTGATTTCATCTTTGTATACACAACAAAACTGCCGACTGACGCCCGTCAGTCAGTGACAGATGGCGTAGGGACAGTATCCTTAGCCCTTTAATTGTTTCTAGTTCTATTAGAGCTTGGAGTATGATTATTTGGTTCACTATTAATCCCAAATCTTTTAAATTCCACTATCACTGCCGATGGGAGGCCGACTCCCGGCCGTCAGCCTCGGGGGGGGGGCAGACACTCTGAGGGGGGCGGAATAGTTCACAGTTTACAAATGTAGACCAGTTTGTTTTGCACCCTAAATGTCCTGCCGTTGCACCCTATGTGTCCTTGCACCCTACATGTCCTGTTGTTTGCACCCTACATGTCCTAGCACCCTAAGTGTCCACCTGCATGCACCCTAAGTGTCTGCACCCTAAGTGTCTCTGCTACCTAAGGTACCAGTATTCTCGCTGAGATGGCCATATCGCTCGTGCCACAGGTCCTCCTTGGACTCCTTCTGGCCAGTTGTCGCAAGTGCCTTCTGGGTTGCAGCAAAATTGAGATAGTATAATGACCTGGTATGACTTCCATTTGCCATCACCTTTTCTTCTCTTGTCACTGCACACTTGTCACCTTTAACTCTTCCTTTACCAGCTCATTTGAGAGCAAAATTTGGCTTGTAGTATGTGACATAAGCTTTCAAAGACTGTTGGAATTATGTGGATATTCTAATAAGAAGAGAAATGGTGATGGTTTAGGCTAGGTCAGTTGATCAGAAAATGCAACATCCCAATTTTCTCTATCTACTTTTATTAGGGAGATATGTCATCATAAAGATAATGTTCTGATAAGAAGATTTGATAATTCAGACAAAATTCAAATTGCAATATCTCAGCATTGCCTATATGTGTAGAGGCAAGTAGAAAGGGTTGAGTTATAGGGAATCGTGAAGAACGACAAATTGATCGCTATTGTTCGGGGAGTTACAATAGTAATCATGGAAATAATATAAAGACACGAGGTTCCTTCACGCTGTCTATATCCCAGTAGCATGCAAGAGATGGTTATTGTATAAAGCACTATGGTCGTTATATAAGGCCTAATCCAAAGGCAGGAAACTTTTGAATGCGACATGTCACCGGGAACAAGCAAAGGGTGTATTATAATGTGGCTATAAATCCCCAGTTGCATACTATAATGTCACTATAAGGCCTCAGTCACATAGAGTCCAGAGTGGGCGCAACGTGTTATAGCCCTATAAGATGCAGGAGGTGGCTGTCGGGGCTGAGTCATTGTTTTGGACTGGAGCCAAGTAGTTCCTGGGGGTCCCGGTGGCCACAGTAGAGGTGAAGCCCCTATAAGTGGGTGTGTGTGTGTGTGTGTGTGTGTGTGTCCTCTGGTATGGCAGTCAATGGCCACAGGGTGTCGGGTGACCAAAGACCAAAACCACCAGTGGTCTGGTAGTATAAAAGGCTGGCACTGCAGAAGTGGGGCGCAGACTACCAAAGGAAGGGATTCACGGTCTGTCCTGGAATCAAAGGGGAAGAAATTTATATTTGGCAGTTCACAAGCAGAATTCAATTAAGTTTCTGAATAGTATTTACTGGAGCTAGACCACTGTTTGGAGTACGTTCTGGGTCCACAACTTATTCAATTAAGGATCATACTTGTATCCTATTGAGTCTTGACTTCTTTTAATGAGATTTGGACTTGGCCAATTGGAGCTCTCAAACACACCAACTGAGAGATCTGCTTATAACATACATAGAGGAGACACACACACATCTGAAGGACTTAGATTTGTTCAGTTTTCATTGGTTCTCACTACACGTTATTGTATTCTCAATGCTCACTTGAAACATCTCAACATGGAGTTATTGATTTGATTTAATGTTATGCCATACTGGAGTTCCAAGCCCTCAATAGTTTGTGATGGTGATATTCATTGGTAAATATTGATTTAACTTGGAGTTATGCCATAAAGGGCCTCGAAAGTTCATGTCATTTGTGATGACTTGTGGAGATCAATATTTGTGTTCATGTTATTCATGATGACCTGTGGACATCGATATTTGTAAAAAAGTTTAAGCATTGCAAATTATTATTGAATTTGTGATTGAAATCCAACCTCATCTTTGGACTTGGCCATGAGGGTTGAAACTTGTAAAGGTTTGTAATTGAGTGCCTGCGCGCACTTGTACCTACAATGGAGAGTGCTTTCACCCGGGATTGGGTGTATGAAACTATCTATGAAATGTGGTGCAATTACTACTTGATGATTTTAGAAATGGACAATGCGGAATTGGAATTGATCATTGAATTGATTTAATTGAAATCCTTCCTGTTTTAAAGGCGTATGTTTAGGACTTCCAAATTGAAATGTGAATTTGACATTGGATTCTGAATTGTATTGGACTTGAATTGGCACACGTATTTCGATTCAATAAAACCCTTGGAGATGAAGTACCCAATTGTGTTTTCTTTCCATATGGGCATAGGAATTTAAACACAAAGCTCTACCCTTGATGCTAGCCCGAGATTATTCCCCAAGAATATGGTAATATTGCGAGTGGAGAGGGACGAGTGGAGAAACTCAAGCCGCGAGTGGAGATTGGAGTGAGGTGAAACCTAATTGGTGGAATTCCCGAGTTCGGTTATTGTATTGCTTTTAAAGATTCACCCCATTTCAAGGGTGCACTATGCTTTAGGACTAATCCCATCTAAATTATTCAGAAAAACAAACACAGCTTTCCCTCCAGTCTCTTCCTCAGAACTATAACAAGGTGGCTCCCCAACAAGCATAATAGAAACCCCACCGACCATCACCCCTCCACCTCCCATAGCCCAGGGTGCTCCGTGCTAAAAGTCAACTTTAAAATTCAGATCACTAGCTTTTCAGTGATATATTGCAAGAGAAGATACTCCTGTTAGTCTTAGAGGAATGGCTTGCTAAATATAGGTAGTTATGACTATTTCCTGAATGGCAATAAGCTCTACATCTTATTGGTCATGAGATGCATCAAAAATTAGCATAATTTATGCTTATTAGCTAAATCAGCATAATTTTTTAATTCTTTTACCCATAACTTTTGAACTAGAAATGGTATTTTTGTTCTGTTTTCACCATAGTAAACCTGGTGAAACATACCTTCAAATGAGATCAACAAAAATGCCAATTTAGGCCTAAAACGTTCTTTTTACATGCCTTGTTTGAAACCTTTCCACCCAAAATAGAACGTATCAAAAATCATTGAATTCTCCATGAAAAAGAACCCTAAAACAGTTTTAGGCATATTTGCTATTCTAGCCCATCGTGATGGGCTAGAATAGCAAAGTAGAATAGACTCTAGAGCATTCCTGAGCAGTAGAAAGTAGAATAGACTCTAGAGCATTTCTGAGCAGGTTTGTGGCAGCACCAAGGTGAGCTAGATAACATCTAAATTCCCTGAAATGCAGCATGGCAAGAAGTACTCAATTATCTTATAACAGCTTTAGGGCTTGAGAGCAGGTCTTGAATGGAGGTACAGTGCAGTTAGGGCTTGCAGCCCAAGGTTTGCTCTTTGTTTTGGGCTGGGAAGCACTTCTTGAAGAGGTCACTATATTGGTGGCTAAAACAGGTACTAAATCCGCAGGAACCCCCATTTCTGCTTGCTGGCTCACATATCAATTCTGATGAAATAAAGTGCATATTGTAGGAAATATAGAATACTTTTAAGGTTTTTGTAGAGGTTGGATGTAAGAAAACATTCTTTCATGTTACCATGGCAACTAAACCTTAGCAAAATCTAACATATCTGTTGCCATGGTAACCAGCCTAATTGACCAACAATGAATCAAAATTCACTGAAAAAATATCTAAAGTTGATTTTTACCCCAAAAATTGTATTATTTGATATTTTTCATGATTTTTCAGCTTAAATACTTAAATAGGGAAAACTTTAAGGGTATTTCAAAATTTCCCATCAAGTTTGCAAGACTATCACGCACGAAATATCAGAGGTAGACTCATCCTTTGGAGACCACAGAAAACCCAACTCACCCTATGACTATGTTTCAGTGGAAATTAAGGAAGTTGCAGGGTACTCAAAATTGGTCAAAAATCGGCCAAAATCGGCCCAAACTACGCACAAATGCGATATCGGTAAAGGAAGAGTTAAAGACAACTGTACAACCTCTTTTGTTTGTCATCGGCACACTAAACAGATTGAAGGCCAGGTCTGGCACATCCCTTACTGCAGTTCGCTGCGTCTTTTCATCAGGGATCTTCAAATGCAACACCACTTCACCGACACCAGAACATCCGAGACCGTGTTCGTCTCCCTCTGTCACACTAGACGTCTTCGTGCTGTCCATGTTCTTGAAGAGGTCTTTGTTGTTGCACATGTGTGCTGTCGCTCCTGAGTCAATGATCCAACCACTTTTTCTGACTGCTGACAATGCGTGTTGAGCAAACAGGCTGGCGACTCTAGAGCATTCCTGAGCAGGTTTGTGGCAGCACCAAGGTGAGCTAGATAACATCTAAATTCCCTGAAATGCAGCATGGCAAGAAGTACTCAATTATCTTATAACAGCTTTAGGGCTGGAGAGCAGGTCTTGAATGGAGGTACAGTGCAGTTAGGGCTTGCAGCCCAAGGTTTGCTCTTTGTTTTGGGCTGGGAAGCAACAATCCGGGGCTGAAGCGGTTCCTCCGCTTGAGGTGGAGTGTAATGAGTGTAGAACACTACATCTGGGGCCGCAACCACCACTGTTAACAGTGTCATGCAGTAGTGTTACATATGTTGTATCACACGCCATCATGAGTTTTCTCCTTTACTGGTCAGTTTTTCAGCTAACCAGGGCATGATGTAGCAACCATAGTTTTAGTTCTAGATGGATATGGGAAAGCTGGAGAGTAAAGCTACCTATGTGCTGGTAGGCCCTGAATATCTGTCTGGCAGATCATTCTGCATTCAATGATGACCATTAAAAAAAAGAAGGGAAAAAAGGCTGTTTCAATGTGGCATGGTAAGCAATGATAAATTCTAGCACTAAACAGCAAAATTTGAAGTTGTGCACAACACCCCTGGCCACAAGCATGTACAAGGTGAAGGGCTTTCGTCCTGTCAGAGTAAAGGTGGTCGAAAATCATAGAAGGTTTGCATATGACAAATTTGGAGGTATTCCAGCCCCTACTCTTTGAATTTTAGTTTCCCCCTCTATTTCTTTGGCTCAAGGTGTCAGGCTGGATGAGATCTTCGTGTTACATATGGGTTTTGATGGTCCCATATGCATATTTTGGGCTCCAGGGGGGTAAAATGTGCCCAAAATGACCAAAATTGTCTGGGCGAAATTGTGTCTGGGAGAATGACATTTGAGTTACAAGCCATGTTGAGGGCTTAATTTCCTACAGAAAGAATCTTCATACCTCCATGAAAATCTCAGGTCCAGACTATTTTGACCTGTAGATTAAGAAAATCACATTATCATTTATGTCAGATGTGTCCTTGCTATTGTAAAAGAAGCATACTTATAAGAATTCTTTTTCTGGGCACATGTCTGGGCGAATGACATGTAAGGCCCCATATGCACACTTTCTATGATTTGTGACCAGGTACTTTTCAGTAATTGCTTAGACACGAAAACCATTAATATGGCTGAGTAACAATTGAAGAACAGCATAAGAGGCATTGGTGTCCATTAATCTTAGGAAGGGTCGGGTGTAATTGAAATTGAGCTGAAGATGACAAAAATGTGTGTCACTGTTGAAATAAAATATTTGAATGGCTGTTGATGGGCAACTCAGTGGAGAACAGCAGGAGAAACCTTGAGGTCCATTAAGTTGAGTAGGTAACACAGATATACAGCTAAAAGAACAGAAATGTGTGTTGCTAGGTGAATAAATCAATAATATGGATGTTGCTGGGCAACCGCGTTTCATAGCAACAGAAGCCTCCATTTTGTTGTGAAAGATATGATTGAAATTGTGCTATTGATGACAAAAACATGCATTACTATGAAAATGAACTATAATAATAGTTGATGCTTATCAATCATGTACCTTAGCAATAAGTAAACTGCTGCATATGCTGCATAAGAAGCCTTTGTGCCCATTAATCAAGGTAGGTATCACAATACAGGTTGGATCACAGAGAAATTTAACATAGTAAATTGTTTTGTCATCAATAGCCAATAATTATAAGGAACGGGTATAACAGGGTATAGTTATGTATGTATTTATTGTATGCTATGTTATGTATGTATTCATTGTATGCTATATGAGAAAGTGCTATAGGAGTCCTGTGTAGGGTTTATGGTAGCTGTGGAATGCTGCAGACGGCGATGGAGTCGAACAAGATCTGGTCAGGAGGATTCTGTAGGGGAAAAGATATGTGTAAGCCAAGTACATGGCGAGTAGGAGGTGTAGTAGGTTAGTGAGAGACAGGTGAGGAGTTAGTATTGTGAGAGCGGTTGAGGAAGCAACACATACTCCTGGAGTAGACGAGGATGAAGCTGTTTAGTATCTAGTATTACTCTTAGCCAATGTAAGAACGGATTAAGCAGGATCTCTATGGCACCTATACCTCTCTAGAAGCACTAGATTGTTGGAACATGAACTGCTTGTGTGAATAGACTGATGTCTTTGAAGCTGTATAGACCTGAGTGGAATTACCAAACAACTGTAACTGTGAATACCGTGTGAACAATAAATGGTGACTTGTATCGGCGTCTTGGTGTTGGTTAAAAGAATGGGCTAGGCCAACATCATACCACTAGAGTTAGTCTTCCCAATACGTGAGATCAGTGGAGTGAGCTGGTAATAACTACACAAGTGAGACTACATTAATATACAAATAAACACAACCCATACAGCCCAGATGGTGGAGAATTAGTGGTTGGGCTTATCATTGTACTGATGAGCGGCTCGCCGTACCCGATACCTAACAGCTCAGACGCTGGATGTGACTCAGCGGCATCGCCACACACTGACAGTAGTGAGGGTGTGCAAGTCTATACAATCATACCTGCAGCGCGCACATTGCCTGGGGATGCGGCAATAGCACATAGTGGTGTAGTAGAGGGACAGGGTGGAAGATCCGGAGTGAGTGAGGCGGGAACTGATCAATCACGTGTCACTCTTAGATCGGATCACACACATGTGCATGTGCAATTAGGACCCAGGTCACAAGTGGTGCTACTACCTGGAGAGGAGGTGTCTAGAGAGGTTGGATTCCCTGTGGCTCGGTCAGGGGAGGAGCAGGCGTCGTCTCAACGGGATCCCAAGTCTGGGGGGACGTCTCACCTACAAGTGTCTACGGCGGCTGATTCTGAACCAGCAGAGTTGGTGGTAGTGGGCAATACCTCTGAACCATTCTCAGTATTGGGGGTGGAGAACGAGCATCAGTCATCTGCGGCAGAGTCGGAGACCAGGGCTGTTTTTTCTAGTAATGGGCAACAGGCGGCGGTTCAGGAGCACACAGTAAGTGCCGATACAGGGGGACGGCCTGATAATCTCTGCAAGGGGTGGACGACAGGAGACAGATTAGTGAATTATAAGTATTTTCCGACGCCCATTGCTAGGAGCTCCAGTATTAATTTTAGCAAGGCTACTCCTAGGTGCCTTGAGTTTGAAGGTCCAGCGGACCAGGGACGAGTCAGACCCGCATCTGAAGGGGATGTGGTGGATCTTGAAGATGTGGATTTAAATTTTGAAGTAATAGCAACGTCATTGGGGTTGGCCGAGGTCATAAATGAGGACGAACGGGTCGATGAGAGTGGAACAAAGGATAGTCATGGGAATGGAGGGGACGCACCTCGGGGGGATAATCCAGTAGACGGGGCATCTACGGGAGTGGTGGCGTCAGGACGAGACGAGGACGTCAGACAGGGGACACTGGAACAAGGATTGGAAAATAATGGTCACCGATTAGGTGATTTGCAAGGGGGGATTACACCATTATTGCCCTCCGGTTTCGTGGTGATTGTTGAAGACTGGAGGAAGTTGAGCGACACGGACTTGGTGGGTCGGGATGAAGGTGTGCGAGCTGACCAGGATCGGCCAGTCTGTAATACACCAATCAATACAGGTGATGGGATTGGCAGTCGTCTAGGGGAGTCTTTGAGTTTGGCGAGGGTGGATGACGTTATAACAGGTCTGCAGAACACTAATATTAGGGTGCGACAGAGCATAGAGAAGGGGAGGGCTCTATTGGAAAAGGAATGGATATATCAGCAGGCCATTGATAGGGAGGAGTTGCTCGGGAAGCAGGAGGAAGAACGGGAGCGCGTGGCACGCAGGGAGAGGTTTTTGAGCGATACAGTAAATTGGAGAAAGGTGACTGAGAGAATCCGCTCAGGCAATAGTACAGGTCGTACTACAGATGAGGGGCATTTGGAGAATGTTCTAAATAGCCATCTTCAGACTGATGTTTCGGGTGACTGGGAGGATTGGTACGTTCAGAGGGCGGACGAAGAAAGAAGACGACTGAAAGAAAGGAAGGCTCAAAGGGAAGCTGCCGAGGGCTCCGTAGCTGGAGGTGTTAAGACTGATATACAGGGGGACGATAGTGAAGAGGGCTCATTGGTGGACCAAGGTGAAGAGGGACAAGTAGAAGGGGATATCGCACCTATTGTTGATTTTGTGGAGGATGACGACATGGCACCCAGTCTGAATGTTAAGCTACTATCCTTCACGGGGGAACCTGGGGAGGATTATCGGAGATATTTTAAGGAATTGAATGGAATGCAAAAGTTATTTGGATGGTCTCCAGATCAGCATCTTGAATATGCGAAGTTGGGACTGAAGAAGGGGACATCGAAATGGATGGATGGTATTCTGGAAGGGGAAAAGGATACTTTGGACAAAGTGGTGGCTATAGTGAAAAGGGTTTTTGAGGACAAAAGACCACTTTGGCAGAAACATAGGGATTTGCACTGTCTGAAGCAGGAGAAGGGACAGTCGGTTTGGGACTTCGCATTGAAAATAAAGGAATATGAAGAGTTGGACATTCCTGATGTCATCAAGCTGTCAGTCTTTGTGGGGGGTTTGCTTCCGCCCATTGATAAAGATCTGATGAAACACAACGCTGATTCTTTTGAGGAGGCTCTCAGACTGGCGTCTTATTGGGAGAATGTGGAAAAAGGGAGTTACACATGCTAGAGTCTGAAGGGGCTCGGGATGGAGCATGTGGGGAAGATCAGTTTGATCCTAAGGAATATGCTAGGGAAACAACTAAAGCAGTGGTGGACATGTGCACTATGGAATATAGAAGGGGACTCAGGGAGATGGAATATGGACGGGAGAATCAGCAGGGACAGTATGCTGGAAGGGGTGATAATTCACAAGGGCAGTATAAGGCGCCGGCGGGCAGAGGGATTGGCATGGGAGCATATGGTCAGAACAGGCAACATGGTGCAGGCGGTGGAGGCCGAGGATGGAATTATCAAGGGGGACGCGGTGGAAATCAGTATAACGCGTCCCAATATTTCAATAACAGGTTTCAGGGACAGAGATATGCAGGAGGAAGCAGGCAAGGGCAACAAGGGGATGATAAGGGTCAAAGAAGAGCACAGGAGTATGCTAGGATGATGGGGGACATAGGGGAGAGTCAGAAGGGAGGAGGAGCGACCTATTGTTTGATTCGTGATTCTACCACGCATTCTACGGAGGAGTGTGCATTTTTAAAGAAGTACAGGGATCAGTTATCATCTCCTCAGCAGAACAGGGAACAGAGAGATCAGGGAAATGATGCACACAGACCGGGAAACGGACACAACGGCTCATTCCTACCCCAGAATTAAATTTAATATCAGGGAATGGGTTGGGAGATAGGGGATCGAAAGATAAAGCGCCATGGTTGGTCCAGTGTAACATCGATGGGAATACATATAAATGTTTGGTGGACACAGGCGCGTCTGATTGTTTTATAGCGTGGACAGTTATAAGTAGTATAAGCGAGAGAGCAATTTGGGACAGGTAACCATCTCAATTGGGGAAAGTGCGTCTGGGGGACAAGACATCATTAGAAGTTTATGAGACGGTGCGGCTACAGTGTTTTATGGACGGTGCTTGTATATATTATGATTTTAATGTGGTGGACTCACTGGCCTATGATATTGTGCTGGGGCGTAATTTTCTCACTGACGCAAGGGCACAGATTGTAGCTGTGGACGGAAAGGTACGTCTCTTTACTGAGGATCCGGTCTCAATTGAAGTAGCAGCGATTTTGGACCCATGGGAAGAAAGATTGGTGACAGTGAAAGGATGGGATGTTGCAGCTGAAAGGACCAAAAGAACGGTCTTGCTGAGACCATCTAATTTGGCGGTAATAGCTGTGGATGGTGCGGTGAACTATGTGGGGAAGAAATGGTATATGAGGATTGTCAATCTCTCAGACTGGCAGGTGTATGTGGATACAACTGAGGTTATAGCATATGCGGAAGAGATAAAAGAACCAGAACTTAATTTGCTGGAGGTAATTGACACAGCTGACGTTGGCAGGGATAAAAAGGATGAGGCTCGTGGGATTTTGGCGCGATATGATGAAGAACGGCGAGGGAATGGTCAAGATGCTCGAGGAGGGTTGAAGGAGCGGCAGAACCTTCAGGACAGTGGTGGTGGGAGCGGTGTTTCTGCTTTAAGTGACCAGGAGAGGCTGGATAAAATTGAGAAGATCAGGGGCCTAGATTTGGGTGACACTATGATGACACTGGAGGAGCAGGTGGTATTCAGGGAGATGCTGGTGGTCAACATGGACACTATAGCATTTTCTATGAAGGAGTTGGGTCATTGTTCATTGGCTCCAATGAAAATAAGGGTCGATGAATCCAAAGGGCCGTGTATGGCGCGACCATACAGGTATTCTCCTCAGAAGATGGACATTATTGATGAGCAGGTGAGGGAATTATTGAGGTTGGGAATTATTGAGCCCAGTGAGAGTGTCTGGAGAAGTCCGTTGGTGGTGGTACAGAAGAAGGATGGAAAGGCTAGACTGTGCACAGACTATCGCATGCTGAATCTTATTACGGCGGATGATACATATCCTATGCCCACAGCCAGAAGCATGTTTTTATATATGGCATACAAAAAACCTATAATTTTTACAGCAATGGATTTGCTCAGTGGGTATCATCAGTGCGACTTACATCATGATAGCAGACAATATTCAGCATTTGAATCACCCTCGGGGGTCTGGCAATGGACGAGGATGCCGTTTGGTATGAAACAAAGCCCGTGGCAGTTTACCAAGATTATATCATTAGCGCTAGGAGGCTTAATACCACGTACTTGTCTGGCCTACCTAGACGATATCATTATTTTTGACCCAGATGTGAACAGTCACATTACTAATGTAGGCAGGGTATTGGCAGCTTTGGGCAGAGCAGGTTTAACAGTCAAGCCGGAAAAGTGTGAGTGGGGTAAAGCAGAAATTAAGTTTTTGGGACACATTATTAATGCAGAAGGAGTTCAGACACAGTCTAAAGTGATCAGAAAGGTACAAGAGTTTGGGAGACCTTATAATGAACATACGACTAGATCCTTTCTGGGGCTTTGTAATTATTACAGGAGTTTTATTCCTAACTATGCTGTTTTGTCAATGCCTCTGAATAATTTGTTAAAGGTCAAGGTGCCATTTAAGTGGACGGATGAGTGTGAGGTGTCATTTAAGAAAATACAAACAGCACTAGCAAGCACACCATCATTGGTACATCCAGAGATTGGGGGTCACTTTTATATTCTGACGGATGCTTCGGATGGCGCGTGTGGAGCGGCCATTTGTGTGAAGAGAGACGGATTGCTAAGACCGGTGACATATTATGGGTATACATTTACCAAGGCTGAAAGAAACTACACTATAACAGAGAAGGAGGGGCTAGCTGTTATACGAGTGTTGAAGAAATTTGAGGATATGCTGACGGGGGCCAAGATCACGATAATTACAGATCATCAACCATTAATACCTTTGCTCCAGCAAGCCAGTAAGGCTCCATCCAAGAGACTGACTAGATGGGGATTAGCTATGACTGACTTTGACTATGAAATTAGATACGAGCCAGGAGCTACTCACTACCTACCGGATTTTATATCCAGGGTGCCATTGGCAGTGGGACAGGATACACCTGGCGAGGAGTCGGGAGAGTTTGAGCCTGAGGTGGGCTGTGAGCTACTCATGATGGAGCTTGAGGGGAGGAATTGGATAGGGAAACCTTCATTCGGGAACAATGGAAGGATGGATTCTGCAGGGGGATGATGAGATATTTGGCAGGAGATGAATTGCCGGTGGATGAGGAAAAGGCGCGGGGGATTTTACATAATGCTGATTTCATGGGTATGAAGGATGGGTTATTATGCAAGTATATAAAACCAGCTAGGAAAAGAGGTGGGCCTATAGCAGACTTGAACCCGAGGATAGTGGTACCTAAGGCTATGGTGAGCAGAGTGCTCTATCTTATGCATGATGATATTATGTGCGGTGGACATGTGGGAACAGTGGCGCTGAATACAAAAGTACAAGCTCGATTTTATTGGAAGAATATGATGGTGGACATAGCCAGGTATGTGAGGTTATGCGAAAGGTGCGCGTTGAGAAAGAGGGCACCTGATTTTAGGGCTAAGGCAAGGTCATGGGATACACCGGATTATCCGTTGCAAGTGATACAGACGGATTTTGTTGGGCCGTTACGTAGATCCAAGGAGGGTTATAAATATATCATGACCTTCATAGATCTTCTGGAAGGATGGCCGGAGGCATTTTGCACTAAGGACACGACTGCGCACACGGCAGCTGGGGTGTTTTTACGGGAAATTGTGTGTAGGTACGGCAAGGTGGAAGTGCTGTGCAGCGACAGAGGGTCCACATATATGGGTCAGGTTTTTCGTGAGGTTACGGCTAGGCTATCCACCAAACAAAGGTTTACGTCGTCCAGAAATCCGACCGGAAATGCCAGAGTTGAAAGATTGCATAAATCATTGGAGGACACGATCGGATGCTATGTGACTGAGGACCATGAACACTGGCCAGAGCTGCTACCTATTGCATTGTGGACGGTGCGCTCCAACATTAGTATGAGGACGGGGTTTTCACCATATACATTGCAGTTTGGGAGGGATCCGGTGGCCATGTCTTTTGCTGAAGAAAGGCCGATGCCAAAAGTGCCATCTGAGAGGGATTGGTTTATAAGGACCAATCATAGTATTCAGTTATTGCAGGAGGCAGCCAATGCTCATACTGCTAGGTATGAGGAGCAGCTCAGACACAGGTTGGATGGACGGGCGTGGCCTGTATCTTTTATAGAAGGGGAGTGGGTATATTACTATGATCCGAAATGCGCGGTGAATAATACATCAAAGTTTGCTGGCAGGTACACAGGGCCACATAGGATAGTAGAAGTAGTGGGGGATAACAGGGTGAGGTTGAGAGCAGTGAAAACGGGCAAGGAGATACCTCACTTAGTGAATGTGAATAAATTAAAGAGAGCGTACAAGGGGGAGGATGATAATGACAAAGGGGTAGCCAAAGATGAGAGGACGGTGGAAGTGGATCAGCCAGAAGTGGACTCGGAAGTGGAAAAGGAGGACATAGAACATGGGGACCCAAAAGGGGTGACTGAGGCAGAACATCCTTCATCTGGTCTGGAGGATAAAGCGCTAGCGGGCGCTGATAGAGAGGACGAATTGAAAACGTCAGAGGACGACAAAAGTGCACATGAGATAGAGAGAGGGGTGGCCGGAGCTGGACCGCGCGCGCCCATACAGGAAACTGACAATGAGATAAATGGAATTGTGCGACAAGCTAGCCGAAAGAAGCACAGGCAGGAAGCTGTGGTCGGTAATTGGTGTAAAAAGAAGGGGTTACAGGACAGTGACATTGGTAGGGTCAGAAATGACCGGAAACAGGATAATGAAGAGAAAAAGAAGGGTAGAGTGAGGAATGTTGAGGTGAAGAGGCAATTGGAGGAAGAGAGAGAGAAGGAAGAAATGGAGAGAAGACAGAGAAGAAAAGAAAGAGAGGATAGAGCTGAGAGAAGGAGGAGGCAAAGAGATAGGAAGGAGCAATTGGCTGCGGGGGCCATTATGAGTGAGGAATCTAGCAGTGAACACATTATTCCAAAGGGACCGATTGTTAAGCATCACAGGAGGGGCAGAGAGGAGCTCAGTTCGTCTAGCAATGAAGACTAGGGTGAGCTTGGACGGGATACTGCAGGATGGGCGATATACTGTAGTATGGATGTGTGTTGCTAAAAGGGGATAGGGGGGTAGTGCTGTTGCTGAAGGGGGAGGGGCCGCCCGGAGGAGCAGCTCAGGCTGACTCATGAAGGTAGACGGAAAGGAGGACGATACACAAAGAAAAGGGAAAGGTAGTGCAGGGTAGGGAAGAAGGGGGGGGGGGGCAAATGCAACAGGTATATGCAGGAGGAGACGCCTCAGGATGTGGCAGTGCGCGCACAATGAGGGACGAGACAAGATCTCATAGCCAACAGCAAGTGTTGACGGACGGATGGCAAATAGCTGGGAATAGCATGAACGATAATATTGGAGAACAGCAATACCAACAATATTATAATACGTGGATGATTCAAGACAACTATTGCCATAGCACCTACAATGAAGGGAGCACAGTGTCTTCAGCAAGTTCAGCAACAGCAGAAACAAAAGATCAAGGATTTGGTGCGACTTCAATGTCAGGCCAGCCAAGCTCAACGCAAGAGCCAGTACAGGTGGTGGAAGCAGCTCAAGCTGAGGTCCTGGTAAACAAACAGGGAAATATATGGGACAACATATGTGATATCACTGTGGGATTATAGTCTATCTGAGAACAGCAATACCAACAATATTATAATACGTGGGTACGTCTTAGCCATGCTAGCCCCCCTTTAAGGTGACTCGCTGTCTATCTGGTATTGCTGTTGGCATGGGAGCTGGCTGTTAGATGCCACTCTACAAAGCACCGGTGGTATAATTAAGAGAGAGGTCCAGACCAAAGAAACAGCGACACAGACAGAACCAACAATATTTTATAGTAAAGACGACAAATTTGTGTTGGATACGTCAGTCAAATTGGATGAAATATTGATAGAGGAGTATTATAGTAGACGGCAAGTAACATCAAGGCTCTGTCACATTTGTGGCAGAACGGCAGCAACAGCGGCAGGAGTGGCCAAACACCTGGAACAGGTGCATGGGATAAGGCATCTCATATAATGTCCACAAGTAAGGATACAGAGAAGAGAGCACCATCTATAGTGAAGGCAGGAAGATATAGAGGACAACAAGTAGAAGACGCGCTGGATGCCATATATGGATTTGGATATGCATTACCAAAGATATTTAGATACAATGGGGCAACGTTACAGGACATAGTAATGCAGAAAATATCAAAATTGAAATTGGACATCGCGAGATTGCCAAGATATTTGAGGGAACAAGTAAACAAACATCACTTTAAGTATGGAGTAGGGAGTGTGACTAATGCATTCTTTTTCTCGAGAAAGTGTAGGAGGCATCGCAAGATTAGTAGAGGGAAACAATGCAAACAGTGTAGACAAAGAGACGAAACTTGGGAAATGTTTAAACTAAAGCAAAAAGGAAAGCATATTACCCAGGGAGTATTAACATCCAGGGCTATGGACAATGAGACGACCCTGGAGGAAAAGGATACAATTGAGAAACCTCGAGAGATATAATTAGTAAAAATACGATTTGATAGGGAGAAAAGATGGTCTGTATAAATGCAGGATACAATACCTGTTAGGGGAACGTTGTGGTTGGACAAAGAAATGTATAAAATGGCAGGTATAAATATAACGCCACCTACATTTAGAGGAACACCGGGAGAAAAGGTAGAAGAATATTTCTACGACATGGACCTAATTAAGAGAATATATGATCTAGGGGAAATGGAATATGTGGCATTATTGCTGTGGGGCATGAAAGGTGAAGTGAAAACTTGGGTTAGAAAATTACCTGAGGAAAGTAAAAATACTGCATGGAAAATACAGCAAATAACGATGGCAGTATTTGCAGCCCCAGATGTGTGGAAAGAATGGGGTAGAGGAGGAAAGAGACAGAAAAGATCGTGCGGGAATAATGACGCAGAAACAGAGCCAGCGGGAGAATGAACACGTGCGAAAAAGGGGGGGGGAGCGTTGGATACTGAGACATGCAGATATATATAAATAGCCTAGCAACAGGTGAAAAAGGGGGGGGGGGGTGAGAGAGCAGACATGCACAGGTAAAGAAAGAGATAAGATGCAATGGCAAGCAAGGATGTTGGCAGTGAAGGAGTGGAACCTCAGCTATACAGACATCGGAGAGCGATAGACACAGACTGCACTCAAAAGTTTAACAAGACGGAACAACTAGCATGCTACGCGGACATAACAACAGCAGTATAACATAGTCAACATTTCAGATAGACTATAATCATGAGTTCCAGTGGAAAAGCTTGGATTATAGACAACGGAAGGTTCATAGCGGTTGAGATGAATTAATGGAGATCAGTTATAAAATACTGAAGGAAAGGAGTCATCGGCCACTGTAGAGAGGGTAGAGATATCAAGTCTCAGATACACCCTACTCTGTGGATAAGGCTTACTCAATCTAACGCAGATTGTAGAAAATTGTGATGGGTCGGATCCATTTAAGATGCATTCAATATAATATATATTAGAAATACGTACCTGAAGTGAAGATCTTAAGGACTAGTAGGAGTAGAGACATCATCATCAGCAGATGAAGTGGAAGAAGAGCTGAAGATATTAAATAAAGCAGGTATATGAGAAAAGATAGAGAAGTGCATCACATACAGGAGGAAACCATTATGGGGCACCTTATGAGTTGTCTAAGGGAACATGAAAACACTAGTCGGAACCAGCAGGACCACAGTCGTGCCACACATAGAATGAATCCAGTAACAAGGTCCATAATTAAGAGACCTAAATTTAAAGGATATATTTGTCCAGAAGTAAGGCATTCTGTTAAAGAACCAGAGCCTATAATTGTTTAATTAATGAAGAAACCCAGACTCTGAGAAATGAAATATAGTGTTTATAACTATATATATATTTAAAAAACTGTGAGTGAAATTCTTTTCTAAGAAGGTACTAGGACACATGAAATTCAGCCATATGGGTGTATTTATAAGACCAGTTATATGCCTGGGACTGTGAATGTGATCACCGCAACTCACAAATCAGAGGAGTTCAGCAACTTTATAGAGTCAGCTTATGCATATATTTTAAAATTAAAAGAGAATATATTGTAATAACCAGAGTCGACACCGTATATAAAGAATGGAATATAAAGTTACAGCCGTTGTTGTTGTTTTATTTCTTAGGAGCCTTAAGGACTAACAGCCACTGGTCATCAGTTACTCGCTTATACTGATACTTGTACTTGTACTTATTCTTGCTTAGAGACGCCACTCTGTTCGTGAGCTAGGACTAGCCACCGAACTCCCTTAAGATAGCTTACACGTAGGCCACCTGAGTGTCTGATCGCGTCTGCCATAAAACCACCGAACACCGCGTTTTATAGCCCCCGGCCGCCGACGGTGACGTCACAAGGCTGTGACGTCACCGCCGACGCCCCACCTAGCGGCCACAGCGGGAACCCGCCACCGAGCTTCGGTGGCCGCCGCCGAGCCGCCGGCCTATGTTTATTACATCCCTCCCACCTTACTTTATTCTATGGGTATAACATTTATAATAAACATTACTCGAGTGTCCAACAATGGCACCCGGGCCGTACAGCCTAAGGACTCGTATTACTTTGCTTAACCTAGATTCTTTTACCCCTATGATTACCGTAGTATGTACCAGGTGAGTACCCCCCCCTTATTATCATGATTATTTACAATACCTATGGGCTCCAACAGCGGACCGCCCGTCTTTAACTCCCTAACTATATATTGTAATAACCCGACTAGCGTGTGAACGATTTACAATGACTTAATCTGGACTACCAGCACCAACAGTGGGCTGTTCCTAATTTGCTTATGCACAACATGTGACATCAATTATCATACTGTCTAGGAATAAACTGTTATTAATAAGAAACTGACCATGTTTGGTTTTCATGTGATAACCTTATCTCTACATTTATACACGTAACGAAATATATATACATCCGACCACCGGAGATCTGCGGTCTAGAAGGGCGCGGTAAAACGCTGCAGGAATTGGGGCCGTCCCTTCATTGTCCTGGCCACAGGGATCCTCCCGACTCTCTGGGCCGCCAGCCCTTATCTTATGCTGCTTGTCTTATGCCCTGGGGGCTTCCAGGGGTGTTCAGGGCCTGGGTTTCCTGGCAGGTACTCAATCCCCCACCAGTACTCCCCTTACCCCTACTAACCCCCTTCACACCCCCCTTCCCGGCTGTCCTTCAGCTTCCCGGCTGCGCCCTCCGACGTCCCTGCCATCCCTGCTCACCGGCCACTGCCCGTCCCCTCCTCCCCCACGCGTCTCTCACTCTCCTTCCTGGCAACCGCTCCTCCCTCCTACTGGCTCCCCCTCTGCTGTTCCTCCCTGACCATCCGACGGATCCGCTCCTCTAGGTCGCGGCTCAAGGGCGCCTCGGCTGGTCGCGGTGGTGGCGGCTGCGGGGCGGCCCTGGAGGGCCCTGAGAGCGGTGGGACGAAGGGTGAGAGGGTCTGGTGGCCATATCTCCCTTGTCCCTGGGCTGACGGCGGCGGTAGACCAAAGCCCGAACCCTGGGGCCCGGCCGTCGCAACTGCTCCTGGCGCCTGGGTGGGCGGTCTGCCCGCTGCAGCCGACGGTGGGGGTCGCCCCACTCCCGGAGGGGGAGGTGGAGGTGGTGGTGGGGGTACGCTTCCCTGACCCATCCCCGGGTCGTACCTCTGAACTGTAGTCGCGTAATAGTGTGTACGCCACAGGGATGGGCCCACCAGCTCCACCCACCCGTGCGCCCGCCCTCCTACGGGGGTGTATTCATCGCCCAAGTCCGGGGATGGAGCCAGCCCCACCGCCCACTTCTGTAGCTTGTCGGGGTTGTCCACCCGCCGCCAGGGGATTCGTTGGTAGGTATCCCCAATCCAAAGCGGCCTCCCCGCCAGCGGGTCCATTTCCTCCGCCCGCGGCAGGCCGGGGACCTCCACCCCAGGGATCCTCTCCCCCCACTCTTCCCGCCACTCCTCTCTCCTGGGCCCCGCCCCCCGGCGGCCCCTCTCCTCCTCATACCTTTCCTCGTACTCCCGGCGCCTCCGGTACTCCCCGTAGCTCTCGTTCCTGTGGGGGCCAGCCTCGTACCGCTGACTCCCCCGGCCCTCTCGCCTCGTCTCCTCATCCACTCTTCTCTCCTCCCGTCTCCTCCTCTCCCTTTCCTCAACCTGTCTCTCCTCCCTCTCTCTCCTATCCCGGTCCTCTCTCTCCTTCTTCTCGTGGGCCGCTCTCTCCTCCCTCTCTCTCCGATCCTCCCTCTCCTTCCTCTCCCTCTCATCCTTCTCCTTCCTTTCCTTAGCCACTCGTTCCTCCCTTTCCTTCTTTTCCCTAGTCGCCTTCTCCTCTTTCTCTCTTTTCTCGGCCATCTCCTTCCTTTCCCTCGCAACTCTCTCCTCTCTCTCCTTTCTCTCCTTCTCCTCTCTTTCTTTCTTTTCTTTATCCCTCTTTTCTCTGGCCGCTCTCTCCTCCTCCCTCTCCCTCTTTTCCTTTTCCCTCCTTTCCTTTTCCCTAGCCGCCTTCTCCTCGTCCCTCTCCTTCCTCTCTCTCTCTTTCTTCTCCTTGGCCGCTCTTTCTTCCTCTCTCTCTTTCCTCTCCCTCTCTTTGCTGCCCTTCCTCGCCTTCTCCTCCTCCCTCCCTTTTCTGTCCCGCTCCTTCCTGTCCTTAGTGGCCGTCTCCCCCTCTCTCTCCTTCTTATCTCGGGGTGCCTTTACTCCCTCTCCTCCCTTCTTCTCCCTTTCCTCCGCTCCCTGACTAGCGGCCACGGGTAGCGGCGCGCCCCCCATCGTGACCGTGCGGATCTCGGCCTCGGCCTCAGGCGCTGGGCTGTCCTCGCGGTCCAGCCCAGTAAGGGTGATTACCCGCCTGTCGACCGCCTCCCCCGGAGATGCCTCCTCCTCGTCAGAGTCCGTAGTCAGGGGCACGCTACGGTAGGCCACCGGCCCCGGACTGGGCTCCTCCTCCTCCCAGTCGAGCTCCTCCTCCTCCTGGCTGTCGTCCACCACTCGGGCGGCGATGAGGCCCTCCAGTTGGCTCCCCGGAGCCGGGGTGTTGTTGTCGGAGGTGTGGGGCTGAACGGGGGGCGGCGTGGTTTGTAAGATACGCCGCACCTGCTCCGGCGGTAGGCCCTGGCGGGGGGACCCCCCAGCGACCAATTCGCTCCCCCCCTCTTCTGTGTCCACCGTGGCAGGTGAGGGGCGGTCCAGCGACACCACCTCCCCCTCGGGGGTCCGCCACTGCCGACGTTGCAGGGCTTCCGCCAGCAACTGTCGCTGGTACCGCCTCGCCATCTCCTGGGCCATCCGGCCTGTCTGTCGGAGGAGACCCTCTCCGACCCCGGCTGGGGCTGGGTCGCCCCCCTCGCTCCGGAGCAGCGACCGCAGCAGGAGCGGGTCGCCCTCACCCCCGGCGGAGGGGGCGTCCAGAACCTGGTCTAGGATGGCCTCCGCTTCCGCGCCCAAGGTCGACTGGACGGGTGTGCACCGCCCCATTTCCTCCACCAGGACCCTGGCGGCCTCCCGGTCCTCCGCAGAGTGGTGACGGGACCGGCCTTGCCCTGTCGAGCCCTGAGCCTGGTCGCCCCCGGCTCCCGTCCGGGCCACCTTGCTAGGTGTGGCTGCCTCCTCTTCTCCCTCCCCCAACTCGATCCGGGGTGGATCGGCGTCCCACGCCTCCGCGGCCCCCCTCGACTCCGACTTCCGCTTTCGATCCCTCTGCGGCGAGCGGCTGTGCTCTCTCGGCTGCGGAGCCGGGCAGACCACACTGCGCAGCCGCCGGGGCGATCGACGCGGGCTTGCGGGCACGGGAGTCCTTTCCGTGGTCAGGTGGGCCGCCCTTCGGGTGCTGCTGCGGGAGCGAGGCCTGGGCGAGTCTCGAGCGCTGGCGGGGCTGGCCGCCGGGCTGTCCCCACCACTCTCGGTGGCCCTCTCCCCGGTGGTTGCCTCCTCGGTGGTCTTCCCCCCGTGGTCGGCGGCCTCCTCCACACGGTCGGTGGCCGTCTCCGAGGCGTTGCCCTCCTCCCCTTCGGGGTCCGCGCCAGCGCCCTCCTCGGATGGCGATGGCTCCTCCCCGGTGGCGGTGGCTGCCGCTCCGGTGGCGACCCCCCTATACCGTATGGTACATAGCGGTGGCCGATCAGCCTTGGACAGGCTCAGCCACGGGTGGCCCGGGTGTTGTGTTGACATGTGGGTCATGAGGTCGTCCCACCGACCCTCTTTCGCCTGCGCCTGGCATTTCTTCCCTGGGCAGTTCCACCCCGGCCCCTTCTCCGCATGGACAGCCTTCACATGCCGCGAGAGGCTATCCTTTCGCATAAATTTGCGGCCACAAATGGAGCAGGGGAGAGGCACCGACGACTTCTTCATGATGTCGGATTCGGTGTCGGTGTCTCTCTCGGGCCACGCCGCGCCTCGTTCTCGTCTTTCTAGGTCGGCGGTCCTAACGAGGTCGCGGTGTAGTTCCCGATCGCTACACCAGGCGGCCTCCGCATCAGCCGTTGGTGTTCGGCGGTCGGTGGGTGTGGCCGTGGCCACCTCCATTTCCCGCCTCTGCCTTTCCTCCCACCGCCGATTCTTGGCCGCAAAAATTGCGACCACCTTGTCACTCATCTCTCCCTCCGGACCGATCGCAGGTAAGTCCCTCTTTTGTTGAGTCAATTTCCCCCGCCCCACCACTCTCTCAGTGCTAATTTCCTTTCTTTCGTTTTCAGGGCGCCACCCCCCACCGTGGCCAGCCGGTGGCCGAAGGATGAAATCCGCTTTCCCGGGCCTGGGGACCCTCACTCCACACCTTCCAGCCTCTCTCCGGATTCCCTCTCTCTCAGGTAAGACACCCCCGCCCTTTTTCTCCCCTTTTACGAGGTTCCAGTGCCAATATGACGCGCACAAGCGCCCTCCTCTTCTAGTCACCGCACCCATGGGAGCCGCCGAGTCGCCGGTGTCCCCGTGGTCGGCGGGAGTCGCCTTGGTTACCGCCGTAACACCCGGATGTGGCCCGCCTTCCGCCGACCACACTAGGTGGCGCCCCGGTGGCTTTACCCCTGCGGCCGCTCCAGAGGGCGCCACCGGTGGCCGCTCCCCACCGGCGGCCGACCCCGCCCACCGTACCACCTCTACAGGTTCCCCCCGCGGGGCCTGGGTCTTTTTCAGTAAGTCATAGTGAACCACTCGGAGCTTCCGGCCCTTTTTGATCTCCCAAACCGGCCCCCCCAAACTCCGGGTGATCGTCCAGGGGCCCGACCATGGCCGCATGAACTTGGGGCACTTGCCTACCTCTTTCTTAGGCAGCAGGTAGTATACCGTGTCCCCGACGGCCAGGTCCTCCCCCCTCACTCGGGTGGAATAGTTCCTCTCCTGCCGGCGGACCGCTTCCCCCATATGCTTTAAAGCATAAGCGTGGCCCTTCGCCATCCGGACCTGCAGTTCCACGGCGAACCCCTCCCCGCCCCCGGCTCCCTCCGGGTGGCCCCCTTCCGGCTGGGGGTAGATGAGGCTCCCAGGTAACAGCGTCTCTCTCCCCATCATCATGAAGTTGGGGGTCTGGTTGGTCGATGCCTGCACCGACGACCGATAAGCGGCCATGACGAACGGTAGCTGTAAATCCCAGTCAGCTTGGTTCTCGTCCACCGTCATGGCGAGCATGGCCTCCACCGTGCGGTTGCACCTCTCCACCAATCCATCCGACTTCGGATTGTAGGGACAGGTACGGGTCTGTGCCACCCCCAAGAGACGGTGCACCTCCCGGAACATCTGAGCTTGAAAATTCCTCCCCTGGTCGGTATGAATCGTTCCCGGTGGCCCCAGTCGGCAGACCACCTCCGTAACGAAGGCCCGGGCGACTGTTTCTGCCTCCTGGTCCGGCAAGGGGATAGCCTCCGCCCACTTCGTGAAATAGTCCATTACCAGAAGGATGTGCCGGTTCTTTCTCCCTGTCCTCGGCAACGGCCCCATCAGGTCCATGGCCATTCTTTCCAGCGTCGCCGCTACCGGCACATGTCTCATCATGGACCGGGGGGGGTGCACGGCCCCCTTCCTGCTGAGGCATTGCGGGCAGGTCTCCAGCCACTGTATTAGGTCCCTTCTGTAGCTGGGCCAGTAATAGGATTGCTGTAACCGTCGTAGGCTGCGGACCCTCCCGAAGTGGCTGCTCAGAGGAGCCCCATGCACTTCCGCCAACACCTCCGGCACCCTTCCCTCCGGGACGACTATCTGGCCGAAGGATCGGCCCCCCGGCTCCCACCAGACCCGGGTCAACACCCCTCCCTCTAGCCTCAGTCGCGGCACCTGTACCGCCAGCGCCCGCACGGCGTAGGGTTCCCCGGCCAATTCGTCCGATGCGGGGCCCGCGTTCTTCGCTACCCACCGCCGGACCCTCCCCAGAATGGCGTCCTGGTTCTGTACTGCCGCCCAGTGCTCCGCAGAGGACAAGACGGGACCCTCCTCCTCCCCGTCCCCCTCCGCCGTCCGGGGCCTCCCGCTGGCCTCCTCAGCCTCCGCCTCTGCGGCCGCCTCCCTCCTCGTTACTGCCCTGCATTCTCCCGGTTGGTCGAACAGGGGAGAGCCCCCCTCCCCCTCCATACCGCACTGAGTGCATGGCCGCCTGGACAATCCATCCGCGTTACCATGATCCCGGCCGGGGCGGTGTTCGATCACGTGATCGAACGTCTCCAGGAGTTGTAGCCACCGGGCCACCTGCCCTTCTGGTTCCCGGAAGCTCGCCAGCCATTTAAGGGCTGCATGGTCTGTGCGTATCCGGACCGGCCGCCCAACCAGGTAGTGCCGAAACTTTTTCACTGCGAACACCACCGCCAGCAATTCCCGCCTCGTCACACAGTAGTTGCGTTCGCAACGGCTCAGCGTCCTACTGGCATAGGCCAACGGTCGTTCCCGACCCTCCTGCATCTGCGAAAGGACGGCGCCTAGCCCCATATCGCTGGCGTCCGTGTCCAGCAGCAGGCGCCCCTCCGCCCTTGGATATGCCAACACCGGAGCCTCACTCAGTTTCTCCTTCAGACAATGGAAGGCCTCTGCACAGGATCTGTCCCAGCGGAATCTTTTGCTCTTTTCGGTCAATTCCGACAGGGGCCGTGCGATGGCCGCAAACCCGGGCACAAAGCTGCGGTAGTAGCCACACAACCCCAGGAAGGACCGGACATCCGTTACCGAGACCGGGGTGGGCCATTCCCGGACAGCTGCCACCTTCTCGGGATCGGTCCCGATCCCCGTCTTATCGATGCGGTGGCCCAGGAAGTTGACCTGTTCCCTCACGAACTGGCATTTACTGGCCTTGACCTTGAGACCGGCCTCCTGTAGCCGCTTTAGTACCGTCTCCAGCCGGGTGGCGTGTTCGGCGAGGGTGGCCGAGAACACGATAATGTCGTCCAGGTATACGAGACAGGTGGACCACTGCAGCCCTCGCATCACCACTTCCATCAAGCGTTCGAATGTCCCGGGCGCGTTGCAGAGCCCGAATGGCATTACTTTGAATTGGAACAAGCCCCGGTGCGTCACAAACGCCGTCTTCGGCTTATCCGCCCCCTCCATAGCCACCTGCCAGTATCCCGACGCCAAGTCCAACGTGCTGAACCAACACGCCCCCGCCATCGAGTCCAGTGAATCGTCTATCCGTGGCAGTGGGTAGGCGTCCTTAACCGTCACCGCGTTTAGGCGGCGGTAGTCCACGCAAAACCGCACCCTCCCATCCTTTTTCTTTACCAAGACCACGGGGCTTGCCCAGGGACCCGTCGCCGGCTCTATGACGCCCCTTCTCAACATCTCCTCCACTTCCTTGTCCACGACCTCCCGTCGATGCGGCGCCAGTCGTCGGGGAGCCATTTTAATAGGGGCCGCCACCCCCGTCTCTATGGTGTGTGAGACCAAGTCAGTATGTCCCAGGTCCTCATCGCCCTCCTGGAATGCTGCCTTATTCCGGGCAATGAGCTGGATCCACTCCTGATCATCCTCGACCTGGGTTCCCCCCAACAACTGCTGTACAAGCGTCCGGGACCCCTCGCGTGGCCCCTCCTCGGTCACCATCCGGCACTCCTCCCCCCGGAGCTCCTCCTCCCCCACAGCCTCGGCCACCGCCACGTGCATCCCCTCATACAGGACCACTGGATTCGGGCCCGGATTGCAGACCAGGACCGGCACCTCCCCCCTCTCGGGTGTCACCAGGGCCCTGCCTATCCGAATCCCCCTCGCCATCTCCACCTTCTCCACTCCTTCCACCAGCATGTCCGTCAGTCCGGCCGATTCCGGCACACGCGCCTGTATGATCCTCTCCGTGCGACCCCTCACCCATTCCGTCCGCGAGCTCACCAGTCGGCAGGGCTGGGTCCCGTGCTCCTCTTCCGGCCACACCAGCCTCTCCCCGGCCATGTCGATCGTCGCCCGCGTCTGCCTCAAGAAGTCTGCACCCAGCAGGCCCGGGGTGGATATATCGGCCACGACGAATGATGTAGTTTCCGCGCGGCCTGCGCACTGCAGCTCCGCCGTCACCCGACCCTCCACCGGCAGCGGCTTCCCATCCGCCGTATGGAATGCTGTTAACACCGGTCTCAGATCCCCAGGGGACCCCTCCGCCTTCCACCACGCTGTGGAGAGCAAGTTGCTGGTGGCCCCCGTGTCCACCACTAAGTGGATGTCCTTGCCCCATAACGTCCCTCCGACCTCCAGGCCGTTCCCCTTCTTCTCCTTCCGACCCAGCCATTCTCTCCTCCTTTTCTCTCCATGGGTCTCCTCCCGGCTGGAAGAGGGGACCCCGTCTAGTTTTCCGAAGCCTTCTTCGTCGCCTCTCTCTTCCGAGCGGCCTCGACCCGCTTCCTCCAGATAGGGCAGTCGCGCTTAAAGTGGTCCGGCGCCCCGCACTCGAAGCAGCCCCGTCCCCTACTTGCCCCCTCCCCCTCCGCGGTTGCAGGGGCCGATCGGGCCAGGGACTCCCTCATCTGGGTGACCGCCACCCGCAGCTCTCCCATCTCTTCCGCCATTGACTTCGTGGTGGACCTGACCTTCACCGCCTTCGCCCGTTCCTCCTTAAGGTAAGTTTCCGCCCGTATACCCCTTTCCACCGCCCGTAGAAGAGTTGGAATCTCGCCCTGATATATCCACTGTCGGAGCTCCGTATCCTCCAGACATTCGACAAACCTATCCTTAGCCATGCCATCTACCATCTGGGCGTCTGCATTGGGGTAGGACAGCCGCACCAGTCGCAGGATCTCTTCCGAGAGGGTTTGTAACTCCTCCCCCGGCTTCCGCACCCGGGTGCGGAGCAGAGCCTTATACGATTCCACCTGACTCTTCGGCTGGAATCTATTTACTAGTGCATCCCGCAACTTCTTATATCCCCCAGGAGCCGCCGGCCGTTCCGACGCCAACAGCCGCCGGGCGACCCCCGACAAGCTTATTCCCAGGAACGTCCCCGACTCCCTTTCCGTCCATCCGTTAGCCATGACGCAGAGGTCGAAGTGCGACAGAAACTCCTCCAGATCGCTCGACCCGTCGTACTTGCCCGGCATCACAATTGGCTTCCGGGTGGCCCCCTCGCCCCCGGGCCCCGGCCTACCCGGGTGTATCCCCTGTGTCTGCTCTATCCCCAGGGGCGTGGAGCTCCTGGCCCCCTCCACACTCTCCGTCCTAGAGCTACTTCTGGGGCTGCCCTGCCTCAGCCATTCCGCCAACGGGTCTGTCCCCTCCCTTCCAATCGTCCCGCGGCCCTCTCTGACCTCCCCGTGGGCCCTGTCGGGGCCCCACTCTCGCGTCCGCTCCTCTCTCCGGTGACCCTCTGTATCACTCCCCGCTCCACCGAACACCGGGCCACCGAACTGGCCAACCACCGAACCGCCGCCCTTCCCACCGAACCGGCCACCGAACTCAGCCGGGCCCATTTCGCTGTCCACTTTAGCGGCCGCACCAAGAGGTGTCCGGTGAATAGCCACACCACCCTTTACTCCCACTTCCTCCCCAGGCGATGCTTCCTCTGCCCTCCTGTCCGGTCGCTCCTCCATTACCCACTTCCTGTTGTCTGCTCCGGTGGCGTCGGTGGCGCCGGCCGCCGCAGCCACCGGCCTTTTAACTTTAACAGAAACCTCCTCATCCACAACCTGGATCAGTTCTCCTCGCCTACCCGCCCCTAACTGCTCCTCCAGGGCTGCCCTCTCCTCCTCCATCTTTAATTCGCTATCTGCCATGCCTGTGTTTCTACTCTGGTACACCCCGGTTCGTTAATGTAAACAACCACCGCTGTCACCAATGTAATAACCAGAGTCGACACCGTATATAAAGAATGGAATATAAAGTTACAGCCGTTGTTGTTGTTTTATTTCTTAGGAGCCTTAAGGACTAACAGCCACTGGTCATCAGTTACTCGCTTATACTGATACTTGTACTTGTACTTATTCTTGCTTAGAGACGCCACTCTGTTCGTGAGCTAGGACTAGCCACCGAACTCCCTTAAGATAGCTTACACGTAGGCCACCTGAGTGTCTGATCGCGTCTGCCATAAAACCACCGAACACCGCGTTTTATAGCCCCCGGCCGCCGACGGTGACGTCACAAGGCTGTGACGTCACCGCCGACGCCCCACCTAGCGGCCACAGCGGGAACCCGCCACCGAGCTTCGGTGGCCGCCGCCGAGCCGCCGGCCTATGTTTATTACAATATGTATAGTATCTTATTACAAGAACGAAGTGAGCGTCTCTAGGAATCAAGGTATGAATCACTAGGGAAATATACTTACTTCTGCGTGAGGTTAGAAGCTGGAGAATTCAAGGTTGGAAGGATAGGACCTCCAGGATTAGAAGAATGGGAGGTTTGTGGTCTGGCAGGAAGCTGGTAAGGATGATGTCGCGCAGTGGTAGCAGATGAAGACGTTAAGAGGGATATGATTGTAGATGAACTGTGAGTTAGCCGTGAGGAAGAGGCCATGGTGCTGGATTGACAGGTTAATGGTGAGAAGGGTGGATGTCCAGGTGAAAGAGCCAGAGTACGCCAGAACGAGGGCGACATCACTGGAAGTTGTGGAAGTGAAGCTGCAGAGATTGAAGTGGATGAAGACGAAGCAAGCTGACCGGAAGTAGAGGAGGTCAGGGCCAGCACGGGTGTATGTAGGCTGGAAGGCGGAGACCTAGGGGCCGATGTGACGCGGGCTTCTGCAGCTGGAGCGGTCCGGATGGAAATTTGAGGCATTATTAGTGAAGATATAGCAGGAAGTGGACCGGAAGTAGTGGTGCTGGTGGTGGAGAAGAGGTGAGAAGCGGCGGTGGAATAAATGGGAGTGGAAGATAAAGTTGTTCTAGACATTAGAGGTGCAGTGGTGGCTAACAATAGTGCGTGAGGCGAGGACGAAACACCGGAAGTAGCAGGAGTGTGGGAAAGCACGCTGTAGTCCACATATGAAGAGTGATGTCGAAGCGGTAGTGGACGAGGAGTTGAAGGAACAGCGAAGGAGGCACGAAGAGGATACCGGTAGGAGGTATCCACATGTAAAGGAAGGGTCGTGGTGGAAGTTGTTACTACATTAGAAGTGAAGGTGGACGCGGAGCTTGAAGTAGAGGTAGAAGGTACAATGGTGCTGTAGACAGGACGCGCACCCATGGGCGACATCAGTGTGGGGTTCTAGGGTGGCATGAATGGAGTGGTCAAGTTGACTGAAGGAGGAGTGATGTCGACATAAGCGGGCTGATAGGCAGGCACAGGAATAGGGGGAACAGGGACAGCCGACTGCAAGCGATAGTTGGGATCAGGCATCCCATCCAAGTGAATGATCCGCAATGTCATATCTGTCATATGACATGCCAAGCGTAGATGATCCTGAATGAGAGTGTGGGAAGGCAGAGTAGCGCTTTGCGGTCCAGTGCATATTAACATGCACGGAATGACATTAGCATCAGCAGACAACAGGTCTCTACAGCCGACGACATAAGTAAAGCCGGGCTGGAGACGATCCACAGGGAGATAAACAAGTGCGCCATTGATAGAAATGCTGGAGTAGCTAGCCATTTTCAGTGCGAACGAGAGGGAAGTCAAACATCGACTGAGAATTTAATTCTAGGTATCTAACCAAGGGGATGAGGAATTGAAATAAAAAAAAAAAAATATATATATATATAGTGAAAACTATAGTAAAAAAAAAAATTGAGGGCACATTAGGAGGAGTCGCTGAAACAAAGACTCCAATCCAATAAATTGGTGTTATCAGATGGAAACGACATACAGATAGACAGGAAGGGAAGGCACACGTGTTCAGGTTGACGGGAAAATATATACAAGGAGGGGTAAAAGGGTCATGACATGGTGAACCTTCTAGCACGATCGGTCCTATTAGGTGTTTAAGGCCAATAAAAACGTCCAGGAGCGATCAGTTAGGAGCTGTAGTAACCAAACTCGGGCTGTAACCAGGAGCCATAATAAGAAGAAAATGGCGTGGCTAACTATACTATGTGTCTTATGTTCCTTATGGGGTGTGGTTGATACTGGAAGGCACACTTTCGAGACTTTAGAGAGAGCCGAATTGGGTGTCATTTTACAACCTGGCAGACGCATTTCTACGGCTGAGCACAACCATGTGTCGCAAGTGTTGGGGATACCAGATAGGTTACCAGAACCGGAAATGGAAAGTATTTATGAGCAATGTGTGAAAAATATGCAGGTTATGTGTGATATTCAACATCACAACAGAACATTACTATTTGAAAATACCTGTGACAATATCAAACAGAAAGAGGAATGGTTGAATCAAATTATTAGAAAATTGATACAAGCCAGAGAAGAGGAAGTGGAAAAGCTGATGGAAAACATACCTGAACAACAAAAAGTCAAAAGATCTAAGAGAGCCGGTATACCAGGCCTGAATATTATAGGAGAGTTGTCGTACTATATTTTTGGCACTGGAAGAGCTGATGATGTAGCCAGGAATGAGAAAGATATTCAACTACTGAAGACATCGTATTATAAGATGCGTGATGTTATTAAAACATTGGCAACAAGTGCTAGCAATGGCTTGGAGGAAGTCATGGCGGAAGTGGGAGAGTTGGCGGATAGACAATTACAGTTGTTTGAAATGGCCAAGGTATCATTAAAGAGACGGAAGTTGTTGGAAAGAACTCAAACTATGCACAGTGTGGCATTGTATGAATTATCTATTGTATACAACCATGAAAGTCTGTTGACGAGGGTCAAGTGGGGGTATATTATACACTTACTAAATGAACTCATTGAAATAAAGGATATGGCAGCTGAGGTAAGATTGGCATCACGAAGAAAATTATCATCAAAATTGGTCACCAGAGAAGATTTGAAAGAAGCTATAGTCAACACTGAGGTATATTTGAAGGCTACATACCCGCGATTTAGAGTTGCTTTTACTGATCCTGAATACTACTATGATAATAGTGTGGTACGAGTGTATCAGCATGAGGGTCGTGTGAAGATGCAGATACGGATTCCAGTGGTGTCAGAGGAACACATTTTCTGTGTGTACTCTGTAAAGGTGTTCCCTGTGCCAGTACGTCTGGCCAACAAAGAAGCTGACGGGACAAGAATAGAAGGATTACCATCGGAAGTAGCCATATCTAAGAATGGGCGATATTATATAGCAGAAACATGTGATATCAGCTACATAGTCCAACCAAGCTTTCCTTCATTCGCGATAGCATTGGGTAAGGGACGCACTTTAGTATCGGGGCCCGACATACAAGGTCAATTAATGTGTCAATCAAGCCCACCCGTTAAGGTG
Source organism: Acholoe squamosa (assembly GCA_949317995.1). NCBI lineage: Eukaryota > Metazoa > Annelida > Polychaeta > Phyllodocida > Polynoidae > Acholoe > Acholoe squamosa. The sequence continues at coordinate 43,773,739 of OX439043.1, forward strand.
AACATGCATCATTACGCCATACTAAACATTGGGTGTGACTGCGCGTTTATGACTGCCGGGGCGTGGATGCCTTACAGCTTGGCAGGGTGTGGTCATGTGAACATGGAAACTAATGTGACTTTCGTGAATAATGACTTACTACAAATGAATAGTGTTAAGAAATTGACATGGATAAAGGCCGTGCTAAATGGTGAAACTGTAGAGGTACTACAGGATGAAGTGTTACCAAAGTTAGTGAAGACCAAAATGAAACACAGAGCTAGAATCCAACAGTCACCAGCAGCTGTCAATCTTAAGAATTTGGTGAATGCAATGGAAGACGGATCAGCATTGCCCGACCTGGATGGCATGAGTAATGGAAGTCATTTTGTTACAGAATCATTATGGGACTATTCACCAATAATGATTGCAGGGGTGGTTATTGTGACCATGATGGTGGTGCAATACTTTTGTTTAAAGAGACTATTAATGGCATACATATTAGCAAGAATGCCTATGAGAATAAGGAGTCTAGAAACTTGGGACTATGAAAAGTACGTGAAGATGTAGGAGGTGATTATGTGGAGGAAGATCCGGAACACAAAACAACGATAGCTATATTATCATTGATAGTGATAGTACTGATAATAGCAGTGGTGTTGCTGGTGAGGAAAGTGCGACAACTGAAGAGGCTGCAACCAGTGGATGGACTGTATTTACAGGTAGCAACTAAAGAAATTACGGAAATAATACCATTGGGGGAGAGTCTAATGCCTTTAGACCAGGTATTTCAGAGGCCAGCAGAACAGGCTCTTATTAGAGATGTAGCAATAAGTTACTCGTGCCCAAATTACATAGCTACAGTACAGTGGGGTCGGGTGTTGTATTCCACTGAAATGGCAACGGCGGAAAACGCAGTACCATTGCCATTGCCAACCATGGTGAAGGTGTCAAAGAAATAAGCAGGGATACTGAACGGTGATTATGGATTTGCGGTGATGAGAAGATTGATCAGGTATAGTGGGGGTCTGGCGACAGGTGTACCACTAGAAATATCTATGATATCAGCGGCGGGATGGACACCAATAAGGAACAGAGAGATTAATACACATCAGTTATCTGACACGGGACATGCCAGAGCGATGGCTCAGTTAAGAAGGTCAAGACAGTTACCAGAAGTTCCTGGAGAAACATATGGGGCTACGGCTGTCTCATACTCAGGACATAAGGGTCATAAAGAATCGGTGAATGTGGCTCTGCGAAGTCCAGAGTCCAGGACGGGACCATCATCGGTGTACGTGGACTTGAATGAATAGGACTGAAAGTGATGAACGAAACGCCATTGTGGTAGAGACTTGGCATAAGGTGTGTCAGGACAAGGGGGGGGAAAGATATCGTGCAGCTGGCGCGAGACGAAAGGATGGAGTAGACAATACAAAGACGATGTACAGATAAATTGTTATAATGTCTGGGAAATGGTGCCAGTATGTATTATAAGTGGGATAATATAGTCAAGAGAGAACCGTAATATGAATGTATACCAACTAATGAGATTAACTACGACGTAATGTGGCAAGTACAAGTTTCTGATGTATATATTCGTTGATAAGCTGTGCACGCGTGAGTTAAGTAGGAGGTTGCTAGGTGTAACCCAAGACGCGTTGGAGTGTGTTTTAGAGTGATGCTTGGGGCAAAGGGTAGATAGAGGGGAACGTTTTGGAACAAGGGGTTGACAGATGTAAGGAGATTTATTGGCCTGATTGGGTGTAAATGGTGTCGACGCCCGGGTAAGGATAGTAAAAAGAATATATAAACATAGAAGGGGACAAAGTGCTTAGTAAAGGCGAGTGAATGAGTAAAATAAATAACAAAGGAAAGAAAAATAAATTGAGATTAAGGAATGAGAGAATTGTAATAATAAAGTATATGTTAGAGGACAAGTTTGCGCTAAGAATAAGTCACCAATGCAGTGTGGAAAATACATATAATAATAATGCATGTTATTATATATGTGTGGTGTATATGTATGTACATAAATACATATTGAAGTATATAATATGTTAAGGGAAGTATAATGATATTTGTTGAAATATGTTGTGATAAAGGAAACCTCAGGTATTAGTGACAAAACAATACATAAATGTATTCAGGCATAATTATGCCTGACAATTGGTGTGACTCGCGTCACAAGAGGGGGAGCGCCCGCACCTGTTTTGTCATCAATAGCCAATAATTATAAGGAACGGGTATAACAGGGTATAGTTATGTATGTATTTATTGTATGCTATGTTATGTATGTATTCATTGTATGCTATATGAGAAAGTGCTATAGGAGTCCTGTGTAGGGTTTATGGTAGCTAGGGTTTATGGTAGCTGTGGAATGCTGCAGACGGCGATGGAGTCGAACAAGATCTGGTCAGGAGGATTCTGTAGGGGAAAAGATATGTGTAAGCCAAGTACATGGCGAGTAGGAGGTGTAGTGGGTTAGTGAGAGACAGGTGAGGAGTTAGTATTGTGAGAGCGGTTGAGGAAGCAACACATACTCCTGGAGTAGACGAGGATGAAGCTGTTTAGTATCTAGTATTACTCTTAGCCAATGTAAGAACGGATTAAGCAGGATCTCTATGGCACCTATACCTCTCTAGAAGCACTAGATTGTTGGAACATGAACTGCTTGTGTGAATAGACTGATGTCTTTGAAGCTGTATAGACCTGAGTGGAATTACCAAACAACTGTAACTGTGAATACCGTGTGAACAATAAATGGTGACTTGTATCGGCGTCTTGGTGTTGGTTAAAAGAATGGGCTAGGCCAACATCATACGACTAGAGTTAGTCTTCCCAATACGTGAGATCAGTGGAGTGAGCTGGTAATAACTACACAAGTGAGACTACATTAATATACAAATAAACACAACCCATACAGCCCAAAATGCTAGGAAACCATGTACCCTAGTAACAAGTGTACTGCAGTATAGGAGTTTATTTTTGTCCTTTTAGTGCAGTAGGTATCAAAGAGATAACAGAAATGTTTGTTGCTAGGGAAATAAAGCATAGGAATAGCTGTTGCTAGGCAACCTTTTGCCTTAGCAACAACTTAGTGAATAACCTTACAACCCTTAGCACCCATTTATTGCAGAAATAGCAACAAGAGCATTTGGTCTTTTTTTCTTTTAGTTGGGGTATGTATCATAGAAATAGAGCTAGGGGCAACAGAAATGTGTGTTGCTATGGATAGAAATGTATGTTGCTAAGGATATAAAGCATATGAATTGCTGTTGCCAAGCCAACATGCGCCTTAGCAACAATGAACAACAATATTAGATCCCTTGATGCCCATTTATGGGGTGTGGGTATCACAGATAGAGCTAAGGACAACAGAAACATGTGTTGCTATGAAGAGAAATGTATGTTGCTGTTGCTAGGCAACCATATGCCTAAGCAACAAATAAACAACAACTTTAGAAGCCTTGGTGCCTAATTTGGGAGTAGGTGTTGCTAAAATAGGAAAAGGGACAACTGGAAAATGTGTTGCTAGGGAAATTAACCAGAAGACTTGCTGTTGCTAGGCAACCAGGTACCTTAGCAACAAGTGACCAACAGCATTAGAACCATTGGAATTCTGCTATTGAGGGTAGGTATCACTGAAAGACCCGGACAAATGTGTGTTGCTAAGCAAATAAGCCATTAGTACAGCCATTGCTAAGCCACTGTTCCTCCTAGCAACAATTTAGGTTTACCAGTATTTTCCTGAGCATGACTCTAGATGGTACAGATGTTAATGTCAAGTTTGATGCTTATCATTTAGCATATTCCATATTTTACAGGGTTGCTAGGGAAAATGGTTGCCATGACAAAAAAAAAGGAATTTCTTTTGGCAATACGGCCCAATTTTAAGATTTGTCATAAAGGCTCATTATACCAACTTCCATGCTTGTATCACGATTCTTATAAAAATTGCCTGTTATCTGTCCTTGTTACTATATAGTAATCTCCTGCGTGTAATGCGCATCTTATTCATAGGTGAGGTCGGCACCTCAGTGCAACAAGGTTGTATCTGCAGTTGTGTCAAATGAAAGTTACAACCTTATTGCACTGAGGCGACGAGGTATTACCTTCTTTTGATATGTTACACTCCCCCTTAGTCATAATATGACATAGCGGGGTCCTACTTACATATAGCTTCATGAATTTGGAAAGTTCATTCAGTAGAACAAAAGTTATGTATTGTTTTACCATATTCTAAAACTCTAGGTGCGTCTTATATGCAGGATGCGCCTTGTTCGCAGGAGATTACAGTACTAAAATTATGATTTTTATTAAACCTATTCCACTTTGTTTTGTTCTCTGCAGGGTAAAGTCTCAATAATGTGAATGTAAATACGATCGTTTATATGGCAAACTGTGTCCTGCCATGCAGAGACGCAATAAAGAAACTTATGTATATCCATACATTTATACAGTTAATTAAATGTCTCTCCCAAACAAAACTGAAACATTCATAAAATATAGCATAATTTATTACACAGTCCAAACTTACCATGGCAAAACAGGTATAATATAGCCTATGAAGTAGGGCAATAATATATATATATATAAACATTATAACCAATAGCCACAGTTATGATAAGGTACCGACCTGGATTTATAATATTTGCATATACACAGCGATAAAGTTAACTTTGAAATGTTTATTTAAATAGCAAAATGAGATACTGTTATACTTAGAGCTGCGTATAAATTGAATATCTGGACGTAAATTGAAGCCTACAGCAGTAAATAGAAAATTGAGACAGTTTTAGTAAGGCAAATACTAGTGTATTGTGGCTAATGGCATCCAGTAAGGGAATAACCCAGGCACTACATAATATTCTTACATCGTTATGTGTCTGTGAGTTAAACTATCACAGCACCTCTACATCAGGATGATGCTAGTGGTACTCATTACATCTCTGTGCACTAGATGTGCATAATCCGTGGAATTCTTGGATCACCTACTGGCAGCCAGTCATACCGTTGACATTAACATTCACACAGCATACATTTGCTGCAACAAATAAATATAATGCAACTATCGAATGTTGCCATTTTATTTTAGATTGACTTGAACATGGCTGACAGAATAAACATGAAACCATTAAAGCGTTGACAGACCGTGCTGTATATTCCTCTTAGAGATTTTAGGAGAGACAAATTTGTCTTCCCCATACCCATCGATGATTAGTCAAGACATGCAAACACATTATTACATAGCACAGATGTGAACCATTCCTTAGCTAGTTAGCTTGACTCAGAGTGCGATTTTCCAAAGTGTTTCACAACAAAATCACACATTAAACCCTATCACTTTATCCAGTGAGGTGCAGGCACTTTTTCAACAACTGTACATAAATAAGATACATCTATACTACCTGCACTTATTATCGGTAAATCAACATTACAATGAACACAAACCTATAATTCATCACTCAGCTCCCCTCCTGACGGGTCATTTCATTATATCACCATTGTGCCATCATGGGGAAGGATTTATATAATATACAATGATTGTCAGCACCACTTGGCTTCGTTAACAAGGCATGAGTGTGGTCCCTTACATTGATAATATGAGTTGTATGTATGATAGGTTAACTTGGATACTATAGCTTATCCCGCAGCGGCTAGATACCCTACCATGGAGTCAGGCGAAACACGTAAAGGTCAAGGCTACTATGCACATGATCTAAGGACAGACGCGCCATGGGGCACTACAAATGTGTATGGCTTAATTCATATTTATACTCGCTAGGGATTACATCAATAATAGATACATGTAGTACTTTTAAGTTATTCTATATTCATTTTTGTTCCATTTTACCGTTTTTCAAGTTTCTATGTGATGGATTATACTATCCAGCAACATTGCTCCACACTCTTTAGTGTCGCTTTGGTCTAGGCTACAGATAGGCACATGGGAATGAACATTACGTTTTGACACAAATGGATAAATACAAATAAATTTGCGCCTTAAAGGCACACTTTTTTAAGCATGTGCATTGTATTAGAGTATGCGCGTGTGGTTAATTGTGAAGTATATGTATAAACGGTGTACTGCAAGGAGGACTCATATTCAAGCAGCTTTTCTTTTCAGACCATTCACAGTTGCCTTTTATATAGTATACAATGGCATAATGGCTGGGATACTGACAATTTCCATGAGGTCCCATAACTTATGACTCAAGAGATTCCTACCAATAAAAGATACTCATCAATGTACATGTCAATAGGTCGTTAGTGTCATACATACACACATCATACATCTACTGGTGTATAGAGTGCCATTCCTACAGATATATAAGAAGCTTAGCACATTTACATACCATTTAGGGCCTGTCGGTCTCGTGCCGGCTTCAAAAGTTCATCATCATTTACATATGAATCAATAGATGCCATATGTATCTTTACAGTACCCAACACTAGTGCATGAACATGTTATACCTAGGATGCAGACATCTGAGGTACTGGGTAGCCATTTTTACACACACCTTTCTACTAACAGAGGGACCTTCCATGGCCTCTGTTCCACAAATTGAGAAATGCCAGCACCAGGCTTGGAATTTCTAACTGGTCTTTACTCCACTATATAAATATAACGACATTGTTATAACAAGTATATATATACCGTAATCTCCCGCGTATAAGGCGCATCCCGCGTATAAGGCGCACCTAGAGTTTTGGAAAATTCTCAAAAAAATGAACAATTCATAACTTTGGTTCTACTTAATGAATTTTCAAAATTCAAAAACCTATGGGTAGCCTGGGCCACCCCGGACCCTCCTGGGCCCCTTATGTCCTATTACGACCAAGGGGGGATGTAAGATATCAAAAGAAAGATCTTGTTGCCCACCTTGTGGATCCATTGAGAACTAAAACCCCGTATAAGACGCGCCTTATATGCGGGAGATTACGGTAACAGCCTTTGAAATGGTGAAAATATTAGAACAGCAGGGTGTCATATATAATGTTAATCTATAAACAAAGGGCAAGCAATGAAAGGCACAACAACTAAATAAACCCTCTCAATAATACAATAAGCTGAGTGACAAGCATATATAGAGCAGCATGTGTCCATCTCCTTATTGAGGACTCCCTGAGGAGCATTAACTGTTATAGAACAGGGGTCTACTCCTTAACGACTAACTGTATCATTAGGATTTCAGAGAATACTTTAATCACATCAAGACCTTTTTCTTAACTTTGATTTACAATCTTCCATACTTCGGTCCTGATTCTCATTCACGATATAAATTATATGGCACCTTTTTCAACTCCATGCACCGTAATTGGTAATTATCATTTCAAATTATGTGCCATTGGACTTTGTTAAGGACATACTGGCCGATACATTTCTATGTAAACAATAGTGTTTCTCAATAACCAAAGCTATGATCGGTCAAAATATATTCTGGTTTTATAGGTCTATATTTTCTAAATATTGAAAATATATGCTTCAATGTACTGGCCTTGCATTTTGCATGCATGTCATTTCATTTAGTGGCCTGATAGTACTAAAACATCCAACAAAGTGGCCCATCGTACATAAGCGTATTGTACGACAGGCCGATTGTACAATCATCATCCACACAATACATATTATATTTCAAGTATACATTGATATAATGGCCCATTGGCTTTCACACACATTATGACCTATCACTTTGCATCACTCTCTTACATCTCTTCCTTATAACCTAATGAACGTTAAACCCGAGTTAGACTTGAGATATCTTCTCCTCCACACCATTAGCCCTGAGTTTCTCTTCCTCCTCAGACATCTTGTCGTCCTGCCGAGCCCAATCCTGGAGCTCTCCCTTGGCAAAGATGAGGAAGAAGAGGGAGCCGACGATGCTGATACCCGCCGTGATGTAGAACACAGTCTGCCACTCTGCTCTTGTGGACTGTTTGGGGGCAGACAATGGTCACAATTATTCAAATGATGCAGAAAAAAATTAATTAATTACAGGCGACTAGGTTACCCAAATCACATTTTGAAGTTACATTTAATTAATGCAGGGTCATTCGGTGTCAGATACAAAATAAACACACATAGAATTGAGCGTATCCTATCATAATGATGATAAAAGAATCTTCTTTCCCTGTTACTTACAGTAGCTTTGAAAAATCATATCCCAAACACATGACACGTATTATCACTTAGCAGGAGACCTCCTCCACCAAATCTATGAAGTATCATAAGATATGGTCTTCTTTATAAGAGTAATAGGTGTAGATTGTGTTCTTTCACTGCAACTTACATTTTTTGTCAGCGTGCTGACCACTGTTGGTGCTGCCACCCCGCAGAGCGCTGCTATAGAGTTGGAGATGCCGAAGAGGATTCCCGCATATGTGGGGGCGATGTCCACATGGTTGACCAGGAATCCACTGTACTGGAAGCCTTGGAGGGAGATGCCCAGGATGAGGAGACTGATAGCTATTTGCCACTGACTACACTGGATGAAGCCCAGGCCGATGATCATCACAGCTACTACTATCTTACCTGCAAGTGCAAAATGGATCATCCCCATTACAGTTTAATTGTTCATTAAAACATGTACCTCTCGCTTAAAAAATAGCACACCATTGGTTAGTGAAAAAATACATATGATCATGATATATCTACTGATCATGAACAGATGGGCTCAACATTAGATGTCAGTTACCCTATTCCAATCTTTCTTATACTCAACCATAGTGTCAGAGTTATAGATATAGTAGAAGTCTTGTTACCGATAGTGTCCATTATCTTCCTAGTGGTGGCTGTAGAGAAGATACCACGTGTCCTGAGGAAGTCAGCTAGCACTCCAGCAAAGGTGATCATTGCCCATAGTCCAAGGTAAGGCACTGAGGAGATTAGGCCATTCTGGAAACCAGAGTAGACATATCCTGCAGTTCATATTCATCATCAATCGACATCACGGAAAATTAAAATTCAATAAACCCTATAGTTTTCCCATGTATCTTTCCTTTTACTTCCATCTCTTTCATACATTCACGGATATCAAACCGATACCATGCAGTTATTATTAGTAAACCAATTATATTACTGATAATATATAGAAATTCTGTATAGAACTCGACTGTTCACAGTTCCCTAAACAGATGGCGCCGTGTGTCTTCTTTGTTGCTGGTATACTATACATGTATGGAAGCCAAAGCAATGTGATGCAGCTAGGGTTTAATATTCCAAATTTAGTCCTAATCGTTATGACATACCGACCTAGAAGGATTAATCATATAACTACACACATGCTCCTCATACTTACGGAGGCAATATCAAACTTGAGGACTTCTCTTAGGTAGGTTGGAGTCTGTGTCTCAAAGGTGTAGAACGTCCAGTCACAGGTAACGTTGGCTACAATGATGGCCCATACCGGTAAGGACGTCAGGATGGATAACCATGGCACGTTCAGTTTCTGACGAGAAAGGACATAGGAATGTGACTGGTAGACTACAAATACAGTATACACACATTAAACACCACCATACGATTCCCACTTGTCACAAATTGTGTAATGTATTTCCTCAAAATATGCTCCTTCTCATGTTATTTTGTTATTTATAGACTTTTGACATTAGAGGCACATTGTACATGTATTTCAAGCAATGTATTGGCTCATTTCCACATGAAAAAAATAGATGATTAAAACTAGTAACTTTGATTATGATACAAATTGAAAAGTGAGTTTTAGATTGGTAGCATGTAAAAGCTTTATCAATTTACTAAACTGTAGTAGACTTTCTTTCAACGCCCCCTACCTTGCGCAGTGACGCAGCAGTCAAGTGTATCAGTCGACACAAAACTCATGAGGAAGAGACCCAATTTCTGAAATCATCTGCAACCTACCAGTTCATATAAAATACCTATATGTACTTAAGTATTTGAAGTAAAGCCCTACCGTTTTGTCCTTGCGTACATGTCCCACAAGGCTGCTTTGGATGTAGTTCTTTTCCTCATCTGAGATTCTGGGGTGGGTGCTAGGGTAGTCACTGACCAGGAACATCCACAGAACGAACCAAATGATGCCCATACCCCCTGTAAGACATAACAACTCACATACAACTCAATCTGTATAAATGGTTTGTGAAGTTTGTGAATCAAGGATTTCTTTACAGGAACCCCTCAAAAATTCACTAAGTTCTTTATCCTGGTAGTGGATAATGGTAATTTCACTCTTTGCATGAGGGCCTGAGCTAGATTAGGATGGGCTGACCATGTGACTTTCAGGTTGACCTTTAAATCATGCCATCATATAATGCTATGTACACTCAATCCTAGCAATCCATTCAAAGAGCCCTTTAGGAATAGCAGGTACCGGTAGCTCTATTTATGTCACTTTTGAAACCAACAACAGAATTCAAATGAATTTAATGACGTGGATAATTACGTTGACAAAACGGTTGTTTTTTTTTTACAACAGCGAATTTATTAAGAATGAATATAAAAACAAGTAAGACATTAGTGGTCTGTCAAATTGTAAAAAATTGGGGGAGATGATAGAAATTACAAACATTCCCCCAGCTGTGTTACTTATAAAATATATGTAGCCTCATGAAACAAGAGAGTGTGGATGGGGGGTCCCCCATGTCACATGTCAATTTTAAGCAACTGTAATGGCACTTGTCACTTAAATCCCCATGTCCCATATCAATTCTAAGAGCCTATCATGTCCCATGTCGAATTTAAGAAAGCACCTATGTCATGTCACTAATTGTTTTGCCTCATGTCACTAAGGCCCATGTCACATGTCGAGTTTAAGAAATGGCCATGTCACCATGTCCAATTTAGTGGTCCATACCCATAAACAAGGTGTCACAGTAGTATTCCGCCCCAGTAAACCTAGGACAGCTAAATAGTCCCAACTAAAAACAGTGTTTTGCTTGGTATAATCAGTGCCAGGGGACCTTATTTTTATCGCAGATTAATAATTTTGGTACCAGAAGAAAGGTAACGATTTGGGTGGAAAAAGTTGCAAAAATTTTTTGGTCACCATGGAAACCTATTGTGTCAGAGAGGGGTCCAAGGTCACATTTGTGACTTGTCAGGGGTGCCTGTATCATGTAATTTATTCAACATGGTGGTTTCCATGGCAACTGGTGCAAAAACGGATCTGACTCCGTTATGGTTGACCATGCTAAAAAAATCAAGAATGACTTCAGCTTTAATTTAAGCCTTTATTTATGAACGCCATCAAATTAGAACCCGATTGACGCCAGTTTTATGGTGGAAGATGGGGGGAAAATCAGAACGTCCTTGGTCCTATTAGTACCGTGACACCTTAACTGGGTGGCTGGGTGGGGTGATTTTGGCCACATTTTGGGCTCTTGTAAGGACTCAATCCAAACTGGATGAATTTTTTGTATTAAAATAGCTAAATTAATTGTAGGAGAAGCTATTATGGTCATTTTTTCTTTGAATTTGTCTGGGATTTGCGTATAATTGACCTTTTTTCGCTCCAGATGGGGCAGTTGGGGCTACTTGGCACAGAAAGTGGTTCCAGGGCTCCTCCATAAAAATTACCTTGAAAGCCTCTAGAAATGCTAATAAATAGCACAAATTATGCTTCTTCTATTCAAAACATATGGAATATTCCTTTGAAAATAGGATTTTAGTCAAACCTCAGAATTTTTAATTGTGTAGTCAAGCGTTGCTAGGGAAAATAAACAGCCATCATCCAAAAAATACCACATTTTGCGCCAAATCATGCAGATTTTGGCCTAGTTTTGGGGACATTGCCCTTGTTTTGATTACTCTGATGCTTTTAGGTATTAGATGGGATCTTAGCCAGTTATACATTATTGTTGTCAATGTGTTAAGGCATCATATGAGGGTAGTTTGCCATAACAAAGTCAGATCCAATTTTTCGGTAGAGCAAGCCAAAGAAAGGTCCCTGTTTTTAACCCCTAAAATACAAAAAATTGACCCCTGAGGGACCCCTCACCCATATTTCAATAGGCTCCATGGTCATAAATATACAAATTTTCCATGTAAAAAGTTGAGATTCATGTCAGGGAGGTAAATATCTTTATTTCTGGGCAAACTATATATTGTCGGAAAAAATGACCCCACCTGTTAAGGTGTCACAGTAGTATTCCGCCCCAGTAAACCTAGGACAGCTAAATAGTCCCAACTAAAAACAGTGTTTTGCTTGGTATAATCAGTGCCAGGGGACCTTATTTTTATCGCAGATTAATAATTTTGGTACCAGAAGAAAGGTAACGATTTGGGTGGAAAAAGTTGCAAAAATTTTTTGGTCACCATGGAAACCTATTGTGTCAGAGAGGGGTCCAAGGTCACATTTGTGACTTGTCAGGGGTGCCTGTATCATGTAATTTATTCAACATGGTGGTTTCCATGGCAACTGGTGCAAAAACGGATCTGACTCCGTTATGGTTGACCATGCTAAAAAAATCAAGAATGACTTCAGCTTTAATTTAAGCCTTTATTTATGAACGCCATCAAATTAGAACCCGATTGACGCCAGTTTTATGGTGGAAGATGGGGGGAAAATCAGAACGTCCTTGGTCCTATTAGTACCGTGACACCTTAACTGGGTGGCTGGGTGGGGTGATTTTGGCCACATTTTGGGCTCTTGTAAGGACTCAATCCAAACTGGATGAATTTTTTGTATTAAAATAGCTAAATTAATTGTAGGAGAAGCTATTATGGTCATTTTTTCTTTGAATTTGTCTGGGATTTGCGTATAATTGACCTTTTTTCGCTCCAGATGGGGCAGTTGGGGCTACTTGGCACAGAAAGTGGTTCCAGGGCTCCTCCATAAAAATTACCTTGAAAGCCTCTAGAAATGCTAATAAATAGCACAAATTATGCTTCTTCTATTCAAAACATATGGAATATTCCTTTGAAAATAGGATTTTAGTCAAACCTCAGAATTTTTAATTGTGTAGTCAAGCGTTGCTAGGGAAAATAAACAGCCATCATCCAAAAAATACCACATTTTGCGCCAAATCATGCAGATTTTGGCCTAGTTTTGGGGACATTGCCCTTGTTTTGATTACTCTGATGCTTTTAGGTATTAGATGGGATCTTAGCCAGTTATACATTATTGTTGTCAATGTGTTAAGGCATCATATGAGGGTAGTTTGCCATAACAAAGTCAGATCCAATTTTTCGGTAGAGCAAGCCAAAGAAAGGTCCCTGTTTTTAACCCCTAAAATACAAAAAATTGACCCCTGAGGAACCCCTCACCCATATTTCAATAGGCTCCATGGTCATAAATATACAAATTTTCCATGTAAAAAGTTGAGATTCATGTCAGGGAGGTAAATATCTTTATTTCTGGGCAAACTATATATTGTCGGAAAAAATGACCCCACCTGTTAACTGGGTGGCTGGGTGGGGTGATTTTGGCCACATTTTGGGCTCTTGTAAGGACTCAATCCAAACTGGATGAATTTTTTGTATTAAAATAGCTAAATTAATTGTAGGAGAAGCTATTATGGTCATTTTTTCTTTGAATTTGTCTGGGATTTGCGTATAATTGACCTTTTTTCGCTCCAGATGGGGCAGTTGGGGCTACTTGGCACAGAAAGTGGTTCCAGGGCTCCTCCATAAAAATTACCTTGAAAGCCTCTAGAAATGCTAATAAATAGCACAAATTATGCTTCTTCTATTCAAAACATATGGAATATTCCTTTGAAAATAGGATTTTAGTCAAACCTCAGAATTTTTAATTGTGTAGTCAAGCGTTGCTAGGGAAAATAAACAGCCATCATCCAAAAAATACCACATTTTGCGCCAAATCATGCAGATTTTGGCCTAGTTTTGGGGACATTGCCCTTGTTTTGATTACTCTGATGCTTTTAGGTATTAGATGGGATCTTAGCCAGTTATACATCATTGTTGTCAATGTGTTAAGGCATCATATGAGGGTAGTTTGCCATAACAAAGTCAGATCCAATTTTTCGGTAGAGCAAGCCAAAGAAAGGTCCCTGTTTTTAACCCCTAAAATACAAAAAATTGACCCCTGAGGGACCCCTCACCCATATTTCAATAGGCTCCATGGTCATAAATATACAAATTTTCCATGTAAAAAGTTGAGATTCATGTCAGGGAGGTAAATATCTTTATTTCTGGGCAAACTATATATTGTCGGAAAAAATGACCCCACCTGTTAAGGTGTCACAGTAGTATTCCGCCCCAGTAAACCTAGGACAGCTAAATAGTCCCAACTAAAAACAGTGTTTTGCTTGGTATAATCAGTGCCAGGGGACCTTATTTTTATCGCAGATTAATAATTTTGGTACCAGAAGAAAGGTAACGATTTGGGTGGAAAAAGTTGCAAAAATTTTTTGGTCACCATGGAAACCTATTGTGTCAGAGAGGGGTCCAAGGTCACATTTGTGACTTGTCAGGGGTGCCTGTATCATGTAATTTATTCAACATGGTGGTTTCCATGGCAACTGGTGCAAAAACGGATCTGACTCCGTTATGGTTGACCATGCTAAAAAAATCAAGAATGACTTCAGCTTTAATTTAAGCCTTTATTTATGAACGCCATCAAATTAGAACCCGATTGACGCCAGTTTTATGGTGGAAGATGGGGGGAAAATCAGAACGTCCTTGGTCCTATTAGTACCGTGACACCACAAGCCAGTTTCCCATCAGAATAGTTTGCCATGAGAATAGGCACATGCAGTGAGGACAGTGAGGTGGCACCATCTAGTGAGTATTGAAAGAACTAAGTCCCACCAGCTAAACCCAGGGCCTATCTGCATGCTACTTATTGCAAAAACAGTCAACTAAATTCAACACATTGGATCAAAGAGAGAAAAATCTTTTCAACCAATCACAGCAGAGTAATAATTCAGTGCAGAACACCCTAATATTATGCAAATGAGCTGTATTTGAGTGTAAACTATAATGGGAGCCAGCCTATGTTGTGACTACTAAAGACCTGATTAGGTAATTAAGAAAGGTTATTCATAACAAACCGTCTCCCATAAAAAAAAATATTGCAATAGCAGTAACGTTGACTCTGATTAGCATATTCATTAGCTTCCTTTAGATTGCAACAGAGATAAATCTTCCTGATGAATATCAAATGGCTTCTAATGTCATTTTTAGGACATAGACCATGATGTTTTAGACTAGAGATATATACAGAATGACTTACCGAGTACATAGAACAGAGTGGGCCAGCCTCCATCAAAGCCATACTCACACAGCAGTCCGGCTATGGGCATACCGATAACGTTACCAAGCTGACTACCGGCATAACTGAAGCCGGTGAGGCGTGATCGTTCCATAGGAGGTGCCCAGTTTCCCCACATGGCGTGTAGCCCCGGGTAGCACACACTCTTTTGGGAAAAAACACAGAACTGATGAAATACTTGACTTTTTCATACAAAAAAAAAGAACTTTTACTTACTACTCAAGTTAAGGTAGGGGGTAGGGTCTTTGAGTTTAGCGTTGAACTGTAAACCTCGTTACATGTAGTGAATTTACACATGTGTAAAGGGCGGCGAAAATTATGGGCTTTCAAGTACATGAACCTGGAACCCTGAGACCTCGAGGCCGATGTTCTACCACTGAGCTACAAGCCCTCGCCTGTCATCTTCATCCAACAATGTGATACACACTAGGGGGCAGTGATTATCCGGCGACCCGGTCTTGGGGTTTGTCTACTGGACAAGGGGAATTACTCACCCTACACATGTTTAGAGTAATTTGAACAGAAATAGTGATAGGTGAGTGTAAAGGGGGGGGTGGTTCTAATCGTGATAATTATCATCGCTGATTATTTCCTACTTTTTGAGTTTCTATGTGATGGATTATACTATACTCCTTTCCTATTCATCTATTGTTTTATCTATGTATACCGATGTAGACAAACTTACCGCACCCATTCCAGCGATAAAACGTAGAACTATGAGGAAGATGTAGTTAGTGCGGGCACCTACGGGTACCAATAGTGTAGACAAGCTGGTAGCGAGCAGGAAGCCTCCGATGATCTTCTTGCCACCAAACCTGGAGGCGAGCCATCCAGCAGGGATCTGAGCCACCATGTACCCCCAGAAGAAGGAGCTGAGAACAAGGCCTTGTATTGTCTTGTCCCATACCAGCTCTCCATCCTATGGTTAAAATATATGATGGTAACCTTATTACGATTTTTTTAACAAACCTGTATGCACATCTGATGAAGCACTTAATACAAATGGTGACTGAACTTTGTAATGCAAGTGCTGGTACCTAGTGAATGTATTCGTAGGACAAAGGTAGTAAATGAATCGATGCTAAATACACAGATATAAATATACATGTACATAGAGAAAGAATACATATTTAGTGAAGTCATAGGGGCATCATTTATAATGTGGCCTTTAAACTTTACCTGGTAGTGTGTACACGCTATAAACGCATTATACACAGCATTATCATGATATGTCACTGTCTTCAACACAATGCACAGTGCGTGCTGCTGGTCATGACCGACCTGTCGTCATCTGTTTATATTTCCACATGTAAGGTCATACATTAGAAACCTAAAAGTATGAGCTAAAGTTACTAAGGTCTCAATTATGATCACACTTTCATCTGGAGATGGTACCATAAAACAGAGAGCAAAGTACAAAAGTGGGGTTTGATATCAAAGAGTTACGAGGATGGGGTTAGTGTTATGCTACCCTCTGTATTCAGGGTTCTCCGCAGAATGTAAAATCACACCGTAAAATCCTGCAGCTAGCTGGCGTAAAAAATTTCATTTGGTAACGTCCTAAGCCTTATGGTAGGCTAAATTTGGTTGTTTAGTCTCATTCATGACAGTGTGGGGATTACAGATGGGAATTTAACAAAGAAATTGAAAGTATTTTCATAAATATGGCCATAACTTCTGTTCTAATTGGCCGATTTGCAAAATTCGAAAACCTGTATGAAGCTAAAATGACACCGGCGGTGATTCTGAGATGAAATCACACCGGCGGCAGTAAAAATCACGCCGGCGGCCCACCGGCGTCATTACAGTGAGGAGAACCCTGTGTATTCCTCCACAACACCTACTGGTCCTTGTGGAAATCTACCCCCACAGTGTGTGTGTAAGCCCTAGTCACTGAACCCATTTATACAGCGTCCGTACACCCAGAGTTTCCCTCATCAATTCCTGATACCATTATAAAAATAACCCTATTTTTTGGCACAGGCATGTGGGGAGGGGTGCATGTGTACAATAAGCTATCTAGCTGGAGGTAGACTTTCCCCCATGGTGGATTATTGCCTATTATCACAAAGCAGTAATTTTCTTTTGTATTTAGGAGGGTGTAAACGAGGGGGAGCTCCCACAAATACATGTACGTATGGTTATCTGTGATACATAACATAACCAAGCAATACATACACCCATGAATTTATGAATATCAAAACCAGGAAAAATAATGCAGCGACATTGTAAAAGTGAACTGTTTTAGCAATACTGATGCAGTACTTTTGTTATATATCAATAAGTTGGTAATATGTTCTTTTTAATGATTCGCTTATGATGTTTTGTCTTGATTCTATTAAATAAATTGTGGCAATAAACTAGTCTAGACCTAGTCTGATTCAATATTTCAACACCTATCATATCATAGTATTCGCCCCCCCCCCCTTGTAGTTGACTCTAAGGACATGGAATTATGCAGTCCAAGGACATAATAAGACATCGTTAACCTAGGTATAGGGGCGCCACACAAACTTTACCACCCCAGTCTATCCAATACGTGACCTGATCCAAAGGTTGTCTACTATTATTACGTTCTAAGTCGTCAGGCATGATGACATACTGTCCAAACATTTATATCTATTATTGCCTTAATAGCTCAGTATATGTGCCGTGGGAGCTCATTTTCTTGTCAGATTTGGAAAGGGTTCCAATGGAAGGGCATACCATGTAAATGGAAAGTGAGCACACACAGCAGTTAATAGGTGCAGAACATTGCCTCTAGGAGTGTTAAGTGTTTGATATCGGGTACACAACTTGTCATGAGGTTGCCAATGGCGCCAAAGGTTATAAAGCCTCACTGACTGATAGTTAACCAAAAGGTCTTTTATACGGATATCATCTGCAGTTCCACAAAATAACGTGTCGACCTACATATTCAATGGTCACATTTTCCTTAAATGAAATGAAATAAAATAAATTAAAAAAGAATTATTGAATAATGAAAAGCATTCTGAGTTGCATGCCCATAATAACATAAACGATGTGTCTGTGTAGACCTGGGTACAAGGGGCACATGTATTTATGGAAAATATAATGCAGCAATGTAAATTGCTGATAACTCAAAAAGTTAAAAGCTTTTTTTTTTGTTCGGATGAGTGGAGTAATTGATCCTGTACTGTTGAGCTATGAATGTGAATATGAAAAAAAACACTAAGTCATTGCTTTTGACTTAAATCATTCATTTGAGTATTTTTCTTTATTTGCTCAACAGAGCAGGAGACAAATATTGCAATCAATAAGTTAGAATGTGGGATGGGGCTGCAGGCAGTGCTGGAGTAAGCCAGGGGGGAGGGGGTTCTGATGTAAGACAGCTGCTACTCGCCTGTGATTGGCTCCCAAGAGTTGTACACTCATCCTGTTGCATCAGCACTCCCTCACCCAGGTCATTGGCACCACCAAGCCACTATTCGCATAACTCCCGCCAAAACTGCACTATTCGCACCACATTGCCAAAAAAGGCGGGAAAGTTGATACATGGATCAACATCATATACCTTCACCATTGGAGGCAAAAAGTGTCTTATGGCTGCCAACCACCTGACTCTGTAGAATATAGACAATTACCCAAAATTTACAATAGTTGATACTGAAACACCTTTTCTTGCAAGACCCCTACATCTCCTCCTTTAATGGCACTACAAATTCATTAAGTAATTCTGCCTCTTTTTTCCATCTTTTTTTAAACTTATTCGCACCACCAAAATGACTGAAAATGAGGGGACCCTAGTCGTCTCCTATAACTTTTTTCGAGTTAATGACGTCACATCCTCCTACTTTGTACATCACCCTTCATGTGTCAGCAGTATCATTATGGTGCAACAAAGTGTTACTCGAACTGAATAAATGGGGACAGTTTTGAATATAGTTGTAATAGATTGTATGAAGTGGACAAATAGTGGGGACACACTGCAATTAATAGGTACAGATGATTTCTCCAATCAACTTGTTCATTTCCTATGAGCATCTCGATATTTCTTAAAGTTAAAGCTAGACTGGTGTGACATGACTCTTCGAATTTACAACCTGTTTTTTTATACATATAAACGTTGTGGGACCAGGTAGTACACTTAAATCACTTTGCATGGCATGTGTGCATGGAACGCCCACTACAGACTTATATAACGTGTTCTGCACCTAATGTAACAGTAGCACACATATATACATGCTATATTAGCGAGTGAGTAATAGATGTTTAACGTCATTTCGACAGCTAAGGTCATATTTAATGCCGAGATCTACATTACACAATTTCACAGGGGAATGTGTCAGTGCCCACTCATATGTGCACCACACACATCCCGAGGGGATAGGAAAGAGGAGAATTAGACCCTTTTAAGTGGGCTATGGAAGCCCGGCCAGATTAGCAGTACATTGCTACCATAGATCTGCTTGCTGAAGTGGTACTTTAGGTCTATATATGGGCAGTGGAGCTTATCGACTATTTATTATACCATGGCTCTGTACTACCATAATCTCCTGCGTAGAAGACGTGCTGCGCGTATAAGACGCAACCCAAACTTAGCACATGCATTTTCGCGTATAAGACACACATTTTACTGCTGAAATTTGTAAGATTAGTACATTTCTATAGAAAAATACCCCTCGTATAAGACGCACCCCCAACTTGAGAGAAAGCTATAAGACTACCCAGCATTTTGTTTGGCGTAGAGGATGCGTCTTATACGCGGGAGTTTATGGTATATACTTGTCATCCAAAATATTTTCCATGCATTCCCTATAAGTTCATCTATTCTAGATCAAAGAACTTTTTGTCTTCATCTCCCTATCGAACCCATGTGTACAATAATTTCAAGAGCTGATTAGATAAATATGTCGACTTTTATTCATGTGGGTCAAATGTTGGGTCTACGTTTCTACGGTCTCAGTCAAGAGGTCAGGTGTGCAACAAAATATCTAACAGCTGTTTCAGCTGATCAATAGCAAAGGGAATAAATTAGACATGGTCAATACGGTATAAACTTACCAGCCGCCTACATACAGTTGTATGTGTATATACACATATATATGTGTATAACTTAGGTACACATTGTACATGTTAATACAATAGACAACAAAAGGTCTGAGTAGCAGGTTTGGGCGGGATCTAGGCTTACTCTACATACATACAGCATGAAAACTTATTCGATCCGACCAATGGGCTGGCTTATAGAACGAGCCTGTGAGAAAAAGATGTAGATCTAAGGACTAGGTGACAATGTACGGTACATCATATTGGATAAAAGGAGGTTGGGGGGGGGGTGAGTGAGTGGGTATTTTGAGTCAAACTTATGTACTTGCCCTCATATTAAAGCTAGGGTAATATATCATAGATTTACCAGGGGAAGGTGGGGAGGGACACCCGCACCTCTTAAAGCTATATGCCGGGTACTACTGTATCAATTGTTGTTGTTGTAAGCCATATAATCCAGCCGGGAATTCACCATAGAAGTGACCAAGTTATGTTTCTAAATCACATGACACTTGATATTTCTTAGTACATGTAGTACTGTACCTGTAACGTGAGAGTAATGTGGCATTGTGTTGGTTGTCAAGGACTAGCTGTATACCTTTATTTGTATCATACCCAAACTACGAGTCCGGATTTACCTTTCAAAATGCATCATTCGGCCAACCACCAATACTATGCATCTATCAATATACATGTTTGTCCCCACTTGGAAACCCTCTGAAAGGAAATAGTAATTTATTACATACATGTGAAAATTAAAGGGACACAAGGATTATAATCAATTACTTGTAATTGTTAAAACAATACGCACAGAAACCAAATGGAGAAACAATGTTGAATATTGTCACTGATTGTGGATCACGCATGCATAGTGTTCATCGTGTAAACATTTAAATAAAGGAATAGTGTGCATTGCTAGGTCAACGACATTTGCGTAAACCAAACTACCCTCATGTAATTTTTTCATTTAGTTGTACTGTAGACCTGCACAAGACAACATTGTACATGTTTATGATTGTGTGTAAAACCACTGTGTAACTGGGAAAAAAAGTAAACCAAAGACAAGTGGACAGATGCATAACTTCAACTATATGTACAGGTGAATTAAACTTATATACACTTATACACTCCCATGAAGCAGATCATAAAGTGAGGCAAAGCAAAATGAGGTTTGTGTAATCCTGGGGGATTTACCTTAGACCTAAAGACAGCAGAATCTCAAAGGGAATTCACATCTTTTTATCATGTCGTGAATACCGCAGGGAATTCACATCATATAGTGAATATCACAGGGAATTAACTTCTTTATATCATATCGTGGAGCAGTACTGGATATCTTTTTCTGTACACTGAACTTCCCATTATTGGCCGAGGAGACATTGCTAGATTTCCAAGTAACTAAAGCAACAGTAAAAGCATACATATATTTACAAATAAGCACGTTTGAAGTAAGTTATGTACACGCAAATCATCTACCAAATTCTACCGCATCCCCTTGCCCTTTCATGGGTTTACTCAATTCGCAGTAAAAGCATTGCAAGTTGAACGCCTTCTCTTAGACGAGGTTAGGGTGGTCGTTTTCCCACACTTAGCCACTTTCACGGACTTAAAGTTCACAGCCAATAACCATTAGAGGGGAAATGTTGTACACTATTTGGCTTCTTTGAATATCTAATACCACCAAAAGACCCTGATGGTAAACATGAGATAGGATGTCGCTAAGAGGGAACCCTGACCTTCCTACTTAAACCTATTTCAAATAACTTCAACAACTTGTGTGACAGGTCTTGAACGTTATCAATATCCCGCTACGCTTGCCAGATTACCTGTTTCTTTAAGTGGCGATGTATAATTGACGACCTAGAGGCCTTAGGCTTAGCATTACCAAAATAAAAACAAAAACCATACACTTTCATGTAATGTCAAAATACGGTGATCTTAAGACTTAAGGCTAGGCTGTCACACAAAATAGTAGAGATGACATTGTTTAGTTCATGTTATACATGTGTAACACTTAAAACATGAATATGTATATATTAGCCACTCGTGAACACAGCTTTCTAAAGATGACAGCTTCCTATAATGTCTACACCATTGTGTCGTTGTCATTGCATGAAGGTTAAAAGATGTATACTGATAGCATTTTGTTAGTATTCAAATATTGCTTTAGACAATTTAACGTTTCATAACTTCATATAGATAATCTGCATGCTGACCTGACCATCTAGTTCACATGTACCCCCAGTATGTTTGGTATCATAAAAGCAAGCTATGACATGATTGATTTAAAGCAATACTTTTCCATAATGTTTTATTTGAAGTAATTTATTTGAACAATACATAAGATTCGAATTTCTCCATTTTGCTTTAGTAGATATATACATGGATGAAAATAATTGGTTGAATTGTTTGATTACTTCATATGATTAGTCTGAAAAGCTTTGAAGCGTCATTTTACATTTAAATAAAACGAGATCACGCATGGCGAGATTTGTATTTAAGAGATTGATTATAGATCTATTTTTGCCTAATTTTTTTTTATATAACGATGATGTGTATTGTGATTTAATAGTACACCAAAGGTGTAATAGCCGATCGGTTAATTGTAATGCATAAATGCATCAGCAGCCCTTAAAGGGTTAATTGTGATGAATGAAGCAGCTATGAGCCCGCCCCAGAACGACCTGGGACAAAAACAATTCATTACAAGTACTCGGAGGCACCTAGGGCTGCTGTAAAAGCTATCAGCTAATAGCTGTTATGTAATATTACATGGGGGCATGCGGCCTGTACCAGTAGACGGGTGTCCTACATAAGTGTGAAAAACATAGACTTGCATGTCCTCATTTACTTGGCTTGATGATTGTGAATAATTGTATTTAGTACTGTCACTATTCTTTAAAAAAAAAAAAAAAAAAAAAGAATTGCCACACTGACTGCTGCTAGTCCAATAGTAGCTGATCTATAGAATATAGAGAGTAGTGGTTTTTGTGACAACGATCATACCGACCAGGGGTAGTGTGTGGGGAGTTTTACTGTAGCCGAGGAGGCATGTATGCCTCTCGGCTAATAATGACCCCAAATGTACATTGCACATACATATCTACTGTAAGCAACATGCGTCAAGCAGGGGATCTGTGGGAAAGTGAGGGGGTGTGGATGGGGGGTCCCCCATGTCACATGTCAATTTTAAGAAATGGTTATGTCACATGTCACTTAAATCCCCATGTCCCCTCTAAGAACCTCTCATGTCACATGTCGATTTTAAGAAATGGTTATGTCACATGTCACTTAAATCCCCATGTCCCATGTCACCTCTAAGAACCTTTCATGTCACATGTCGATTTTAAGAAATTGCCATGTCACCATGTCAAATTTAGTGGTCCACACCCACAAGTGAAATCTCTTCATTGATTCAAGATGGCTGCACCCAGTGGTAGTCACGCAAAAAGCATATAGATCAGCTGTATGACACTGTTCACTGCGAGATTGCTCCGAATGATGAAAAAAAAAAAAAACGGCTCACTGCCACAATGGTCTAAAGAAAGGAGTGTAAAACGTTTATTTTTACACTATTATCGACCAGTTAACGTGCTTTTGAAACCGATTGGATGTATAGCACCTACCAGGTATATTAAACCATCGAAATGTACAATATCTTCCTCTAAATCATTAACTTGATTTTGAAGGGCTTTTTTCAAATGACAAATCAGTGGATCTGTGCATATGAACAGGACATAAAGGGGCAGCTTTTTTTCGCCAGTGAATGTTTCATATGACTGATCTATCAAGATCAAGGAACAAATGATAGTCCCTCCGCACCTCTTCACTACCTTGCTTCAAATGACACCGTTGCCATGCTCGCCTCACCTCATCAACTTCCGTTGATAAGGGGGTCGCCAGGGTGACCATTGTAATCAATGACAATGATGTCACTATCACCTAGGATACACAACTTGATTATGCATCCTCCAGGGCCTAAAAAAACACACACAAAAAAAACATATAACTGATCTATGTTAAATAAAGATGACAAACCAATCACACCTGAGTTAATCTGTGTTCTGTACAATAGACTTACCTGATCTGTTTTATCCACTGACTGCATAGTACGACAAGAAGAATTATGTTCTACATAAGCAGGTATACAGGCAAGCACAAGGGGATACAACACATTAAAGGCAGGGATAATGCAAAACACAAACTGTCAGAAAATGACACTGTAACAGACTGAGTATCTGCATAGATGAAGAAATCAAAATGATCTACATATGGTCCTATAGTATGAATCTAGACCTCTCCTCAAAATCAGTCTGCAAGTGTTTCAGATGTCTGACCAACAACCAAGAAAACCTATGATTTCGGACACCTTTTTCTAGAAAATTAATTATATTAAAAACCTTAATAAAAAAACAAAAACAATTATTCCTAGTAAATCAGGAAAAGAGGCATCTCTGTAAATAAGACTTGGAGCAACTGTCCGATGACAAAGACTAGTCTGGGCGGTGCCTGTGAATGCCTAGAAGTATAAAATTGGAAAATTGAAGGAAATTGAACAATGAACCTGAGGGAAATCTCAGGATGTAGGCTTTAGAACTAAAGCTTGGAGCGTGCCCATGAAGCGAACTTAAATCAAATAATCCAATGGTTATTCTCACAATCGAGTTATTTATAAATTCGATAACCCTCATAAAGATACAGGACTTCCGATTACAATATCCTTAGATCCATCTCCTGACAACTGATAAAACTATCCAAGATACATCTTCTCCTATTCCCCGGTACCATAGCATACATACCCTATGGATAGTGCATTATGATTTAGTTACAGGTGTCCAAAGAACAGGTAGGTGGACATGTGGTACCCAGACGAACTATCAGGAGAATGTAAGACTGAGCACTATAACATAAACACCAAGTCAGGGCATCTAGTTCTCCTAGTCAACTCTCTGTCTGGGACTATATACTTGGTGCTGCTGGGACTATCTACCGGTACTATGGTACATCGTGTTCAATACTTTGCATTTTATTACTTGTAGATGGTGGCTTTCACCTGTCCTCTCTCAGGACTGGAGGCACAGTACCTACAAGAATCTTACTCCTGCTATGTCATACTCCAGTCCTGCCACGTTCAGAGACTACCAGGTAGTTCTGACTGGCATTTTGACAAAATTGAATTTTCTTCTGTTTTGACATCTATTGACACCTACTTTTGAAAGTATTGAACCTCTGTCTATGATATGGATTTAGGGGGGACGCAAGGGACGTGTGCCCACCCCCTTATTTTTTTCCCAAAAGTATGTTCATCGAAATCTCCAATTTCTGAGCTTTCCAACGGCGAAAGATTTTTTTCAAATATTCCTTTTAGAACCAAAGTTATGGAGCAATTTCTAGATGTCACCAGATGGCATTTTTTAGATTGAATTTTCAAAAATTTTCTCAGAAATTGAACCCCAACACACCACACCAAGTACCATCAATATTCCTATCATAGGGCTGCCCTATACCTCACCCTCTTTCCCATCCTAGCTGTATCTGCCTGTGTTCTCCAAAGTTTGTTGCCTTCCAACTGTGACTTTCTGACTTTGCTACTTTGCTGTACTGTACTGTCTGATTGCCATACCTCGGATATGAGCCACACATTATGTATAAGGGTCACCACATACTTGAGGGAATCTGCATCATAAGTTGCACCTGGGACTTGAATTGGACAAGTGTAATAGCCTACTAATTTACTGTATAATGTCCTTACCTGTAAGTCCCACCTTTCCCCTACTGCCAGAAAAAAATTTCCCAGATTTCACCTAACAGGTTGCGCTAGACAAGGGGGGGGGGGCTAACAGCTGACACTCTTTAAGAAACGGGATCGGGGGACTGTATACGTAGGGGCTTCCTAAGAAGAAGAGGCTACTATGGTACTTGTATAGTTAGCCAACCAACCCTAGAAAACCTGGATTATTGCCAGAAAGGTCAAACAAATTTGTAGTTACTACATCCAAGCAAATGACATACCTGACTCTTGTAATGATTGGCCAACATGTTAATGAGGGTGATTCTTTTGACAAACATCAATTCGTCGCCTCAGTACAACAAGGTGGTAATTGACATTTAGAATTCTCTTTTGTTTTAATGTCTATTGACTCTCATCTACCTGCCAGGAAAGTAAATGTCTGATATGTGTGCTACAGACGACACAAGTGCCATGATGTTATATTAACTTGGCGAGCTATGGTAAACACTTCTTTTGTCTCTGCTTGTCTCTGCTGCAAAACTTGGGAAAATGTTGATAGGGGCCTACGACCTTGTTGCACTGAGGTGACAAATTGGTGTAGCCTCAGTTATAAGCCATTCACGGCTGCAGGTATGCCTCCCACTTACCAGGCGTGCACTTGGTATACCCGGTAATTCCTGAACTGACAAAGGTGTGACACCAATGGTATCCGCATCTAACAACCCTCCGAAACCTTACCTTCTCGTTTTAAGGTCAGAGGTCAAACAACTAAGTGGGAACACCGAGTCATATTATTTACGGTCTCACAAAGCGGAGACGCACATCACTTTGAGTTTATAGCTGTGTTTTTCTTTTCTTTTGTGCAGTCAACTCAAGTGCAATTTGGATTTGGATTCTGGGTACAGCCCATCATCATTCTCCGTGTAGCCCCCCATCATTTACCCCCATTAAAGAGATTGGACAAGGATCTTGGAAACCATGAGCTGGTAATATCCCACATCCGTTCGTCCAAGGTATATGTATTACTGGGGATTTATTTCAATAGTAGGAGTATAGTAGATACTTATAATTCTCAAAAGACATAGGGTAGATTAACCTAAAGATGACCGTTCCTGTGCAGGTTTTCAATAAGGGAAATGTAGTAGCTAATATCTTTGAGTTTAAAATCCTTAGGGTTCCCCATGGTACTAAGTGAAAGACAATTATTTGTGCTTTTGGACCAATTACCTTTCTCAAATCCATGTGTAAAGTTTATTTATTGTTTTTCATCATTTCTAAGACCATCTCAGTTAGTCTATTTTCACCTTGAGATGACCACATTGCACCTTGAGCTGACCACTTGATAATTTTGAAATTATTCGAGACTTACCTGTAAGTTGAGTTATAATTAAGATTATACCGAGGGAACCTAGCGGTTCAGGGAATATAATGGCATAATTAAAACTATTGCATCATAAGAAAATGTATGTTTTTATAGTGACTCAATTAGAATGGAAATTGGAGGCAATTTTATGGCCATGGATATTGTAAATCTCATCAAAATAGAAGTGGTATTTCCAACCCTGCATTATAGAGGCTTTGTTTTTAATGTACTTTAATAGACCTTCAATATGGACTATAATAATCCATTCCTTAACTTTATCATCACACTCTCAGTAACAAATAGTTCCTCAACATAGTAATAACCGTAGCATTACAGTAAAGATTGAAATGTATGCATCAGAGCATAATCCAGTGAAGATTTCTACCCCAAACTATTCTGGCCATGAATCCTACATAATCAATGGTTTCTATTCAATTAAATGCCCAAATAGGTGTATAAGGAGTGGTTGACTCAAGGTGAAATGGTGGTCATCTCAAGGTGAAATTGGTATGTTCTAGGAAATAAGTCCTATACAGAAAGTATTTAACATTTCTGCACTTCTCATAATGCTATCATTAAGCAAAGATATTTATCTATACCTATAGGCAAAATGTTTTATATGTGAGCACTTGTCATCTTCAAATTATCAAACCAAAGTAGGAGAATTCTGATGAAAAGACCAGCTGGTCATGGTAAAAACCATTCAAACATGGGAACTTTGGTGTATTATCATGCAATGACAGTTACTTTATATAGTCTAGGACATAATTCTTTGGGGTACTATAACACCTCTATTTCAATAATATTAGGGTTTAAGACCAATGCACTACATGTGAAAGTGAGAAAAACAAGCTGACAGGTGGTTGACTCTAGGTATGTGGTCGTCTTTAGGTTAATCTACCCTATGGATAAAACCCTACAAACATCTAGCATGAACCAGACAAGCGCGCCAGACAAGCCTCCAAAGATATATCATAAGAATACAGTGTAAAAATCAAAGCCTTTGGTATTTACACTGTATTCTTATGGCAAAGACATTCAAGACACAATGAGTCACAAATTCCAGTCTATATATTCCCCTCTAAAATGCTGACGAGATAATGTGTGACAGCTGACCTGTTTTACACCGAAGCGGAATAATCCAATTGCATCACTGCTCTAAGCACAGACATGCAACACAGCCCATTTTCACTCTATGGTACACATAACCTCAATACTCTATAGCCAGATAAGTTAGTGGAACACTGCCGTACAGGAAAACCATCAAAAGTTGGTCAATATCAAATGGAGTTGTGTAAAAAAAGAGGGCCTGACAAAGCTTTGAGCAGCATATGCAATTCTTGGCAGAAGGCTCAAGATACAATCAATCTGCATAATTACATTGCATAACCTACACAATTGCATTTCTCATGTTTCTTCAAATTTCAACTGAATCAAAATGTGTTGCCTTGGTAACATCTCCTACCTTTAATGAAGCGTTGCCAGAATCCATGCTGATGGTTTCACATGAATCTTCTTGTGGTGACGTCATAGATGACGTATTTAGTTCAGTGAGTACCTGTGGCTCCCTCAGGAGGCTGATGGCCGTGTGATTGACCATACAGACAATGGCTACTGACATGGATACCCTCATGGCGTTCATACAGAGTAAGGCCAAGAAGCCAAGAATGGCAATGCTGAACCGCGTAGTACACCATAGTGGCACTGCAAAAACAAAAAGGCACAACAAGGCTGATTTATATGCCATTATTTTATTTTTATTGCTCTAATTTACTGCACCTTAGAGGTGTGGCCAAATAATAGCTCTACCTTTCGACAAGAAATACATATATGCCATAAATCAATGTACCTGAAGCACGCCCAAGAGATTAATGTGACTGATGTCCATATTATTAGAGTACACAGTTATGGACACAGGTCCTTGTTCATGGAACTTAGTTATATCTATTCTAGTTTTCTAATGAACTCAAACTGTTATAAATATAATGGTGCTAAACATAACTGACTCAATCAGACATCAAAAGGCTTCCTTAAGATCCTCAACTAATTTTGGGGTGACCACATTAGAGAGAGCAAAGATGACTTTTAACTGGAAATTCGTGACCACAAGGAGAGGTGACCACATTATGGAGAGTTCTTTACATTAGAACAAAGAGGCAAAAAATTTGCTTCTTTCCAATTTAAGTGACCACATTGGCGAGATGACCACATTAGAGAAGTGACCATAAGTACAGAGTTGACTGTATATGTGAGGTGGTACCTGGCAGTATAGTACGCTACTTAAACTGAAAACTCAATCTCAAGATGCGGTTTATAGGAGATTCCCAAAGCCAGTGGTAGCTTAGCCTCAAGATGCGATACTATTGAGTACCCATGATACAATACATGTAAGGTGGCTCATGCTGCTATTGTGATTTGTCATGCTTAGTGGTTATCTAGGTTCATGGTTTTTGTCAGTTCTCCGGACTACCCATGTTATAATACACGTTATTTAGAGAATAGACAACGATATTCTGTGTTATAGTCCAATAGAGAGTCAAGACATGAAGAATGAGTTGTCTATTGTCTTTATAAAACATGTTACCATTTTCATCACATTGATCAAAAGTCTAAAGCCTCTGATATCCCACAGCAATGATAGAGAAGCTGTGACCTTGCTCAGGTGTGCACTGTACTCCTATAATGCACTTAAGGTCACTTCTATTGTGCAGCAGTGCATGTGCTGCCGTTTTATAAGCAGCGTTAGTATACAGTTAGTATACAAACACTCGAAGGTCCACTAATGATGGGGTTCTACCAAAAGATAATCTGAAGAAGGAGTACCCGTAAATTTTCTTGTAAAAGCTGCAACTAGTACCAGAACGCAAATCAAAATGAAGCTCATGGGATTAACCAAAAGAAGGGGTGCGGTTTATAATAGGGTATTTGGCACGATTATGTCTATAGAACAGTCCTAAAACTACAATTTTCAAGCAACTGATGTGGCTTTTAGCTCTCCATCTAGAGTCAGTGGTGCGGCTTATACGAGAGAGAATTTACGGAAGTATGCGGTAAACAACTTCTGCCAAGACTTATATAGTTAAGGTAGAAAAAAAACCTATACAGCTCCAATGAAGCAGTACTACAGATGATGTACTCCTTGCTTTCATATGAATAGATAAGGAATATCCGACAAAAGATCATCTTTTGATCAACAGAACGATGGTTGATTGACCAAACCAAACTAGTCCTTATAATATAAGCAGCAACCTCAATTCACCTATCCTCTTTCTTTTCATTTTGTTCCACCATGTAACCAAAGTGCCTTTATATCTAACACCAAATGCTATGTACATCCTTATCGTAAAAAAAAAATTGCACCCGAATATAAACCGAGCCTATGGTCTATACATGTTACTACACGCGTATGAGCCGCACTCTGACTTCAGGCAGTAGGGTTCAAACATGGTCTATCATAGGCACTTCGTAGGCCTTTAGGGTAGGGCCCCTCAGCACCCATTGCATACAGTCTATGAGTTCACCTTGTCTGACACACTGACGCACTACGTAGGGGGTGATGGGGAATGGGCTTAAATTGGCAAGAGAGGTGAGGTTTTGGCATGTAGAAAGAACGATGTGGTAAGTGCAGCAGTCTACTTCTCTAGGCCATGCAATGTCGATTTCAAACAAGCATCTTGGATGCCGGCCAAATTATACTCCTATCTTCGACAGATTGGGAAACTGGAGCGGATTTAGCTTTGTGAATAAAAGAAAGGTCAATACTGCGTGTGCTTTTTATTTTCTTCCCCCCAGTTGCTGTCAAAAGCCATACAGAAAATGTTGGCATCAAGAATCCTGGTTTCCTGCATTTTTCACCTCTCCTCCCACTTGATGTCGGTTGGGGTTTCAATTAATGCAGAGACAGCTTGGCATTTTCCCCTCAATTTCCTCAGACTGTCAATTTTTTCTTTGTGATAATGATTGTGGGGGGAAAAAGCTAGATGTGCTCAAGTCTCATAAAGTTATATGAAGTGACATACATATATATACATCTGCATTCAGCGATTTAACAACATGACTGGTCTTTGTATCGGGGTACTTTCTGTTTTATCAATCCGCTGTATAAGCCCCTTTTCAATCTATTTTACACTAATTATTTTAATCTTACTCAAACCTGAAATATGATGCTCTTATCTTAATCTCCATCACACGCTGTGTCAAAAAGATATACATGTACTACATTGTCTTGTTCTCCTAGTATTAACGAGTGTTCAAGCGACAGATATCGCTGGTAACTCGGAAAGCATACCAATGAATATATAGAGTTGTAGTAGTAGAAACGTACTCTATACGTATTGCGCGTCTGCCATTTTTGATTTTGCTGTCAATCGGCGGGCTATGTCGTCCTACCGCAGCAAATGTTCTCAAATAATTTCAAATCATATTTATTATGCCTGTTTTTGCATGGATTCATCTTCTTCTCCCTACACTCTAATATATTAATAAATTTAGTTTAATTACCGCCATGTTTGTATCGAAGTGAGACGCAATCAGAATGTCGTAAAAGTTGAGCCGCTCAGACGCTTTTTGGCAAAAACATGCCGAGACGAACACGAATCGTATAACCGAGGATTATAGCACCAGATTAAATTAACTGTTATATTTTTAATGCGTATACAGAGAGAAATGTCCAAAAGAACCATAGAAACAAGATTAACATGCAATATATCATTTTCCATTACATTCTTATCACGTTCATGACACCGGACCCGTCACCCAAAATGTCACCCCCATAGAAAAGCATTGAGTGCACCAAGCGTCTAAGTCGGATTTCAGGTGACCTACTTTTTTCAAACCTTAATTAGAATCTTATAAGAGGTAAATATTACACCTCCATGATCCTGAATATGTACTCTATCATTTGACAGGTTTCATTTCATTTTATATTTAATGGTTTTCATGTAATTTGAGCTCAAACTCAAAACCTCTTCTCAAAAAGTGGTCACTTCCGGTCTTAAAAGTATCCCCTGCCCCTACCCCTCTCTTAAAACTCGGCTTTCCAAGTCAACAAAGATAGCAATTGTCGAGTTAAACATGCAGGTAATGCCAGTACTGGGACTGAACACACACATTACGACTCCGTTTACGGCTTCCGCAGCTGTAGAGTGCCAGTTGCTGAACACTGTAACGATGCAAGGCATAAACATGATCTGGTTGCAGTAAAAAAGGCATAAAAACAGCTAAGGCCAGTGGGTATACCCGGACCAGAATGCAGTAGAAAAGGAGCACTAATTCAGTTGGGAAACAGTGTGGTGTGGCAGTAGTTATTCAGTGTGAAAGCAGCATCAGAAACAGTATTGTATCAGCATCTACTGGCATTCTACTGCTCAGTCCCAGAGAACTAGCAGCATAGGTACAGTAGTAGCACAGTAATATCAGCAGTATGCAAGCAGTATTGAATCAGTTGTCCCAATTATGTAAATTAGATGGCAGCAGTTGAACAGTATCTACTTATTCAATGCTGCATGACCATATATGGGACTGGGGCAGTGTTCAATCAGCACTACTGCATGACTGCTGCTAAAGCAGTAGTTAAGCAGTAGATCATACTGAAAACTACTGCTGGGGGGCAGGTTGAAGCATAAAAGAAGCAGCCGCTGTTCTAGTACTGGCACTACCAATGCCTCTCTAGGTGGTCCTTGCTGGATTTGAACTTGGGATCTTTGGATTACTCTACCCATGCATTAGCCCACTCAGCCATCTCCCCATCTGCTATGTGGACCTGTCATTACTTCCTAGTACTGCATGCAACTCATGTAGGAGGGGGCTAGGGCAGTATTGATTCAGTAGTACTGGGTAACTCTTACCATAGCAAAAGGGTAAGAGTAAACATATCTACAGAGTGCTGCTATAGTATAATACCTTTCAGTTTACTGATGTTAAGGTAATGAGACAAGCACTTTGTAATTATCAATGATACATGTATACTATGTAAAAAAAAAGTGTCATGATGGGGACCAAAAGAATACTTGATGATTCAGTATATTTGTGCCCTATATAAAGTCGGTGAGTAATTTCTCACTTTCATACACCCCAACATCCATGTGTATCCATTACTGGCACTGGATAAGATATTCATATGCAAAGGGGTGAAATATGCTTGTCTCCACAAACACTGGATAGTTTCATTTTTACATTACATTTCAAACAAGCATCTTGGATGCCGGCCAAATTATACTCCTATCTTCGACAGATTGGGAAACTGGAGCGGATTTAGCTTTGTGAATAAAAGAAAGGTCAATACTGCGTGTGCTTTTTATTTTCTTCCCCCCAGTTGCTGTCAAAAGCCATACAGAAAATGTTGGCATCAAGAATCCTGGTTTCCTGCATTTTTCACCTCTCCTCCCACTTGATGTCGGTTGGGGTTTCAATTAATGCAGAGACAGCTTGGCATTTTCCCCTCAATTTCCTCAGACTGTCAATTTTTTCTTTGTGATAATGATTGTGGGGGGAAAAAGCTAGATGTGCTCAAGTCTCATAAAGTTATATGAAGTGACATACATATATATACATCTGCATTCAGCGATTTAACAACATGACTGGTCTTTGTATCGGGGTACTTTCTGTTTTATCAATCCGCTGTATAAGCCCCTTTTCAATCTATTTTACACTAATTATTTTAATCTTACTCAAACCTGAAATATGATGCTCTTATCTTAATCTCCATCACACGCTGTGTCAAAAAGATATACATGTACTACATTGTCTTGTTCTCCTAGTATTAACGAGTGTTCAAGCGACAGATATCGCTGGTAACTCGGAAAGCATACCAATGAATATATAGAGTTGTAGTAGTAGAAACGTACTCTATACGTATTGCGCGTCTGCCATTTTTGATTTTGCTGTCAATCGGCGGGCTATGTCGTCCTACCGCAGCAAATGTTCTCAAATAATTTCAAATCATATTTATTATGCCTGTTTTTGCATGGATTCATCTTCTTCTCCCTACACTCTAATATATTAATAAATTTAGTTTAATTACCGCCATGTTTGTATCGAAGTGAGACGCAATCAGAATGTCGTAAAAGTTGAGCCGCTCAGACGCTTTTTGGCAAAAACATGCCGAGACGAACACGAATCGTATAACCGAGGATTATAGCACCAGATTAAATTAACTGTTATATTTTTAATGCGTATACAGAGAGAAATGTCCAAAAGAACCATAGAAACAAGATTAACATGCAATATATCATTTTCCATTACATTCTTATCACGTTCATGACACCGGACCCGTCACCCAAAATGTCACCCCCATAGAAAAGCATTGAGTGCACCAAGCGTCTAAGTCGGATTTCAGGTGACCTACTTTTTTCAAACCTTAATTAGAATCTTATAAGAGGTAAATATTACACCTCCATGATCCTGAATATGTACTCTATCATTTGACAGGTTTCATTTCATTTTATATTTAATGGTTTTCATGTAATTTGAGCTCAAACTCAAAACCTCTTCTCAAAAAGTGGTCACTTCCGGTCTTAAAAGTATCCCCTGCCCCTACCCCTCTCTTAAAACTCGGCTTTCCAAGTCAACAAAGATAGCAATTGTCGAGTTAAACATGCAGGTAATGCCAGTACTGGGACTGAACACACACATTACGACTCCGTTTACGGCTTCCGCAGCTGTAGAGTGCCAGTTGCTGAACACTGTAACGATGCAAGGCATAAACATGATCTGGTTGCAGTAAAAAAGGCATAAAAACAGCTAAGGCCAGTGGGTATACCCGGACCAGAATGCAGTAGAAAAGGAGCACTAATTCAGTTGGGAAACAGTGTGGTGTGGCAGTAGTTATTCAGTGTGAAAGCAGCATCAGAAACAGTATTGTATCAGCATCTACTGGCATTCTACTGCTCAGTCCCAGAGAACTAGCAGCATAGGTACAGTAGTAGCACAGTAATATCAGCAGTATGCAAGCAGTATTGAATCAGTTGTCCCAATTATGTAAATTAGATGGCAGCAGTTGAACAGTATCTACTTATTCAATGCTGCATGACCATATATGGGACTGGGGCAGTGTTCAATCAGCACTACTGCATGACTGCTGCTAAAGCAGTAGTTAAGCAGTAGATCATACTGAAAACTACTGCTGGGGGGCAGGTTGAAGCATAAAAGAAGCAGCCGCTGTTCTAGTACTGGCACTACCAATGCCTCTCTAGGTGGTCCTTGCTGGATTTGAACTTGGGATCTTTGGATTACTCTACCCATGCATTAGCCCACTCAGCCATCTCCCCATCTGCTATGTGGACCTGTCATTACTTCCTAGTACTGCATGCAACTCATGTAGGAGGGGGCTAGGGCAGTATTGATTCAGTAGTACTGGGTAACTCTTACCATAGCAAAAGGGTAAGAGTAAACATATCTACAGAGTGCTGCTATAGTATAATACCTTTCAGTTTACTGATGTTAAGGTAATGAGACAAGCACTTTGTAATTATCAATGATACATGTATACTATGTAAAAAAAAAGTGTCATGATGGGGACCAAAAGAATACTTGATGATTCAGTATATTTGTGCCCTATATAAAGTCGGTGAGTAATTTCTCACTTTCATACACCCCAACATCCATGTGTATCCATTACTGGCACTGGATAAGATATTCATATGCAAAGGGGTGAAATATGCTTGTCTCCACAAACACTGGATAGTTTCATTTTTACATTACTGAATCATTTGATTGCTGTTCACAACCATACTGACATTCACACTATGGACTGTCTTAGAAGCATCAGGTAAATAATCCATGACTGGTCATACCAGTAGACGGTCAGTAGACTACTTCATCTATGCTGCTGCACAGAGTGTATAATTTCTGGTATCTATTAACATTCAGTTGAGAGTCAGTAGACTACTGATTCTAGCCTGAAATGCAGTGCATATTCAGTTGATAGTCAGTACACTACTGAGTCTAGACTGAAAATGGAGTGTAGAGTCAGCTGTTTCGGAAGTATTTCAGCAGTACCTACTGCAATATGCAGTTGTTGATCAGCATATTCTCAGTAGCCACTGATAGGAGAAGTAGATACTGCCTTCTGGTCCGGGTAGACAAGTGTCAGGAGCGCTGTGCGGTGTTTTGTGTTTCGCCGCCTTTCT
Organism: Acholoe squamosa; assembly: GCA_949317995.1. Taxonomy (NCBI): domain Eukaryota; kingdom Metazoa; phylum Annelida; class Polychaeta; order Phyllodocida; family Polynoidae; genus Acholoe; species Acholoe squamosa. Next base: position 43,810,162 of record OX439043.1, read on the forward strand.
GTGTTTTATTCTGTGCTTTACCCCTACCAGCTTGTCTGACGCCAGGGTAATCGCCATTCACACCCTAACAACCTGTCTGTACTGCTGTGACATATGCTAAATAATTGCCGACAGGTTTGGTTGGGAATTAGTTATTTGTCCTAAAAAGATCATCATAGAGGCCTATAGTTTCACAAAGTTAGTGTAATAAGACTCTAAAATTGTAAAAGTAAATGCAGATAGAGGAACAGAGTGGTATTTGGTTGGGAAACAATTATTTGTCCTCAAAAGATCATTGTATTGGCCTTCAGTTGGTGTGATAGCTTTAAAATATTGTTAAAGTGCTTTCATGGCTGCATTCTAACATCTAACTCACTTAATGTTAGTCAAAAGTGAGTGAGTGAGTAATAGATGTTTAACGCCATTTCGACAGCTAATGGTCATATTCATGGCGAGAACTACATTACACAATTTCAAAGAGGAATGTGTCGGTGCCCGTGCATATGTGCACCACACACATCTGAGGGGATAGGAAAGAGGAGAAATAGACCCTTTTAAGTGGGCTAGGGAAGCCCCTACTTAGAAAGGGCGTGGGGCATAGTAAGTATGGCCTAAATGCTGTCCTAATAAAAGATCAATACGTGGCACAACACAACCAGATAAAGCAGGACCATAAAATGTCTGGATGGTCAATGCAGAGGTCAATCAGAGTGAGACGTTCAATACTAAAGTATAGATACGATGGGTGAATACTAGACATTCATGTTTTTATGTGTTAACAATGCTGGATGGATCAACTGAGCTAAATTGAAGGTTGATTTATTATACTGCTACAAAGCCACAGTGATGCTACCGGTATACCCCTGTATACATTGTAATTTCAAAGATTCCTGGAATCCACCACCAACAAGAATTTACATAGACTTTGATAATGGTGATAAATGGGGTGGTAGATAGGCGTCCTATTCACACATACATTATACCTACACCTAATTCCCAAACAAAATGTACTCGATCCACCTCTCACTACATGAGGTCATGGGACATGCAAGAGGCCCTGCCTTAACTATCCTCCTACTCCCCTCCATATTAAAGGCCCTTAGATCCCAGCTCAGATGCCCATACGGGGTCATAAAACATTTCACCTGGACCCATCAACCCACCACTGTTCCCTATCTAGCTGAGGGCATAGGGGCTCTCACCTGGTCCTGGGCTGCTTATCCTTTATCAGGAGTGACAATGGGCGGATGTGGGGAGGGTGATTAATGCCCTGGAGGAGATGAGACCAGGATAAAAATGGTATAAAGAAGTGAATGGTAGATGGAATTTAGTGTCTGTGCAGTCTAAGGCTTTCCTGACCTTTTCATATCAGAATTATTATTTGGTGTATTGCAATTTGTCCCGACTGCATACAATTACTTTTACAACAGTGAATTCATTGATTGAAAAATACTGACATTATCCTGTATTGCAATGTAGGGCTTGGTTTCCTGAAACCTTTATTTTTACACTAGCTTGCAACATTGCAGTTAATGGACAGTTAGGCCAAAAAAAAAGTTGTGTTTCAGGTAACATGCTGAAAAAAATTAGTTAGGGTAGGTAGGAATTTTTTTAAAAAAAATTTTAACTACAAAAAAGCCATGGGATGACTCACGGTCACTCTCAACGACTCCCAGAAGAGCTGATTGACTCACAAGTAGCCAAAGTAAATGTATAATTTCTTCAAAATTGAAGAAAAAACTTTAGGGTCGGCCATGTTTTACTAGGGAGGGTCGGGCGACCTAAAACAAACAATAGAGAGTTTTAGCAGCCCCGACGTGAACGTATCCGTACTGCGTAACCTAGCAACGATGTGTTATGTCATCAAATCGTGTGCAGCCTAGTAGAGCTACGTACGTCCATAACGTAGCAAAGAAGTTAGATACGTTCATTACATACGTAGCTCCGTAGTGGAGGTGCATTTATTAGAGAGTTTTAGCAAAACCGACGTGGGCGTATCCGTACACGTACCTCCACTACGGACCTACGTACGTACAGAACGTATCTAAGTGATTTGCTACGTGATAGGCGTACGTAGTGCTCTCGGACTGCACACGCTTTGATGACGTAATCAACATGGTTGCCTGGTTACGCAATACGGATACGTTCACGTCGGGACTGCTAAAACTCTCTATTATATATGCAATACAACACTCGCATACATTTCTATAGTAAAAAAATATGCACTCCCTGTAGAAATACAGGATCTGTATGCCACTAAACAGGCATACATGGAAAACCAGTGGCGTACGTGGAAAACCAGTGGAGTACGTGTAAAACCAGTGGATTACGCAATGTTATAGACGTTGCGCGGATCGGGCCGAGTGATAATAAGTGTATTTGACAAAGTAAACAAACCCGAGCAGCCGAGAGGCATTTATTTACATGTATTTTGGCGAAAATCTACTTTGCGCTAAGCCATTGTCAACAGAACGTCGCCATCTTGGCTTCTTCCCGGTTTTCGGAGTTCTAGACCGATCAGATTGCAGCATTTGACATTAGGCCACGCCCCCTTTTATCTCAGCCAATGAGCGCCGAGCAGGCCGGTGTATGAATGCCATAAGTTGTCCGCGCTTCCTGCAGTGTCGTAATGGAGCTTGAACAAAATAGAAGTTTATCGTTGAAAATGAATTTTTTAGGCCGTTTAAATGCTTTAATTATGTTTGATTTACTAATATAAAAAGGATTAAGACAAGAATTTAATTAAATTTCAACGAAAAACTTAGATTTTATTCAAGTGCCATTACGGCACTGCGGGACGTGCGGACAACTTACGGCAAAACCATGGCGGTGATCGAGGAAGACGGGCTAAGAAAAGGTGAATAAAATGGTGTTTCTTCAATATTTAGGTGTTGTATTGCATATATAATAAATTAAAAAGCGATGTTGTGTGCATACAACAAGCAGATACCACTCGTGGCATCGTATAACGATGCTCATGGAATACGCAACGGATCCACTCGTGGTATCTGCTTGTTGTACGCACACTCCATTCAGTTTTAATCTAGTACCGATACGCCCACGTTGGCTTTGCTAAATCTCTCTAATTTATTTTTTTGGCCTTACAAAGGTGCTTTTGTACTCCCTGTTATGATGCTGTCGCACTTGAGACGGATATAATATGGGATGATTGAAATAAGACGGTTTAACAAACAAATATACAACAGATGTGGGCCCATCCATTTAAAGTCATACTTTGATTCAGCTAGCACTTTAGTAGCGTTTTTGTTTTTTTCTTTTCTATCTGGAGTGACCAGACGAGCATTCAGTGCATGTAAACTCCCCAACTCTGCACACACAAAGAGGTTAGTGTCTGAGTATTTAGGCCACACCAAAAACATAAGTTGGTCTATGGATCGCCCTCTCCATATTTTCGGAAATACAAATTTCTTTCTTTCCTTGAAAGAAATCTTGTCTACGGATTTCGGTCATTTCACTTTTAACAATTTCTCTCTTTGTGATATTTGGCAAAAAAAAATTTAAAAATAAAATTTTTTTCACTCGCCTGACTTTTCCAGCAAGGAATCCATTGGATGCCAAACAATTCTTTAAAAGAACAACCTTGCTCGCTCGCACCATTTTTTCAAACCAAAATCCGTAGACCAACTAATTTTTTTTTGGTGTGGCCTTACATAGTATTTTAAGTAATGGATAGTGTACTGAAAGTATATCTTCATGTGGATCAACACGGTAAAAGGTACGCCCGCGAGGGGCACAGATGCCACTCACTGATTAACAAAAAACAGGAAAACTGGACATTGGACACATTTTCCCAGGAATTTTACATAATTTGATACAGAAATCTTGGGATCAAAACCAGGAATTCCTGGAAAACCAGGAAAAGTGGCATCTCTGGAGGGGTTTGATTGATTGATTGATTGATTGATTTGTGTTTTACAGCACTTTAGCGGCACTAAGTGGCTATCCCGTGCTTCACAGGTTGATAATTTAACAAAGGAATGTGTCAGTGCCCGCGCATATGTGCACCTCACACATTCTGAGGGGATAGGAAAGAGGAGATATAGACCCTTTTAAGTGGGCTAGGGAAGCCCGCTCTGGAGGGGTTCGCGGGCATACCTTTTACCATGTTGATCCATATCTTTTCGACCATGTAAATGGGGGCGAGGTGTTTGACCCTTCCAAAAATGGTGTGTTATTGTGGGTGGCACAAAAGGCATCCACTTACAGTGAGAAAACAACACAAAGACAAAAAAAACAAAAAAAAATCGCGAACTACTGGTTGACTGCGGAAATTTCAGCCAAAACAAGAAAAATGTGGCAAGGACCACGGATAGGAGTTGCCACTTCATCACTAGCCACTGCGGGTGACGTCACTGAGACAGCATGACGTCACCAATAACGTCAAAGGGAGAAAACCGAAAACATTATGGAGTTGCTACGGTCGCTACGCTCCCAGCTGCTGACGCAGCTTGCAACTCCAAACAAGAAAAATGTGGCAAGGACCACGGATAGGAGTTGCACTCATAGATCATGGCAACATCACTAGCCACTGCGGGTGACGTCACTGAGGCAGCATGACATCACCAATGACGTCATAGGTGACAGGGAGAAAACCAAAAACATTATGGAGTTGCTACGGTCGCTACGCTCCCGGCCGCTGACGCGGCTTTGAACTGCAAAAAAATTCACCTGGGGAGGGGGAGGCTAAATGTCAACACCCAAGGCTCCAACACTTAAAAGACATGTACTCATTGGAACACGTACGGTGTTTGACTGCTATCTAGACCTGCCATACACGGTAATATGCCACCACTGAAGCAGTTTTCTCTGAGAACGATCTTTGACTATGTAGTATAGGAAATCGAGGACCTACACGGTACCGGGTGTCTTAGCCTTAGCCTTAGGCCGTTAGGGACTGCCTAAATTTTGCCTTTTAAAATTTGAGTTCAGATGCCACGCCCCCTTTTTAAGGCTTTTAGCATGAATTTAACTTGAACGGTATTCTGGTGATTATTTTGTCTCTGTGTACCGAATAAAATGGCGATAACTGAGTTAGGCACTGAAATACCTCCACTGTGTGAGTATGCTGCAGGAGAGGTGTGAAACTGTGATAAAGCTGAAACTGAGTAGTGTTAAACTCTCCTTTCTTTGCAAGCTTATTCTGAAGCTATTTACTGGAGGATCTTTACAAACAAGGGCTCATTTTAACAGGCTTGGCTAGACCTTTAAAATGATTATTTTTTGTACACATCAAAGTTCAACTAAAAGTTTAGACCAATTTATTATGAGAAGATCATTGAGCACCTAAAAATAAATGGTTCCCACCTGTTCTATGGTTAAAAATGATCTAGAAAATGTTCTCATTTTCTTTTTCTAAGGGGCTGCAGTATGTTTAACAGACCCTGAAAACTTTTTTTGCGAGATTATCTCTGGACACTTATCCCAACCTCCCCAATGTTGGGCACTTACCTATCAATTAAGACCTTATTGTATGTATTTTATATGGTGGGAAATTGATAGTTATGATAACAATAAGTAGTTTTGCTTTTTAGATGAAGTTATTATGTCAATTTAAATGGAAGTTATGATCATTTAAACGTCCTGAGTCAAAGACGATATTCTGCTGTGGTTCTGTCAGAGCGCACAGTTCAAGGGAAAAGATGATATCAAAAATTTGCTTTTACATTGTTTGATTATGATAAAATGTATCATTATTTACATTCTTGAGGGTATATCTTGCTTATCTGAAAAGAAAATTGCCCAAAATAATCATTTTGGTGATCTAGTATACCTTGGATTCATCTTGCTTGATCACAAAATTAGATCCAAATTAAACTCTTAACTATGGCAGAATTCTGGGTCTGATTTGGTACCTTTGACCGGTCGTAACTCCACTTAAAATTGACATAGAGACTTCATTTAAAAAGCAAATCCACTTCTTTTCTGAAGATCCATCCATTGATCATTAGATAGGTTTAATCAAATTAATGGGATAAAGTCTTGAAATATTAGGTAAGTGCCTAATAATTAACTGTAGTCTGTGTACTCTGATACCGGTAATGGCGGTATACCGGTATCATTGACATGAGTAATTGAGCTGCACTGCATGCATTGCATCATCCATTCACCAGCCTACTACAATAGTACAGAGCCGTACCGGGTAAACATGCATTGCCTCACAACCATTTCTGCCCCACCCACTCACCATCGGGGGCCTCCACTCGCACCTCCTCTTCTCCCTCTTTCTTCTCAACTGTCATCTTTACACGGGGGATGACCTCTCTCAGGCCAATTCAACACTCAACTCCTGTGAGTGCTGTCTCCACAGTCGCTTGTCAAAATGCTCACTATGGCTACAGCAACAGGCCCCACGTGTCTGACTGTCTCCAAGTTGTTCTGACGCGTGTCTACTTCAGTTGTTCCCACGTTGTCGTCACTGACACTGGCTGGGGCAGTTCTACCGGTTGAAACCAGTGCACGGGAGCTGTTTTCCCCCACCCTCTCCCCCCAAGTGACTGCCTTTGCCGTGTGGATTTGTGGATGACTGCATTCGTGCCAGACATGTAAACACAACACATGTGCTCTGCTCTCTTCGCCTTCCCAGTCACTCAGTGCGCTCCCTCGCCACGATCACCGCTGCTGGATTGGCTCCTCGCAACCATGGTGCTAACCAATAAAGGAGCTCGGCTGTGATAAATGGGATATTTTGGGAGTGACTGGGAAAGGGGCAGGCACTACACTACAGTGACACGCTACCACAACAACAAAAAGAGGCTTACAATATGGTGGCGCCATCTCGTGTTACATAAACGAGTATTTCACGACAGCAGATACGATTTGCGGCAGGCAGGTGCGTGAACTGGTTACCTGGCGAGCGGGAAAACTTTCACATCAAAGTAAAACCCCTTTTTATGGGGACCAGCAAACCAAAGCTTTCTTGACAACCAAAATGGTACAAGCTTGGGCACGATTTTGAATTTGGAGCCAAAGTATTCGGATACTTGGGGAAAGGTTAAGCTACTGACATGTGTGGATAGTGTGCCTCTCTTGAAGATTTCAGCCTTCAGGTAAGAAATTTTAACGACTAATTTGGAGCAAAAGTATTCGGATACTTGGGGAAAGGTTAAGCTACTGACATGTGAGTTGTGACGTGTGGATAGTATGCCTCTCTTGAAGATTTCAGGTAAGAAATTTTAAAGACTAACGTGCCTCTAATGGATGCTGTCAATGAGTAGACCTAGGCTACGCCACGCCCACGGCCAGGGCCAGGGTCAGTATTAGATACGGAGTGAGGCATACGCAGCACATCGAGCAGGACCCTGGGGCTGTGAGGGTTGTATGCATATTCGTGGGCTGTCCTTGCTGCCCATGATCATGATGGTGATGCACTGCCCTTGCTGCCCGAGGGCCGATGTGCCTGCAGGGCATGATAAGGGACAGCAAGCCCTAGTAGCTTAGAAATATGAACTTCCACCTTAGGGAGTGTTCATTTTTTAACAACAGGGGGAGGTTGGTGAGTTTTCATTTTGACCCCTGAAAACTTTTTCTGCCCCCCCCCCCTTTTAGAAGTGCCAAAATATTTTTGGCCCCCCCTCAGGAGGGGTCAAAATATTTTGCGCCCCCCCCCAAACATCGAGTTGTGTTGCACCACATTGTACAGCATCATATCACACTCAATTGTATTAGGCTGAAGTATAAGGTAAAAGGATCACTTCCCAGAGTTATTATCACCAATTTATTATTTTTCTATATGAATGCAAGAAATTGAAAAGGGGGTTCCAACTCTCAAGACCAATTTCATCAGTAGCTGCAGTGCGAGTCACACACTACTTAGCCTTATATCTTTTGTTTGAAAAGGAGCCAGGACAAGCTAAGTATAGGGTGGTCTGAGGGCATCACCCGGCCCAGCCAAACAGTTTTATAAATCTAGAGCCTAAATTTATGCATTCTGGTGGTTTTTGAGGTTTCCCTATACCCTCTGTTTAAAACTCTACTATAGGGACCCTTCATACAGAATATTAGCATGGGATCTTATTGCATGGATCTGGATGAATCACAAGATTGATCTCTGTGGTCTTAGGTTAAAGCAAGCACACAAACTGTATTTGAAGGATCTTTTAAGTCTTAACTAACTGGCTGCAGACACACATGGGCCTTTATGACTCTTAACTATAGGGAATGGGATATGGGCTGTTTGAGCACAGCCTTTGGAAATTTTGTTTGGGGGAGGGGGGTAACCAAAGCAATCCAAACCTGCCAATCAACTTCACCATTTACATGGGTTGGCGGTATGGGTTTCTGAAAACGTCTGACCCCTTCATGTATGATGGATATCTTGCTATCCTAATGGAAATTTGAACCCTAGATACCAGAAGTTTGCCGAGACATGAATTGATGTGCCCCTAGCCTTTCAGTTACTTGATTCTGCTGTAAAGTACTATCTGCAGATTTGTTCCCCAGGGAAATTAGGTAAATCTAGGCATAATATCATGCATTGTCAGGTCAATTTGTAAGCAAATGGCAAGGCCAACTCTAAGTACCGTAATCTCCCGCGTATAAGGCGCGTCTTATACGAGGGGTTTTAGTTCTTCCTGGATCCACAAGGGGGACACCAAGAGCTTTATTTTGATATGCTACACTCCCCCCTAACTCAAAAAATAACATAGGGGGGTTCAGGGGGGTGTGGGGGGCCCTAGCTACACATAGCTTTTTGAATTTTGAAAATCCATTCAGTAGAACCAAAGTTATGATTTTTTGATTTTTTTGACAATATTCTTCAACTCTAGGTGCGCCTTATACGCGAGGTGCGCCTTCTACGCGAGAGATTACGGTATGTGCATACTGCTTTCCAAGAAAAATGTTTAAAACTCTTGGTATGGGCGTGGAAAGCAGGGGGGACATGTCCCCCCCCCCTCTTTTGGCCAACCTCTCAAAAGGTCAAAACTAAAAGGTCAAGCAAAGGGAGTTCAAAAATTGCAGAAAACCCCCCTGGTCCCACCCTGCTTGGGCATTTTTTTTTTTTTTTATTGTTAGTATGATTAACATGTGATAGAGAGTAAGAATTAGAGGGGGGTCTGGGGGTATGTCCCCCAGGAAAAATTTGAATATTGAGAAGTCAGATGGTGCATATGACTGGATGGTGCAGGGGGGCACACTTCCCACCTGACCCCAAGGTTTTATTACCCCTGTATCTTCAATACACTGTTTTTGGCTAAAGGAGCCTAAGGGTATATGGAAATGTCCCCCAGGAAAATGTTGAATATTGAGAAGGCAAATGGTGCATTTTGGTGACATATGACTGGATGGTGCAGGGGGGGCACACATCCCACCTGACCCCAAGGTTTTACTACCCCTGCATCATCAATACACTGTTTTTGGCTCAGGGAGCCTAAGGGTATATGAAGATGTCCCCCAGGATAATTTTGAATAATCGAGAAGTCAAATGGTGCATTTTTTAAGTCATACTTTCCCTGTTGTTGAGGTATGACTGGATGGGTCGGGTTTATTCCGGTCGAGTCCATCTCGTATGGGTCTGTATGGTCTGGTTCTGTTCAGTCTGGATCCATCTGATTCTGTCCGGTCTGGTCTGGGTCCCATTGAAGTCTTGACTGGGTCTGTTGTGGTAGGTTCAGTCCAGATCCATTTTGTCCAAGTCCACTTGGTCCGGGTCGGTTTAGTCTGGGTCTGTCAGGGTGGATCCATCCAGGGTGAGTCTGGGGGCAGTCCAGGTAGATGTGTCTGGTCTGGGTGAGTCCGGTCTGGGTGAGTCTGTCCAGGTGGATCTGTCTGGGGGCAGTCTGGGTGGGTACAGGTCGGGCCATCCGGGTCAGGCCATCCAGTTAAGGTCAGGTATGTCTTGCTAGGCCCACTCCAGATGAGGGGAGAGATTTGGGGAAAGGTTAGGGGAAGGGGAGATGGGAGAAAAGGCTAGGGAGAGAGAGAACAGACCATGACATATATGCAAATTCCGGATGCGAAAAAAATCTAGGCATTAAAAGTAAAGACTCTTCTTGATTTGCCATAGATAGGTTAAAATGGGGGGGGGGCTGGGGGTATCTCACCCAGGAAAATTTTGAATATTGAGACGTCAATTGGTGCAATTTGATGCTTTTTGAGGGCGGCTGATGCCCTTTTATCCAAAACTTTCTAAGACCCCACCATATATATAAAATGGTAAAATGATATCTCATGGGATCTGGACAAAGATTGACCCTGACAGATCTTAGAATAATGGAGAAAACTGAAAAAAATGAGGAGTTTGCATACATGTATGCATGAGCCATCTATGACAGGCGTCACACATACCACAGAGCTCTCATGTTCTAATGGAGCCAAAGAGTGAGACTTTTCCGGGAAGCTTGGAATTTTCTAAAGTTTCCGAGATGCATTGAAACAAATGCAGTTCCAGGGGGTTTGGGGGTATGGCCCCAAGAAAATTTGGAGAAATATGGAGGCTCATTTGTTGATTTTTAGAGCATTTTGGTACATCACTCCGAGGATGGATGCTCAAGTTTACTATATAAGCATATACTGAAATTACAAAGTCTAAAATGGGTGAGAAACAGGCTTCTCAGTATGAGAGAGTGAGACAACCCCCAAATGTGTGAAATTTTAGAAAGAAAATGGTGCATCATGATGCATTATAAAATTATCAGTATAAACTTTCTCATTCTGCAAGTAACATATTGAGAAATTGTCCCCAATCATGGCAAGTCGCGTCAATTCGTGCCTCATCAAGAAGGGTCTAAAAATTTTACGCCCCCCCCCCTCAAGAGCAGTCAAAATATTTTTTGCCCCCCCCCTCAGGAGGGGTCAAAATATTTTACACCCCCCTCAAACTCACCCCCCCCCCGTTGTTAAAAAATGAACACTCCCTTAGACTTAGTTTAAGTCTTGGTACATCAATTACTAACTCGGGAGTTTTAAGAGACGGGTAGGGGGAGTCGAAACTTTTAAGACCGGAAGTGAGCACTTTTTGAGAAGAGGTTGTTGACTTTGAGCTCAAATTACATGAAAACCATTAAATATGAGATGAAATGAAACCTGTCATGTGATAGAGTACACATTCAGGATCATGGAGGTGTAACATTTACCTCTTATAAGATTCTAATCTCTGTAAAATTTAGGTTTGAAGAAAAGTAGATCACCTGAAATCCAACTTAGACGCTTGGTGCACTCAATGCTTTTATATGGAGGTGTCATTCTGGGTGTCAGGTCCTGGCGGGTAGGGTGTCACATACAATATCAGAATGTTATTGAAAATGATATATTGCATGTTAATCTTGTTTCTATGGTTATTTTGGACATTTCTCTCTGTATAGGCATTACAAATAAATGAATCTGGTGCTATAATCCTTGGTTATACGATTTGTGTTCGTCTCGGAAATTTTTTGCCAAAAATCGTCCGAGCGGCTGAACTTTTACGACATTCCGATCGCATCTCACTTTGATACAAACATGGCGGTTTTTGAATTAAATTTGATAATATATTAGAGTGTAGGGAGAAGAAGATGAATCTATGCAAAAACAGGCATAACAAATATGATTTGAAATTATTTGAGAACATTTGCCACGGTAGGACAACATAGCCTGCCGATTGACGGCAAAATCCAAAATGGCGGATGCGCAATATGTATGGAGTACTTTTCTTCTTTGCTGTCACTATAGTGTCTAAAAGGTTAGACATTTCTCTCTGTATACACATTAAAAATATAACAATTAATTTGACATAGCTGATTGACGGCAAAATCCATGGCGGGCACGCAATAGACCTGTTAGTCTTTCGCATTGCTGTCACTATAGTGTCAAAATGGCCAGACCAAAGCTTTCCGAGTTACCTGCGAAATCAATCACTTAAACACTGGTATAATAATAGTGTAGGCAAAATTTAAAATTGAACATAGAGCGATATTTTTTATCACATATTGTAAAGCTTATTGAGACATTTCCAATAATAGACCTAGGCCACGCCCACGGTCAGGGTCAGTATTAAATACGGAGTGAGTATGCAGCACATTGAGCAGGCCCCTGGCCTGGGGCTGTGAGGGGAATATTCGTTGGCTGCCCTTGCTGCCCCTAATGGTAGGCACTTTAATAAAGCCACTGTGGAGGGTGAGAAAAGCTTGCACACTGGGTTGACACTTTCTGCCAGGTGGGAGTGTGGCTGATAATCGCGACCTTGCCAATTTAGGGTTCTATTAGGGTATTTTTCTTGTATTTTAATAGTTATCCTTAAAGTTTAGATATCAAGGTACCCACCAGCGAAATCTGGGATAAAAAATTCCAATTATTAAGCGTTTTACAATGACTTTAGTATGAAGGTAATATTGTAGCTTTAAAAAACATATTAACCAAATGCCAACTTTGGGCCAACGTTGGCAGGACATCGGCAAATGGTCAGCCAGGGGCTGACAGCCAGGGGCTGACCATTTGCCGATGCTGATGGGTGCGGACCAAAAGCTAACGTTGGGCCTATGTTGGCATTTGGTTGGCACTGTCGGGCCTACATAGGCAGGGTGGGCAGCCGATGTAAAGCCGATGGTTGGGCCAACGTCGGCCCAACTTTATGCCAATGTCTGTGTGCTACCTGGGATGTGTATGGAGGACCAATATTTTTTTAGCAGCACGGCTCCAATAAAGGGGGGAAGGGCATATGGGGGAGGAAGTCAAAGTCATGGGTAGCAAGCCCAAGTGTAAATGTTAAGACCACTGCCAGAAGACTTAGACTACTGCTATATCCGCTATGTCATCTATATTGGAGTTCTGGCTTGAATTTGATCGTGCTCTCACTGGTAAAAACTAATGGTATTGGCGGTAAATGCAAGCACCAAATATAGTTTTCTTTATACATATTAAATTTTGGATTTGAAGCCTGCCTATCACGTTCACATTTAAACACGTCCACATGGTTTTACACGGTAGATTATAGACACACTTGGGACTATTAGCCTATACCATATACTATACTATAATTTGATAAACGATCGTCGCTCCCCTTTAATTTCTTCACAAGCTCACAGACGCTCGTTTTATAATATCTATGTAACAGGTCGTCTTGAGACAACACACGATACCATGGCGGCCTTGAGTTACATCATGGTGGGGGGCATCCCTCGTGGCGTGACAAGGACCCACCTCCTGGAACATTTCGGGTCATTAGCTAATGGAGGCGGCACGATAGAGTACATGCTTCACCCACTGGGAAACGACTTGTCAATGGCCGTCATCAAATTTGTTGACGATAGAGGTAAAAGTAATAGAATAAATATGTTCTTTTTTCTGTTCCTGTTTATTGGCTCAGGGGCTAAACTGAGGCTTGAGAGTCGTTTCTTCGAGATCTTTTGCCAGGTTTGGATATCTAATTTTGAAGTGAAACTTTAAGCATTACATCTTAAAATGATGATCACTAGCTATACATGTCTGAGTAGCTCATAACGATTTGTATATATCTGATACATAATTCATCGTTCTAGAAGTACCATTACAAATTTATTGAAAAAAATAATATGTATACAATCTCCCCCTCTCAGTTCTCTGGTCAGTCACCCTTCTGACCCTTCTTCTCATGTCTCTTGTCTCCCTGTCTGTTTGCCCCTTTCCCCTCTGCGCTCATCCCTGTTCTTTCTTCTGTCATCTCTCCTGCCATATTTTCTACCCACCTGTCTTTCCCTCCCTACGCAGTTCGCATCCCTATCCCCCAATTCCTCCCTTTTCAATTTCTTATCCCTTTTCTTGATTATCTGACTTTATAAATTTAAAATGCAATACACGCTCTAGAATATTACGGTCCGTTGTATCCCTACACCGTGTGCTCTTGTTTATCCAAGCATTAATTACACATCCATATATCTGTTACACTTCCAGTGGCTGCCTCCGTCCTACAACATGCCCAGGTTATCAGTGGTGTGCCATTACAAGTAGCCTTACTCCCTAGACAGGTATGTTACAATAATCATTACGCCATAACTGATATTCCCTGTTCCCCGGTCGTGCACAGCACTATCAATGCATCCAGCCGTCATAATACACGATAGCAGCCCTGGTACATGTTGACTCAAATCACCAGGGCTACTTTCATTCAATCATTGGACCATGCCGACCTCTGGGGAGTGCCCATACCCCTGTAGAATAACCCCATTGGGTCCACATCATGCATAGATTTAGCCCTGGTGAGATTACCAGAGATGCCACTTTTACTGGTTTACCAGGAATTCCTGGTTTTCATTCCAAGATTTCTGTATTAAATTATGTTAAAATCCTGGGTAAAATGTGGCCAAAGCCCAGTTTTCCTGGTTTTTGTCAGCCAGTGAGTGGCATCTCTGGATTACTCGCCAGGCCTGTAGTCGTGGAGCATGGCAATCAATGCATGGTCGATTAATGTACTACCATATGATGCAGTAGTGCACCACTGGTATGATGCATTAATGCACTACCGGCCCTAAAAGAGATAGGTGCATTCCTTTCCATTGTTGTCAATAATCTAATCCTACTTTTATGATGCTAGAGTTGCCATATTAGGCCAAAAAAATAAAGTTGTGTTTTCAGTTACATGCCTCAAATATCTAGGTTCAGAAGGTCGGACTTTTTATTTTCTATTTATTTTTGTGTGTGTAGAAATGTATGGGCAGACATGTTGGATCGTATGATTTTACAGTAAAAATATGAAAAACATTAGAAATGTGAAGCACATGTAAAAGATATGAATGACTGTTATGAATTGTATACCAATAGATGAGGACCTAGATAACCTCCACGAAAAATTGATGAAAAAATATGAAAATTACGGGAAAAATGCCTAAAAATTGCCAAAATATCTCAAAAAGTCACAAAATAAAAAAAGAATTCCAGGATAGGCCCTGTTTTGCTAGGGTCGGTCGGGTAACTGGAAACAAACCTTTTTTTGTAGGCCTTGTGGGGATTTAAATAAAGCCGCATAATGCATCTCAGAAGAACAGCCTAGCCCCATCGAATATATGCTATCATACATTAAGGTAAAGGAGAATAAGGGCTGCATAGAGCTTTTACATTGATTTTTTTTCATTGAACTTAGAAGCCAATAACATGTAGGCCTCTGGCGTAGACTTAACCTTCATAGTAGCTATTAGAGAGGTGGAACTATAAAATCCCTATGTTCCTCTACAGGTGTTGGCACAGTGTCAGGCAGATGTGGACCCACTGATTGTGGCAGGCCTTCCAGATGTGGTGGCTTGTATGGACCTGCTCCGCAGTGACTTTGGTGTCAAAGTAAGTTACGACTCTCTTTTACGAAAGATGTCCCTCCAAGGCTCCTTCCTGCAGATTCAGTTTGCTCAGTCTGCCTTGAACTCCATCTACCAACAACAGGAGGAGATAAGACAGAAGAAGTTGAAACGAGCCACAGATGGAGTCATAGATCTGCCCTTCAAAGGTGGTGAACCACCACTCCAAAATCTTCCATCTAGAGAGTCTTACAATGAGCCACGAACTTTCAGTCCCCTCAGTTTCCGGTCAGACCATTTTAGTGAACTTGAATCTCCAGCACGCACTCTTCATGTTGAAGACTTACGAGCTGCACTACCCCCAAAAGCTGGAAGTCCTCACGGAGAAGAACATGGCGCCTCACCACCGCTCAGTGTACGGTCTGACAAGTCAGTCCAGGAGATTCTGATGGAGCAGCTCAACCAGAGCATGCAATCCAATTCTATGCCAGTAGAATTAAGTACATCAAGGTCAAGACAAGAGGAAGACGTATCTAGTATACCTCCAGAAGAGTCTCCCTTCGTACGTGATGCAGCGACGGTGGATGACATATTCGCCTCAACTGCTCTAAAGACTACATCTGGGCCACGTCCATCTGCGTCAGTTGAAGCAGATGACCTGCTTGTATCTGGAGAACTTATGAGCACGGGCAGTACACTGGGCAAATCTGATCAGCGTGTAGTGTTAGAGTTTGATTCACAGTTGTTTGACTACATGAGGCGTATCCATGGTCAAAGTTTGAAGGATCTCGAGCACAGCTACCAAGTGCAGCTGCAGTACAAGAAGAGTGGAGATAACACCATGGTCAGGATTCTTCCCTCTTCTTCAGATGTCTCTCTCATAGCACCCCATCAAGCTAAGAATCCTCTCATCAATCTATACAAGACCATGGTTCAGGCAGTCACCATCCGCGATATCACACTTAGAGGGATTTCCTCTAAAGGGAGTGCTCTCATGAATCAAGTCATCAAAAAGGTCAAAGAAGACTTCCGCAGTAGTGTCTTTGTTGACACCAAAGACAAGACAAAATTGTCACTTACTGGAGACGATCTCGATGTTCAGAAAGCAGAGACATATATCCGCAATACACTTAATTTGAAAAAGGAAGTAGAAGTTAAGCCCAAAAAGTCATCAAGTACAAGTGATACCAACAGGAGTCAAGATCTAGAAAACAAGATCAGACAGTCACAGAGCCCGAGGTCATCAATCCGCAGTCAAAGAGAATCCTTTAAAAGCCCAAGAGATTCAGTTAAAAGCCCACGTGAAAGTGCCAAAAGCTCACAGCCAGAAGTTAGGAAAACTTCTCAAGAATCAATCCACAGTCCGAGAGAATCCATTAAAAGTCCTAGAGATCTCAACAACAGTGCAAGGTATTCAATAACAAGTCCAAGAGAGTCACTCAAGGGATCCAGGTCATCTATGCATAGCCCTAGAAATTCAATTACTAGTCCAAGGCAGAGCATCTCTGAGCAACATAAATGTCTGAATGATTCCCTTCGAAGCTCAAGGAGTGGGAAGCAAAGCCCTTTCCAAAGCCCAAGGATCCTAAGCCCTAGGGCGTCTATAGATAGTACAAAGTCCACAGATGGGAGGAGGCAAAGTCCTAAGTCTTCTCTTATTGTGCGATCAGAAGTTGCAGCAGTAGCCTCTTCAGTACCTGTCAGTGATCCGTTGCCCAAAGCCGCATGGCCAACACCCGAACCCGGTGTTCCCCGAATGGAAGACCCGAAAACCAGCACCAGTGTTCAGATGTCAGTCCAAACAAGCATTACAGGAGTAACCTCCCTCAGCTCGCAGGATCTCTCCATAGGAGATATGACAGGTCTGTCAACGGGGGAAATGACAGGCTTGTCCTATATGTCAACAGGTCACCCACTAGATTTTGGCAGGTCAACAGGGCAGTCGCTAGATCTTGGCAGGTCAACAGGTCAGTCACTAGATCTTGGAAGGTCAGTTGAGCTGAATCTGTCCCAGAGGTCACATACCTCAGACACCAACAACCACTTGAGTCGGGTGAGCTTTGTTTCAACAGGAGCAAGTGGTGACTTATCCCTTTTAGAAAAAGATGTTGAAAGATTCAAGTTTGTGACAAAAGAAGGTATAAAAGTGTCAGTATATAAGGGGGACATTGCTTCAGCAGCTGTAGATGTCATTGTATGTCCAGCAACAGAAGATCTGCATCTACTTCGAGATATCGCCCTAAAGGTTAGCTCTGCAGCAGGATCCCAGCTACAGGAGAAGTGCACTGAACACGTTGTAAAACAAGGTCCTCTCAAGGTAAGATTGGTATTCCAGGATGTCATTTCAGAACAGACTAAAGTAGCAGACCTTTGGATCTTAG
This sequence comes from Acholoe squamosa, assembly GCA_949317995.1. Lineage (NCBI taxonomy): Eukaryota > Metazoa > Annelida > Polychaeta > Phyllodocida > Polynoidae > Acholoe > Acholoe squamosa. The sequence goes on from OX439043.1 coordinate 43,827,719, forward strand.
TGAAATCTCTCAATGTGTCTCACTATAGTGACAAGAGATACATCAGACTTCCAGTGCCATGATCTCTCTACCCAATACTATGTATTTGATTACCTAAGGGTCATTCATACAAACCAGTAGTGCAGCATTTCCTATGGTCGCCCACTTCAATTTGGCAGGTTTCAAATTGTAGTAGTTGAGTTAGCTACATTTGTCTGATCTGAAGTGTACATCTATTGATATTAGTGCTTAGCATTACTTTACTCTCATGGCAATACAAGCTCAACATAGGTAGCCCTATCTAAGCTTGTTATTATACATAAATTGAATTAGGCAGGGTTCATTAGGGTGGAAAGGGTTGCCAGTTTTCCTTAACATGGGTTATAGAAATTTATAACACAGCTGCCGTGCATATATTCAAGAAACCAAACACATTCTTGCTTTCCCCTGTAGGATTATAGTGATGAGAGATGTAATTGGAGAGTGACAGCATTGTTTTCTTGCCATGCGTATATATTAGGTTGTATATGCACGGTACCCCTGTGGAGTGGGGACCTTCATGTGAGGGCATGGAGGAGTAGAATAACTTCATTGGGAGTCCACGAAGGAGGGATTCTCCTTCCATTCTACCAGTGGGCATACCAGATTCGTAAAAGGCGACAAACTTGGGGTTTCTTGTGGCTTGGCGTGAGCATTCAGGCAGCTGGTGTCCATATGCGCAGGCCCGGGCCTACATTTGCATTTGCCATGGGATTCCCCCTCAGTGAACCACGTCTGAGTGATCAAAGGCCATGGTTTGTCTGCCCCTGCCTATGGGACCAGGCAAATAAAAGAACACTTGCTACCCTTCGAAAAGAGTAGGGAAATGAAGCCCAGGTAGCGGTTTCCCCCCTCAACCCTCCTCATAGATGCGGTCATTCATCTCATAGATTCGGTCATTCATAGATTCGGTCACTGCTGTGTCGGGCATGCAGCATAAAAATACCTGTCTAGCTGTCTGGACAAGCAGCTTTGAAATACCTGTCCAAACAGAAAAGAAAGGACTGCTAACTTTTAAGTACTATTAGTGGACGTAAAATCAACCAAACCAAACCAAAGTATATGCACAGCAGTCCAATAAATGCATAGCTCCCGTTATAGCTCTGCTGTGCTATTATTCGGTAGCCGTGCATCTATAACCCAATAATGCACGGCAGCACTATTTATTGACACCATGTTATAACAGGAATAAGGTCACATGGAAGTGGAGGGGGTGTGCATCTATTCCCAAATAAAGACAGAGGGCAAAGCTTGAGGTCTTTATTTGGGAATAGATGCACACCCCCTCCACTTCCTCGTGCCTTATTCCTTAAATATTCAGTACTATATCATATCATACTGTATTCCAGATACATAAACGTGTAGATGATACAAAGTAGGCAGGATTCGAATTCACATGCCCAAATTGGCAGTTAAGTACTGCTCTCTAGTGACAAATATCCACATATCCTCAGGCCACACCTTGACTTTGGGAACCTCATGTAAGATGTGATAAGTCTCTATACACTATATAATGCAATGAGTGAGGCATGACATGAATTAAACTGTATATACTGCATATTTCAGATAGGAGGAATTCATGCTGTGCCGGCGTCAGGTAATCTGCAATCTCAGTATGTTGTGTGTGCTGCTGGTCCTATGTGGTGTCTCTACCCAGACAAATTGGAGTGTGAAACTGTGCTGAAACAGACCTTTGTCAACTGCCTTTCTTCTGCCAATCAGGACCTCAGGGCATCCACCATAGCGTTTCCACCAATAAGTGCAGGTACCTTTCCTTATAGATTAGATCAAATTTGTAGAGATCATACTATAGGATTTACTGGTCACAATGTAATTATATGCATTCTTTATTCTACTTGAACCTGGTAAGAATTTGGAGAGACAGTGACAGAGTGGAAAATCTAGAGGCATTGTATGTTATATATCTTACTCTGCAGGAAGTATTTATTTATTGTTGGTTTCTAGGAGAGCTAGGAGTTCCAGCAGATGTATGCGCATGGGCAATGCTTGCAGCCATTGAAGAGTTCAGTTCAACAGCATCAAACAATAGCATCAAAGAAATTCATATAATGAGTGAGGATGCCAAAACAACAGCTATCATTGGTCAGACCCTACAGGAAGTTCTAGTAGAACGAGAGTCTGCACAAGCAACACCTGTAATAAGCCCAAGAACAGTAGGTTTATCAAATGCAGGTGATGAAGCTCCATTCATTGTAAGACTCACAGCCGCATGTGTAAAAATTGCGGAAAGGGCAGGCATTATAATTCGTGAAATTCTTCAAAAAGGAGAACTTGGGGTTGTTGAAAAGGGTGTGAATGATTTACAGACAGAGGCCGACAGGTCTGCAGAACGGTGCATCGTGGCTTCTCTCAAGGCTCAGTTTCCAGGGATTGTAACTATTGGAGAAGAAAGTGGAAAGAAAACAGAGATTGAGGTAAATCCTGACTGGATTGAGATGGGGCAGTCAGAGGATGTGCTAGAAGCCTGCAACGATTTAAGTGAAGAGCTGTGCCGAATTGTACAAGATGATGTTGTGGTATGGGTTGACCCCTTGGATGGTACATCAGAATACACACAAGGCCTTCTTGAGCATGTTACCACATTGATTGGTGTTGGTGTCAAAGGAGTTGCTACAGCAGGAGTTATTCACCAACCTTTTTATAATCATCAAGCAGCTGCATTCGTACCTCGTGGTCACTCAATGTGGGGTATTGTTGGAGTAGGAGCATTTGGTTTTGAGAAGACAGGGCCTCCAAGTGGAAATGTGATTGTTACAACAAGGTCACATGGAAGTGGTGCCGTTGGGGAAGCAGTAGATGCATGTGGTCCAACAGAAGTAATTCGTGTTGGAGGTTGTGGTCACAAGGTTGCCTTAGTTCTACAAGGAAAAGCGAATGCCTATGTGTTTGCATCTCCTGGATGCAAGAAATGGGACACTGCAGGTCCAGAGGCCATTCTCCATGCAGCTGGTGGGTTATTAACAGACATTCATGGAAACCAATTAGAGTATTGGGAACATGTCCAACATAGAAATGCAGCAGGAGTGCTGGCAACACCTGCTGGTGGAGATCATGGTTGGTATCTTGCACAAATCCCTGCTTCCGTTCAGGAAGCATTGCCAGTAATTGCAGACAAAAAGAAATTGGAAGACCCTATGCATAAGCTGACATCATCCAAGAATTCAACAATGAATGTGACAGAGAAAGCAGCCCCCTTCATTGTTCAGGTAAATCAATTTTTGTAGTATTGATACTAATGCTAGTGCTTCAGAGTGATTTTGATTTTTCCATGATAAATCACATAAAAATCATTTGTAAAAGATCTACAAAATATCAGATGTAATTAGTGCACAGTGCACTTTAAGAAATGTCTGATACTCTAAAATAATTTTAATAAGCTCACATCCCTGATGGTATGGGAGCTAGTATATGAGAAGCTGTTAGTTCCAATTAAGCCTTCCCCTGCAGCGTTCACACCTATATGTGCCAGTACACCATGAGGTGTGAAATGCTGCATAGTTCACCCTGCATACTAGATGTGAATATAAGTTACGTCATTGTGTACAGCCATCTGACTTTACCCATTTTCTGTGGAAAATATGGAAGAGGGATGTGCACCTCTAAAAAGTAGGAGTGTGCTTAGGGTATGTGCGCTAATTATGTCGAATACGGTATGCATTTTTTCAACCAGAAATTTCAATTCAGGTACTATTGGTATTTACATTATGGGCAAAATATTGTTTGAGACAATTAATGCTTAACATTGTCTTTTCATCTCTCTTTGCAGTTGACAGCTGCCTGTGTCTGTATAGCTGAGCGAGCTGGTGCAATCATTCGTGATGTGCTACAGAAGGGTGAGCTTGGTATCGTTGAAAAAGGTGTGAATGATTTACAGACAGAGGCCGACAGGTCTGCAGAACGCTGCATTGTGGCTTCTCTTAAGGCTCAGTTTCCAGGGATTGTAACTATTGGAGAAGAAAGTGGAAAGAAATCAGAGATTGAGGTTAATCCTGACTGGATTGAGATGGGGCAGTCAGAGGATGTGCTAGAAGCCTGCAAGGATTTAAGTGAAGAGCTGTGCCAAATTGTACAAGATGATGTTGTGGTATGGGTTGACCCCTTGGATGGTACATCAGAATACACACAAGGCCTTCTTGAGCATGTTACCACATTGATAGGAGTTGGTGTCAAAGGAGTCGCCACAGCAGGAGTTATTCACCAACCTTTCTATAATCATCAAGCAGCTGCATTTGTACCTCGTGGTCACTCAATTTGGGGAATTGTTGGAGTAGGAGCATTTGGATTTGAACTGAAGGAACCACCACATGGAAATGTGATTGTTACAACAAGGTCACATGGAAGTGGTGCTGTTGGGGAAGCAGTAGATGCATGTGGTCCTACAGAAGTGATTCGAGTTGGAGGTTGTGGTCATAAGGTTGTTCTCATTCTGCATGGAAAAGCCAATGCCTATGTGTTTGCATCTCCTGGATGCAAGAAATGGGACACTGCAGCTCCAGATGCAATTCTTCAGGCTGCTGGTGGGTTGTTAACAGACATTCATGGGAACCGGTTAGAATATGGGGTAAATGTCCAACATAGGAATGCAGCAGGAGTGCTGGCAACTCCAGCTGGAGCTTGCCATGAATGGTATATTGAAAAGATCCCTGCCTCAGTCCATGACTCACTGCCAGTAGTAGCTGACACAAAGAAAATGGATGATCCTATGCACAAGCTGACAACTACTCCAACTTCCTCCACTAAACCTACAGAGAGTCCAGCCCCATTTATAGCCCAGGTAAATAAAGTTGTGATACAATAAGTCATAAGTTATATATCATAGTTTATTTAGTAAATTTGAGTATTATGTTTAAATTAAAATAACGTTACACAAGCATAGACCTCTAATGCACTTTATAAATCAACAAAAATTTGGCTGGGCCTTATAGATGAGGACATGGTACTAGTACAGTATTGAAGTGCTAAAAATCTTGTCAAGAGGCATGCCTTATAGATATTTCTTGAGTGGAGGGTGTGTCTCATACCCGGAGTGTACCTTATAAGTGTATCAGCATGGTATTTCAGTCTCACCAAACAGATTAGAAATGTTGAAAGATTTGATATTGACCATCTGCAGAAGAATAATGACAAATGTGTTGCAAGATATTTATGTCTAAAGTTATGATTGATTAATTGATCAATCAATCAAGTCTAGGGATATGCAAGTTTAAATATTTAATAAGTTACTAGTTTTGCTTCAAAGGAGTATAATTTATTTGTTGTTCTTTTCTTCTGTAGTTGACTGCTGCCTGTGTCTGTATAGCTGAGCGAGCTGGTGCTATAATTCGAGATGTGCTGCAGAAGGGCGAACTCGGTATCGTTGAAAAGGGTGTGAATGATTTACAGACAGAGGCCGACAGGTCTGCGGAACGCTGCATCATAGCTTCTCTTAAGGCTCAGTTTCCAGGGATTGTAACTATTGGAGAAGAAAGTGGAAAGAAAACAGAGATTGAGGTTAATCCTGACTGGATTGAGATGGGCCAGTCAGAGGATGTGCTAGAAGCCTGCAAGGATTTAAGTGAAGAGCTGTGCCAAATTGTACAAGATGATGTTGTGGTATGGGTTGACCCCTTGGATGGTACATCAGAATACACACAAGGCCTTCTTGAGCATGTTACCACATTGATAGGAGTTGGTGTCAAAGGAGTCGCCACAGCAGGAGTTATTCACCAACCTTTCTATAATCATCAAGCAGCTGCATTTGTGCCTCGTGGTCACTCAATTTGGGGAATTGTTGGAGTAGGAGCATTTGGATTTAAACTGAAGGAACCACCACATGGAAATGTGATTGTTACAACAAGGTCACATGGAAGTGGTGCTGTTGGGGAAGCAGTAGATGCATGTGGTCCAACAGAAGTGATTCGAGTTGGAGGTTGTGGTCATAAGGTTGTTCTCATTCTGCATGGAAAAGCCAATGCCTATGTGTTTGCATCTCCTGGATGCAAGAAATGGGACACTGCAGCTCCAGAAGCGATCCTTCAGGCTGCTGGTGGGTTGTTAACAGACATTCATGGGAACCGGTTAGAATATGGGGTAAATGTCCAACGTAGGAATGCAGCAGGAGTGCTGGCAACTCCAGCTGGAGCTTGCCATGAATGGTATATTGAAAAGATCCCTGCCTCAGTCCATGACTCACTGCCAGTAGTAGCTGACACAAAGAAAATGGATGATCCTATGCACAAGCTGACAACTACTCCAACTTCCTCCACCAAACCTACAGAGAGTCCAGCCCCATATATAGCCCAGGTAAACAAAGTTGTGATACAATAAGTGTTATATATCATAGTTTATTTAATAAATTTGAGTATTATGTTTAAATTAAAATAACGTTATAACACATGTATGAGGAGTGGCTCATACTTAAGCATAGACCTCTAATGCGCTTTATAAATCAACAAAAGTTTGGCTAGGCCTTATAGGTGAGGACATGGTACTAGTACAGTATTGAAGTGCTAAAAATCTAGTCAAGAGGCATGCCTTATAGATATCTCTTGAGTGGAGGGTGTGTCTCATACCCAGAGTGTACCTTATAAGTGTACCTTATAATTTCAGTCTCACCAAACAGATTAGAAATGTTTTGTCGAAAGATTTGATATTGACCATCTGCAGAAGAATTATGACGAATGTGTTGCAAGATATTTATGTCGAAAGTTATGATTGATTAATTGATCAATCAATCAAGTCTAGGGTTCCTTTATGGCCCCCGGACGTAAAACTAAACAAACAAACAATAGGGTTATGCAAGTTTAAATATTTAATAAGTTACTAGTTTTGCTTCAAAGGAGTAAAATTTATTTGTTATTCTTTTCTTCTGTAGTTGACTGCTGCCTGTGTCTGTATAGCTGAGCGAGCTGGTGCTATAATTCGAGATGTGCTGCAGAAGGGCGAACTCGGTATCGTTGAAAAGGGTGTGAATGATTTACAGACAGAGGCTGACAGGTCTGCAGAACGGTGCATCGTAGCTTCTCTTAAGGCTCAGTTTCCAGGGATTGTAACTATTGGAGAAGAAAGTGGAAAGAAAACAGAGATTGAGGTTAATCCTGACTGGATTGAGATGGGGCAGTCAGAGGATGTGCTAGAGGCCTGCAAGGATTTAAGTGAAGAGCTGTGCCAAATTGTACAAGATGATGTTGTGGTATGGGTTGACCCCTTGGATGGTACATCAGAATACACACAAGGCCTTCTTGAGCATGTTACCACATTAATAGGAGTTGGTGTCAAAGGAGTCGCCACAGCAGGAGTTATTCACCAACCTTTCTATAATCATCAAGCAGCTGCATTTGTGCCTCGTGGTCACTCAATTTGGGGAATTGTTGGAGTAGGAGCATTTGGATTTGAACTGAAGGAACCACCACATGGAAATGTGATTGTTACAACAAGGTCACATGGAAGTGGTGCTGTTGGGGAAGCAGTAGATGCATGTGGTCCAACAGAAGTGATTCGAGTTGGAGGTTGTGGTCATAAGGTTGTTCTCATTCTGCATGGAAAAGCCAATGCCTATGTGTTTGCATCTCCTGGATGCAAGAAATGGGACACTGCAGCTCCAGAAGCAATCCTTCAGGCTGCTGGTGGGTTGTTAACAGACATTTATGGGAACCGGTTAGAATATGGGGTAAATGTCCAACGTAGGAATGCAGCAGGAGTGCTGGCAACTCCAGCTGGAGCTTGCCATGAATGGTATATTGAAAAGATCCCTGCCTCAGTCCATGACTCACTGCCAGTAGTAGCTGACACAAAGAAAATGGATGATCCCATGCACAAGCTGACACCCCAAGTTCATCAAACACCTACAATTGCATCATCAGTCGACGGGAATGGAAACATTGCTGACATGATCATGCAGCCAGAGAATGGTGAAATGTCATTTGAAGTTGATAGGAAATTACAACTCCCTGGTCATTCCGGAACGGCAACCATTGCCATTACATATTCCTTCCCAGCTGGGCAGCAAAAGGTATTTCAAAATTCATTAATCCCTTCAAAAACGATTATATCAACTTGATGTGACTTTTGTTGCTGGTAGATGTTAAGTAAATTGTTGGTAGAGATTAGGTATATCTTATAAATGTCTTTGGTATATGCTTATGTGACCTGAGAAAAGTTGCAATCAATGATTTCCTCAATTGTTTATTTGCATATTGCATGAATTATTTAAATTTAACAGCTTATGTGCAAAGTACAGATATACAAACCACCATTTCCTTGCCATGAATGTGGTTTAAGCTGTAGAAATGCCATTTAACAACCATTCCTCATTCACCTGCCACCATTTCCTCTTACTAAAGGAGGGACATCCAAAGCCCGGTACGCCATACGAGGGAAATACTTTCACTGCCTACCTGCCAAACACACAAGATGGTCGACATGTATTGCAGCTTCTCAGACAAGCATTTGACCTTGGGATGACCTTTACTGTCCACCATAGTATACTGGGAGAAGATGACCTTGGGAAGATCACATGGGCCGACATTCCACATAAAACCTCCATCGATGGAGGAATCGAGAGGTAGGTCAAACCACTCACTCTAGGTCGATGATTATTTTTTAAAATCAAATGAGATTTAATTTCATCTTAGATAATTTTTGGACATTGACATATTGGGGGAAAATGTACTTAGAATACTAAGCACTGGCACTTAGAATACTATGCAATAGGTGATTTAAGTGTTCCGCACATTGCTCTGTTAGTAAAATATTTAAAACGATATTTCTGATTCAACCTTCTCTCCAACAGGAATGGCTACCCAGACGAAGGATATGTCGATACACTGAGGTATCTACTACAAGCAAAAGGACTCAATGTTGAGCCACCTCAGCCATTTGATGGATAATGCATGCAATAGTTGTGATATCTTATAACCCTACACCTTGAACATTACGATTCAGTGTTTGGTACTGGAATGAACTAAACTCGGATTTATATATATAGAGATAGATTTTGAGTAGGATGTGCTACAGATATTTAGCTGGAAACTTAGAAGCACTACAGGCCCACAGGTGTTTAGCAAGAAATATGTTGTTCCAAAAGAGGAGTGGGCAACCCTATAGACAAGGTATTCTGAGATTCTAATTATTCATTTACAATGCAGTTATTGCCTCTGATATTTTCTTTTTGCAATATTTTGATCATTTGTAAATATCATACATTGATTTATCAATTTACTATGTAAATAAACAATATGGAATGAGCAAGTGAAGATTGTTTACTCTTAAAAGGTCTGGAAGATATGCCTTTTAGATTAACAAATACATAATAAAATAATCATCATGTCTCAATTGATAGCATTTTGATTTTATGGACTGATTTAATCATGTGTTATATGGAATGTTCCCAGAACAATGTGCCTGAAATTCCTAGTTACGGACAAACCATTATGATGCATACATGTTATGTAAAAACAAACCGCAAGCTACATTTTTTACCTGATAAATATGGCGTCAAAGAATAAGCCTGACAGGTAGAAAATTGTCTGTGATTTCTTTATCTGTGATCAGAGCTAAATCGTTTATATATGACATTATGTGACTCGTGTATCGTACACTATATATTCAGTAGAATATCACTTCATGCAAATACTATTTTCATATTACCTCACGCCAGATTCTTTGTATATTACCGTATAGTGTATTTCGAGACTATCAACTGTAGACCCAAAGATTATGAATAAAGAATTCATTAAAAAAATTAAGCAAAAGTGTACGGTCGGCCCCTTTTTGCTAGGGTCGGTGGGGTGACTGGAAACAACCCCCCCCCCCTTTTTTTTTCTTTTTTTTTTTTTGGCCTTGGATTTGAATTTTGCTAGCCTATCGTAGATGAACATTTAAGTAATTTAGCATTGACAGAAAGCAACGTTTCTATGGACACAGCCGAATGTGCTTCTTTTTAAGAAATAAACTGGGAAGAAATTGTCAAGAATTCAAGACGTTTTCCTTTTAGTGTTTACTTAGATACGTAATGGATTCCATGCTAGGGCCGGGACCGAGTGTATCTTGAGGTACCAGGTATACCAGTCACATGGATATGTCCCTCAAATTAACAATGCTACTTATTTACAGCCATTTTAAAACGTGTGTTAAAATAGGCTTATTATAGAATGAGCTAAAGGTCTCTTCCAGGGTTACATGTCGGTTAGCCCCTCAAGCATATGGCCACATGTTACTTGGCCCCCTGTCATTTGGCCGCAATGCATTTAGCCACAAAACAATTTGGCCCCCATGTCTTTTGGCCAAAATACTTTAGCCCACCTTATTTTTCCTAACCATACATCATCATATATCATCATACATCATCCATACATCATTATAGGCCTATATCATCATACATCATCAAACATCACCCAGTATGTCATCATATGTCACCATACATCATTAGTACGTCATCAGTGACTCCAGTACATTATCAATGACCCCAGTACGTCATCAGGGTGTCCAGTACGTCATCAGTGCATCCAGTACGTCATCAGTGCCTCCAGTCAACATTGTAACCATCGTACGTCATCGAATGTCATCATACGTCATCGATGACGTATGATGATGTACAATGGTTACAATGTTGACTGGAGGCACTGATGACGTACTGGATGCACTGATGACGTACTGGAGGCACTAAGGTTGCGGCCTGGTGACAGGGGGCCTTATGACATAGGGGTCAAATGAATGGGGGCCAAATGACAGGGGGCTAAAGGGAAGAGGGGCCAAATGACTGGAACCCCTCTTCCAGTGGCGGATCCGTGACTTTGAAAAGGAAGGGACGCAGCCCAAAATAACCTATTGCACCTGTTGTTTTGAGAGTAAAATTTAGGGTCTAAACTGCGAATGAACTTAGCTAATGGCAAGATGGAGAAAACGCCCCCCCCCACTTGGTGTCTTATTGTAGGACTGAGTTTCATAACAAAGTAGCCCACATGGATAAATTATAGAATATAATATAATGTGGGTCAAGTCGCCAGAAAGCAGTAGATTTTGTGTTTTTGGGCCATTTTGGACTTTTATGAGTCTGGAGAAAGAAGTTTTGAACCAATTTTGTCTTACATAGACTCATTTGATAGAGGACACCTAGGGCTCTCAGAAAGATGTAAATTTGTGGTCATCCATCAAAAACTCTCAGACTTATAGCCTGCCGAAGTGGAAAAAAAAGGCCAAATTTGTTCTTTTTTACTTTTCGTATTTTTTACAAGTGTCCTGTATTAAATAAAGAACATCTAGAGTATCCCAAAGTTATTTTTTGTATTGTATATGATCCTAGGTATCATTTTCATGAGGTTTGGACACGTTACTGAGTGAGAATTTTTCATAATGTGTCTTTGAAAATGGAAATCTGTTATTTGTAATTTCCGGTACCTAAATCTAAATCAGTTATAAAACATGGAAAAAATTGAGCTTCAAAATCTTTGTTATACCCATATGAAGATTCCTATTGTCCCCTCCTTTGGTGAAAAAATTGTGTGTCTATCTGCAATTGTTGCCATGTGACAGCAGCTTATGTGAAATAATTCTGATAAAAGTACCGGACGTTACGTAACGTCCAGTACTTTTATCAACATGTAAGGGGCAGTCTACTTTGCATGTATAACTCAATTTTTTGTCCCATTTTATAATTGAAGTCAATTATAGACATATTTGCCTTGTTATTTCATGTGTTTGTTATTCATAATAGGACATTCCTATATTACTCAGAGCAACTTTAATTACCTCCATATTTCATCATTTTGGTACCGGACGTTACATGACACAAAACAAGCGATAAAAATGGAACCGAACATCCTAAGTCGGTATTTTTTGGTTTTCTGAGCTGAAGGGATGTCCCTTCACAACTTTGTTAAGGTTATATAAATCAATTAGAAAAACAATTTTTCAGGCCCTTCAAGGGCAAAATCTTACACTTTCTGACGACCTGACCCATATTCTTGATCATAACCACATGAACGCATCACATTTCAACAATCAAGTCAAAGACCATACTCTTTTGGAAACACTTTATATACAAATTATACAATGGCTGGTCGTCTGTATTCGGGTATTCGTGGAGGGAAGTTTTTTATTCCGGAAAACTTTGTGAGGCAGAAATTTCCACCCGAGCTGGCGGTTGATTCGGCATGTGTGGAATAGGGTCATATAGAATACAGTCCAGAAAATGGTAGGCAACTGTGGCGTAGTTGGGAGAGTCATATATATGTGTATAAGATATGGGCATTAGTTACAGTATGTGTTGTTTGGTAAATGTTGTGTATATATATTATAAAACTAGTAAGGTACAGAGGGATGACAAACCTCCAGAAAATGATGTTCAGGAAAAGATATATATACTCACATTTAGAAAGCCAAAAAGCAGTTGTCTGGGGTTATGAATATTGCCATAAGTGTGATGAAAGGAACATTTTCCAACATGTTTATATCTTAGTATATCATACAAATATGCTTCAGCATCTTTTGTAACAATACATGATTTGCAAAGATGTACAGATTCTGCTCAGATATATGTATTCGTTGTCCGATCACCACTTTACAGGATATAAGGCAGCATGCCAATATAGGCTTATAAGTATTTAGCAAGATTCCGACCTGGCACCCTGCAACATAGTACTAACAGGAATTCCCTTAGATAAACCTTGCAGTTTATCCTCTTCAGTGAACACCGTGGGAGGTCTAATGATTTACAAATGGTATCATAATATATGTCGATTTGGGTACAGTGGATATGGGAATTGAGAAGCTGCCCATCCACATAATACTCTGTTGTAGCCACTGTCTGCAACACCGTTATCTAGGTAATAGAAAACTTAGCTCACTCCAAATTGTATCTGATAGCCCGGAGTGATATATATGAACACACATTCTCCTGCCATGATATCTTCAGAAGGTATCCCAATTATATTTAATCAGTTATTGTGACATAATTAGGGCTGTTTCCACCATAATGTTCACACGTTCCACCATTTATATATATATATATATATATATATATATATATATATATATATATATATATATATATATATATGACCTTGCTCCTCTTCACAGAAGGGATAGAAAAGTCAATGTCGAATAACACACGGCAATAATCGAGGCAGTGATCAATGTCCAGCCTATGTCTGCTTATTCTAATGTAAAATAACTCATCTCTTATTTGGTATGCAAGTGTGGAATGGTGAGTGTGGGATTATCTCCCAGTATTATTCGTACAAGGTTGATGTCTTATCAACAGGTTCATATTCTGATTCACATGTCCACAACACACTAACTGTACAATAAAAGGCCACTGTGTAGAGAAGCCATCTAACCCACTGTACGCCAATAAAGGAAGTGTTCTCTGTTTGGTCCTATATCACAGGTGTATGGGTGGACATTCATTTAGACATTTTATGGCGAGGGTCAAGAGATATTATGTCAAATGCACACTTGCCATTCTGATTCCTGGCAAACAGGAAAAATTGCCATTTCAGAGGACAACCGAACGTATGACATTTCATATTTCTGGGAATGTCAGCTTTGAAAATTAGAATGTCGCGATCATAGTAGCTCATATTGCTATAAGCTATCCCAATAGCTTTATTTGATGTCTAAAATAAGAGAAATCCTCCATAAACCATTCCAAGACATTGTCCATTTACCTGCTAGTAGGTCAATCGTAAAACATTTCTCTTGGCCCTCACCTGGTCAGCTGTTTACACTATGAGTCCACCCATTTTTATTGCACCCCAAACTTCAAATAAAGTCCCACTGTGCACCAATCAACCCTACTTTCTAACCATGCCCCTGTAGACACACATACATACCATCTCTAATACCAAACCACCCATATAGTGCCCTCTGTCGTCACATGTTCCAGCCAGGACCAGCAGGGTCAATGGGACTTGGAGACTCGTCTATATTGTGTGCTCCTAATCTCTTATATGGAGATCCTTTACTGACATTATTATCTGCCTTAATCTTCTTAATCTCCTCCACGGCAGGCACACTTGGCCATTGGTAGCCAGCCTCCTCCAAGAGGAAGTTACTGACTAAGTTACACAGTTTCTCCCTGTTCTGTTTGTCCTTGATAAATGGCATAACGGCCTCAGTGTCACGACTGCCCACCAGGGTTTCAGTTTGCACCACCAGTTGGCTCTTCTGCTGGTCAGTCAGTGACCGCAACACATGCAGCATTTCCGCGAATGCCTCATCGTAGTGCTTCATGTGGTATGCCTTGCTGCCAGCTGTGGGCGACAAAAGGAATATGGATGAAATGTGCAAAAAGATGAAAACAGTGCGTGAAATTAAAAGGGTGCTAATTTACAACTAGTTAATTTTACAAATATAGATGCAACGTTTGGTATTATTGTATATATCGAACCATGGATAATATACCGTTTCATGTGTGCAGTGTTTAAGGTAAGGCAACATTGAGTTGCTCAGTTTTACATTTTTCACATTGTTTACTGACCTACACCTGCTCCTATAACGAGTCCTATAGGGCCGCCGAGCACCGTGCCGGCCAGCACTGCCCCTGTCACCAGCCCAACCCTCTTCAGCCGCGCTGAAAGGTAGAGAGAGCCATTAGTGGCATAAGTAAGTATCCAGTAAGGAACCTTTTCAGACATGAATTCATAAAGACACAATCATGAATTTGCAGCACTCCATGTACACAAACAGTCGCATCTCAGACGGTTGGTTATGGTGCGCCACGATATGAACTGGGAGGGCCAGGGTCAAAATCCACTTTCTGTATACTTCTTACATTTTCTCCCGAGCGCAGCGAGACGCTACAAACTTAATGTTACAGGACAGTTCAGTGGTGCTAAGCTATTGGCATTTATTCAAGTTAATTATTTTATTTCGCTTTTCCACTACATACCTACTCTGCCGCTCGAAATTAGGTACCCGCCAGAACAATGATCTATAATTGAGAAATGGTTCATTTAATGCATACAGGAGAACCGCCGAGATTGATTCTAGAAGCGGAGACAGATGAATAGTTTGATTGAGTAGCTCTTTTGTGATTGGTCTGTGATAGTGCTAAAATACTATTTGTATTAGAGTATTGACCCTTTAAATCCATTTTATGTACATAAGTGATTGTTTCTACGACCGCCTTTAATGGCATTTCAATCATTGAATTCCAGTCGTGAGCACATGCCTGGCGAATGGTAATCTATTTTCTATTATTTATTTAATAGCCCTCAGAATCGGCTCGTGATCCGATTATAGATTCTATAAAAGCCAGGGTGAAACTATACTCATTGGTGTTAATCTATAGGTAAACGCTGTAACATTCTGGACGCATAGCGCTTTAAATTAATGCACTCTGCCCATTTGGCATATGTAGTAAATACAGCTATGGTCAGGAGTACTGTCCAGTACTGCATTTATATTTCATGATGACCCTACAGTCTTGGTACACTTTTGAAGGATCAGAATGATGCACCAATGCAGTGCTGATACGTAATCTTGCCAGCACTGCATCAGTGAATCATGAATACAAAGGGACCTAAGCTTCAGCCTTGAGGTACCATGCGGTCCATAAAGGGCCAACAGGTGGACATAAACGAATGGTTTACATTATTCATGCAAGTGTAATGAGAGTTCTGGGAAGTCCGTTGACATTTCGTGAGTAATACTACATGTATATGCAACGTTCTAGTTGACCTTTACCTTTTCAATTGATTTGAGTCCACGTTTAATTGTGGATGTATGAAGGGCAGACCTCCGTCTGCATGTACGCTGATATCAGTGTGTAATAAGTACATTCAAAGTAGGTATGGATATTTAAAACCTGAATCTACAATCCATTATGTACATCACAAATACTTATATTATGTGGATAATGAGTATGTGAACTATTCTAAAGTCGGTCGAATAAAGTTATCACTATTCTACCGATCTTAATCTTTACCGATTATAGTCCATCGATTAGCAATGACAAACCTGTCCCCGTAAAATATATGTATGAAGTGAGTTCTCCACCAAAGCTGAACCCCAATTAATAGACTTGATTTTGTACAACTGTATGAAATATGAAAATGCTGACAGTGTCATATGTCAGTCGGTGGAAAGTATTTTATGTGGAGGACCTGGAGAACCCTATCATGTACATACACGAACTGTTAAACGAGTAAAAGAATGAATTTCACAAACGTATTAAGCCTGGCCTGACTTTCCCGAAATTTTATCCAAGACCCCTCGAGTAGTCTTAGATCGAAGAGGTGTGGGAAGCATTTACAGAGTGCGTGTGTGTATTTGGCAGGGGGGGGGGGGGTCAGACATATAGGTTGTATTATAAGACCTCTTCTGGGGCTGGTCAAAAGTAGGGGAGAATACCTGATCCCCCTCCCCTTGCTACGCCCATGGATCATTTTAGACATGTAACTTTTGCACACATAGAGATACCTACTTAAATGCAATGCCTTGGTGTCTGGGCTCTCCAATGCAGCTACCAGGGTCTGGAAGTAGGCCTGAGTGTGGATGTTGGACTGCAGGAACGACATAGTTAGATGCCTGGTTGTAGTCCGCTTAATGCTCTCCCATTGCTAAATTCTGTAAGAGATCAAAAGACACCTTTCATGTTACATGCTCTGAAAATCTAAGCCAGAGATTGGTCGGATTTCTTTTACTATTTTCATTTTATTTATAGAATATTTCTGTTTTAGATTTATTATAAAATTACGTAGGTATTTTACGTATCCTAGATTTGACTCACGACTCAAAGACATGATTCATTACTCATGGTAGCAACTCATCTACCACTAAAGGAACCCCGAAATAGTTCCAAATCATCTTAGAATGGCGGTTTTCGCAGAATGAGATCATACTTTCTAGGTTAGATACTGTTATGCTAGGGTTTATTTAACAAGACAGGGGGTTATAATAGATGCATTAGACTACCATCATATCACCTAAAACAATCACACTAATGGAAATTGCCGAGATTTGCCTTCAACATCTCAAAAAGCAAGACTTTAGTGCAGCCTTGGAAATGGCAATAATGGCATCTGGAAAGTCTAATAAGGCTGTTTGCATTCTGTCATTCCGTTGAACAACATCAAATGGCTGTCCACTGGTAAAACACATGCCGGGTTCTACTTTCTCTGATTCCCTCCTTCCTCCGTCAGACGCAGCTGAATATCCCATATTGAGCTGCTCGCTTCAAGGGCTGCTTACAATTATGAGTGGCTCCTCTTAGTAACAGAAATATCCAGGTTAATCTGTCAACATTGAGCCTATGCATATTATTTAAGTCTTCTTTGGTCACAATAACTGTGCATTATTTCGATCCTCTTTCTCCCTGAGAACAGGTGAGGTGGATCTCTCACATGTAATAGATGTAGTGTAGCTTTGTGATCCCGAGACTCTATGTTCTCTCCTATAAATAGTACGTGGTCCATGTTTTATCTCAGGTATATATGTCACAGTAGAAAAGAAAAGAAAAACATATCATTGCTTGATAAACGAGACTGTCGCATTAGAACCACTTTATTATAGAACCACTTGACTTTAATACAAAGTTCAGCTTACCCTCCCTCTGCGAGTTGCTCCTCGTAGTTAATCTCTAAGTTAAAGTAAGTTCATCTCATTTCCACAGTAAGGTTATGAATCCTCTCGATTTCTACACATTCATTTGTCCAGTAACCAATGTGGAAGAAATATAGACAACTACAAAGATCCGATAGGATTATGAGTCGCTTGGAAAACAGAGGCAGTCCCTGGAGGAGGCCCAGAGGGTGTCTGGTGGGTGGTGGTCACTTGTCCGTATAGTGTTGTTGTTGTGAGCTGTTCTAGCAGGAAGCAGTAGTTATTGCCTGCAGTGTTGGGGGAGGCTGTATTTATAGGGCTGTAGCAGGTCAGCTATTAGATTGGGTCAGTTTGTTCCACGTAGATGGCACTAAACTCAAACGCCAAATGAACCTTGTCAGGAGTTTGATCACTGTTAATAAATCACTGTTCATTCAGTGTTCTGTGCCTGCACCGAAAGTGTCACATTCAAATTTATGGTTGTAAATAGTGGAAGGGTGTTCAGCTCACATGCACGTCAATCTCCAACATAATAAAGAAAATAAGGCCCGAACTACCATGTCCTGGTACTTACACCCATAGTTCACTAGGCCTCTGTTGCAAAAATTCATTTTCCTATATGAATTTCTGCGACAGAGGCCTAGTGGACTATGGGTGTTAAGAACATAATGTGGGCATGTGGGAGAGGGCGGGCAAGGGGCTGTAGCACCGAATGGTCTATCTGGCAACGTTGATTGAATGTTGAACTGATATCTGTGCCAACTGCGTCAATAGGCCTACATCATTTTCATGTTGAAAACAACATAGGTTTAACCAAGGATTTCCTTTTATAATACACCTTTTTTCTCATAGACGATTCGAGATAAGATTGTTATGGCTTCATTAATGATTATAATAATAGCTTTTATTGACAACAAAGGGTGAGGTCATTGCTGACCCATGTGTCATACAGTAAGTCTACTACAATAATGTATATATACACTCTATGTTCTACAGACTACATGCATAGTATACAGTACTACAGAACTAAGTCTATGAAAACAGATAGTTATTGCCTGCAGTGTTGGAGGAGGCTGTATTTATAGGGCTGTAGCAGGCCAGCTATTAGATTGAGTCAGTTTGTTCCACCCAGATGACACTAAACTCAAACGCCAAATGAACCTTGTCAGGAGCTTGATCAATGTTAATAAATCAATATCTCTGTGCATTTCAACACTAAATCGCCATGTGAGATTCAACCTATAGTAGTGACCAATTCTCATTGACCTTCGCCCATGTCATACCATTACCCACACTTTCCTTTTGGACTGGACGGTAACCTAATGGGAATTAGCAAAAGCATGGCTATGTATGTAGGGGACAAGATGGAACCATAGCCAGGTTGGTCCATTCAGTACTATAGGCATATGTAGGGTGGGGTGGTGATGGAAGTAGTGCCCAGTGGTGGTGGACCCTTTGGGCAGTGTCAATAATCAATAGAAGGTACCCCCAGAAGGACGGACGGGGTATGGGGGCATGTAGAGGAGTTAGGGTGGAGTGGGTATCCACACGCCAACACTCCCATCCCGTCAGTATTCCGTCACCAGGCTGTCCCACCAGCCTGCCTGAGGCACTCCCCATCCCTCCTAAATGTGATTCGCTCCTTCTACACCTTCACCTCCCTTCCTTCCGTTTCACATTTTGTCCACACTCTCTCTCTCTCTCTCTCTCTCTCTCTCTCTCTCTCTCTCTCTCTCTCTCTCTCTCTCTCTCTCCCTCTCTCTTTCTCTCTCTCTCTCCTCTCTCTATCTACTGTCTCTCCCACCTGTCTGCCCCCTCCCCCCCATTCCCAGTCACACTTCCAGTCATCCATCTTCCTATCACACATCAATAGTGCTAGTAGTACTGTTGGGTTGTACTTGAGGGTGAAAGCCACCCAATAAAGGAGAACGGGTCAATGCTGCCCTGGTCTAACAAATAGACACTGCAGAAAATTGGGATTTATTTGGTGATGAATTGAGCCAATTCCTTCCTGGACGCACGTGTAATACTTGTGTTCACTAGTCCAGAGGACTATCTTGTTCCGCGTCTTTCGTGACCTTTAATCCTCCTTCTCACGATCAAAAGAGGTTAATGCCAGCGTCTGTCCAGTCTGCAATATAATTTCCTGTCCTATTCAACCATTGGAAGCAAGTATATATTCACTGCTGTCTAAACAGGCCCGCTGGCTACATGACAGTCTGTTGCTGGTTCTGGTGGTGTGAACCGATAACAACTGAGAAGATGGGACAAGCTTTGCCCTGGAATTAGAGGTTACCCCGGGAATGAATGGTATCTCTTCTCGATAGAGGAAAATGTGGTGGACCCACTGGATATGGTTCTAGACTCCGAAGTCTATATTCTGGCATACATTTGGATGAATGGTTATAAATATTATTGGTGTAAATAAGTTTAAACAATGGGCGATCCCTGTAACATGGTATATGCAATACGATTATTTTGATACACGGCAAAATATAGTTTGATTGAATTTACACATGTTGGCTGTCTGCCAATTATGAACACTGACACGCATTTGACTTTTTATACTAGCAACACTGTGGGTTTCAGCTCGAAACATGTCCGATGTTGTTGTGTGAGAATTCATGCAAAATATTTGGACCACTGGTCCCATTTTTTTCTACAGTCCGAGAGTCTGCACGCGGGCACACAGTGAAACTAAAAGTTGATCGTTTTTTCAGATTCAATTGCATGATCAGTAATGAAAATACGCTATAGGTCGAATCCCACTTGGTGGAAAATGGCTCAAAGACATCTGCGATTTTTAATTAAACTGTTGTGATTTTGGGACCTATCCCAAATTCGCCAGGGATGTAACTACAGCAGGGAGTATAGGTCGAATCCCACGATGCAATTTTGGCTGAAAAGTTTCTGCAATTTAGTCATCTGTTGCAATCTGGGGCCCTGTCCTTATATTGCAAGACCTATAACGGCTACGGGGGGCTTTAATGGCAAGAAATCCCTTGTAGATTCGCACTGAAGTTAAGATCTTTATATTTAGATATTTTTCCTTGCTTTAGCAAAAAGTTTCTGCAATTTACAGAATTCCATTGCAATTTACAGAAATGTGGATAAAGTCACTGATGAATAGGGATGTGTGTTCACTTCAACTTGCAATCCAAGTCCCCCTATGCAATCTAAACTTGCCCCATACCCTGCAATTTGTGTGCAAATGTCTGTATAAATTACACACAGAGTTCAATTTCAGTCTCATTCTGCACTGTGCTTGCCTACAACAGCTTGCAAATTCAATATCAAGGAGAATGGTATTGTAATTTAACGTGGCTTACAGATCTACATTGCAAGGGTGAAGGGTCAGTCTAATTGCAACAGTCGGATTTGTAAAATGCAATGGCATGTTAGAAGCCTTGCAATTTGCAATAAAGGCAAGTCTCCCTATTTGCAAGAGTTCCCAAATTGCAAGAACTTTCCAGGGTTAGATTGCATCGTGGGATTCGACCTAAAAGAACACAAGCAGGGACACACGCACTCTTATGTGAATTTAGGCCAGAGAAGATATAATGCACAGACCTATAAAGATCAACAAAGGCAAAGTAACCCAAAGAGTACATGAGAAAAGGAATAGTGTCCTTGTGCTCTATACAACCTTGTATATATTGACGCACAGGGACGAAATTGACTGCATGAATATGCCCTGACATGCCCGATCAAAACCGCTTAGGGAATAAGTTTGTATAGGTTTTTTCAGAGTTTGAATATCTCTGAAACTAGGGAAAACCCTGATAATAAAGGCTTCCATCGATGAAGGTTAATCACCGAGCCAGTGTTTTATCAAACTCACAGCTTGTACGTTCAGAATATTGCATTGGTATAATATATGCACTACGATGCAGAAAATATTCTATTCTGCAAGAGACTGGTAACAGGTTAGAGGGCTAACTCTCTATGCATTGCATGTCCCTGATACCCTAATGCCCCACTGTGCAATTGCATTGGTCAGCGTGCCGATTGCATGCCTTTGGTTTAGTGGTTGTATTATCATTGATTTGCCTGCAGCCTGCAGACATTTGGGTCTGTGAAGGTAAGCCCCACGGTCAGCCCGATGCCCTATACCACATAGGATTGTAACAAGTTCATTGTGGTACTGGAGATTTAGCTAGATGAACTAGGAGTGAGACTTAAGGACACGTATAGAGAATTGTATGTTGGAAGTACACGTATAGAGAATTGTATGTTGGGTGATTCACGAATTACGAATAAAGTTGGGAAAAAAACCCATAAAGGTCGAATCCCACAATGCAATCTAACCCTGGAAAGTTCTTGCAATTTGGGAACTCTTGCAGATAGGGGGACTTGCCTTTACTGCAAATTGCAAGGCTTCTAACATGCCATTGCATTTTACAAATCCGACAGTTGCAATTAAACTGACCCCTCACCCTTGCAATGTAGATCTGTAAGCTGCGTTAGATTGCAATGCGATTCTCTTTGATATTGAATTTGCAAGTTGTTGTAAGTAAGCACAGTGCAGAATGAGACCGAAATTGAACTCTGTGTGTAATTTATACAGACATTTTACATACAAATTGCAGGGTATGGGGCATGTTTAGATTGCATAGTGGGACTTGGGTTGCAAGTTGAAGTGAACACACATCCCTATTTGTCTATGACTTTATCCACATTTCTGTAAATTGCAAGCAAATTCTGTAAATTGCAGAAACTTTTCACTTAAGCGATGGAAAATATCTGAATATAAAGATTGTAACTTCACTGGAAATCTACAAGGGATTCCTTGCCATTAAAGCCCCCCGTAGCCGTTATAGGTCTTGCAATATAAGGAGAGAGCCCCAAATTGCAACAGATGACTAAATTGCAGAAACTTTTCAGCCAAAATTGCATGGTGGAACTTGACCTTAAAACATTGGGATCCTTGGAAATGAAATGGCTTGCTCAAGATTCGATAAAACACTTCATATCATAACGTTTCATCAACATGATAATTGACAGTGACAGGATAACAATGTGAAGGTCGAATCCCATGATGCAATTTTGGCTGAAATGTTTCTGCAATTTAGTCATCAGTTGCAATCTGGGGCTTTGTCCTTATATTGCAAGACCTATAATGGCTACGGGGGTAATGGTAAGGAATCCCTTGTAGATTTGCACTGAAGTTAATATCTTTATAGGTCGAATCCCACGATGCAATCTTACCCTGGAAAGTTCTTGCAATTTGGGAACTCTTGCAGATAGGGGGACTTGCCTTTACTGCAAATTGCAGGGCTTCTAACATGCCAAATTGCATTTTACAAACCCGACTGTTGCAATTAAACTGACCTCACCCTTGCAATGTAGATCTGTAAGCTGCGCTATATTGCAATGCCATTCTCCTTGATATTGAATTTGCAAGCTGTTGTAAGTAAGCACAGTGCAGAATGAGACCAAAATTGAAATCTGTGTGTAATTTGTACAGACATTTTGCATATGAATTGCAGGGTATGGGGCAAGTTTAGATTGCATAGTGGGACTTGGGTTGCATGTTGAAGTGAACACACATCCCTATTTGTCCATGACTTTATCCACATTTCTGTAAATTGCAAGCGAATTCTATAAATTGCAGAAACTTTTCACTTAAGCAAGGGAAAATATCTAGATATAAAGATCTTAACTTCAGTGCAAATCTACAAGGGATTCCTTGCCATTAAAGACCCCCGTAGCCGTTATAGGTCTTGCAATATGAGGAGAGAGCCCCAAATTGCAACAGATGACTAAATTGCAGAAACTTCTCAGCCAAAATTGCATCGTGGGATTCAACCTTATATTTAGATATTTTTCCTTGCTTAAGCAAAAGGTTTCTGCAATTTACAGAATTGCCTTGCAATTTACAGAAATGTGGATAAGGTCACTGACAAATAGGGATGGGTGTTCACTTCAACTTGCAACCCAAGTCCCACTATGCAATCTAAACTTGCCCCATACCCTGCAATTTGTATGCAAAATGCCTGTATAAATTACACACAGAGTTCAATTTCAGTCTCATTCTGCACTGTGCTTGCCGACAACAGCTTGCAAATTCAATATCAGAGAGAATGACATTGCAATCTAACACAGCTTACAGATCTACATTGCAAGGGTGAGGGGTCAGTACAATTGCAAGAGTAGGATTTGTAAAATGCAATGGCATGTTAGAAGCCTTGCAATTTGCAGTAAAGGCAATTCCCCCTATCTGCAAGAGTTCCCAAATTGTGAG
The DNA here is from genome assembly GCA_949317995.1 of Acholoe squamosa. NCBI lineage: Eukaryota > Metazoa > Annelida > Polychaeta > Phyllodocida > Polynoidae > Acholoe > Acholoe squamosa. The sequence continues at coordinate 43,851,525 of OX439043.1, forward strand.
AACTTTCCAGGGTTAGATTGCATTGTGGGATTCCACCTTCAACAAAACGAAACCTCAACAAGCAACAAGGAAGGTTGGTGTGGGTATAGAAATTTGAAGTAAAGGGAACTAACTGGCAATCTGCAGTTAGTGACTATTTACAGTACCAGCGTAATGACCACTTACCGTTGATATAATAATGTGGACATAGTGGCTCATATGGTGGCCTGCAGCGGGTTATCAGTTACAGTACATGTATATGATGGGGTTGACTGTGACGACCTGCAGTGAGTGGGGTCCCCGGGGTGAGGTCCCACTTACAGTGTTTGTGTGATATGGAGCAGGGTGCCTCAGATGGTGGCCTGCAGTGAGTGAGGTCCCACTTACAGTATCTGTGTGATAGGGAGCAGGGTGCCTCAGATGGTGGCCTGCAATGAGTGAGGTCACACTTACAGTGTCTGTGTGGTATGGGGCAGGGTGCCGGGGATGGTGGTGGCCTGCAGTGAGTGAGGTCCCACTTAGATGTCTGTGTGATATGGGGCAGGGTACCTGGGATGGTGGCAGCCTGCAGTGAGTGAGGTCCCACTTACAGTGTCTGTGTGATATGGGGCAGGGTGCCTGGGATGGTGGCAGCCTGCAGTGAGTGAGGTCCCACTTACAGTGTCTGTGTGATATGGGGCAGGGTGCCTGGGATGGTGGCAGCCTGCAGTGAGTGAGGTCCCACTTACAGTGTCTGTGTGATATGGGGCAGGGAACCTGGGATGGTGGCGGCCTGCAGTGAGTGAGGTCCCACTTACAGTGTCTGTGTGATATGGGGCAGGGAACCTGGGATGGTGGCAGCCTGCAGTGAGTGAGGTCCCACTTACAGTGTCTGTGTGGTATGAGGCAGGGTGCCTGGGATGGTGGCGGCCTGGGATGGCATGGTGCTTGAGATGGTGGTCTGCAATGAGATCCCACTGACTGTGTATGTGTGATATGGGGCATGGTGCTTCACATATAGTGGCCTGCAATGAGATCTCATGCACTTACAGTGTCTTTTGATAGGGCAGGGTGCCTTATATGGCAGCCTACAGGGCAATCTTGCCGCCAGAGGGATTTTAGTGAATACCTCACTCACGTTTGGGCATTATGGGTCCCCACATTCTGGGTAAGATTACTACACAATAGCTGCCTACATCTCACCATCGCTGCAAGCAGCAGCCAGAACTATTTTACCTAAAATCCCAGGCTGCCAGAGACGACTAACAGTAGTGGTCGTGGTGAGGCCAGATTGCCTGCAGGGGTTACAGGTATGTGTTGTGGAGCAGGATGCCTCAGATGGCAGCCTGCAGTGGGTCACCAGTCACAGGTGTGTGTGGCATGGGGCTAGCCTCATATGGCAGCCTATAACGGGTCTAGCACATTGCTAGTGTTAAGAAAATGAGCCAGATGGCTCAAGTAGTCGGGGGCTAACCCTACAATAAACCTCTTTGTATAGTTTACTTTGATGGTCTCATAGTCATGTACTATCTGTAGTTATTCCACGATTTCTGGGATTCTCAGTGCTTTTCTTGGATATTACCATACACATACCTGTCGATATTGCACACCCTGAAGGCTGTAAGATCACTTTTGCAAGGTGTGAGGTTATCCATGGATAACCTGCATGCCGTGCGGTTATCCATGGATAACCTGCACGCCTCTCATGTCCTTACATGTCATATGTTACATGTTAAAACCCACAAAATTTTCAAGGCCAGGGAAGGGCTCGAACCTGCAGTCTAAGATCCCTAGTCCAACTCCCTATGCAGTGCGCCACAGGGACTGACGAGAAATGCTTGGTTAGAACCATGTCTGGATATGATACAAAGCCCGGGGAGGTCACTCACATATAACTTCTATAGTTCAAAGTGTGAAAATCCCCAGCATTCTGGGTTGTGACCCCCCTAGCAAGCCTAGCCGGGCGCCGAGGTGTGTGTACCAATCGTGTATACATAACGCGGGACGCATTCAAAGAAACCCAAGCCGAGACGGGCGCCGAGGTGTGATACGCTGTGGTCTAGTGGTTAGCGCATTGCGCTCAGCCGTTAGAGGTAGGCGGGTCGAGTTCCGGTCCGGGCGCATCTTTTTTTCACCGTGTGCGCTGTCGCTGTCCGGTGCCGGGTGACGAGGTGTTTTTACTGATCGTGTACAAACACTGTTTTTCGCCGTGTGCCACTGCCATAACCGCGAGACGCATTCAAACAAAGCCAAGCCTAGCCGGGCGCCGAGGTGTGTGTACTGATCGTGTACATACATTTATAACCATGAGACGCATTCAAAGCAAGCCGAGACGGGGGCTGTCGCTGTCCGCTGCCGGGCGCTGAGGTGTATTTACCGATAGTGTACACACAATGGCTGGCTTCGAGTCCCAGGGAAGGGGAACAATTTTTGTTTTCAACTTGAATTTATTGGTATTTTATTGATTATCTATTGGTTTCGTGGAATAAAATAAGTAGTCAATGGATAATTCATGACTTATGTGTGTTAGCAAAGGCTAATTACACTCGGGCTATGCCCTCGTGTAATTATTGAACAAGTAATCAATGGATAATTTATGACGAGTGTGTGTAATTAGCCTTTGCTAACACACACGAGTCATGAATTATCCATTGACTACTTATTTTTTACCACGAAACCAATAAATAATCAATATAATACCAATAAATTCAAGTTGAAAACAAAAATTATTCCCCCTCCCCGGGACTTGAAGCCAGCCATAGTGTGTGTACAGGTACATACACCTCGGTGCCCGGCAGCGGACAGCGACAGCGCCCGTCTCAGCTAACCTTGGCAGCGGCACATGGCGAAAAATAGTGTTTGTACACGATTGGTACATACACCTCGTCGCCCGGCAGCGGACAGCGACAGCCCCAGCACACGGCGAAAAATAGTGTTTTACACGATCGGTACATACACCTCTTCGCCCGGCAGCTAAAGCTTTGAATGCGTCTGGCAGTTATGTTTGTGTATAATACACCTTGTCGCCTGGCAGCGGACAGCGACAGCGCACACGGTGAAAAAAGATGCGCCTGGACCGGGGCACGATCCGCGTACCTCATGCGGCTGAGCGCAATGCACTAACAACTAGACCACTGCGTCGCCTCCTTCAGCAGCCGTCTCAGCTTCATATCTTTGAATGTGAGTGACCGGGACTCGTCCCACCTACCTCTACTATCTAACCAAGCAAACACATACCGTCTCTCGTCAGTCCCTGTGGCGCAGTGCATAGGGAGTTGGATTTGGGATGTGAGACTGTAGGTTCGAGCCCTGCCCTGGCCTTGAAAATTTCATGGGTTTTAACATGTAACATATGACATGTAAGGACATGAGAGGCGTGCGGGTTATCCATGGATAACCCACACCGGGTGCAGGTTATCCATGGATAACCGCACGCCTTACAAAATTGATGTTACAGCCTACAGGGTGTGCAATATCGACAGATATGTGGATGGGAATATCCACCAAAAAGCACTGAGTAACCAAGAAATCGTGGTATAACCTTCACTTACACACGCGCATCATGAATTATCCATTGATTACTTGTTCAATATTCTGTAAAATTTATATCTATGGATAGCAAAAACCTTCAACTTCTACTAATTAAGCATATTATGAATCTAATACTTTAAATACAGGAGAAATGCAGCTTTGAGATTTAAATAAGAGGCAACATGTCACCCACATTGAGTACACCCAGGCCATTGTCTCATTATCAAGCTAATCCACTCCCCTCACACCTGAAACAATAGGGAGGTACTTAGAGTGATTAAGATAGGGGCAGGGTGCAGCTTATCTCCCCTATCAGTCTTATCAGTGACCATTGTTTTGTGGTGGATGAGGGTGAAGATAAGAGATTACCCGGAATTCCTTGACAGAATCCAAGATGGCGTTGGGGGCAAAAACAAAGATGGCGACCTCCATAGAGGATAGCTATGTGCCCTATATGGTGAGTAACCAGTTACAGTACTTTTGTTATGTGGGGCAGGGTGACTCAGCTGGGGTCAACACCCGACCCTGATTGATGAGGGGTGTAGTGGGAACGTGAGGTCAGTGCATGATGTACTGACCACCACAGGACCACCATAGCAACGCCCCAATGGTCTATAGACCATAGTCCATCTTTCAGTCTTTGTTGCAGCTGACTGAGGCTGGTCCTCTGAACAAACACAAACCAGACACTGTAAAAAACTGTAATAAAATGTCGTCAAATAACAAAGGAGTCCTCGTCCCAAAGCTGCCACAGATTCGTTGTTATTTTCACAGAGATGTCATCATTTTCACAGAGATTCCTCGTACCACCATACTGCCACATGGGAGTTCTTGTTAAAACTACACTGACTCCCTGCTTAATGATTACGATGGATCACTGTTCAGTTTTACAAGGATCCTGGTAGATTCAACAGTTATTTTTTACAGTCCAGGGCAACCATACATCAATCTGGGTGTGATCATGTACAAGTATACCGGCTAATTAGATCAATTTCTGGAACTGCTGCATGATGAAGTCGTTTATTTGAATAGAACTGAAACTGCAGATCGATCAGTTTCCAAAGCTCAGTAAGATCTATTTCCAATACACATACATGTACTAACAAGAGACTGGAACTTGAACAAATTAAAATCTTAAATCCTAATCTTGATTCTTGATATCGTTACAGATGCATAGTACACGGTGCACAGATTTGATGCCAAAATACAATACCATCTAGCCTGCTGTCTCGGGTTACAGTGTTGCAAGGCCAGGTTATACAACAAAAGATGACACAATAACAACTCATATATATAGAGGTATATTCAGAAAAGAAAACTTCACACTTCTGACTAATGTCTTAACAGTATTCATTGGATAAAGTTTTGTGACAGACACCAATATCATAAAAAAAAATTAGATGTATCTAGATAAAATCTCGTATATTTTGGTTTCAATTCCAACGTCTAAATGAAAACTTACCCAGTAATACTGCATCACATGAATAACTCGCCTGATAACAGTGTAATATTCAAGTTCCTTTCTCCTAGTCTGCCTATAATGACGTCTGATTGGTTTGTCTCCTGGAGCTTTAACAGGTGGGTTAGAATATAACTCTACTTTCTCCTGTTGGTGAAAGTAGGCCAAACCTAATCAATCTCTTATCTCTCTACTCCGTAGACCTTCCCAATAATCTCACGTAGACTATGGTCTACGAGCTGTCACTCAAAGCTCTCAAATCACCTGGTGGTTGTCAGGAAGAGTTTATCTTTTCGACGACGACAGAAGTCCATGGCCTATATCTTGATGGGTGCCTGATTACAGTAAATCTAAAAGGAATCTTAGATGAAGGGTAGGCGGGTATCAGTTGTTAGTGGGGCCCAGAGTGAGGATTTATGAAGTGACCGCAACAGTTTGGCTTTTCTCAAACATTGATTGATGGATAATGTTTTTGGTGTGGTTGAGAGTGGCAAATGATGGGATCCCAACCATACAGAGAACAACCCTTAGGGCATGAGTACAGTCAGAATCAAAACCTCTATAGGAAGGTGACTGTCACATATAGACATAATTAGTAGTCAGAATCCAAACCTCTATAGGAAGGTGACTGTCACATATAGACATAATTAGTACAGTCAGAATCCAAACCTCTATATGGGTGTGGACCACTAAATTTGACATGGTGACATGGCAATTTCTTAAAATCGACATGTGACATGAGAGGTTCTTAGAGGTGACATGGGACATGGGGATTTAAGTGACATGTGACATAACCATTTCTTAAAATTGACATGTGACATGGGAGGTTCTTAGAGGTGACATGGGAAATGGGCATTTAAGTGACATGTGACATAACCATTTCTTAAAATTGACATGTGACATGGGGGACCCCCCATCCACACCCCCCTCTATAGGAAGGTGACCAGCGCCTTCGGCACTGGGATAGTGTAAACGGCCCATGTATAAATGTTAGGGACCCTCCCCCCATCCTGCATATCTTGCGCACACCCTCCCCCACCCTGCATATCTTGTGCACACCCTCCCCCCACCCTGCGTATCATGGGCACACCCTCCCCCACCCTGCATATCTTGCGCACACCCTCCCCCATCCTGCGTATCATGTGCACACCCTCCCCCACCCTGCGTATCATGTGCAAACCCTCCCCCACCCTGCTTATCTTGTGCACACCCTCCCCCCATCCTGCGTATCATGCGCACACCCTCGCACACCCTCGCCCACCCTGGGTATCTTGCGCACACCCTGGCCCACCCTGCGTATCATGCGCACACCCTCCCCCACCCTGCATATCTTGTGCACACCCTCCCCCCATCCTGCGTATCATGCGCACACCCTCCCCCACCCTGCATATCTTATGCACACCCTCCCCCATCCTGCGTATCATGTGCACACCCTCCCCCACCCTGCGTATCATGCGCAAACCCTCCCCCACCCTGCGTATCTTGCGCACACCCTCCCCCATCCTGCGTATCATGCGCACACCCTCCCCCACCCTGCTTATCTTGTGCACACCCTCCCCCCATCCTGCGTATCATGCGCACACCCTCCCCCACCCTGCATATCTTGTGCACACCCTCCCCCCATCCTGCGTATCATGCGCACACCCTCCCCCACCCTGCGTATCTTATGCACACCCTCCCCCATCCTGCGTATCATGTGCACACCCTCCCCCACCCTGCGTATCATGCGCAAACCCTCCCCCACCCTGCGTATCTTGCGCACACCCTCCCCCATCCTGCGTATCATGCGCACACCCTCCCCCACCCTGCTTATCTTGTGCACACCCTCCCCCCATCCTGCGTATCATGCGCACACCCTCCCCCACCCTGCGTATCTTGTGCACACCCTCCCCCCATCCTGCGTATCATGCGCACACCCTCCCCCACCCTGCGTATCTTGTGCACACCCTCCCCCCATCCTGCGTATCATGCGCACACCCTCCCCCACCCTGCTTATCTTGTGCACACCCTCCCCCCATCCTGCGTATCATGCGCACACCCTCCCCCACCCTGCTTATCTTGTGCACACCCTCCCCCATCCTGCGTATCTTGCGCACGCCCTCCCCCACCCTGTGTATCATGTGCACACCCTCCCCAATCCTGCATTTAATGTGTACACCCTCCCCCATCCTGTGTATCATGCACACATCCTCCCCCATCCTGCGTATCATGCGCACACCCTCCCTCATCCTGTGTATAATGTGTACACCCTCCCCCATCCTGTGTATCTTGCGCACACCCTCCCCCATCCTGCGTATCATGCGCACACCCTCCTCCCACCCTGCGTATCTTGCGCACACCCTCCCCCATCCTGCGTATCATGTGCACACCCTTCCCCATCCCTAAGAGAGTTCAGATGACAGTCTGATTGGTTAGCATGGGCAGGCTACTTGTAGTAGGCTTCAGCAAAGCCTACTTCAAGTAGACAGAGAGGCAACAAATGAGATGACACTAAATTGTTCAACTTGGGACAGTTCAGTCTCAGGCCATGCAATATTGCATTTTCTTACAGCTATCAGTTAGGCATTGTGTTCTGTGACAGCACTTGCATGATGTTGCAGTTTGCCCTGGGTGTGTTTCGCTGGTTCCACACTGTTTTTCTCATAAGAGCACATAGCCAACTACAGGAACATCCTACATCGTCGCCGACCAATCGCTCGCCTGCCGTATTGGTTAAGTTGTGGAACTATCACATATAGACATAAAACCAACTGCAATAGCCTGGAATTTCTCGAACACTACGGATGGACCGGACCCATACAAACCCTACCAGGAACGGAGGGTATAAATTCCACCTTCTTTCAACAAAAGAGTTACATGATTTGATTAAAGCTTAAAGGGGGAAAGACAGGGAAATTTCATTCCTTCCTTAGGAAACAGACATGGTGAAATGAATTTGGTTTGATTTGGTTTCTGTGCTTGATCGGACACTCAGTTCTTTCATTCTCCTTCTTGACAGATATATAAAAGCGGCTTGTCCAAACAGCTAGACAGGTATATGGCTTGCACGACACAATTCTGAGAGAGAATCCAATGACAAAAAAACAAGCATGTAGGCCATGGGCTGTGCATCTGGACACCGGCTGCCCACATGCTCACCTCAAGCGACTAGAAACCCCGAGTTTGTTGTCTTTTACGAATATGTTGTTAGTATGGAAGATTTCTCCTTTGTGGACTCCCAATGAAGTTATTCTGTTTCTTAATGAACTCTTCGTGTAGGTCCCCACTCCACAGGGGAAGTGAAAAGAGTGTGATTGTCAGAAATGGACCTACAAATTCATCACGCTGAATTCATAGGCTTTCAATTGTGGAATGTATGGCTTAGTGATCTGCGAATGATGAAAAGTAATATTTCCCTATTTCCTGGGTAGAGCTTATATACATAGCTGGAGTTGAATGCAGACTAACTTTGTCTACTTTCTCTCAGTATTTTCATATTGAGTACAAGTGTGTAAGACAGTGAAAATCATGGATTACGGTCTGAAGTTCAGACGGACATCACATTCTGAAGTGCCAGAAGGGTTATTGAAATTCAATAAGCTTGCGTACAGAGGTGCATAACCCTATGCTGACCTCTCTTGCTGCTGCGTAGCCTACTATTGGTTTCCCAAGGCTGCTCTACATATATACAGTTCTCATTTTACATTATTCTACTGTTATTGCATTCTCTGTATTTATTCTCTATTGTGGTGTTCTATTCAGGCTTTGTCATCCAAATACAGTATGCATGCTATAATATCATAAATGATGTACTAAAGTACGGCATATGGGCCTAGTATAAGTGAGCGGCCTCTATGAATATTGGTATGCCACTATTGTGGATATCAATGCAATACCATGGCTGACGGATATCAGCACAATACCATGGCTGACTTAATATGTGCAGTGACAATTTCTCCGATAGGGATAGTGTACTGTCCAGTAGAGACCATCAATGTATCCGCGCAGTAGACCCAGAGGGTAATTTTGTAATAAATGGCCTCTATGCCAATGAAACCACTGGTTACTGCCATCTATTCTGTCTAGACCAAAAAGAACTGTGCATTTATATGACTTGTAATGATGCATATAAGGACTTCCAATGTGGGGATATATGCTATAGTTTCGTTGAAGAAGAGCACAATAGGCACTGTAGTTTAAGAAGGTGTGATACTGGGCAGAAAGTCCTATAGACATCTGCTTTAGTAGCATCTGCTTTAGTAGCATTGAAACTGAAACATATGGTCAGCCTTTTTTCTTTGTAAATCATACATGTAGGAATATCCAGTTTCTTGTAGTTATGGATAACCATTGGCATCTCCTGCACGCTCTGAGGAGCATCAGTTGCTACTCTTACCGGCCTTCTTGGGTCTGGATTGTGTTAAGGCAAGCACGCCCTATCTTCCTCAGCCCAGAACACTACCAAACTATCTTTCTCCCATATTACTTTCGGCAACCACCCACGTTCTCCTTTCCTTATATACCAGCTATGATAAGATAACAGAATGATACCTCATAACCTTCATCCATGAGATTGCGTTTATCATGAAATTGTATTCAAAAGAATTATGATATTCCCTTACATGAAGTATGTGAGTAACTCGTATGACTTATGCTTATTACAGTTGTATCTATATTGGCATGCATGCACTGTTCTGCCACCTTTTGGCTGGTGACTTAGGCAGCTCGAGGTATCAGAAGCTGTTAGTGGGACCATTCCTCACAATTACCCTAGTCCTATACAGACCAACTCTGATCCTCCATGAATACTAAGAGGCTTCATTTAGAGCCCTCTCGCTGGCCCTGCATGCCAATCATCAACCCGGGTCCCATATGAATGTAGGCTAGAGTTGACTCCTTGCAGTGGTTATTGACAAAACTACTTTATATAAATCTTCCTAAAAGCTGAAGCATTCCGGTGCATACGTGATGGCATTTCAGAAGTTTCACTGTCTCTAACTCATGCAACCTATCATCATTCTGTTCAGATTTATTAGTGCCCAACGTATCAACCTTCAAGGGCCGTTGCTGCCCTCAGACAACATCTAAAATCCCACTGAAACGCCGTTACTGTCTCAGGGCAGTATTATTGAGCTGCCCAAAGGCAGCACTACCTTGTGGCTGACATCCGCACATCACAAAGGTTTAAATTTGTTTATCATTATAACAGTGTTTCTACATGAATACACATGTATCCTTGTCAGAAATGTTCAAATTCCCATAGTCATCGATTTTTTCAACCTCTTAAGCTACTCCTGTAGGGCAGCATAATACGGATACTTAGGGCATAGGGCCGGCAGTTAAGGGTCAAATGACCTTTTCAAGGGCTGATAGTTAACATAACTTAGCACTTCTACTTTACCATGCTGGATTTATCTGTGGGACATGTTCAATGGTACATACTCCACTATACTCTGAGTAATCACCCTTGCTGAGAGGGATTTTTGCAAGAAAATACCCCAATTGGGAGAAAATTTCATGACAGACGACGCACTGAAAGATTTTCAAAAGATTTTGCTAAAAAAAAGAGCTCCTTTTGGGAGCAGATTATGTCAAACAGTACTAACGTGCCACTTTCATCAAAATGTGATGCATGCTTAGAGGGATTTTGGCCCAAAGGTGACCATTGCTAAGAGAGATTTTTCTCAAACCAATATTCTAGGACTTCATCTCTATGCTTCACATGTAGCTATGTTTAGAAAGGAGTCCAGTGTATAACTTTTATCAGCCATTCAAACATGCTTCTTCATTTACCTCTACGTCTATCCAAGGTAATTAATTATATGTATAGGTAACCCAACTCCATTTCTGTCCCATTCCTAGTTCCCACCTCAGCTCAGTTTCCAATCAAACCTCACCCAGTTTGAAAGCCTCTCTCATATCTAAATTACAAGGGTAGTTGGAAGACCTTTGCTCATTACAAATCCCATTGTTGCTTCTAAATTGTACTTTACCTCTGCCCTTCTTACATTTAGGGCAATTATTAATGTATCATTTTCCTTCCGATTTCAGTTAAACTCTCTCAAATTGCAAGAGAATATGTCACTGTTCTGCACATGGCACGGTGCAGATGGCAAATTTCCATTTAAGTAAGAACAAATGTCTGATTACTGAGATCTTAGAATAGGCTCATTTTGCAACACATCTTGTGCGTCTATATATAGAGGAAAGAACACTGATCGCTTTGACACATACTGCACAGGTCACAATTTGTCTCCCAGATGACATGTATGAAGGCATGTCAAATGAGGTTGACCCTCTCATATTTGGTTTGTCAACTCCATTTGACATGCGTAATAAAGACACGTCACATATTTCTGATCCATTCACCTGAGTGCTAGGTAATACTGTGAGACAATTATGTAAGGGTCAAGAGCAGTCAATAACTATGTACCAATGGTTCAATCAAGGGAGGCCTATAATAGAAGGCAGGGGATATCATAGTCCCACAGGCCTGCAACACTAAGGCACTTTTTCCTATCTACAGAACTCCTACTTGACTGAGGACCTCTATGCAGTCCATAAGACAAGGGCATGGAGGTGCATGGCAATGCCATATGTCTCCCTGTACTGTAGATACTGAGATTATAGATTGTGGGTTAGAATACAGTCCTTTGGTATTTTCACTGACCCACACATAAGGTGTCTAACCACTCCAGTTGGAGTATTCAGGATGGTGGGTGTCTATTTTGATATTCAATAACAAATGCAGATTTAACAACGAAATAGAATTCACTACCATTTATTGATAGTATTTACAGACCTTAGTGATCTATTCTTCATGAAAACAAAATGACACAGATACATCAAATGTCTCAAGTGTTGGTAGTACTTCTTGGTAGTGATTAGTCCTGGTACCAAAATGGTTGTTTGCTCCATCTAGTGGAATATCCTAGAACAATTATGTATGTCAAACCATCACATGTCAAGTGCCTTCGACATGGCCGTGACCCTGGTCAACTCACAGATGACATGGCATTTTAAGGCATGTCAAATCATATGAGGATTACTGTGTGCTACAGTTGTCATGGTGACATATGTGCACATGTCCCAATGACCTGTGCTCTCTGTGTCAAATCAAGTTGACATGGGTATACATGTCACTTTGTCAGGAAGAATTTTCTCAGTGTACCTCATTATAACAATTATCCTAGGGATTCACATAAACTGCACATGTTGCCAAATTGTAGAAACTTTCTTGCATATATTGCATGGTGGGAATCGACCTTATACATGTAATTTATTGTTCAGCTACTTTGCGTTGGTCAGCTCAGGTGTCTGGAGGCATTACAAGTTGTTAGCTGGACCATTTCTCACACATACCCTAGACGTATAAAGCTGGCTAACTGTGATCGCCCGTGAATACTGAGAGACCGCATTTAAGGCCCTTCCTTTGGTCCTGCCTGCTGAACAGATGTATAGGCAGCCCTCTGCTACAACCTCACGGTGCACATATAAATTGTTAAACACATGCGCATTACACACTATAGGGCACTAGCATATCAGGTCATGGAGGCCGCCATCTTGCTTTGCATCATGGGTAGGCCCCCGACTCTACAGCAGTGCATTCTGGGTAAATTTCTTATTAGCCACTGTTCACACCTATGAACAATGGTGATTGATAACACTGATAAGGGAGCCTGCCCCTACACTGCAAAAATGGTGTTTAGATTTTAAACATGTTTAGGTCTAAACATGTTTAAAATCTAAACATATACATCAGTTAGGTGTATCATCGACTACACATTTAGGATAATAACACTCTTATTCTAAATACATAAACATTTTTGCTAAACATGTTCAGATGTTTAGAGTTTAAACAGTTGAATATTAGGTGTTTAGATTTAAACATCAATATGTTTAGATACTTGGATGTCAAATCCACACCAGGTAGCAGCACTACCTCTGAATGGACTATCTGCACACAGTTATAATCAATTGTATTGACAAATATCCCCAAACTCCTTGTTTATCATAATGTCATTTAATTTAATGTTATGAAAATAGACACAACAATAGAAAATTAACTAAATTCAACTTACACCACCATCATTACCATAAAATAATCAATGAGCTCCATAACTTACACCTATGTCATGTTATTTTGTGAAGTATAAAGCAATGTACTTCCTGCCAAACTGTTGTACTTTCTCAAGTCTCCTATTCTAATGTAGTGTGTACATATATGTGTATATAGCTGTGGCTGACATCTGTGGAGACTTTGCAGTGTAAATACCTGCTGATGTCCTCCAGTAAATGAGAAAACAAACAAAAGATATTCCTTTATTTTTATTAATGGATACATGTCTGCAAACCCTTACTTCCCACCAAATCACTTAGACATCTAAACACAAAAATTCATAAACAGCTAAACGCAAAATTTCATCAATATCTAAACACAAATTTTTAACCTAAACAGCTAGATTTCTAAACACTTGAGCTAAGCGCATTGTTCGGCTAAACATGTTTAGGAAATTAATGTGATTACAAAAACGTTGCAAAAATATGTTTAGAATTGTGTTTAGGTTCTAAACACCATTTTTGCAGTGTATCTTAATCACCCTAAGTACCTCCCTATTGTTTCAGGTGTGAGGGGAGTGGATTAGCTTGATAGGGAGACAATGGCCTGGGTGTACTCAATCTGGATGATATGTGACCTCTTATTGGAATTTTAGAGTTTTATTTCTAATGTTTTGAACTGTTAGGTTTAGAGTAACCTTATCTCATTAAAGTTGAAAGTATTTGCTACACATAGATATAAATTTTAGAAAATAGCTACAGGTAGTTAATGAGGAAGAGACACTCAAAGTAAACTATACAAAGAGGCCAAATGTTGTTCTAACCCCCGACTTCATGAGCCACCTAGCTGATTCTCTCAGTAACAATATGCTAGTGCCGTATACAGGGGCGTAGGAAAAGGGGGGGGGGCAGGGGGGCCTAGGCCCCCCCAATCATGAAGGAGGTGGGGCCTGAGTATGTCTGGGCCCCCCCAATAAACACAATGGAAAAGAAGATAAAACTTTACATCTCAAATTAGATTATTATGGTGATGTCATAGGGAGAATGGGGGTCTGAGCCTAAAGTCAGATCCAAAATTTACCAAAAATCACTTTTCCATATGAATTCTAAATGCGCATATATAGACGCCATCACGCATCAGCCTACAATTAAAGGTGGTTGCGATGGTGCCCTCGCCAGCCCCCCCCCCCCCACCAATGAAGATTTGCTTCCTACGCCTCTGGTATAGATTATCAACAGCTACATAGGTCGTACCTTGCTGCTGACATCAATTTTGAAAGGCAGCAGAGGTTTTGATTTCGTTAGTGTGTATTCCATGCGGGGGATCGAATACAATGGTGTTTTATTTCAGCCAATGGTCATGTGACCTGCATCTATGATGTCATCCAAGATGGCTGATGTACGTGTCCTTTACTGCCATCCAGTTACTGCGGTAATCACATTCCTCAATTATCATACACTCGTAAAGAGTCAAAATCTCTAAACAGGACTTTGTTGCCATACAGTCTCAATGAAAACTATGAAAGGGTTTGGGGTAGAATGGAACTATAGGATAATGTAATGAATCCAGTGTGTACATAAAAAGTTGTGTATTACGATACTGTAAGACCGCGGTCCAGATCACTGTAATACTCTACCAGACAGACCGAATTCACGATAGATTAGGTAGTTGGTTTAGATTGCAATGTCCCAGGAGAAGAAGCTCCAGATGTCTGCATTGTCTTACTGTACAACCATTACATTCTACTTATCCGGTCTACCAATATGTGAATAGGGTCTACTATACATAAAAGGGGGTAGACTATAGAACGCAGGCAGGATGTGCACAGAAGATTAAGCCCACTCCTTTGTACATCCATTGATCTCTCAGGAGCTTCTTCACTGCCTATGCTATCCTGTAAACCTCAACCACCATACTCTAACCTTGTGATATACTGGCGCTACATCTGTAAACCTCAACCACCATACTCTAACCTAGTGATATACTGGTGCTCCATCTGTAAACCTCAACCACCATACTCTAACCTTGTGATATAATGGCGCTCCATCTGTAAACCTCAACCACCATACTCTAACCTAGTGATATACTGGCGCTCCATCTGTAAACCTCAACCACCATACTCTAACCTAGTGATATACTGGCGCTCCATCTGTAAACCTCAACCACCATACTCTAACCTAGTGATATACTGGTGCTCCATCTGTAAACCTCAACCACCATACTCTAACCTAGTGATATACTGGTGCTCCATCTGTAAACCTCAACCACCATACTCTAACCTAGTGATATACTGGTGCTCCATCCCCTTTTGTGTATTCTCTCTCCTCTCTATTCCACACTGACGTGTAACGTAGATAAGTTCTTTCCATGAAGGTTTCACACAAAATTGCATTAGGTCAAATCCCATGATGCAATTTTGGCTGAAAAGTTTCTGCAATTTAGTCATCTGTTGCAATATGGGGCCCTGTCCTTATATTGCAAGACCTATAACAGCTACAGGGGGCTTTAATGGCAAGGAATCCCTTGTAGATTTGCACTGAAGTTAAGATCTTTATATTTAGATATTTTTCCTTGCTTGAGCGACAAGTTTCTGCAATTTACAGAATTCCATTGCATTTTACAGAAATGTGGATAAAGTCACTGATGAATAGGGATGTGTGTTCACTTCAACTTGCAACCCAAGTCCCACTATGCAATCTAAACTTGCCCCATACCCTGCAATTCGTATGCAAAATGTCTGTATAAATTACACACAGAGTTCAATTTCAGTCTCATTCTGCACTGTGCTTGCCTACAACAGCTTGTAAATTCAATATCAAGGAGAATGGCATTGCAATTTAACGCAGCTTACAGATCTACATTACAAGGGTTAGGGGTCAGTTCAATTGCAACAGTCGGATTTGTAAAATGCAATGGCATGTTAAAAGCCTTGCAATTTGCAGTAAAGGCAAGTCCCCCTATTTGCAATAGTCCCCAAATTGCAAGAACTTTCCACGGTTAGATTGCATCGTGGGATTCGACCTATAGGGAACACGATTACCTTGCAAACTGTTTTGGTTTGGGGACGAAACGTTTTCTTTTTCCATGATGAAGTGTGTGCAAGTCTATATTGAAAAGATATTTTCCAAGCACCTTGATACTAATAAGTCAGTTAGAATTATGACTAAGTTGGCAAATGACTATACTGCCACAGTACCCCACATATGAGGAATCAGAGTCCGTTAAGGACACCATTTCTCACTCTTTGCCCTCCTCCAGTCTCATACATATGAATACTAAGGGGACTCATTTACGCCACATTGTAGCATAAAGGCCCCACACACGTCGTTTGTTTCTACATGCCTTGCATTAGGTCGAATCTCACGATGCAATTATGGCTGAAAAGTTTCTGCAATTTAGTCATCTGTTGCAATTTGAGGCTCTCTCTTATATTACAAGACCTATAACGGCTACAGGGGGCTTTAATGGCAAGGAATCCCTTGTAGATTTGCATTGGAGTTTGGATCTTTATATTTAGATATTTTTCCTTGCTTAAGTGAAAAGTTTCTGCAATTTATAGAATTTGCTTGCAATTTACAGAAATGTGGATGAAGTCATTGACAAATAGGGATGTGTGTTCACTTCATCTTGCAACCCAAGTCCCACTATGGAATCTAAACATGCCCTATACCCTGCAATTTCTATGCAAAATGTCTGCATAGATTATACACAGACTTCAATTTCGGTCTCATTCTGCACTGTGCTTACCTACAACAGCTTGCAAATTCAATATCAAGGAGAATTGCATTGCAATTTGATGCAACTCTCAGATCTACATTGCAAGGGTGAGGGGTCAATTTAATTGCAACAGTCCGATTTGTAAAATGTAATGGCATGTTAGGAGCCTTGCAATTTGCAGTAAAGGCAAGTCCCCCTATCTGCAAGAGTTCCCAAATTGCAAGAACTTTCCAGGGTTAGATTGCATCGTGGGATTTGACCTTTAGTCTATGCTGACCTTTTTTCACCACCCGTTCTCAAAATTAGGCAAATAACAGAAGCCCAGTGACTATTATTACTGTATTCATTGGATTCTGTATGGATTACAGATATCAAAATGCGGTTCTTTGGCGGTTCTAAAATCTCTTCTATGCAGGCTGCTCAATCATTTCACCAGTGACATAAAGGGAAGCGCTCAACATCGAAACAATACATATCAAAATTTCTGATGCGGTCGGAAAAGGGAAATCTGTTAGGTTTACCAAACTGTAAGGAGGTGAATTTGGATACCATTTGTTAGTCAATATGATTGATTTGAACTAAAACAAATATATTTCCCAAATAATCACAACATCACTGTACAATTCTGTGGTGGCTTTTCGGGTTATGCCTTTAGGACACAGTGGCGCAGAACACTCGACTGAGCTGACTGTTATAGATGATCTATAGGGGTCCCAGTCAAGTTAATGCTACTGGTGACCATAGTCGGATAGGCTTTTACCTAGAGTGTCATGGGTTTCATTGGTAGAAAGGGAATGTACTGTGCCCCCTTTAGGGCTCAGTATTGAGGTCCAGTGGATCCGCCATTGCTTGATCTGAGACCTGGCAAGATACCACTGATAACAGCCCGCATGATGGGTACCATATGTTACATAATGTACCCAAAAAGAGGCTGCAGTGAATGGGGGGAGTTATCTCATTGGTTGATAATGTTTCCCGGGTCAGCGGACTTAGCAGGATCATTTATTAGCCAATGAGATAACCCCAACGATTCACTGCGGTCCTCTAGGGGGCCGACTGGTACCCATCTGATAGGTCTTATCAGTAGAGCTCGCTGATAACAAGCTCCAGTAATGGCGGCGCCCATGGGGCGACCTGTTAAGTCGGAATACTGACTTATGCTTGTCTAGTGCAGCACGTAGAAGCAAACCTGCTACAAGTTGCGGCCACCATTTTGTTCCACAAAGAAAATTCTCCATGCAGGGGATGGCCATTTACATCATGATTGACACCTATAAAAGGTATATACCCGCAGGCTGACAAAATGTATGCAATGACATTTCCCCTACTAAAGCACAGTATATCATTGTCAACAGGGGAGAAAAGCCAGGAAGTGATGGGTCGTTTTGGTAGGTTTATATCTTCAGTAATATGGAAGCCGTACGTCCCCCGATTTTAGAGCATGATATCATCCTTGTATTGGTGGAGCTTTATTCTGTTTACGTCACTGGTTTTCATCTCACGATTATAGGTTCCATATTCTGCATCCGGCATGACAAATATTGCAAGAGGAAGGATTCCCGGGGAAGGATTACGATGACTGTTGTGGCGACCTGTGCACTACGATTGCACACCGCCCTACGACTTAAAATCTCAATGCTATTCCTTTGGGAATTTTGGTACGACTCAGAGGGTGCAGTCGTAGTATGATAAGACATGGTCCCAGAGCCAACTGCCAAGTATTCACAAGTTCCCCTTCTATATGTATATAGACCCTCTGTCATCCGCAATAAGCCTTGTCAGCGCAATCCATATAGGGTGATTTGAGGATGGAACTGGGAGAATAAAGGGTGATATAACAAGAGCACAGAAATATGATGAGATCCAGGAGGACATTTTTACTTTGCATAATTAGAGGAACACAGAATGAAATGAACGATGGTTCCATATTTTGGTAAACATTGTATATACCGGTACATGGTCCTGAAGCTAAGCACCCACCAGATCGGTACCACTCTAATATGCATGGGAATTTAGGACGTTCCCAGTCGGCCTCTCCAACCCCAGATTGGCCGTACAACCTATTATCATTCTGGGAAGATTTATTGGTATCCCAAGCCCGGTCCTGTATGCAGAACCCTGCTTGACATCCATTTATGAAGTCTCTTCATTGCTAGACAGATATAAGGAAGCCACTGCTACATTCAACCAGGATATAACACCACAATCTCAGTATGTGCCCTTCTGTTTTCGCATTTCTCTATTTTTAGGGGATTGAGACCAATGAACTCTTTCCCACTCGCGCATTTCTGCACTACCTGCTAACATACGGCCTATTTTCTTTGTCCAGCAATGAACAACAACTTGCCATGTATGGAGAATGTATGCATAATAGTATAAGTCCGACATTCTATGTTTATCCTGCCCACACGGTGAGTATCTAGAAAACACAGTCACAACTAGGGACTTGCTAGTGAACATTTCCAGTCATGGCGAGACAGAATAATACAATACCCCATTAACATGGATTGGCACTCAGGAGTCTCTCGGACTTCTAAATACCATCTAGATACAGCAAATAAAACGATGTGATGGGCAGGGTGGGAAAGGGGCATGGTCAAGTCTACCATGCAACTTAACGCTTCTGATGGCATCTACGATAGACCTACACTGTAAAAACAGTGTTTATCTTTAAACACTAAAAATGCTAAACATGTTTAGAGGCTACACATCTATGAGATCTAAACACATGATTTCTAAACACCTAAACAGCAAATATGTGGGTGTGTTTAGGTGTATAACATTTAAACAGTATAATTATTAGTGTTTAGTCTTTAAACACCCATGACAATAGGTGTTTAGATTTTAAACACCCATGATAATGAGTGTTTAGTTTTTAAACACTCATTTCTTGTGTGTTTAGCTTTTTAACAGACACTTTCTAAACAAGTGAGCTAAACATGGTTAGGTGTTTAATCATTAAACACATGTGTTTAGTTATTAATTATAATTTATCCCACTAGGTGGCATTGCAGTTCATGACAGCATTTTATCCACACAACTAGAAGCTAACCCATCTTCAAACATGTCAAATTAACACTCAAACCTTTAATTTGTGGTAATAAGACACAGAGACATGTAGCTTATCTTGTATTGAAAGGATCCTTTTACAATTTAGTGATTAATGATGTGCACAAGAGGAGTAGTTTGCTAGGACACCCAGTTTGTGGAATATATAGAATTAGATAAAGCAGAGGACTCTTGGCCATGATACTCTACTCTTTCAGGGGCACTTCCCCTTACTCTCTCTCTCTCCTCCTCTGAGAGGAAATGTAGTGAGAGGTATATATAATTCCCAAGAAGTGCCATCACTGTTTGTTAACCCACTCAGAAACATTATTCCATTATTTGCATACAAATGGGACTATATACACCCGTGTATATATATATATATAATTAATATGTGCAGTGGTTGGATCTATTTTCCTCCAGGGCGCGCATTGGTATGTATGACGTCACTGTAAACAAATAGCGCCTATATAAGCTCCGGGATCCAAATTAACCGTCAGTTGGCGGATTCTCCTTGAGCGGCACACACCACGCTGGGTGGTGCCAGAATTTTAAACTTATTCTTTGTGTTTTTTCGTATAAATACGGTACTGTACTCTGCAATATGGGTAGAAAATCGACAGGTGGTGTTAAAACCAAGCCTGGTACTAAGAAAACTGCAAAGAATACGAGGAATAAGGCCGACTCTAGGATTTCGAGCAGCTCTGATCCAAATATGGTTGACCCAGTGTCACCTATCCCAATAGCTTCGGGAGTTAATTTGGGCTTATCTGCTGACCAGACGTTCATCAATCTGGAGGAGAGGACTACGGTAATGGAAAACCAGCTTGCTGATATCAAGGATCTTCTGGAGACCATAGTGGCTAGGCAGAGCAATCCGGTAGAAGGGGCGTGTCAAGCGGACTCACGTGGTGGTGTTTTGACGCAGGATTCGAAAGGCGCTGTAACCAAGCAACGGGGGAGACGTAGACAGCGCTCACCTAGTGACCGGGGAAGCCATGACAACAGGAATCCAAGATGGCGACGGGACCGTTCTCCTTCGTCGGGGTCGGATGAAGATTCGTCCTTCTCAAGAAGTTCCTCTACTGATACTACCCATTCTACACGTAAAAGACATCGGGGTGAGTTCGATCAGAAGAATTATCTAGAGAAAAATTCCAAAATTGATTGTATTGAACGGTTAATGTTGGTAAATGTACGTCTTGCGAAAGACAAGTATGAGGAGGGCGAGGACATTTTCCATTTACTTGGTCACCTTGAAATGTTGGTCGAAAAATCAAGTACAAGAATCTATACGGTGTCAGCTTTATCTAAATATGACAAGTCTGTAAAGGATAGGGCAAACAAGAACGGTTTAAAAGCCTTCAAAAAAGTTGACAACTCCGATATCCTTATATATTTATCATACGACGGGACCGTTCAGGCCCAGAAAGGACAGGTGGGAAAACCCAAATCTTTCAAATCTAGGTCAGCTCGTACTTGCTTTGCTTTTAATAGAGCTGAAGGCTGTAGGGAGGATCCCTGTAAATACCGTCATGTTTGTGATGTATGTGGTTCCCCAAGCCATGGCAAGGATAAATGCCAGAAAAACAAAAAGGACTAGTGTGTCACCCTTAGGCAGGGTCCTACTTTGAAATCTGAAAATTTGATGCCTGGTTTTAATGTAGTATGTACGGTTGACCCGCCTAAGCCCCCCGTTTCTATCATTCCGGGTGATAAAATTAATAATGATAGTGTAAATATGTATAATTCGTGTGAATTGTCAAAGAATTTATTTAATTCTTATAGTTACCCAGTACAGGGTGAGGTGGATCCACTTTTTACGGTGGAATGTTTAAATAGACCCAGCATCAAGGTCTATGACAGTTGTGTAAATGGGGTATGTATGTGTGAGCATTTCATTTATGGTAGGAAGGCTCAGATACTCCCGTGTCGGCTGGCCAGTTTTCTTAGGCAGTCAGACCTTATTAATATCAATCAGATTGAGTCTGATTTTCTATGGTGTGGTTTTACCGAGGGTTTCAAAATTATTGACCCAGGGTGTGATACAACGTATGATTGTAAAAATTATAAGTCTATTTTAGAATGTAAATTTTATAACGAGATTTGTGGTATTATTGAGGAGGAGCTAACCCAGGGGTTGGTTACGAAGTCAAATGTCAAACCCAGGTGTGTCCATGCTTTAGGCGGTGTGGAAAAATCTAATGGTAAACTCCGTCCTATCACTGACTGCCGTATGCCTGATAAGATATCTATAAATAATTACATGAGTACCACTTCTAGTCCGTTTTCATACAACTCTATTAACACTGTTACAGCTCAGTTAGATAGAGACGACTTTATGTGTGTAGTAGATTTAAAATCTGCATATAGAAGTGTTAATGTCTATGGCCCACACGTGGATTATCAGGGTTTCAGGTGGAATTTTGGTAATGGAGACGAGTATTTTGTGAGTAACCGTTTGACATTTGGTCTAAAGTGTGCTCCATATATATTTAGTAGAATATCTGATTTTTTGACTGCTGTAGCTAAATTCTATGGTGTAGATAGGATAGTAAACTACCTAGACGATTTTATTATCATAGCTCAGTCTAGAGAGGAATGCTTACGTAAAAGGAATATCCTCATTGAGTGTATGGAGTATTTAGGGTTTGTTGTGTCGAAAGAGAAGGTGACTGAGCCCAACCAGGTGTGTGTTTTTCTGGGTATAGGTGTATGGAGCTGTCCCTACCACAGAGTAAGCTAGATAAAATGAGCCTGGCAATAGACGAGTGCTTAGGTAAAAAATTTGTATCTAAGAAGACGTTGCAGAAAATTGGTGGTTTGATGTCTTTTTGTTCCCAAGTAGTACATGGTGGTAGAACCTTCAGCAGGAGATTGTTTGATCTTTGTACAAAGGCCAGGAATAGGGGTGTTATTAAACTTAATGAGGAAACCCAAAATGACCTACTGTGGTGGAGGGATTTTTGTAAAATTTTCAATTGTAGAAATATCATTCTAAATGATAATGAATGTACTCCTATGTATTCCGATTCCTCTGTACAGGGCTTTGGGGCCTGGTTTGATAAAGATTATTTTTATGGTACTTGGAATGACTCTAATCCTATGGTGGACTGTACAGGTCATTTTGTTCAGGCCCCTAGGCTTGATAATCTCAAACTTCACCATAGAAATATTAATGTTTACGAGCTTTATCCAGTGGTGGTAGGCCTTAAACGCTGGATTAAGAAGTTTTCTAATACCAGAGTTCATTGCGTTACGGACAACATGCAAGTATTGGCTATGTTGAATACCGGTAGGTCCAAGAATAAGTTGTGTATGTCCTGGTTGAGAGAAATTTTTTGGCTATGTTTCATATATAATATTGAAATATATGCAACATATATTAGGTCTGAGGAAAATGTTTTAGCTGACCATTTGTCTAGGCTAAATTACAGAGGTGTCCCACAGAAATGTAAAAATGTTTTAACTGAGTATAACATGTGCTGTTATGATTCCAGGCCTGAGGGAGCTAGAGCGGAGAAGGAGAAGGTTTTTGTACAGGGGCGTGGCTGAGTCCACACGTAAGGTTCGCAAACAGCAGTTTAGCAGGTACAAAAAATTTTGTAAAAAATTTAATCTCTATCCCCTACCTTGTTCTCCTTCTCAGGCTTCGTTGTATAGTGTATATTTATCAGATAAAATGAAACCTATTTCTGTTAGGAACTATTTGTCTGCAGTGTGGTATTATCAGAAATTAAAAGGTTATTCTGATTATAGTAGTAATTTTATTGTAAAAAAGACTCTGGATGGTATCGAGCGTAATTATAAATGTTCTTCTAATAAGACATATCCTTTAACTCCCAGTGATATGTTAAAAATCAAATCTAATCTGGATTTGTCTGTGTATGAAGATGTAGTCTTCTGGTCAGCTATCTTATTGTGTTACAGAGGTGTGTTCAGGGTGGGCCATGTAGTGGACTCCCCTCATAACCTTAAATCAAAGGACGTGTCTTTGTCTGGCGATTGTATTCGGATTGATGTTAAAACTTCTAAAACTGACCAATATGGTAGGAGGCCTTACGTGGTATATTTAAAACGTAATGATTATTCTGGTCTTTGTCCAGCTAGGTACTTGGAGTTTTGTAAGGCTT
Organism: Acholoe squamosa; assembly: GCA_949317995.1. Taxonomy (NCBI): domain Eukaryota; kingdom Metazoa; phylum Annelida; class Polychaeta; order Phyllodocida; family Polynoidae; genus Acholoe; species Acholoe squamosa. The sequence goes on from OX439043.1 coordinate 43,875,409, forward strand.
CAAAAAATAGATTATTGTTCACTAAAATAACAAACCTTTAACTTATAACTATGTTAATACCAGGTTGAAGGCTATGGCTGTAAAATGTGATATTTCCCACAAAGTTTCAACTCATTCACTCCGACATGGTGGGGCGACCCTGTTAAAAGATTCTGGTTTAAAGGTCGATGATATTAAGAAGAGAGCAAATTGGAAATCCAATGTTGTATACAGTTATTTACATGATTCTAAGAAGGACTTATTGGCTCTAGATGTGATGTTATAGTGTGGAATGGTGTATCCATTGTGTTTGGCGGTTTTTTGGCATGTACAGAATTGATATTGACCAAGTCAATTCTCACCAAACCCATTGTCTCCTTCCTTATTCCACTTGTGATATTATTATAATATTATTATGATATTTATCATTATTATTAACCGAACATATTAACTTATGGGACTATATACACCCGTGTATATATATATATAATTAATATGTGCAGTGGTTGGATCTATTTTCCTCCAGGGCGCGCATTGGTATGTATGACGTCACTGTAAACAAATAGCGCCTATATAAGCTCCGGGATCCAAATTAACCGTCAGTTGGCGGATTCTCCTTGAGCGGCACACACCACGCTGGGTGGTGCCAGAATTTTAAATTTTTACTGTGATATTTTATTGTTACTGCTTTATTGTATTATATTGTTATTCTATATATTGCTAATTATTATTGTTGTAATTTATTGTCTTATTTAATAAAGGCATGTACAGAATTGATATTGACCAAGTCAATTCTCACCAAACCCATTGTCTCCTTACTTATTCCACTTGTGATATTATTATAATATTATTATGATATTTATCATTATTATTAACCGAACATATTAACTTATATAATGTTATAATAGGGAACACCATAAGCCCTTCATAGAACTAACATTTCCCAAGCTAAACACAAGGAGAGTGTTTAAACACTTGCTACACCTAAACACATTGGTATCTAAACACACTTTTTTCTAAACATGTTTAGAAATTAAACATGTTTACATGGAAAAAAGTGTCTCAAAATGTGGGACAAGATAGTGTTTAGAAAAGTGTTTAGCTGTTAAACATTGGGCGTTTACAATCTAAACACTGTTTTTACAGTGTATTCTCCAAATCGTCTGAACCCCGTCTTTTGTGTACACCCATGATCCAGTCATTTCCATCTCATTTCATTGCATCGACCTCTAAAGGTAATCGATAGAATACTCCAATTCATTCTATACCAAGTCATTTCCTCACTGTATTCTTTATCACCGACACCAACTATTCTCCCAATCAACAACATATGGTTAAAGTTAATTTTCTAGATTTCAACACAGCCCATGTTTTAATAGTGGGAGTCAGCCAGCCACATAATCAGAATGCCAGTACATGTAGTCTCTCCCACTGGAGGGCAGCGGTATATCATTTCCATGTACTCTAATAGGGCAAAAGAAAAATGGTTCCGGTCACCCGAGCAGCTCAGCTAAAAGGGGCCGACCTCAGAATTTTTTCGAAGTTTTTAAAACGTTTTTTCAAGAATATTTTATGAAGTTTTTATATCAAAATTTGTTTTCGGAATAGATACATGTATTTCCCATCATTTTCTCATGTTTAATACAGGAAACGATCATTTCTTACAATAACCAGTGAAAATCTGGCAAATTCTGATCATATGAGGGTCTAAGATACAAAAAGAAAATTAAACCCACATAATGCCATCATACAGCGGTGTTAGTTGGGTGTTGGTCCAAGCTCTGAAAATGTCAGGGCCCTTGAACATTTTGCAAGTGAAAGTATTTCTCAATATATGAAACTTCATTAAAGTCTAAATTTGAGGGACCTCTGAACCTCTGAAAATAGATTAACCTCTGAGGGCCTGACATCTCTGCCTATAATGAGAACACTGAACAGGAAATTCATAAGGTGGAGTTTTATTACACTAACATGAGTAAATATGGTATATGATAAACATGTAACTAAACTAATGATATACCGGTTTGTATCTAAGAGTTGAATATGTAAATGAGGTAAGGCACTAACTTGTACTGCATGTTACCAACAATGGATAAATGTTCAGAGTCCATAGTATAAAGTTAGAGTATAATATATATATGGTAAGTCAACAAATCAAGGTACTACAAAGTCCTGAGTTTTATGAAAACCATACCATTAAAAAGAGGGCGGGAGTGGTAGGAAAGTTTATAAGGCGTATTATTATGAATGCCGGATGAGAAAAGGTAAAGAGTGTCACCTGTTGCAACCGGGGGTTGAGAGTTGCTCAGTGATTAGCAGAAGGTGGAGCCACAGGCTGAGTCCTTGAGAGTCTGGTGAGTACTTGGAACCACCACTAGGTGGAGTATGAATTTGCCTGTGAGTCTCATTACCCGCAACTTATCTATTACTGATTAATTGTAATATAATGGCAACATACGGTAGGTTCACTGTAGCATTATGTACAAAAGAGGCCATGTGATAATAAACTGGGAACAATTTACTAGTAACATACATAGTAGATAGGCCTACCATACAGTTTGTGTCTAAGTCTAAAAAGCAAGTGTCTGGACTCTTGAGAGCGGATGTTATAGCACCCCTTATAAGGGGTGGGGAGTTGGACTCTTGATCGGGAAGTCGGGAGTTTGAGGCTCTACATTGCATAATCCTCTCACATTCTGTTGCTAGTCAAGTATAGGTCATGGTAACATGAGTGATTTATAATCATTGTTTCTTTGGGGTCAATTTATTCCATAAGGGGTTTAAGCCAGGGGTTTAAAATCTCTAAAATGGACATTTCTACTGTTTTAGGTATTTATTACAAATGAGCAACCACTTAACCTAGCAGCAAAAGAATGATGCCACCTATACTCGTTGAAAATATTTATTTTCGGTAGGGAAACTTTAAGTGACACCAGGTAGCATGAAGACAAATTAGGTTTTTACAGCAATATTGGTTATATTGGTTTCTAGGTACCAATGGACCATAGCGACACAGCGATCTTCACATAAAAAAAATGAGTTGCTTTAGATGGAGGGGTAGATTAGTATCCCAACCGAACCTAATTTTTTGGGCCGACCCTATTTTTTTCAATCGTTTTTAGAACTTTTTGTAAAAATGACCAAAAGTTCTGCCAACGAATGCTGCTAGCTTAAAATAACCAACCTTTTCCACAGTTTTACAATTTGATTTAATTGTTGAGCAGTGTTTTTCTGTTACTTTTGCCAGATTCAGGCAACCGATGACAAAAGAAAAAGACACGTAAAGACATGTTGAGAATTTCAGACATTGCAACTTCTAGCAAACCAAAAGGATCTGGTGGATGTTGTGTGTTGAGTTCTTCAGTGGTGAGATACATGGGTCTCTGGACGCTGAATGATTTGTATACTGTTGGTAACACCAACTTGCTTTTGTCTGTAAATGTGAGGCCGAGTGACCCATATAGACTGCTGGTGAGTGCCCGGGGGCATGTTGTCTGACAAGACCTGAATGAACACATTTGGCAGTCTCTCCATCATGGGGGATAATCTGCTTAGTGTCTACCCCAAACGGGGTAGACACTAACTTTTTCAACTACTGGTTACCCGGGCCAGTGGCCTCAGAAATCTATTATATTGACCCTCTAATAAAGCTCTTGGATCTGGAAACCCCTTGTTTTATTTAAAAGAGAAAAAAAAAACAATAAAAAGATCGATTGCTTTAATAGAGGCACTTTATTAACAATATTCACCTAAAGGTTGTTTTACACATAAAACCTCAATGAAATTACCCCAGGTTTGAAATCTCTTTGATCACAATATCAAAAGTAGTTATACTGGCTGCTTTCTACAGGATAAAGCCCACTGACCATTTGGGCCAATAGTTGTGGGCCAACGGGCAAGAACGTGCCTCAGGGGGATTTTTAGTACTGGCTTTGGCCACCAGGGGACAATATATGGGTACAACACTGAAAAATAAGTGAAAAAATGCTTCAACCAATTGAGGAATCCAGTGGTATACTTAGAATTATTCCATCTCCACTGGAAACATTCTACTTTTTAGAATGCAAAAGGAATGTTCGTTGCCATGGCAACATAGAAAATTGACATATATGGCAATTTCTGGTTGCCATGGAAACCACCCTGTTATTCCAAATGGGAATCTTTGCCACAATTGTTTTTGGAAATCCCTTCAGGAACTCAGAACTGAAAAGAGAGCTCAAAAATTCCCTTTATAATCAATTTTACAATATGAACATCACATTTCTTTGATTATTTTCCCACAAAACTTTTTTTTTTTCTTTTTTTGCATCATAAGGATTTATGATAGGATATAATGCATTTAGAGCTTATTTGCAATTTTCAGTTGTACATTGCAACCTATGTTTGACAAGCAATTGCATCAAAACTACTGGGCATATTTTAGCTCAAGATATCTCATTTTAAAGCCTGTGACTTAAACCTTAAAAATGATTTCCCCCGTGGAGGCATGTTTTCCTTCATCTGGCCACAGTTGTTTTTGAAAAAATCATTGGGTCACATTGTTAGGAGTATGTGTTATATAAGAGAAACGTCATCTGTAAATTTACAGAGGAAAGAGCAGTAGTCTCAAATACAGTGACTCTTACTGTATTGGCACAGCTTTGCACCTGTACATATATTTGTACAGTAAGTGGTCTTGTATAACTACTCTAACATACACCTATGCCCTAGGCCAGCCAGTCACCCTACCACAGAATTGCAATGTGAAGTACATAATGACCCTGATAAGGGTTTACCTAAATAGCCTTACCTGTAGTTTCCCCCAATGGAGGGCAGCAGATGTTGGGTGCCCAAACTGGATAGTATGGACCCCTCTATGGTGAGATAGAGGCATTGTAAGACATGTGGCGCCATCTGGTGTGTAGTGAATGGACTAGACCATGATATAAATGCAATGTGTGATGAATAGACTTGAACTCCTGCCTTTCAGGGGCTTGATAGAGGCACTCCGCTTTGCGTCATGCCTCTATCATCCCCTGAAAGGCATTTGTTCAAGTCTATTCATCATATATTATATTCATAGTGCACACCTCAATCCAATTGATATTGTCCCCAGAGCTTTTTAATGGATTGCAACCGTAATAGGTTAAATCTGGCATTGTGCACAAAGGTTACCTGAGAAGAAACTAAGAACAACTAATGATTTGCATAGATAACACCATAACTGTATCTAAATCTGAGGTTGAAGCTAACATAGGCCTAACTGCCTTTAGGTTAATTCAGTGCTAAAACGGAATGACCATGAAATGGTTTGGGTGAGATGGTTCTCTACTTCTTTCACCTTGAATAGTGCCTCCATAATGGCACTTATATATGGCACTTCATTGGGATTGGAGACAATTTTTGCCTTCATTAGGCATGCATGGTTTATAGAACCAATGCATGCAAGGAGTGCACAAATAAATGATATTAAGGGGATGATCTCAATGGATTGACCTTGATGATATAGTATATAGCAGTGCTTTTATAGCCTACCTGTACATGTATACATACAATACATTTGTTGTAGATTAACAGAACCGTTTGCTCTAATTCTACTCTTCTAGTTTCTGTAAATTTACAGTATATTCTGCTGTTCATTTGCAGCAAAACCTGCTGTTCATTCACAGAACATATTGCTGTTTATTTATGAGTCATATTTTGCTATCAATTTACAGATCTGACTGATCTTGCTGCATGATCACAGTGGGTGTTCCTGTATGACTACTGTGGGCTGTACTGTAAAATTACAGCAACTCACCTCGTGTAGACTTACCGCAAAAGCTAAACCAGATTATCCAGCATATTTTTTTTTATTTTGGGAATTTTTGACAAATTTTGGGGATTTTTATGCATTTTTCATAAAACTTTCCTAATTTTTCAACAATTTTTCATCGGGCCTATCTAGGTCCCCATCTATTGGTTTACAGTTCATAACATTCATTCATATATTTTATGTGTGCTTCACATTTCTTATGGTTTTTTTTTTCATATTTCTCCTGTTAAATCATAGGATCCAACATGTCTGCCCATACATCTGTACAAAATAATTAAAAAAAAAAAAAAAAAATCTGACCTACCGACCCTAGACATTTTAGCCATGTAACTGGAAACATACAATTTTTTTTTTGCCTTAGCTCTCAATTCATGTGCCAGAGTTCAACACTAGACCATAGATGCCATCCCATGATATCATTCATAAGAGTGCCCCCTAACTACTCTTATTGGTTGTTACCATGGTTACAGTAACTAATCACACACATCAGATCTGATCTCCAATTCAATAATAAATCACACTGAAGTCTCAATGTCCATGATCCTGAAGAAGGCCAATCATGACCGGAGCAGTCATATATAATAGGGTAAATTTTATATGTGTATGACATCCCACTCCCCACGGCCAATTAGAGGTTACTCTATGTGTAGAAGAGTTGCCAATACTAGAATTTATTAACTCAGGGTTGTCAACCTGAGTCTTTATGTCTTTTGTTAATTTACATCAAAATCCAGATTATTTTTCGTATATTTCACAGATTTTCATTAATATTTCTATGGGTCTCGAGTCCAGCTTAATATGCATATCTTTTGTCACCTTTCTCATGTTTCTTTCATAGTTTTACCATAAGATCGACGAATATGGCATATCAACCCACATATACAAAATCTAAAAGAAAAAATCAAAAGGAAAAAGAAATCCGACCTACCGACCTTAGACCTTTGAACCATGTTACTGCAAACACACAATTATTTGTTTTGGCCTTACCATGTTTTACCCTTTTTGCAATCGTATAGTGAGTCTGAGAAATACCTGGACACTTTAAGGACAAGATCTTTTAGATGAACGGCCACCAAAACAACCCTTTCTGACTACAAAGGAGTTAAACGATGAACAAAGGTTAACATGACCATACACCGGTCTTCTTTACATCCATAAGCCCTATAGCTGCAGTGAGTGGTTACTCACTCCCCAGGAGGGTGTTGCTCCTATTGTAAAAAGAGATGTGAGTATGTGCCCTCTTTTCTAAACAAGTCGTGCACTGCTTCACCAAAGTACTTGCACTCACCACATTAGTCTGAAAAGTGACCTGCCTTGTTTAAAACAGAGAGAGCTGCACTATCAGGTACCTACTCACGTCATACACTCTATAGTATATTATACTGACTGCATGACTTCTCCCAACTAGGTACCTACTCAAATCCCCCTTTTTTAGCACCATACTTGAATGACCACTTGTGAGCAACAAAAGGAACAAATTATAGCCACATGAAAAGAAAGGACTGGAAATGAGGGCATTTTTAGCCAGCTCTTCCTTTTACTATAGGAGCAACACCCTCCTGCCCTACATGGAATAACAAGTTAGCATTGCAGAGCCTTTGGGTAATAGGGCTGTGTTAATGGGACACCCCCCATGGAACAACCTGCAATGGGACAACCCCCAATGAGACAACCCAAAATGGGACAAACCTCCGCTTATTTTGAAATCCTGAGTCATTTGTGGTCTATGTCACACGTCCATTCATTGTGCTGGGTGTGCATACAAAATAAGTTTCAATTGCTTTTGTACAAATGTAACATGATCTGTCTGCACTAGTATGAACCCTTTCTCTGATTAACCAGGGTTGAACTAGAGTCTAGCCTGGATACGTAATGCTGCTCTCTTCACAAATCTTTTACATTATCAATTCACATCACCATTCTGGTTTTAAATAGCTATTCATATCGACTGTGGGTTGCTGCACGTTATAATGCTACTTTCTCAACTGGCACCAGCCCCTGATTCATGAGGTATCTGTAATTAAGTGCAATTACTTGTGCTACCTCTTGATGAGATCTGGGCCTGTGTAAGTTGTACTTAGATCTAGGTCTGAACCATAACCGAGATTGTGCATCTTTCTTATCGCCATATTAGCTTCGTTTCATTCTAGCACATCCTTCTAGAATGAGTACATACATCCACCTAGATAACATATCATGTACATACCTACCCATAATTTACCACTTCACTTTAGGTCTTTTGCGCATTTTTGAAATTAAACTACCCAGGCGTCTGATTCATAAAGCTGAGGCGGGCAGGAAAATATGAAGGGAGCAAGAAATGTGAGACCCCCTTATCTCAGTACCTGTTATAGGACGAGCTGAAGTCTTACTGCTATATGACTGTTCACGATTGCCCCCTGGTCATAAATTTCTCTTATGACGAGGAACATCCACCGTCTAAAGTTGCAACTTTGTCGACTTTGCTGAACAGAACCTGATAGATGTATACCAACTATTGTCTTCTGTCTGGTTTACCAATTTAACCAAGCAGTGATACTTTAGACTAAATAACTAATGTTTACCAAGAAATATTTTTCGAACCAGCACTCACTTGTCATTAGAGATGAGAAGAAAATCATGTGCAAGACCCCGCTACAGCGTTATACGACAAGGTAACTTAGGGCCAGAGATTCCCTAGATCGGCCTCACAACTATCAGGAGGACTGGGGTGGAGAGGCAATCTGCCTCCAGGCCCTCCTGGGAGATCCTGTATGGGGAGATAGGGAGAAGCTGTGGTAACCCTTCAAGGGATGTGTTCAGGCCTGAGTGCCACGGATTTGGTGGCTATAACTCAAATTGACTGGACCTAATACTATACCCAGCTCGTCTTTATAGAAAAAGACGAAAAAAAATCAGACTGAAATTTGATGGGGTTAGACGGACTGTACATCCATCCAGGTATTGGCATCTGTTTATTGTACACCAGTACATCTTGTTACTATTGTTTTATTTTGATGACCTAATCAATCCATGGTGTGAAATCTTCATAAATTATGTGTTTTAGTGCCACCAGGATGAACCTGGAATGGTTGACAATCTCCTCGTCTTCCTTTTGGCATTTAATATTGGGTCAGATGAAAACATACATGTTATGGTTTTAACTCATAGTAGAATGTCATATTAATAAGTATGTGCATTACCCACTCCCATTAGTCTGTCCCCCCGTCATATTATGTAGATAATTAGTTTTCATTAATAAATTGTGTATATAAGATCAACATTTCCTACAATGGCTGCACCATCCATCTCTCTGATACTTAAGTTCCGTGCATTCTTTTGTCACCATCCCGTGTACTGTAGGATCCCCATCCCTGAAAAGAGACTGGCTGGGATATAGCAAAAGTGGACCTTAACGGGTTATAGGATGTCTAGTTCACTAACTTCAAATCCTGTTCAAATGTGTTCCACACACTGTGATAACACCATATTCAGGTGTGGCTCATTTACTGTTATCTTAAGCTAATGCAATTTTTTGGCCCCAACCATTGAACTATGCCACTTTAACATGCTGTGTAGTTTGTAATGCGTCACCTGGACTGCGACAAACCAACGTAACAAAATCTTATACATTGGCCAGACCTGCACACGATGCCAGCCTTGCAAATCAGCCTTCACCCATTACAGCGCTGCAACACCTTCCCAATGTCTGCTTATGGAAAGATTTTAAGACCGTTAGAATACCACCTGAAGCATATTATCTACCTCGTTGTCTGATAGACTATTTATAAGCCGACCACTGACTCTGTGATTCGTTTCCATGTTTTATCGCCCTGCGTCCTTAAATGGTGCTGACAGCACAACTTGTTATATAAGATATAGCAAACATCAATTTATGCCTAATGGATGTGGTAGAAAAATTTTGATCAGAATGGAATGCCATCACCTGACTCTATTTCTGTTAGGTCCTAAAGACTGCCTGTTTGCCAGGCAGGGAATGCTGACTATGCATTTTGTCACATTTCCTGTCATTGTCTCCTCTGGTTACACACACCCAGTCTGTGTGTAAACTAATACGTTTCTTAGTCTGGTCTGGCCTTATTAGTCAAAAGATGTGATGCCCATTAAGGTTTCTTAGCTCTTAATTTCTTTTCCATCCACAGTTGCAGTCCAGACTATTCTCTTTCTATGCACACTCTCAGCCCGCATTGTAAATCGGCTACAAATAGCCCTGTAATTAGGCAGGAGAACCACGTGTAGCTACAGTACTTTGTACATCTGGAGCTTAATTCAAAACGTCCTGGGATCCCAACCCCAGCGATCTTAGTGTAGGCACATATCATAAGACCTGGCTGGTCTACCCTATGTAATGCAGTGGTTGCAGGCCTGTCCAGAATAGCTAGTCCTGGGATCACTTCACTATTCCATTTCCACCACTAAGATCACTGCGATCTTAGTGAAAGAAATGCATAGTGGTTTCACCTGAGTACAAGAGCACTTACAGGGAACACTCCTGATCAAAAGAGTGAATAGCCTGCTGCATACAGCAGGACGTTTGCTGAGTGTCCTTGAGGGCTCTTAGGGCTACTCATGCGTTAAGTGCACTGTAAGGTAATTCTTCCCTTCTCTCTCTTTGTCCTGGGGGGAGGGCACAATGCTTCTAATAGGCAAGCATAAATCATACATGGGAACAACTCTTGAATACTGTACGGGGGTCAACTGCACCCTGTGCACTTTTGTTAGCCCATATGGGGATGGGAAACGATGGTATAAGCACTCTTGTGAAGAAGAGTGACTCCACAGCTATTCCTTTATTTTGGGACTCTTACCCCTGTGCCTAGTCAGTTCTTCTTGGAATAGTGTAGGAGGGCTGAGGCTAAGATCGATGCAATCTTAGTGCTGGCTAGGATATGTGAACCCAGTCAACTCTTAAGATCGCTTAATAGGATAAGGCTGATTTATTCCTAAGATCGCTGGGGTCGTGATCCCAGGATGTTTTGAATTAAGCTCCTGGTATGGGTGTTCATGCATATACAAGGTAACACTGTAAGGCACAATAAAAAGCGTTGCACTGTTTATTTACGTGGGCGGCCTGACAGTGCATATCTCGGTTTCAGGCTTTACAGCAATTTGGAGGAGAAAGAGGTGGACTGAGCATTGTTTTTGCTTTTACAAATACTTTATCATATAATCCACGCCAGACCTTCAACATAATCATCTCTTATGTTCCCCTCCTTTCAGAGTACCAAGAATATATTTCACCTTTTCATGACAATGTATAATATAGATGAGGGATTTGAAGTGTTTCGACGCTCAAGCCATTCTGGGAAGAGTTTACTAGAGTAGGGTCTATTTTTCCTGTTTGTGAGTGAAGTCATTTTCTGATAGTGAACACAACGCCCCTAGCAAGCAGATTTCACCCTGCATCTATCCTATTGCCTATAGAGTCTTTAAAGGATGAAGCACGTGCTATTTGCTGATAGCAATTCCAATTACAGATGTTTTTCAACCATTTTCACATATCTTTCTTTTGCAACCTCCTTGTTTATAGAAAGAAGCCAGACTTGTTGGTACAGGAAAGACCTCGTCCTGGCCCACGAGAGCATGTCCAAGACGGATGGGGTCTAGTGAAAAAGGCAATCACATGAAGACTTAGTGTGATTTTCTGCTACCATCTATACTTATCAAAGACGTATTTTGATTGACGATGGTGAATCTTTTAATGAACTGCGGGGTTGGTCTGCTATATTGTGAGATAACCCGGGAGATGTGTTCAGGAAAATATGATATGGCCATATTATCTGTGTAGCAAAGTGATTATACGCAATTTCTTAGGTTCCTTCTATTTTCAAGAGATGCACATGACCATTCAGTTGTTATCTTGAGAGACGGCGTCAATATTATAGACAATACAGTAAAGAAAGATAGATGTCAAGAATCGTATATATGTTCTCCAGGCTAGGGTACATATATACCATTCTTGTAGATGTATTGAAAGATCTGTGGGGGAGGAAAATGGGCTTTCACGGAATCTGAAGGAGGTACTTTGTCGTGCAAATCCCAAGGAGATGCTTCATGACAACTACATGTACTGCACTGTAAAGAAAATGTCGTCAAAATAACGGCGTAATGCTCATCCCAAAGTGTGGTGTGGTGTCTTATAGCCCCATGATACATGACACATCCAATACATCTACAAGAATGCAGTCCCCATCGCCTACCGACAAGCATGATATTTCAAGGAAGCAGACGTCAGGACAGAAAATAACTGACACACTGTCTGACACAGGACATCATTGGCACATCCTAGACATTATATCTGATATCTACTGTCATAACATTCTAAAAACAAATGGGGGGAGGGTGATTTATCCTTCTTCTAAGTGAAGATGGTGTTCATATCTTACCATTTTTATCGAGACAGTCAATGTATCCCATTTATTTTTGAAGAGGGTGTTGATAACCATCTCGCCATACTCTATTTTTAATTGCTACATATAAACCAAATGCCGAAAACATTATCCAATAGTCTTGATGAGTATTCTCTAAACAACTGGTTAGATAAGCCTTATCTTGAAGCTGTGGCTGTTGCCTTTATCTCCCCGTATACAAGTGCTAAAAATGTCCAGCATGAAAATATATTGACTTGATCTATTATCTTGGTGTGCATTGTCCTTGGATTCTCTCAAATTTATTTTCCTCCGAATCGATGTTTCCTGATCACAATACAGAAAGGGTAAGAACTAATTAACTATAATCATAATTCAGATTGGTTATCAATAATGCTGGCAATTATCCTTGTGAGGTTGATAAAAGGGAACTGCTTACAATTATCTGTACATATGAGGCTGTTAATGCTGAGTGACTTGTGGACTGCTGGTGCATGCTGCCTGACATGAACCGAATGAACACATCTGACACCCTCTCTATCAACGACCAATGAGGGATAATCTGCCTATAGCACGCACCTCTGTAGCTTTTGTAAAAGGGACTGGACTTACTCTTTGATATGGAGAGGTTTATTCCTGTCTTTGGATATCTACAACTTTGTATGCAAGGGCCTTTATGTTTACTGTGCTGCTACACTGTAAAAAATAACTGTTGAATCTACCAGGGATCCTCATGAAACTGTGGAGTGAACCACCATAATTGTACTGCAGTGAACCAGAGTAGTTCTTACAAAACCCCCCACGTGGCAGTATGGTGGGACAAGGAATCTCTGTGAAAAATAACGACAAGGATTTCACCATTACTCCTGCCTGCTTCTAATTAACAATTGCCCTGCACAAGTAGGACTGTATAAGTCTGGCCTTAGACAATGTCACCTGTGAAATGGTCTTCACACTTTGTAAAGAGCAGTGATGCATTTGTAGTGTGTACATACACGACATTACTATGGATGCCATATCCAATGTGACCAGTCACACATGTGTCACAGTTTTATAAAATGGCAATTTCGTTGGGTGTATACAGTAAGTAGCAATAAGTATATATCTGCTGTTCCGATAATATTATAGGCTAAGCGTATTACGTAATGGAAGTTTAAATAAAATGTTGACAATGCATGGAGCACACAAGTTCTACGCAGTTGTTTAATCACTATTCAGCATATACAAATGACATGGTTTTTCTTATTCTGTTACAATTGTTTTGGCGTGTATGCTGTACGGAAGGGTGTATAGAAACTAATTTTGAATTAATCCTCCCGAAGAGGTTGTAATATATACATGTACATGTATACAGTTCTGTGTTTTATAGTAGTACCTTTAAACCATAGCAATGTACATGTACAATGATTCTGTCAGGATTTACTGGTGTCTAGACCCGGGGCCTTTTTCTGATTTTCAAATGAATTCGTGAGACAATAAGTGTTTCCAAATGTGTTTGAACGATTATTCAAAATCGTTTGTACAGTTTGAGTATTGGTCAGAAATGATTTGTAAGTATTCAATTTCTATATGTGTTTTCAGAAAAAAAATTAGGGTTAATAGATAATCATCAACCCCATTTTGTGTTTTTCTAATTGGGACTTTAGGAGGATGTCTAGAGGTGATCCTGAGTCAAATAAAATTATTCACCACATTCAATCACTTTCAATCCAAGGTGTCATCATCTACCAAGATTTGGAATATTAGTTTAGAAAATCAAAAAAATCGTTGAAATGCTTTATCTCCATATGAATAACTGTCTGGATAATCAGAAATGCCATTCGACAAACAGATTATTTAGAAATAGGTTCAGGTTCATATATACTATATTCTCTTTTGTTAATCTTTGGATGTAATCCTATATACAAATCCATTTCTCTTACAGGATAGAAAGGGTATAACGGACATACAATAATCGTTTTTCCCCTTTAGAAAGACTAAATTGTGATCGTTTAAAAAAAGAGAAAAAGGCCCCTGGACCTATATGCAGATCCTGCGTTGTATGCATCTATGGAGAATGTTGATTGATGGTCATACCATACAGTATAGGGCGGGACGCTTTGCATGAACCTTTCAGGGGAATCCTGGCTATAATTTTCCTGATTCACATCTACTCATCTATTCTGTATTCTTCATATGGCAACCCACTTAAGCCACAATGTGTAAAATACTGATAACCGTTCCCTCTCCTTAAGCAGATTCAGGCCAGGAAGTAGAAATGACTAGAGGGCAGAATTACAGGTTCAGGTGCCGCTTATACGCCAGGAGGGTGTTGCTCCTATTGTAAAAAAAGCTGTGAGTATGTGCCCTCTTTTCTAAACAAATCATGCACTGTTTCACCTAAGTACTTGCACTCACCACATTAGTCTCAGAAGTTGCCTGTCTTGTTTAGAACAGAGAGAGCTGGACTATCAGGTACCTACTCATGTCACACATTCTATAGTATATTATACTGACTGACTTCTCCCAACTAGGTACCTACTCAAATCCCCTGTTTTTAGCACCATACTTGAATGACCATTTGTGAGCAACAAAAGGGACAGGTTATAGCTGCATGAAAAGAAAGGACTGGAAATGAGGGCATTTTTAGCCAGCTCTTCCTGTTTCAATAAGAGCAACACCCTCCAGGATTACCTCAGCTGTGTCTTGCAATTATTTTTACTGAACTCATACACCGGTAGGGTCTTGTAAAGAAGAATTTACATTAGGCTCCACATTACGTTTGATTAGGAGAGGCTTTTCAATTCAACCATACTTACTTCAAACTCAGGGATTAAACAAGAATTCTATTTTCTCTCTAGATAATTCAGGCAACATAACATCTACTACTGAAACTTTCCTACTGTCATGATTAGCCACCAGTAGTATCCGTTGGGTCACGTCCCTCCATCTCCGTCCTTGCCCCACTGCATAAGCCTCCACTCAATCTGCCTCCCTGACCCCTTTTTCCAAGTGCTACTACCCGACTCACACTAACCACTACACTGCAAAAATGGTGTTTAGATTTTAAACATGTTTAGGTCTAAACACGTTTAAAACCTAAACATATAGGTCAGATAGGTGTCTCATCGACTACACATTTAGGAAATGAACACTTTTATTCTAACTACATAAACATTTACGCTAAACATGTTTAGATGTTTACATTTGAGACAGTTGAATAATAGGTGTTTAGATTTAAACATCAATATGTTCAGATACTTTGATGTTGAGTCCACACAAGGTAGCAGCACTACCTTTGAATGGACTTTCTGCACACAGTTATAATCAATTGTTGTGACAAATGTCCCCAAATCCCATGTTTTTCATGGTTTCATTTCATAGAATGTCATGCAAATAGAAAGGGCAATAGAAAATTGACTAGATTCACCTTATGCCACAATCCTTAGCATAAAATAATCAATAAGCTCCATGACTGACACCTATTTGATGTTATTCTGGAATAGATAAGGCAATGTCCTTCCTTCCAAGCTGTTGTACTTTCTCAAGTCTCTAATTCTGATTCAGTGTGTAATACATGTACATGTATATAGCTGTGGCTGACATCTTTGGAGACTTTGACAAGTAAATACCTGCTGATGCCCCCCCCCCCCCAGTAAATGAGAAAACAAACAAAATGTATCTCTTTTAATGCATACATGTCTGCAAACCGTAACTCTCCATCAAATCATTTAAACATCTAAACAAAAAAATTCATAAACACCTAAACACAAAAATTCATATATCTAAACACAAAGTTTTAACCTAAACACCTACATTTCTAAACACTTGAACTAAGCACATTGTTTGGCTAAACATGTTTAGAAAATTAATGTGATTAAAAAAACGTTGCAAGAATATGTTTAGAATTGTGTTTAGGATCTAAACACCATTTTTGCAGTGTAGATACCCTAAACTGCCATCCTACTTGGCCTGTGCCATCAGCAGCCCACCTCTCCCCCTATTTCTAGCTGTCTGATCTCGCTTCCTCGAATTCCTCTCTATTTCTAATCGATCCTTCTCAAACTTACCTTCTAACCTGTCTTTACCTTATGGTGTGTCCGGTATTAAACTCATACGATTAAGGGATTTATGCATGCATAATAGTATAACTCATCTGATTCTGTGGACACCATGAAGGTTCCCAATGTATCATCTTCCCAATCCCATTTCCCTCCGCACACAGAGTAGGATGTCACTTTTTCTTCAACACAATCTTTTTGATATGCAGATTTAGCTGTCTCTCCTCTTCATTGTACACACTTGAAACACTGTAGTACCTAATGTTTAAGAAGTACCTCACACATAAGGCGCACCCTGAGTCCATGCCAGGTTTTAGGGCGCACCTGGAGTCATATTTTGACTGTTCTATAGTATGATATCCGACTGGCCTCGAACAGTTTCTGCAGGGCTCAGTAAGAGGCTATCCTCAAGTATAATATCTTTTTTTTAACAGGAATAAGATAACAAAAATACCTTACATGCTATACATTATTGATCTTTTTATTAGACTATACCGCATTTATTCATTTTCATGATATTCGTTTACGGCATAACTCATATGTACGTGGTAATTATATCAGGTCTAGGTATTATCTTTGGCTTCATGCGATCATGTGATGATATTCCAATAACTGGTAAAAAGGGCTGCACCATAACTACATAAATTACCTGAAAATACGAGCAGCTATTATGGAACTTAAGGGTAGGGTTTCCTTAGATCACTACCCCTTCAGGGGAGGGAGAGTAATCTCCCCCTAGAACCCCAAGGGGATACCCTGTATTTGGCAGATAGGAGACAAGCTTTTGCAACCTTTTAGTAAGACGTTGAAAGGTGAAGCCAAACAACTATCATCACTGATGAATGAGTGACCTCATAACATATATATATATATATATATATATATATATATATATATATATATATATATATATATATATATATGTGACAATGGTAAGTGTCTAGTAATTTAGGTATTGGTAGCCATGATTGTAGAAATTGATGCCGATTGAAACGATGGAGGTGGTACATGGGCAAGATGACAAACCTACATTTCTATGGTTGCCTGTGTTCTACTGGAGGTACGAGTTAAGGTATACATGTAATCCAATTGATATCAATACGCACATGGATCTATATCCTGAGTAGTTTATGCAGCTTTCTATAGTCATTTGTATGTCTGTGTCAGTTTTGCATACCGGTGAATTAAACAGAAAAATCCACCAATTTGGTCATAGCTCTACAGAATAGAGTTATATTAAAGATTGAGCTAAAGAGCAGCCCATGGTTAAATATGGTGTAGAAATCGCTAACGATCCTAGCTTCATTGAGAGACAATATGTCACTTAATACTGCTGTGCGAATCATGCAAGTGCAAGTGAAGAATTTCCCCGATCCAGTGTTTCTACAGAAAAGACAGGCTGAAGATATTAGTTAACCCTGTTTAGACAACCCTGGTGGAACTAATCCTTTGATGATAGGTACCAACTGCGACACTACACCCCTCCCCCTTCTTGCCGTTGCCCCTTTTATCAAAAGTAGCTATTTAAAAAAAAAAAAAATAATAGCCCCGCTATTACCAGAAAGACTTTTTAATGTCCTTTTCCCCTTTCCAAGTTCTTTGGCAATAATCTTTAGGAGCTTTACATCCCTGGGATAAATAAATAATCAGACGTATGTTACTTCACCTTCACTATAGTATAGGTGGCACATGTAGATGCCCCTCTGCTCCTAGAGTGGCTGTAGTACCTTTAAACGGAAAGTTGAGGGCATGTGTGTATAACTGCTATAGAAAGACTGTATTAGACTGACAGATATATGGGTAGTACACGGTATGGAAACACCTAATGGCTGTCCATTATAAGCAGTTGGCCCACCTGAGCCACTGGCATTATGGGTATTCTAATCCACATACGATGACATCTCTATGATAACGTCAATCATCTTTTTCTTTTAATAATGTTGAATTATTAGTTGACACAACATACATGTAATCAACACTTTCTTAATTCAACATCTACACGTCATTGCTACGTAAAGATATATGTGCTCTGCGTTGATGCATGGTTGATATAACATCGTTTCAATGTTGAAAACATGTACAACTGAGACACTGGACTACGGTCGTGCCGGTCCGCTATCCAGTAGGAGAGGAGTTAAAATCAGACCCCTACACTTTTTCCGAGGCAATGGTTCTTTTACATCAATCTTCACAAAGGCATATAGTGACAGATGAATAGGGGCCTTTTTCTCTTTTTTTAAACGATCACAATTTAGTCTTTCTAAAGGGGAAAAACGATTATTGTATGTCCGTTATACCCTTTCTATCCTGTAAGAGAAATGGATTTGTATATAGGATCACATCCAAAGATTAACAAAAGAGAATGTAGTATATATGAACCTGAACCTATTTCTAAATAATCTGTTTGTCGAATGGCATTTCTGATTATTCAGACAGTTATTCATATGGAGATAAAGCATTTAAACGATTTTTCGATTTTTTAAACTAATATTCCAAATCATGGTAGATGATGACACCTTGGATTGAAGGTGATTGAATGTGGTGAATAATTTTATTTGACTTGGGATCACCTCTAGACGTCCTCCTAAAGTCCCAATTAGAAAAACACAAAATGGGTTTGACGAGTATCTATTAACCCTAAATTTTCTTCTGAAAACACATATAGAAATAGAATACTTACAAATCATTTCTGACCAATACTCAAACTGTAGAAACGATTTTGAATAATCGTTCAAACACATTTGGAAACACTTATTGCCGTTCATTCTTAGGAATGAACGGCTATAGGAGGGGACCCATTCTTAAATACAAGCTCTCATAGTGGTGCTTCCTCGCTCTCCATGTATAATCCTGTCATAGGTACAGTATTGAGTATGCCTATACCTGGATTAAAATCTGCAAATCAGTCAAGCATAGAAGTGGTGGCAGTGGTGGTGTTGGTGGACCTGTTATTGTAGACCCTGGGGACAGAGTGGTGGTAGCCCTGGACACCTCAGGCAGAGCCATGGTATATAGTATATATAGCCCCCCCCCACCCACCTCTGAATGGTGGTGGTGGCTGTGCTCCTGTGGTGGCCCCATACCTGCCTGGCACCACCTCCCCCAGCACCATGTGGTTCTCTTCTGCTGGTGATGCATTTCTCAGCACCACTGACTATTAACCCACTAAAGGCCACCTACATGTATATTTATGTATACATGTACACATAAGTATGATGCACTTTTTTAGGAGTTTTAACCTTTTTGTGCCCAGAATTATTTGAAGATTTTACATTATTTTACATTATTTCACGATTTCATTTTTTGTTTTATAAGACCATGATTGTGTAATTTCAATCTTCTTCCTTGATAAGGGCTTGGCATATTACATTTTCTTAATTCCCATAACTCAGTGAAGACTTTCAGTTAAGGATGTGATACTACTGGTCAGGTCTAGTAACCATAGTTACCAAAACATTCCATTTGTTGTCATTTAGTGGTATTTGGTCTCTATATATCCATAACCCCTCCAATCCTGAGACCTTTCAAAGCTGATTTGCCTGCATGCATCTACATGTACTGGCACACAGGAAACATGATATGTTGTACTAGAAACAATGCATGGCTTATCTTTATGATATGACCACTTGCTGCAAAATATAATTGGAATATTGGAACCTATGTGTGTATGATCCATCATCATTTTGTTTCCATATCAGATTTAAGCTGGAGGGATTCCTGTTAATGAATCACATAAAATGACAACTCATTTTCAAGTTTTGACACACTGTGCATGATATAAAGCAGATACAGCCAAATGAATAGTTGTATCACAATCGGGAGGTCATAAGCATTCCATAGAGGGTCTAACTTTACAGATTGGACCAGTAGAAGTGGCTGGATGAAAATGTCTTTCAATATACATGCATTTAAGCACAAAACCGCGCTTAAATGCGCGCTTGGGCACCTAAGGGTTAAGTGGCGTGGCATTGGATTATTTTGAGTCTTGGGACCGTTTTCCATGTGTGTCGGCCATCTTGGTTTGCGGAAAAACAGGGATCCAGGCCATATATGGTCAATTTTGATCTTAAAAAGTTATCAGATGGATGTTAGTGACCATTGGGACACCTCAACTACCCAATTTTATTGTTTGCCATGTGTGTCAGCCATCTTGGTTTTAGGAAACACAGGGATCCAGGTCATTTGTGGTCAATTTTGATCTTCAAATGTTATCAGATGGATATTAGTGACCATTGAAAGACCTCAACTACCTAATTCTATTGTTTTCCATATGTGTCGGCCATCTTTGTTTTAGGAAACACAGGGATCCAGGCCATATATGGTCAACTTCGATCTTCAAAAGTTATCAGATGGATGTTAGTGACCATTGGGACACCTCAAGTACCTAATTTTATTGTTTTCCATGTGTGTCGGCCATCTTGGTTTTCGGAAACACAGAGATCCAGGTCATATGTGGTCAATTTTGATCTTCAAAAGTTATCAGATGGATGTTAGTGACCATTGGGACACCTCAACTAGCTAATTTTATTGTTCTCCATATATGTCGGCCCTCTTTGTTTTAGGAAACACAGGGATCCAGGCCATATAGCTTACATAGCCATTATCAGCTGGGGGCCGCCATTAGACCCCGACGGCACTATGACTAACACCTTCAGCCCCCGACTCCGCAGTATATGCCAGGGATGCCTCCCATTGGTCAATAATACAATAGCCATGTGCCGTATATGGTCAACTTCGATCTTCAAAAGTTATCAGATGGATGTTAGTGACCATTGGGGGACCTCAACTACCCAATTTTGTTGTTTTCCATGTGTGTTGGCCATCTTTGTTTTAGGAAACACAGGGATCCAGGTCATATATGGTCAATTTTGATCTTCAAAAGTTATGGTTAGTGACCATTTGGACACCTCAACTACCTAATTTTATTGTTTTCCATGTGTGTCGGCCATCTTGGTTTTAGGAAACACAGGGATCCAGGTCATATGTGGTCAATTTTGATCTTCAAAAGTTATCAGATAGATGTTAGTGACCATTGGGACACCTCAACTACCTGATTCTTTTGTTTTCCTTGTGTGTCGGCCATCTTGGTTTCAGGAATCACAGGGATCCAGGCCATATATGGTCAATTTTGATCTTCAAAAGTTATCAGATGGATGTTAGTGACCATTGGGACACCTCAACTACCTAATTCTTTTGTTTTCCTTGTGTGTCGGCCGTCTTGGTTTAAGGAATCACAGGGATCCAGGCCATATATGGTCAATTTTGATCTTCAAAAGTTATCAGATTGATGTTAGTGACCATTGTGACACCACCACCACCAATACCACCACCACACTACTCCCAACCCTCACACACGTTCCTTATTTGCATATTTTAATCCAGGCATAGGTTTACTCCATACTATAGCAATGGGGCAGGATTTTACATGGAGAGCGAGGAAGCACCACAATCAGAGCATATATTTAAGTATAGGTCCATTCCAAAGGCCATAGAGTTCATATATAATGATCTTTTTTCCTTGGATCATCATAGGAATATGCACGGCATTACAGCATTGCTGTGTTTACTTTCCTGAAAGTATGTTATAGGGCTTTTAGATTCCGTATTAAAATAATATTTGTTCTGAAAATTTTGATCTACTATCATATTAAAAATGTTGTAAATCAATTCTATACTTCTTAGAACATGATATGAATATGCACGGCATTACAGCTTTGCTGTGTTTACTTTGCCGAAAATATGGGATAAATTTCTAATCCGGGAAACGCACTGCAATTTAACTGCTTTTAGAAGTGATATTAAACTCAGAATTGATCGTCAAATTTAAATATGAAACCCTAATATCTTGATCATAGATGACAGATCCTAAATTGAATCCTCTCAATTGCATCCTTAACACGGGCCTCTTGATCATAGATCTTAGATTCTAAATTTTCAATTGAATCCTTAACATAATCTCCTAACCATGGACCCCTTGTTGCCTCACGAATTCATTTGAAAATCAGAAAAAGGCCCCTGGACTGTTGAACTCATTTATCTCCCATGACCGGGGATAAGCCTAGCTGAGCCTAGCACTGGGCCTGTTAGAGAACTGAACCTAGAACTGAATCTGTTCCTAGATCAACGCTCTTACCAACCAAGGAATGGGCAGCGAATGGGCATGGCACCACTTGATTGAAGTATTTTGACCAGTTATGATATATCTGTCTCCTAATTCTATGAAAAAAAGTTTTAACATAGATCACCATTGTCATCAGTCACTGTCCAAATAATACAAAAAAAAATGTCTTGGCCAAACATATTCAAATACTAAATTAATGATGATACAGTGTCAATCGAAGTGCTGTTCATTATCAATCATTTAGGTAAATTTTTATAATCTATGTGACCTCTACTGGGAAAAGGGACCTTATTCTCCCTGAAATAATGTCCCTTTTCGCAGATCCTGTCACCTATGTAGACCCCCAGCTTACTATAATAACTGTGAAGTAAAGTCTGCTTACATGTCAGTTGACTCGTACAACTTGCAACCACAGTTATAAGACAGTCTGACTTAATTTTCCTAATTCAATTTCCCCATAGCGAGGCTCATCTCAGGGCCGCACATTAAATGTCTAACCTTGTAAAGTCCCTTACTCTAAGGAAATCACACTAGGAGTCTTCCCAGGTAAATTAACTGAAAGCTTTGGGCTTAGTGCAGAATTGCGCCAATTTGGCGAAGGCATTCCAACCGATATAATCTAGAGATCCTTCTCAGTCCAGTTACAAATGTTGTGCTTGTGAGTCAATTTCCATAGGGTAGGCCTTTACGAAACAGTGCTAGGAGAACCCCCTTCTTGCAAAACCCTTTCCCGTCAGGAAACTCTCCTACCGAATGCTTGAGGGAATTTACTCCTCTATATCCCCTAGGGACGGGTTAGGGCCAGGTCAAAGCTAACTTTAGGGTAGGGGTTGGAGGTGTCGATTATTCCATTCTGCAAAACCTAGTCCGGTTGTTGTCCCTCCTGAGTCTGTCATCAAATATCGACTCGATGACTGGATCTGTAGTATGTATACAGGAGGGTCTTGCCAAAAGACCTCTGGGCCTATACATGGGTAAGAATCGACACTGGTGACACAGGGGTTTCAAAATTCGTAACTGGCGACACAAGGGGGTTTGGAAATCGACAGACAGAGGCAAAAATGAGCAGATAAAAATTGACACTGGCGACACAGGGGTTTTAAAAATTGACACTTGCGACACGGGTGTCTTAAAAAATCAACACTGGTGACCCAGGGGTTTTAAAAATTGACAGACAGAGAAATTATTAAAAGAAACGACAGTCTAAAAAAATCCGGGTTACCATGTATTTGCTGAGTATGCGTATGGACTAACTCCTTTTTTAACAGTATAATACCTGATCTGTGAATGGGTTAAAAGGAAACAGAGAATGGACAAAATACATTTCTACCTCATGTCATATATATCCCTAGATAGTAGCTAATACAACTGCTTTGACAATATAGTTTCTTTTTATAACACAAGCACACTTTGAGTTTCCTAAACTGATGCATCTTTTGATTTCTGGTTCTCGTTTCCCTTTTGCCAAGACCCTCCAGGGGAGGAAGATATTGGATTTGGGTTGGGTCCGGGGAGGGTGATTACAATGGTAAACCTTATAGAGGCGAAATTTCCCAAAATCTTATGAACAGGTGCTGTCAATGTTACCGACCTTGGTTCCACTCATGGTGAGGCTAAGATCCAGTTGTTACAGACAGAAGTGGTTTCCTGGCTGCACTGCTGTGTCTACTCTGACAAGGTGCCAGGAGGTTATTACATTATGTAATACACAGCCTCCCCTGATATTCTGCCCCTATGCCAGAATACATCTTCCTTTAGCATAAGCTGAGAGGTTGCCAAAAGCTGTGTGCCTTATCTGACATTGGGTTCATTCATCTAGTTGATGTTAAATCAATTTGGGTCACCCAGGGTTATGGAACTATGTTGATGATCTCAACGTTGAAATTTGCTTCTGGTGTGTCTTCCTCATTAAGTTTTAGCTTTCTGTGCTTTGTAACGTCTGTTCACCATTGGCGAAACATGTTTAAACAATGACCCAGGGGAGCCCTGGGCCAATAACGTTGATAGAATCCCCTTCTCGGCAGAGTTTTGGCAATCTCTGATGATGCGAGTTGAACATTGCTTGAACGTCATTTCAATGTATTATGTTGATCCGCAAACCAGGGAAAAGTATAGGTGGCCAGGGAAAAGTATAGGTGGCCACCCTCCCAAACCCAGCTTTGCAGAGGGGCGGGCAGACACTACTGACACGGACAGACTATTGACGAAGGACTGCCAGCCTTTAACAATGCAACCAGCACGTGTGAGGCATGGGCCAGACAACCACCAGTGAGCTTTTTCTTGTTTCTTCTGTGTTTATATTCTTTTTCTATCTATAACCTATTAGCTTTTGGGTTTTTTTTCAGATTTTATTGTGGGTGTTCCCCAACAGCTGTGAGATTCACAATTATAGGGTGAGAAGCTGAGTGTTACACCTGGTCAATGTCTGTACAGGTAGGCTGTAGATGTCTACACCGACGTAACAGGTTATAGCTCACATATAGGAAACCATCGTGTCCCCTCAGGAGGGTCTTGCCAAAAGAGAGACGTGAACCAAAAAAGAAAACGTACATGTTTTCGTATTGCTAAAAGATTGTCTTGATAATCGTTTTGATAAAACGTGCACGTTTTTTGACACCCCAAAACGATTTTTCCATACATTCTGCTGTATTATGTTTTTTTTTTTCAATACTATGAAAACGATTTAGGCCATGCACATTTTCCTCAGCACTCTCTGAAAATCTTTAGAGATGTTCATCCTCGTTATCTTATGGCAAGACTCCCTGGGATGCTTCAGTTGTCGTAGACAAACACCCCAAAAAAATATCGCATGGTTAACCCCTTATTGGAGGGAAAGTCAGCTTGAAAGTATCTTCTTTATGGGGGAATCAAAGCAAAGTATGATTATGTTACTTGGGCCAAAATAATAAAAGATGTTTCCAGTAACATGAACTGAAATGCTAGGGTCGATAGGTCGGATTTTTTTTGTAAGCTTGCCCCTCCCTTTCCCTTACCTCGGAGGAAACTTCCTCCTGTAGGCATGTTATATATCAAAAGAAAGGCAATTTCAAGGTGGATTGGAGAGAGTATGTGGCCAAGATACTGGGTTCTAATACATGTACCGTTCTACCTTGCATTCAATGCACATCTTTTATGCGAGGATGGGCCCCTGGTGAATTTTTTTCACCCCCTTGACCAAGAGAGGGGGGGGGAGCAAGATAATTTCACCTGTTTTCACCTGAAAAGCCTGCACGTTAAATAGACCTGGACAATTCTACCGAAAATGGAGTACTGGGTCACCATAACGATCTAATGCCACATGCACCTAATAAGGGGACTAATAGCTATGATACTGCAGGTGGGGGGGGGGGCAAACAAAATTTGACCCTCGAGGGGAGGGGGGGCAAATGACTGAGCGAAATGCCCCCCCCTCCAAAAAATAAAAAATAAAAATGTTGAGATGAATAGTTATTGAATGGCCCATATTTAGTTTTGACCCCAATCTCCACTGTCAATTTTTTTGGGTTTTGCCCCCCCCCCCCTACTAAGGGACCCTTAAAACCTGCTAGGCCAATTAGACTGCCTGACAAAATGTCTGCCTGCAACCTTGGGACCCTGACCTGGGCTGCATTTTGGCTTACAAATCGGACCATTAATGTACAGCCTATAACAAAAGGTTATATTTCGTTTTAAAAAAATAAAATGAGATAAAATCGGCCCTGTTTTGCTAGGGTCGGTCGGGTTACTGGAAACAAACCTTTTATTTTCATTTGGCCTTGTCACCTTTTGTCATGCATAATAATATAATGGCATTGCAAGCACCCAGTAACGGGGTACACAGTTTTAATTCACTGTTGACTATATTGGTTGATTTCTGTTGACAATGTTGATTTCTGTTGTCAAAACAGATTCAATGGACCATTTTAATGTTCCAAGAGGCACAGAATGTTGAATCAATGTTGATCAACTTTGGTCAGCCATTCTTCAACAATGCCTCAATGTTAAGTGTCCATATTTGGAATACTGTTCAATTCAACATTGTTTTTTTACCATAGATAAAATATGTCACTTTTACCGTTGATTCAATGTTGATATATCAACATAACAACCATCAGGTTCGAAAAAAATGTCATACCCCAAATGAAACAACATAGAGCACATAGACCTAATCATGCTGAATCAGCATTGTGTGGGTTATAGCTAAATCATGGATACTTTAATTATGTTGTCTCATATTTCAAATTAAACCACTTTCAACCTTGCATGAACTGTCAGCTGCCAAACCTCATAAAGAATTCTAACAGTGATTCCACGCAAGTGTGCCCACTGAGTCTGCAATCTCATCATTTTTTCGTCTGTGAATTACTCGATTCTTCAGAAAAATACCAGATTTGATATGAAGATAAAACCTAGTTTCCTTATTGAACAAGTAATCAATGGATAACTCATGACGTGTGTGTGTTATTAGCCTTTGCTAACACACACAAGTCATGAGTTATCCATTGACTACTTATTTTATACCACGAAACCAATAAATCATCAATATTATACCAATAAATTCAAGTTAAAAACAAAAATTATTCCCCCTCCCCAGGACTCGATGCCAGCCATTGTGTGTACACGATCGGTACATACACCTCCTCCCCTGGCAGCGGACAGCGACAGCCCCCGTCTCGGCTAGCCTTGGCGGCGGCACACGGCGAAAAATAGTGTACATACACCTCCCCCGGCAGGGGACAGCGACAGCGCACACGGCGAAAAAAGATGCGTCCGGGCCGGGATTTGAACCGTGTACCTCACGCGGCTGAGCGCAAAGTGCTAACCGCTAGACCACCGCGTCTCCTCCTTCAGCGGCCGTCTCGGCTTGGATTGATTTGAACGCGTCCTTTGGTTATGTATACACAATCGGTACACACGCCTCGGCGCCCGGCTAGGATTCCTTTGTTTGGTTTAGTTCTAGCCAACCACCTCTCGTCAGTCCCTGTGGCGCACTGCATAGGGAGTTGGATTTGGGATGTGAGACTGCAGGTTCGATCCCTACCCTGGCCTGGAAAATTTCGTGGGTTTTAACATGTGACATGTGACATGGGATAGGCGTGCTGTTATCCTGGATAACAGCACGCCTTAGATGGATAACAGCACGCCTTAGATGGATAACAGCACGCCTTAGATGGATAACAGCACGCCTTCCAAAATTGATGGTAAAGTATACAGGGTGTGCAATATCGACAGTTATACCACGATTTGTGGGTTACACAGTGCTTTTTGGTGGCTATTCCCATCCACATATCTGTCGATATTGCACACCCTATAGGCTGCAACATCAATTTTGTAAGGCATGCGGTTATCCTTGTAAGGCATGCGGTTATCCATGTAAGGCATGCAGTTATCCAGGATAACCGCACGCCTCTCATGTCCTCCCATGTCATATGTTACATGTTAAAATACATGAAATTTTCAAGGCCAGGGCAGGGCTCGAACCTAAACTCTCAGATCCCTAGTCCAACCCCCTATGCATTGTGCCACAGGGACTGACTGATGGTGGCCGGCTAGAACCAGGTCTGGATATGATACAAAGCCGTGTGCGCTGTCGCTGTCCGATGCCGGGTGAGGAAGTGTATTATACACAAACATAACCGCGAGAAGCTTCTTTTTTCACCGTGTGCCCTGAGGAGGTGTATTATACACAAACATAACAGCGAGACGCAGCTTTTTTCGCTGTCCGCTGCCGGGCGACGAGGTGTATTCTACACAAACATAACAGCAAGAAGCATCTTTTTTCGCCGTGTGCGCTGTCGCTGTCCGCTGCCGGGCGCAGGAGGAGGAGACGCGGTGGCCTAGCGGTTAGCGCTTTGCGCTCAGCCGTGAGAGGTCCGCGGATCGAATCCCGGCCCGGACGCATCTTTTTTCGCCGTGTGCGCTGTCGCTGTCTGCTGCCGGGCGAGGAGGTGTATTATACACAAACATAACCGCGAGAAGCTTCTTTTTTCGCCGTGTGCGCTGCCGCTGTCCGCTGCCGGGCGACGAGGTGTATGTACACTATTTTTCGCCGTGTGCCGCTGCCAAAGCTAGCCGAGACGGGCGCTGTTGCTGTCCACTGCCGGGCGAGGAGGTGTATGTACCTGTGTACACACACTGTCATGGCTGGCTTCGAGTCCCGGGAAGGGGGAATAATTTTTGTTTTCAACTTGAATTTATTGGTATAATATTGATTATTTATTGGTTTCGTGGTATAAAATATCGTGGGGGTTATCGACCATAATAACACTCGGCCTACGGCCTCGTGTTATTATCTGTCGATAACCCCCACTCGTCATGAGTTATCCATTGGTTACTTGTTCAATATGTGTATGAGAATAGCCACCAAAAAGCACTGTGTACCCCAGAAATCGTGGTATAACAAATAATATCATTTTACTGTAGCACTCCAAATATGGCGACGATGGCTCCTAAGCTTTTCCGTTGTAGTACTACAATCAGATTGTTGTTAATGGCCTCGTATCAACATAATCTCAGTAATTATACCCATCTCCCAATTTACATTGTGGTGACGAATGGACCATGAAGGTGACAGCTTAATTCACTCCAAACTGCCATGCTACCTTTAGAAGCGCTGTCAACAACAATTAACCGAATCAATAGCTTCTCCCCTCCAAACGTGTGACCTTCCTTTCGAAGAGGATAGACATTAGAAAGAGATAGGTGTTCTAGGTGAGTCCTAAACTCAAGAGTAAATCCTAGCCATCTCATATAAGAAGGTAGGCAGATTTAGTTTTTTTGTTACATGCTTCAATATTTATGCCATGCGGGGCAGTGAATATTGAAATATTGCCTTCCTGGCCACATGAAGATCTGAACACCCATAAATGCTGTCTGATTATCACCTCATCACAGGTCGATTACTATTTTCCCTTACAGGATGGAGAACAATAATGGAAAGGGTTTTGAACTGAATCATATATTGGTCTAGATGAACCGAGTTACAGTCCGCCCTTTGACAACATGAACAGATTTCTTAGATTTGAGATCCCACCAAATTTACATCCCAGCAAATTGTCGTTATCTGTCGCCAAGATTGGTCATCAATGGTGAATCCTTTTTGAGTGATAACTCACTGCGTCATCTTTCGCCACTGTGTGTCAGTCTCACATGGCATGGCAATTTATCACAACAGTCACCAACATGATCTCACTCACTGCGTGAGTATGTGCCACCCCTTGTCATCCCTCACAAAGCATGGTGACTTATCACCACCATTGCCAACATGGATCTAACTCACTGCGTGAGTATGTGCCACTGCCTGTCAACTCTCACTCAGAATGGCGGCTTATCACAAGCATCACCAACATGGATCTGACTCACTGTGTGATAATGTACCACTCCCGTGCCACTGGCATCAACTCTCACACAAAATGGCGACTTATCACTACCATTGCCAACATTGGTCTCACTCAATACGTGAACTTGTGTCACTCCATGTCAATGCTCTCTGAGGATTGCATCATCTGTCACTCACTCTCACTCAGAATGGCAACTTATCACCACCATTGCCAGCCTTTGTCTCACTCAATGCGTGAATCTGTGTCACTCCAAGTCAATGCTCTCTGAGGATTGCATCATCTGTCACTCACTCTCACTCAGAATGGCAACTTATCACCACCATTGCCAAAGTTGTTGAGACAGCACCACTGTTCAATATGTAGCCTATCTAGGAAGTGTGGGCATGAAGTATGTCCCATACTTATCAAATATGCTTTGTTGCACACTGATTTCCATGTAATACTTCAGGGTTGAATCAAGATTATATAGAGAAAATATCAATTGAATTTAGATAGAGGTATCTCTAAAATAAAAGCAACTATCCATAAACACCTTTTCTCTTGTTACAGGAAAAATACATAAGGAAGTATCTACATGAACACCTTGTCTCTGGTTAGAGGGAAGATACATATGGCAATACCTTCTCTGGCAAAACATACATTGATCTGGCAGATGTGAGGCTGCATGATTACCAATGTCGATGATCATGAGCTTTTCATCTAACAAGATGAGTGATCACCAGCATCGCCATCACTGGTGAGTCTGAGTGATCACCACTCTCGCCATCCATGGTGAACCTGTGCTATGACGTGGTGCGCATTTCATCTAACGAGGTGAGTGATCAACTGCCTTGCCATCCCTGGTGAGTGTGAGTCATCACGATCCTCGCCAACCGTGGTGAACGTGCATTATGGCATGGTGTGCGTTTCATCTTGCGAGATGAATGATCACCTGAGTGACCATCCTCCGTGAGTGTGAGTGATCACGATCCTTGCCATCTGTGGTGAATGTGCGTTATGACGTGGTGTGCGTCTCATCTAGTGAAGTGAGTGATCACTCATGTCGCCATCCATGGTGAGGATTAGTGATCACTCATGTCACCATCCCTGGTGAGGATGAGTGATCACGATCCTCGCCATCCCTGGTGAACATGCACTATGACGAGGTGCGTGTTTCATCTAGCGAGGTGAGTGATCACCTACGTCGCCATCCCTGGTGAGTCTGAGTGATCACCATCCTCGCCATCTGAGGTGAGGCCATGTGATCACCACCATTGCTATTCCTGGTGATCTTGTGCTATAGCGACGTTGTGTTCCATCTAGCGACATGTTTGAGCCACTTCACACAGGTTAACGAGGAATCACGACAATTTGCTGGGATGTGTCTGGGAGGTTGGACTAGTAAGGTCCGACCGTATGTAAGTAATGTGGTGTCCAAGGTTGATGTCGGGAATAAAAATGGGTCATTGCATTGTAATTGGGAGTGCAATGAAAGAGGCCTTTCAGAAAATGGTACGACTTTAGTGTCATTGACAACGGACCAAAATAAGTCTGCACAGGGAGACATATATTTACCCCCACATTCAAAATGTAGCATGTGGGTCCTTGGTAAAGCACCAACACTATTTGAGTACCCACAAATACATGTGATGAATAATAGAAGAGATTTCACTCGAAAATGCTTTAAAAAAAAGACCCCATAATAACTGTGTGAGATATGAGACAAAGGCATGCGGGCTTCATCCCTCCCCTACCTCCACCCATAACCAATTTCTCACCCTCACCCCATAACCAACCAACCACCCATCCATCTAGTCACCCCAGCCCAACCCTCCTCAACTGCATGGAACGGGACCCCTGTGACAAAAAAAAACCCACTTACAAACTGCTCACATGGATGGCTTGAGCAACTCACTGCTGATCCTGGATACCATCCCCTTCCAATAGGCCCAGAATACTGCTTTGATATCATTGGCAATAGCACAGCAAAATAGTACAAGTTATGGATGTTATCTCTGTAGGGTAACTATCGCCGCCTGTATGATGGGTGTGGACCACTAAATTTGACATGGTGATATGGGCATTTCTTAAAATCGACATGGGGGTTTAAGTGGCATGTGACATGACCATTTCTTAAAATCGACATGTGACATGGGGGACCCCCCATCCACACCCCCTGTATGAGATCAGCACCCGGGAGAAACATTCCGAATAGACTACTCACATACATGGAGAGAAGAACTCCTTCAGTGGGAGACGTGGGGTAGTTGAGGTAGTAGTATTAGGAGCTATGGTTTCTCTGTGGTTATTATCCTTATTCCTGCAGGGTTAGTTCTGTTGTGGGTTGGTGTGTATGTGCAGCAATTCACCACCTCCAGCACATGTAGTAGTAGCTCCAACAGTGTGTGCCACGTGCATCTCCCCCCATGCAGCGATGCAGCAGTCTTCTCTCACCACTACACACGACGCGTTCACTCTCTGGCCCCTCACACACTGAGCTGCTCGCCCGCCGTAAAAGGTTACAGCGCCGAGCTGCTCGTGCCTCCCTCCCCTGGGATGGCCAGGACACGACTGAGCTGCTTCAGCTGCTCATAGCTGCTCAGCCGGGGGCAGTGAGTGCCTCGCCTACATGGAAATCGCATGAAGAGTAGGGGGAAGGGCCCGGGGGGAAGGTGGATGGGTCAGTTTGTAGTTATGTTAGTGTATTGCACTGTGTAGATACACAGCTGACCACCCCACGTGTGACTACCTGAAAACTTTCAGCTGAACCCTTTCTGATTCTTACTGTTACTATCAGTCGTTTAATATGTGTTTCACCTCTAACCATGGGTAACCATTAAAATTGTTCTGTCCCTTTAATTTTCTTTTTTCCAAAATCATTAATGGCGCTCTTATTCCCAATGTGATTGGTTCCTGACACTAAAACTGCCCAATTATCAATCTGCATCTGCTTTTATCACTGTCCTCTGTAATATTGATAAAGGTTCGGGCAGATGTGCTCTGGCTGTCATACGTTGCCTGCCCCCGTCCCATTCAATGCCCCTACTACATATATCTGGATGAAATTATTTACCTTTCTTCTTTGCTTCTCTACCCCTTCCCCGCAATCCTCATTCGTTGACACATACTAGATATTTTGACAACATGTGCTCCACCCCGTGCCACATGCTTACTCAGACCTGACACCCGCCGTCCCCAAATCCCACCCCTTCCTCTGTTGACCCCCCCCCCCTCCCTTTCTTTGTCCCATACTGCAGTGTATCAGTATTATTGATCCACAGATGCTGGACTGTGCTTCTGAAGCCGCTGCATATGGGAGCTACATGTGTTCTCCAAGTACACAGTGTGTCCAGTCTGTGACTCGGTCGACGTTTTGGTGGCCTTGCCTTTCAGTGTCTCAAATCCGGTCTCAAATGAAAGGTAAATTTTGTTGAAAGACTAGAAGGGCCATCATGTCAAAATGATTGATTGATTAACACCACCTATAAGGCACCCCTGAATTCAGGAATATCCTGTTAAAACCACACAATAAGCCTCTGGAGCGTGTTGCTCCTATGGTAAAAAGAGCTTTCAGTAGGTACCCTCTTTTCAAAAGAAGTCACGCTCTGCTTCACCATTCAACTTGCACTCACCACATTAGTCTGAAATGTCACCTGCCTTGTTTAAAATAGAGAGAGCTGCACTATCAGGTACCTACTCACGTCACACACTCTATAACAGTATATTATATACTGACTGACTTCTCCTAACTAGGTACCTACTCAAATCCCCCTTTTTTAGCACCGTACTTGAATGACCACTTGTGAGCGACAAAAGGGAGAAGTTATAGCTACATGAAAAGAAAGGAGTGGAAACGAGGGTATTTTTAGCCAGCTCTTTCTTTACTATAGGAGCAACACCCTCCTGATTCGCAGATAAGCCGCGGTTTATATGCCATACTCTAAGGTTGGTTATATATTTTTGTTTTGTGCTTGGATATGTTGGTGGATCCCTGTGTTGCAAGATTTTGTATCTTATCTCACCTATTAAATGTTAAGTCACCCTAAGGGAGAAGAACACATAAAAACAGTAAATATATATATATATATATATATATATATATATATATATATATATATATATATATATATATATTCCATGCAATGTGAGGGGTATAGGTTTGATCTCGACCCCTCCCACTCTGTCTTAACAAGAGCAATAATCTCAACTTGGGGTAGAGACGTGTTGGTACGGTAATGAGAACAGTGATGAAATATGTGGAGACTTTATCGTCTGCTGGTCTGCTGCAGCCGACATTTTGCATGTTTATTGGGTCTATAGACGATAATATGATCAGTGTTACGAATGGGATAATCAATTAATGCTGATTGCATTTTTATGCTGCGATAGTATATGCATGAGTCATTAGTTTTTGGTCACCTCTATGTGTCGACATGTTTACCGTCCTAGCGGGATACATTAATGACCAATGAAGTGACTCCCTTCATTAAATGCAGACTTTTTAGGGTGCATTACATAACACCTGGTACCCATCAAGCTGGCTGTTATCAGTGCTCATCTTGAAAGGTATCAGATCAAGCAATGGTGCCCCCTCCAGGTTCAGACACCTCCTCCCTGATACACTAATTATGTAGCACAATCACTTCCAACTCATCACTTTTCACTCAGGACTTCACCCTATCTGCCTTTCCTTCCACCTCCCTGTCTCCCCTCATATCAGTCTGCCTCCTTATCTCTTGCTAAGGCCAAATAGATTGTAGGTTTCCAGTAACATGGTAAAAAGAAAATTGAGAGGTCGTTTTCTTTTCTGGTTTTTAATTTTTTTTCTTCTGGGCCATAATCTTACCATTATATTGAATTGTTATAAATAATTAATAATAAGGTTGTATGTATTCATTTTTTATGAGATCATATCATCCAAATAACAAAGAGCTCGGAATGAAATGTCAGATTCTATTCTTGCAGACTAAGATAATTCCTGAAATATTTCTAAAAATATATGAAATATTTTGGGGGGAAAATGTGAAGGTTTTCTTTAAAATGTATGAGGTCGGCCCTGTTTAGCTATAAGGTAGGTTGGGTGACTGGAGACAATCTCCTAGTTGGCCACGATTCAATATTCATAGGCCCATATATATAAATCAATGCATGTATCATTAGGTTTTGTATGAAGAATTAGAGGAATTTCATAGACGCCAGCATTTGAGGTGTTCTGATAAAATGTATCTGGATAGAGGTAAACCGCATCTGTAAGCCATGGGCAGAAAGCTAGTAACATATATCGTTCTGTCATGGGTATCAAATTCCTTTCACTTATAACATGGCCAGATGCAAACTCATCTTATTGACAGGGACAACGAGGCGAATTTCACTTTATGAATCCGAATGGATGCAAACTCGAATTATTTCACATATATCGTTATTAATGTGTCGAAATATAGGGTCATCGTTTCCGTTTGATGCCTGTAGCGATGCTCCATAGGCTCCTATAAGGCCATCACATTATTACTGGTACCACAAAGAAACTCAATTCACGACTAACCACATAACTTAGAGGGATCTAACAGTGTAGCACATGGAAGCAGTGCATGGTAATAGGGGAAAAGAGATAGTTGGTGGTATAAAGACGCTCGTGTCATGTCTTTCAAAGCTTGTTGATGAAAAATGTTATTCGGATGGCCCGAATGTTGACGAATTAGACTACCCTGTGCCAATAGCGACGGACGCTTCTCTGTGTCATCATCCCCAAAGTATGGCCAGTGATGGCACAGAGATGATCAACATTAGTCCCTGGTACAAGATGGCGGCATTCAGAGAGTAACACGATGTAGTGTTATATCTCGACTACCTCTAACACCCGTAGAACTTCCCCTCCATATCAATCCCTTTCCCACCCCCTTTCACCCCTTTTTCTGTCCATCTCTTACAAGTCAACCCTCCCTCAGGGACCTACAGAGGGGGGAAAGGGAGGGGAGGGGCCGGTTTGACAGATCAATCCGTAATTTGTGGCTTGACGGAGAGCTCGGTGACGTGCCATCCAAAATCAATAGCGACTGGACGCCGCGTCTCCACCATTACCATCTGCTATTTGCCGTTTGGCCGATTAGGGGCAGAGTAATTTCATTGGCATATGAGACGGATGACCCGTATAGTAAGGATACGAGCTTACTGCTGACTATTTTAAATCTGAATAATCTGTGTCGTTCCTGATGTTTTTTTTTATGAGGCTCGTTTAAGAAGGGTTATTTCGGTAAGGCTATGCATTGTGTTGTAAGTTATTAGCATATATCCCAGCTAAACCACTCCATTTTACTCAAAACTGATGAGTTTCACTTATTCAAATTACACCAGTTTCTTTTAGGGAGTGATCATTTTTTAACAACAGAGTGGGGGGGGGGGCTGGTAGGTTTGCGCGTGGATGCACAAAAAAAAATTTCAAGCCCCCCCCCTCTCGAGGGGGTAAAATCTTTTCGACAAAAATCGTGTGCGAACGTCCACTTTTAGCCTTTTACTCTAAAAAGTAGTGTTTAGATTGTAAACACTTATTTGTCCCAGTTTTCTAAACACATTGCATAAGTGTTTACATTCTAAACACATTTCACCTAAACACATCCATATGTGTTTGTAAATACTTATTTTGAAAGTGTTTAGAATCAAAACACTTTTTGAAAAGTGTTTAGCAAAAAGTGTTTAGGCAAAAAGTGTTTAAACACAAAACACCTTCCCAAAAAGTGTTTGGAAAAGTGTTTTTAATGTCTAAACACATTTCGAAAAGTGCTTAGAACATTTGAATAAGTGTTAAGATTCTAAACACCTATTTAAATAAGTGTTTAGAAATTAAACACTTACCCAGGTAGCAAAACATGTGTGGCCCTGGTGTGGCTTACAGTGGGTGCCCAGTGTGGGCCAAAGCAGGCTGCCTGACGGGCACTCACTGGGTTTTGTCCTCAGCAAAGTGTCTGGGCCACACTGGGCTAGCCAATTTGGGCACAGATCAGTTTTAAAGTGGGCTCATGAATTTGGGCTCAGGTTGCATTCAACATGGGTTTCTGATGTGGCCCAAACCAGGCAGACCGATTCGGCCATTTTTTTAAATGCAAATTCAAAAGAATTTAATTAGGCCTAGTCAATTATTGAACATGAGTCTCCCCGCCCTTACCAAGTATACCAATACCCAGTGGTACTCATCTATTCTATTGCACTGGTGCTTGCATCAAAAAGATTATATATGAGTTTGTACTCAATAAGCCAAGAAATGCCACTTTGAATCTAGTGACATCTGGACCATCTTCAGTGGCTCTCTTCATAGATGCACTGTGTAGGGCCATAGATCAGAGCTTTTAAGCTCATAGTGTCTGTAGGTAGCATGTTTGATCCTTATATCACATTCACTGCAATGGGAATGGTGTAGTCACCTTATAACTACTAGGATGACCTTGATTTGCACATATTTTTAGGGAATATCTAAGGATTTCCAAACTATGATAAAGTCTCAACATTGTTACTCATTGTCCAAATTTTTAGCATATTTTGGTTCTTATATATTTCAACATCATTACTCAATGTCTAATTCAGTAGTATACTTCAGTTGTTTTATATTTAAGAGAATCAATTCTGTATTAGTAATAAATGTGTATGTGAGATAGTTGGGCCATCTGGTGTCAAATCCCAAAAGCTAAAGGTGAGTTTGCCCTATCTAAACCCACTCTCAGCCCAGATTGGGTAACTTGCCTTGAAATTGATCTTCACCCATTTTGGGTAGCCCATTTTCAGCCCAACCCATGCCCAATGTGGTTGCCCATTTCAAAACTGATCTGTGCCTAAGTTGGGGAACCCAATGTGGCCCACAACTTTGGCTGAGGACAAAAACCACTGGGAGCCCAATGGGCTCAAGTCAGTCTGCCCATTTAGGGCTGCCCGCTGTGGCCCGGACTTAAAACACAGCATCTGCCCAAACTAAGCCCATGTACCGAATTTTGCCCACTTTGGCCCCAACTGGGCTTGCTACATGGGTATCTAAACACTTTTTGGCTGTCTAAACACTTGTCTAAACACTTCTTGCCTAAACACTTCTCTATAAACTTATATAATAAGTGTTTAGAAAGGTGGGACAGGAAAGTGTTTAGATAAGTGTTTAATATCTAAACACCTTTTTTACAGTGTAGTAACACGTGGGGTTTTCCACTGAAAACAGGTGAAATTATTTTGACCCCCCATCAGAGGTATTGAAAAGATTCTGACCCCCTGGTCAAGGGGTTGAAAAAATTCTGACCCCCCCTCAAACCCACCAGCCCCCCCCCCCTCTTGTTAAAAAATGATCACTCCATTAGTAGGGAAGAAATACTTTCTGTGGAAATGAGAGGCCACGCCTATTCCACCTATTCAGATTGCACTTAGATCTACCACTCTGGGAATGGCCCATGTTCTTAACATACATTAGCCACGTAACCTGTCGAGTAAGGTGTGGTAATTTAAGAAATATATATATATATATATATATATATATATATATATATATATATATATATATGTATTAGACATAAAACACTCCAGAATATCCCCAGCATATCAGGGCTGTTCAACAAATTTTTATAAGTTATATAACATTTTCTTTGCCCATGCATGGTGATTGGTGGAGAAAGCATGGATTTATTAGGCTATTAGACCACCGTGATTAGACCTATAGTAAAAGAAGGCAGAAAATTAGAATTTGAATATGAGGACAAAAGGAAGGAAGTATGAAAGGAAGGGGGACGGATGTGAAAGAAAGGGATGACTTCCTATCTTATCGAAAGACTGTCCCAATAATAAGATATATTAGGTTGCAGTTACCTGTGTACACAGTAAAAAGTTATACAAATAGACATCTGTTAGCAATTTTCTTTCTTTCTCCTTTTGAATATACGTCTACAGATAGTCGGTAATGTCACACTTCCTGCATATATATTAGTAATGACCACCATAAGTGTCCCCGTCACCTTTACTATTCAGTCAGCAGTCAGTCAATTCTGCATCCTGCCCACAGGGGAGGTCGGGGTGCATTGAGAGAGTGGAGCTCTAAACCTCTGGGTGATAGTAAAGATGAAAAGATATTTAGAAATTATTAATCAAGTTGAAAAAAAGAGAGGAAAATCACTTAAACATTATGATTTAAATATGACATTTTTAATGGGAATATGCCAAAGAAAGGTAAGAATATTAAGGCAATATAGCAAAAATATGACAGCCCAAGGTTTGTATATTGACGAAAGTTTGTCAGTGGCTCGGATGTGGATGTAGTTCAACTTCTCATCATACGAGGAAGACGCTGAGAATGGCCGGACCACGACTTGATTCTTCTTTATTTTGAATATATTGGACATAATAAGTATGCAGGGATCATCTAGACTATTTAAGGATCTGTACCTTTTAATATCTCGACTTGTCATGGTTGGATTCAATACGTAAAGTGTGTGTAAACACAGGACTACCGCTACAGGTTAGAATTTATTTATTTTCACATTGGATTTCATCACCGTTCAGTGTGGCGTAATGGCTAAGGCTTAAGCCTAGATCCACTGCGACCGGGGTTCAATACTCCTACGAGTTGGGACGATTTTTCACATTGAAACAATGGCAAGACTGAATTTGTATGTCTCACCACTTTCCCAAAATATTCTAAGTTCAACTTGACCTCAAAAAAGTATATCCAAAAATGCACATGTGCGTATGTACTCTCATAAGGCACTGGAAGAAGAGGGCATAACAGTAAGGGAGGTGCAGGAATAGTGGTATAATCAGTAAAATCACCCTGTATGGGATGAATATGCAGGTGGTGGTCAGTAGTACTAGTATAGGGAGCCCAAACTGACTCTTATCTTAACAGTTCACGCCCGTCTTATCAGCAGTCCCAACATACGACCACTGACTGTATTTCATTTAGAGAATAGACAGCGACATTCTTTATGTTGAGATTCTCTGTTGGACTATAACGCATGATGGTCGAGGGCCTTCATAAGGCATGAAGAATGAGTTGTCTATTGTCTCTATAGAATATGTTACCATTTTCATCACATTGATCAAAAGTCTAAAGCCTCTGATATACCACAGGAATGATAGACAAGCTGTGACCTTGCTCATGTGTGCACTGTACTCCTATAATTTACTCAAGGTCACTTCTATTGTGCAGCAGTGCATGGGCTGCCGTTTTATAAATCTCAACAAAAGAAAGGGTGCAAGCGGACAATCTCGTTATGGCATGTTTTTTTTTTTGTTTTTTTTTTGGGTGGGTGGGGTGGGGGGGGGGGTCTCTTTAGTAAACTGGAGCCAGTTACACTCACACATGAGTGGGTGGCGATAAGACTCCATTTCTATGACCACACGTCATCTACCAACTCTCTATTCAAAGTGAACCTGACTCTGGCAGGGGAGTCATTCTGACAGTGTATGCCTGACTTTTGAATGTATCAATCCCCCCTTCCCCTTCAAACATTTTATACCATGCTAACATTTTACCATATTATATATACCACATGAGAGCTTCATGTCTGTCTTTATGAAGGGGGACAGAGGCAACCAACACTCTCATATAATTACATCAGCACCCGGTACACTGAAACTTTTATATGCCCATTTGTCCATGATAAAACTGTCAGTGACACCATTATGTATCTTCGTTTTAATACTGCTGCGCCTGGCACCCTACATTACAATTAAATTACTTCTACATTATCACTAAGTAATTAGATTACCTCATCTTACCTTTTCCTACTATATACCCCTATACCCCATCCTTCCTGTGGCAATATTGAATCGGGAAATGAGGTGTCATGACGATTTATTATCATGGTATCATTTTCCTGTTTGCAGAAATGATGGGATGTCACTGAGCTGTCCTCTCTATCTGCTCTCCACACACATCAGAGGAGCCTCCACGCCTCTCAAGATCTGTCCTGAGAGTGATAAATGGGTTCTGAGCAATGCCCGGCATTAAGCAAGGCTTAACACTAATTTGCATATAAAACAGCCCGTCACTGTCCAGCGGATGCCTTGCTACCAAGGGTTCATCATATTCAGAACAGAACAAGAGCATGGAGAGTGAATAGACCCCCCCCCCCGGGATAGCCGCCCCCCCCCGCCTCCATGCACTGCTTAATGTTTACATGCCCACTCCTTATCAGCTCAATGACTTGATTGGGAGAAATCCTAGTAATTGTTTGATTGGATTTGGGACAACGGAGGATAAGAGTCACTCTTCGTGACATTATTAGCAAAAATGGCACCCAATGCATATAGGCGTTCAAGGCACTATTCGCATATTTACATTTCTAATATTTCACTTACATGTACCTATTTAAACGATACTATTTGTAAGAAAATTAGTTTTGCAATTATAAAATCCTTAACTGTAATGGCTCGTTTAAACATCGGGGGCTCAAATTACCGCCAGTTTCGAATAAGCGCCGGGGGGTACTTAAGTACTGAATTCAATCTTAGGTACTAAAAGCGGCATGCAAATAAGGTCTGAAATAAGAGCCGAGGTACAAGCGTATTGAAATCAATAAGCAGTCGGTATCTGTATCTGTATTGATTTTGAGATCCTATGGTCCTCGGATAGACTTTTCTCGCAATCAATACCAGCTTGGGACAGAGGTATAGTGAGAGTCTTACGAAGAAGACGTACTTAGAGAGTTGATAAACGTGGTTGCTAGAGAATGGGAGGTCTCTCGGGCGCCTTCAACTGCCGGAGTCTCTATATAGGTGGGAGATTAGAGCAGGTAGGGGTAAGGCCAGTGGTCTGCTATAGTCCCTCTGGAGCTATTCAATCTGGGTTCTATACAAGTTACACAAAGCGAGCTCATTTACCCATTCTTCGATGAGGAACTGTCGGAAAGGGGACAATGCTGAGACACTTCATCTTCTGACTGTCGTCACTGGCCCTTTAGTGGAAAAGACCACCCTATTTTCTTGATGACTTTTTTTTGTAGTCTTCATTTAGAATGAAAAGATTCTTTCTTACTTCTGCTATCATAAGGACAAGGGAATTCTTCTCACAATAGACCAAATGCACCCAGAGGTGACCGGATAATATTGTCCATCTACAAATGAATGTTGATCATAGGCGTCTATGGATACTGCTTGCCTATCCTTTTTGATTATCAAGTTCACATAACCTCAATGGCGTATCCTACATGAAAGATGGGATATCCTTTACTCTTGCAATTAGAAGCATATTTGGCGAGCCCCCATGCATTATCAATGCAACACTTGATAAGTTTGGCCTATTGTGAGGTCATGTGTTGAATGGGGAAGGCCTGCTTTCTGGCCTTATAAAGAAAATACAGGATAAACACCGAGTGTTTGTCTGTAAGTAACATATTATCAATGGGGGCTGTCCTACTACACTGTAAGAAGTAAAAGAATTTCTTCGAAATAATGGCACATTCCTCGTCCCAAAGTCGCCAGAGATCCGTTATTATTTTCACAAAGATTCCTTGTACATTTATGTACCACTGTACTGTCACCTGGGGCTTCTTGTAAAACCTGCACTGGCGCATTGCTTTTCATTCACGGGGGTCCACTGTTCAGTAGAGGATCCCTGGTAGACCCTGGTAGATTCAACAGTTATATTTACGGTGTACCTATATATAGGATTTTAATTAATGATTGTGCTAGTCTGAACATCCCCTTAAAAGGAAATGTTAGTTGTTCCATTGTTCTGTATACATGCTTTTTGTAACGGTCGGTGATATATGGAATTCAGGTTAATTCTCTGTTGTAGCCTTGAATTACAAGCGACAGAGAGTACCTCCTAACCATAATGATAACATTACAGAGCAGTTAAAGTGTCAGGCCAATAAACATCATTTTATATTCATTGTCAGACATAAGATCTTTGGAATTGCAGAAGACCGCAATAGTGCTCAAATTCCTGATGTCCTGGCATATTCATCAAACTTAACTGTCATCATTATCCGTCCCATTTCATGATGCTCCGACGAGTAAAGGCATTATTACTCAAAATGTCATATTTGGGTGTATGTAGAATGTAGGCCTATTTATGCAAAAATATCTGTGTGCACACTCTACCTTCTCGAAATAAGGTGTAGGGCCGATGTTAAATTATTAGATGTCCTAGTCGTAACACACTGAAGGAAATAACTGCTTACCGTATTATCTGAGCTCTATCTTGCAATAAGCTAACACCAGGAGGACGATTCTGAAGGGAAAGACGACCATAGAATTGTGATTTTCTTCAATACAAGTTAATTGCTGAAAATAGTAGAATAAGCATTCTTATGCACACTGTAATCAGTCACTAGAATAATTGTTTCACCCAAGGTTATTTAGGGATAAATTTGTTTGGAACGTCTATATATTGTGCACAGAATTTCTAAAATATCTTCAGAGAACCTAGAATGGTCGTCAGATTTTATTAATCGACCTGCAGTAACATCAAGTATTTGATATAAATTAAAACTGATTTTAATTAATTTCATCTCAGTATCATATCATGATTCCTGGCTGTAATTATCAGCGCTTTTAGGTAACACTCAATATTCCTAATCTGTTCCCAGATTAATTAATTAAACGCTTTTTTCTTTTTTACCCCTGGGTAACTCTACCCTGATTGGCATCACTCCTCCTCCATGCACAGATCGGCATCACCAAATTTGGTATTCCGAGCAGCTCCGAGATTTGTCGAGTATTTCCGAGTGGTTCA
This sequence comes from Acholoe squamosa, assembly GCA_949317995.1. Classification (NCBI taxonomy): domain Eukaryota; kingdom Metazoa; phylum Annelida; class Polychaeta; order Phyllodocida; family Polynoidae; genus Acholoe; species Acholoe squamosa. The sequence goes on from OX439043.1 coordinate 43,918,711, forward strand.
TCCTGTTCCGGATGTAACCATGGTTATGCTCTAGTGCAGTTGGTGTAAATTGATATTGGGGTTTGGTATTTTGTTGAAAGTTACAGTTGATCATAAAAAGGATGAGAGTGGATGGAAACTGGAATTATCTAACATTTTACGCATAAGCATAAAGACCATTCAAGATGCCTACTGCGGCCTTTAAAAACTTCATAAACTCAGGGCGCGGTTTATAGGCGAGGCTTTAACACTATAATGATAATGGTGCTGAAGTAGATATTCTCAAGCCCCAGAAAGATCTAAATTTCTACAACTAGAGAGATACCCCTGGTGAAAATGGTGAAACCCTAGCAGCTGTAAATTTTCACATTTCTTTGATTACTGGACGAGTCCAAGATAGTAATGAATAGACCAAACGTAGGAAATGAGTGAGTGCTACTGACATCAGATAAATGATATGGGATGCCTGGGGGATGCTGTTCTTTTAAAATTCTCTTCTTTCTTTTTGTACCAATGATTGAGAGAGGTGCGACAAGAAGCACTGTACATTACACACTAATACACAGAGTGACTTTGTATCTGTATAGATAGACCCCGGCCCCCGCACTCCTGGTATCAACTGACACCACCCTCGTTACCCTAATTGAAATATACCCCCTTAGCACGGATTTTTGAATAGAAAAGATGCTCTATTTGTAGTAAAATCACTGACTCATGGGGCCCAAAAATCACCCCTATTTCTATGAAAACGCTGACATCCCTAGATTTTACTCCTTTTATAATAAAATGTTGATTAGTATATTATTGTCCATATAAAGGTCCTCTATCAATAACACCACAGTCCTAAATACTTACATCTAGATATGATGATTATAGGCTATTAGACTGGATGATGCTGATGCTAACCGCACGACTGCCTTTAAAATGCTGCTTCTTTTTTTTTTATATAAATCTCTAGAATTCCTCACACGGAAACACCCCCTATCTTTTATTTTCACTGACTTCCAATAGGAAAATGACCCCAATATTTAGAAAAACGCAGACATGCAGACTTAGACTAAAAAGACCCTGTCAGTATTTTGGTAACGTGGATGGTGTCCATTGGATGGCAAAGTGGGGGGGGGGATAGATCTATAGTCTAATGAAGGCTAACGCTGTTTCAGCATTGATGCGATATGTACCTAACCAAGTGCAATGTCATGTATAAAATAGTACCTCATAGTGGGCTTTGTACCTACGCTCGTCTTGTATATATGTAAAATATGGAAAGAAGACATTGACAAAGGAAGGTATGTTTACGTAGCCTAGTAGTGTATAAAAAGAGGACACTGACTGACGCAGGATGGACTATATACATATAGATATAAATGATAAAGACCCCTAGCCAACATGTTGTTATGACTGTATGAACAAAATATATCAGTTTTCTTGCATTTCGGTGATTCACTGGCAATGCGGGTGCCAGTTAATCACTGTTTTTATAGTGCATTTTTTACTGTGTAGTTGTGCATGCGCAAAGAGGACACTGACTGAGAATGGACAAAGTATGTAAGCCTAGTAGTGCATGGAAAGTAAACATTGGCTCAGGCTCGTCTGTGTGCATAGCCTAGTAGTATATGGAAAGTGGGCATCGACTCAGGATCGACGATGTGTTAGTGTAGTAGTGTATGGAAAGTAAACATTAACTCAGGCTCTTGTGTGTGCATAGCCTAGTAGTATATGGAAAGTGGGCATCGACTGAGGATCGACGATGTGTTAGTGTAGTAGTGTATGGAAAGTAAACACTGACTCAGCATCGACTGTGTGCATAGCCTAGTAGTATATGGAAACCATTGACTCAGGGTAGACTGTGTATGTGGGCTTATATTATAAGTAAGAGGTATTTAACACCATTCCGCCAGATAAGGTCATATCTATGGCAATTACATTAAACAATTTCATAGATAAGTGTCTTGATGCACCGAGGGGTAGGAATGTCATCGATATTCACAATATCGGAAATATTGTAATGTTGAATATCATATCACCATTATCATTATATCGATATATTATGACCTACTTTCTATATTTTATAATTTATTTTTAGTAAAGTCATATGAAAAGTAAACAAATATATACATAGTTGGTATCAAATTAAAGCTAATAATATCGGGAGAGCAATAGGATTGGATTTACCTGGATATTAGTTACGAGTAAGGTCGTGTTGAACTTTGTGAAAATATTTCAACGTAAAAGAAACAACTTCACATCTTGACCCCCCCCCCTGAACAATGGTATTTAAAAATATACATATTTGTGTGAACCACTCGCACTTCTTTCTGTTCCAATCTTGGTTTATGAAAAGATGAAAAGACTGGCGTAGGGCTGGCATTATCAGTCCTTACTCTTATGCACAATAAAGTAATATTTTGATGATTTAGAAGTTTATGCTATGGTACACTCCAGCTATCTTAGAAACAGATGACGAACATCATTTATCTGTTTATATTGAAATAAGCATGACAAATTGTCTGTTACCCCTCCCCCCATCCTTCAGATGCCTACCCGTTTAAAATGCCAACATTTTTCAGTACTTATCTGCTATTTAAATGTACTGAAATATCGCAATAAATCGCAATATCGACACCAAAAATGGCGATAATCGTCATTGGAAAAAAATTGGATCTCAATGACATCCCTACTGTGGGGATAGGAAAAAGGAGATATAGACCCTTCTAAGTGGGCAAGGGGAGCCCACCTATTAGTATGAGCTGATAAAGGAACAAATTATTGACCAATGAGACAATTATATTCAATAACGAGTCGCCATGACTCTAGTATTATCCCATGTAGCTAGCCCAGTTGGGACCAAAGTGGAAAGAATTCAGTTAGTGGGCTTAGTTTGGGCAGATTCTGGGTTCCCACTCCAGGCCACAGTGAGCAGCCCTACACAGGCAAACCGAATTGAGCCTGTTGGGCTCCTAATGGGTTTTGTCCTCAGCCAATGGGGTGGGCCACATTGGGCTCCCCGATTCAGGCACAGATCAGTTTTGAAATGTGCATCCAGTTTGGGCACAGGTCGGTTTGAAAATGGGCTACCGAAAATGGGCTGAGAGTGGGGTTCGGCTTTTGTGATTTGACACCAGATGGCCAATGTATCTCACATATGCTTTAATTTCCCATACAGAATTGACTCTCTCAAATATATAAGAACCAAAATATACTAAAAATTTGGACAATGAGTAACAATGTTGAGACTTTATCATAGTTTGGAAATCCTTAGATATTCCCTAAAAAAATGTGCAAATCAAAGTCATCCTAGTAGTTATAAAGTGACTACACCATTCCTGTTGCAGTGAATGTGATATAAGGATATAACATGCTACCCACAGGCACTATGAGCTTAAAAGCTCTGACCTATGCCCCTACATGGTGCAACTATGGAGAGAGGCACTAAAGAATGCAATAGTGTCACTAGATGCAAAGTGGCTTTTCTTGGCTTATTGAGTGCAACCTGATTTCATTAAAAAAATATGGCCGAATCGGGCAGCCGAGTTTGGGCCACATCAGAAAACCATGTTGAAATCAATCTGAGCCCAAATTCATGAGCCCACTTTAAAACTGATCTGCTCCCAAATTGGTTAGCCCAGTGTGGCCCAGACACTTTGCTGAGGACCAAAACCATTGGGTGTCCGTTAGGCAGCCCTGTTTATCCCACATTGTGCACCGGCTGTATGCCACACTGGAGCCACACATGTTTGGTTAACTGGGATTGGTGCACATCTGTGCAGGTACCAGATCAAGCAATGGCGCCCTATTATACTAAGCCTATTCTGCTACCTGGGAATATGGCAAGTGAATATTGACTCAGTATGGACTGTGTAGGTATAGCCTAGTACTCTATATTGGCTTTTTACAAACTGAATGAAACAATCTAAGGGAATTTTAGCATAGGATAGAACGTACATGTTCACAAGATACATACACCAAATTGGATTGCCGGTAACATTAAAATACAGTCCGTGTTCCTTGAGACAAAATCTGAGCCCCTGCTATTCAAAGGCATTATACACCTGGCACGATTGCAGAGCCCATATTTTGTTCGTGGAGCTATCAAACCCACCAGGTTCCTTCGCAAAATCTGTTTATATTCAGAATTCATACTAAAATCCCATTATATTCAGAGTTAATACTTTTTTGAATGAGCACCATTACTATCAGGGGCGTAGGATAAGGGGATGCAGGGGCCCACAATAATGGGTAAGCCTATACGAAGGTATAGCGGGCCCTCAACCGAGACTCCCCCCCCCCAATAAAATGTGCTTCCTACGCATCTGACTATATACATAATACTGGTGAGTTTCCATACCATCAGGTTTTATAAATAAGGTATGCCCTTCTCCTGTAAATAATCGACACCTGCTTGGTGATGAGTTTCAGATTGGCAAACACCTGAGGCTTGTAGGATAGACTGAGGTGTTGATATGTAATAATGTAATTTCTGTTAGCCTCAGGATCAGTGATGTGGATATCCATACCAAGGTCCTGATGAATTTACTTCTGCTTCTTATGCACTGTGCTTGCCTTCAGGATAAGCAGAGATTACTTCTAAAGGTAAAGAGAGTGAGGGGGGGGGGGAGTTTAATTAAAATGTGCGTCCGATTTGAATCCAAATGCCTTCGGGTTATTTTTTTCCGTTGGTGGATCTGTGTTTTGTTATTAAAACTCATATCAGAGAAAGCTGTGATTAAGATAAGTCAATAAGATGGGATGCATGACCTTATGATATATTTTCAAAGTAGTCTGCATCATGACACAACGGGATTGTAATTTATCATATTTATATCTGATGAAGTTTTATCATATGTATGAATGAAGCTCTTTTTATCGGTATTCTTGCAGATCAAAGTTTGGCATATCCAAAATCATGTTAAAACATGAAGTTCATATCAAATCGCTCGGGAGTCTCTCCAAATTTTCATAGAGATGACCTACGACTTTCCCACATTTTTTGAAATGTCATTGATAATTTCGCAGCCCCTCTACATATATAATCGAGAAAATCTCTTCTCAAAAATTGCAATCTTCCATTTCTCTGACAGCCATTACAGCCAAAGTGTTTCGGAGTGCAGATTGTCGTATCATGTGGTGCACCCCATTTAATAATAGAAGAAATCTTAACCTAAAAAAAAGCTTCTTTTAAAAGCTCAGAGAAATGTCTCTAGCTCTAGACAGAGACTTCTTTTATTAAGAAGGATTGCTCAATAACCGAAACTGTAAGGTAACCGTGACAACTAGAAACAGTATTCCAGAAATTGAAATGGAATCTGGATCGTGTTCGAATAGTTTCCACAACAGGATGGCCTCAAATCGTAGTGGGAGGTATAAGAAATGACTCCATACCAGTGACTACATAATGAGCTACAGTACAGGCCTCAAAATAGCGGCTGCTATTTATTCAACTACTGACTCAATACCCACTACTATGAAGTCATAGCACCCAGTCATAGGAGCCACTATTGGCTACATAGTGACCAGTCATACCTCCTTCATGGTCTAGTATGCACTCCTGTGTTCAAATGAGCATAGGGCTGCAGAAAGGGTTGAGTCATTTATTGCCAGGTGGGGGGGGCTTGTTAAATATAGGGGGGTCATTTTGAAAAAGACTCCCTTGGCGGTGGGGGGGGGGCAAAACCCAATAAACCTTCACACTGGGGGGAGGGGTCAAAACTAAATATGGGCAATTCAAATACCCATCACAACATGTCATGCCACATGTTTATCTGATTCTTGGGGGGGGGGTCATTTTGCAAAATCAGTCTTTGAGGGGGGTCGCAATCATTTTTGTCCAATCTGCCCATCCACCAAAATCCATCAAGCCCCCCCCCCCCACCTGGCAATAAATGACTCATCCCTAACTGTATAAAGGTGATCCCACCTGGTTACATGGTCAGTTGGCAATCAGTGGGGGTTTCGGTCCTTGCTGGTTGGCATCCTGGGGCTCTACCGGGGCGGAGGCCCTCTGGCCAGGGATGGATGGAGGATTTTCTACCAACTCTTCACTTTGATCTACTTCTGGACGAGTTCTCTTGGGTCCGACCTGGAGGAAGGGTTTTCAGACCCCCGCTGCACCCAGTTCTTGCGCCACATAGCAGGACTGGTCATGCTAGTACTTGCAGTCACCTATATGTTGTACCACCATATGACCCTAGATCCTGATTGCTTATTTACAGGCCACCATTACTCACCTACCAGGAATGGATACCTAACTGGACCACCTGTGGATGGACCTAGGGATTTGTTGAGGTGTTGGAGGAGGGTATGCCGAAGTTCATCGCTGCCTTGGGGGCCTTCGACCTGGGTACTAGACGTTTACCCACTGTACTGTGTATTTTTTTTGTAGCTTTTGCAGGTAGCCCCCCTGGTGCCTGCGGACCCGCCTATTCGGACTATGGGTCCTGCCCGTACACCCTCCGAGGGGTGTTGGGTTTTTAAAGCATACTTACTTACTTACTTACATGGTCACAAACATGGTCAATTCTCATGAAAATGGATCATAGGTTTAAATAAGGTCTGTATTGTATTGTAATTTCTTTTATTTATCCTGGAAGAATACATATCCAATTATAGAATGTATTTGCGTATTTTCCAGCCGTAGTAGTCATAAATTGATCCGTTAAGCGGGTTTTAAGTGACAAATGAATGTCACAGAAGATATGCAGTACTATGCAAAGGTTGCATAGTCCTGCATTTGGTTAGTAACTAATAATGTTTTGTTATTACATAATTTGAAAGAGATGAAAGATAATTATGATGCACTGAAATTTGAGGCTTGTTATACTAGTGTTTATAGTGCTGTGTTCTCTGGTGTTCCTAACAGCAGCCTCGATTAATAATACATTTAAAGGTCTGCAAAAAGCAGATAGAAAGAAAGGAGGGGAAAAGAATAAAGTAGAGAAATAGAAACATAAAAAGGACAGACAGGACAAACAGTACATATAATAAAGGATTCATACCGGCCACATCAATGGCGGGTATGGATCATATGTGCAAAAAGGCCTAGATATTGCATTAAACTGAGAATCGATGTTAATTATAACAGACTTCATGTGTGTATGGTTTTACTTACCCACCCACCCAGGGAAGAGACACTACGAGCTGCAGCCAGGGCAGCTATATATCTGGTAGATCATTGATCTTTTTGTCATATTCTTTTTTAAGCCATGATTTGAATTCCGACATAGTAATGTATTTTCTAACTGCCACATCTAAACGGTTCCATGTTGTGGATGTCCTATATATAAGACTTTTTCTAAAGGCAGGATTATATGCACGGGGTACTTTCATTAATCTGGCATCATGAGCTCTAGTTCTAATGGGTCTTAAATCTTGGTTAGTGGGAACAAGGGATTTCTTAAAACTATGTGATAAAAGATGTTGTTCCCTTCTATGCTTCAACAGATTTAAATCTGCTAGCTTTGAAAGCTTTTCATGATTCCTGGTCCCTTTCTTAAAGTAAACCGATCTTAATGCATTATTGACCAATGGCTGGAGGATGTCGAGGGTAGTATCGGGAGCAATGCTATATACCAGGTCACCATAGTCCAATACAGGCAGTAACATAGTTTTAACCACCTTAAGACTAACCTTTTCAGAAAAATTTGGCCGGACTTTTCTGAACAGAAAAAGTTTATGTTCAACATTCCTTTTCGTAATACCAATTTGCTTTTTGAGAGTCATCCTATTGTCTAGTGTGACCCCAAGGTAATTGTAGGTGGGTGCAAGGTCGATATAATCACCTCCCAACTTGAGCTTTGGCTTCAACAATCTCTTACCTAGGGCCCTAGTAGCAAAAGTGACAGCTTTAGTTTTTTTGGCATTTAATGACAACTTATTACTATCACACCATTTTTTGACTGATTTAAGCTCTTGGTTTATTATCAAACTGGTTTGATGGTCATTTGGAGCATGTGGAATGTAAATGACTGTGTCGTCCGCATAATGCTGGACTTTTAGTGTATTGAGACATTGTCCGAAGTCATTAATGTACATTAAAAATAATAATGGGCCAAGGACAGAGCCCTGAGGGACACCACATGTAATGGGATGCACATCTGAAATGCAATTATTGGCTTTTGTCCTTTGTTTCCTATTAGTGAGATAATTTCTGAAGAGGTTAACGGTATTGGTCTTAAAGCCAAGATGATGCAGTTTTTGGAAAAGAATGGAATGGTTTAAAGTATCAAATGCTTTTTTGAAATCGAGAAATATAGCAGTTGTACAGTGGTTATTGTTTAGATTTTGAAATATATTGTCCGTTAATTTTTCAAGACTATCAATGGTAGACCGTCCAGGTCTAAAGCCATCTTGGTTTTCGGATAAAAGGTCATAATTATTCAAGTAGTCGAGAGTCTGTTTGTGTATAATTTTTTCTAAAATCTTTGCTGGAAGTGGTAGAGTGGATATGGGTCTTAAGTTGTTAACATCTGTGGTGTCCCCCCCTTTTGGTAGTGGTGAGACAAGGGCTATCTTCCAACTGTCAGGAAACACTGATGTTCTCAATGATAGATTTACAATATGTAGGAAGTGTTCTGGAAGCTCCAATAAAACATCTTTAAGGACTTGGGTTTTTATGTGCTCAACCCAAGAGGATTTGCTAACATTGATTTTTCTAATATATGGTAACAGTTCCTCAATTCTAATAGGATGCAATTCAAAAGTTGGAGCAATGGCATCATTTAATGGTAACCATGGTTCCTGTAGGCCTGCAGCAAGTTTATCACCTAGGTCAATGGTCATGATTCTGCATACTGCTTATTTTTTCTAGGAGCCCATATGTATAATGTACAACACAATTAATTGGAATAATCTTGCAAAGCCAATGCATAGGCTAGATAAAAGATACATAGATGTTATAATCCCACAATCTCTCAGAGGATGATTGAGGTCAGGGATGCTATATATAGGAAGGCTCCTTGACCTCTGTGAGTGGCCTGGGGTCAAGACCTTTCAGATCATTAGTCTGTATATAGAGAATACCTATATGAGCACAAAGCAAACAACACAGATTGGCTACATTTTAGCAAAGGAGTGCAGAGGGCAGCAGTTAAGACTACCCACAAATTATTCACACAGAGGGCTATCATACAAGCACCCTTTATTGAGTCACTGCTCTTGTGGCTATTTAGCTAGAAGGCAGTACGATCACCCAGTAATGTAGGCAGCTATTTGGTCACTGTGGCCAAAATCCTAAGATCAGCTCGTAAGATTTGGCCCATCTCCAGTCGTAGCTGGCTGAACTTATCGTAGAATCTATTGAAACAAGGTCCTGGAAATACTCGATTTTCTATCAGATACCATAGCTTTAGACTGTTGTTTATAAAGAATGACCTGTCTCTGAAAGTCTGCTTTAAAGGAGAAGCTTGTTGATAAAACAAGTGTATGGTCTCTAGAGAGGAGAGATATGTCTCTATGGTTGTATTAGAGTAATGCCTTCTACATGAATTGAAATGCCTGATAATCGTCTGATTTGAAAACATTAGAATTTGTATTAGGTCAAATTTCAACAGGTGACATTCAGACGTTTGTGTCTCAAGCAAGCTGATCCTACCAAAAGTGAGATCTGCACTGATATCTGCGCCATTTATGAGTACACGAAATCTAATCATTTTCTTGCAGCGACAAGCTTTCATAACGGCCTGCACTATAGATAGTGCTTACATTAGTCATGCTTACATCATTTGTATGGAGAATGAATTATACATAAGGAACAAGGCAACAAACTATGAGGTATGAAATGCAATTTCCCGAAAACAGCTTTGTTGTGCATGCTCAGATCTTATGTCACTGTGGAGAAAGTAGGTTTCGTTACAGTCCGAAAATACTAGCATGGGCTTTATCCCAATAATGATTAGGACCATCGCTAACTACTTCCTTGTATAGGATGCCGATAACGATTATATTCTGATTGCCATTTTGTCCTCCTGAGAGATAACAAATTCGTGTGGCCTAGTCCTGCTATTCAGTGATGGAAAGATCTAGCCTACTGAGATTAAAATTGCGGCAATGATAGATCTACATGCACTATTATTTACCTTTCCAGTTGTGATTATCTTCAGCTTGTATGGCACCGTAGCCATCTGTTACATCCATATATGGACCTACCTGATATAGTTCAAGGTTCTACCGAGGTGCTCACTTCTGACCTCATTTCAAAAGTAGGTCAATCTGTGACATGGATTGAAATACGTAAAACCAGGTTTGAAAAGAGAGCATCAAGACAGTTTAACACCCTTACAACTGATATTAACGGTCATGAAGGTGCAGAAAGAGAAGAAGCCTTCTGACGATGAATAAAGGTAAGCATAGAGCTCATATCACGACCATACCATTGCCTCATGATACCATAGCATGCTACAAACATAGCATGCTACAAACATGAATGAGATCTAAAGCAACCAGTGAACACATGTGTATGAACCTAAATTTTTTACGTGTGCTATAGAGCACTAATGGCCCAGGTTACCTACCATATGAGACTGGTCACTATAGTGACAGTGGTCCGAGTCATCAATGCTTAAAGGGGCCCTGGCATGGTAATGCATGCCCGCATTAAAAAGTCACGTGATCACCCCTTGACCAATCAGGGTGTCGTGATTTTTCCGCTGGTTCCCTCGATTTTATGATCACTGTTTGAATTGGTACCCATGTTGTTAATTTTCCATGCCAGCCCCCCTTTAAGGCTATGGAGAATGCACCCATTATCGCTCGCATTTTTCATTGGCAAATAACTCCTCTCCTGGCGAGTTAAGCATTGCACAATATCAGCAGGTCTTAAATAAGGATCCATATTAACCATAAAAAGGCATGAGACAGTGTAATTCTCCTCCATTTTGTTATAATCCAGCATATTCGATAGGACCGTGAGTCGATCGTCTCGCTGTCTGCCATTTTGGATTTTGATGTTCTGTGGGCATGCACAACCCCTCCTTGCTGGAAGTAGCATTTTCGACAGAGAAATGATATATTCTATCGATTTAATTTGAAATTAATGCTTTTTGAATATAATCCATGCATATTTGGCAATATCAATCAAATTGAATCGAATATACTCTATCTCTTTACTGTTATTCGAAAAACAAAATCTGACGACCGTTTACTCTGCGCGCATGTGTCAAGTCTCCAGACTGGAAGTGAGGCGGTCAACATAACATAAAAAATGACCGCCCAATGCAATCCTATGGAGCCTGATTTTCATGAGAAAGTAAGTCAAAGATGTCAGTTTTTTCTTCAGCATTTTTCATAGGTAAAAAAATCTTTTCCTGGAATTGTTACCATCGACAAGGATCTAAGGAACATGCATCAACTTTCCATTAATTTCTACACCCCTTCTTTGTATAAGCAATTACCACCTAAAGTCAGCCATTTTGATCGACTAAAAATGCTGAAAACGTGCCGCCAATAGCCCAGGTGAACCTGGGCCAATGAACATAGTCTCTAGGTATCAACTATGTAGATGTCCTACGTAGAATCATATAAAACCATTATGTCCTGAATACGTTCCAGAACATTGATGCGATTTCACATGCAAACTTGTATAACAAACAACAACCTTAATTGATACATCTAAGTCAATTACATTATTAAATTTAAACTTACATTCAGTTTTAATATCAAGGCAGGAATCGTACCCATGTGGGGACCCAGGTGCCGATGGTGATGCAGCCTCGGTCCACGTCTACCCTACCCACGGTGGATAGCCTGGGACCAGATCTACACCTGACTCACAACTGCTGTAGAGTGGCTTCCTTGACAGCTGTTGAAACATGAATGTTATTTATTTATATGGGGAAAGTACTATTCTTTGATATTTTACAATACCTCCCCTCCATTACTTCAGTTTACAGAGCCTCAGAGGTGGGACTTAGATGTAAACTTCAAAGAAGAGGATTAGTGTTGTGCATCACTCATCACACCTCAAGGTGTGGAGTGTTCACACCTAGGCCTATAGGTGTGAAGACCTACAACTACAGGCAGGACATAATAATTCCATTGATAAGTGTGGGATAGAGGGTGAAGCTCATGAATATGCCACAGACCACATACAAGAGAATGTCACAAAGGTGTAGGTCAAATATGAATTTGAAAATCTTATAAGAATTAATGCTAGCTCAAATAAGATTCATAATGGAGATGACAGTTTATAATCATATCATCCCAACCGTATAATCAAAAAGTTTTTATGATATTTTCTTGTTTTTCTGTGTTTTCCCTCAATCTGTTGCACATTCATGAGCTTGACCCTAGAGTGGATTCATTCCCACCACAGTTTGCGCCAGGCTGGTGGCGCAAAAGTCGCAGTAAGCTCTGGTCCCAGCCCGAAGAGCGGAGAGGTGTCGGGTGGGGGGTCAGAGCCTGATGGTGATGGTGACCCCATGCGTCTACAGTCAGCGTATTCTTTACGGTGACAGAGGGGCCGCAGTCAGCGCTTTGGATACGTATAGTAAGCAAATAGTATTGCACAACCCAGGTAGCAAACCAAATGCCAACATTGGGCCAATGTTGCCAGGACATTGGCAAAAGTGGCCAACCATTTGGCGATGCTGATGTGTGCTGATGTTGGGCCTATGTTGGCATTTGGTTGGCACCATCGGGCCTACATAGGCAGGATGGGCAGCCGATGTGAAGCCTATGGTTGGGCCAACAGAGGCCCAACGTTATGCCAATGTCTCTGTGCTACATGGGAGCCCATAACCTTAAACACCCTTTCTGTGACTTGTACTCTGGGTGTAGTATATAAAGGCTGGAGGTGCATTTCTCCTATATAAGCTTCTTTCCTAGTCCTACATATAGAATACAATTCTATACTATATTCCAGGTATAGAAAAGAAGGTTGCCCGCAGGACTACTAATATAGGACAGAATAGAAGGTTGCCCTGCAGGGCTATGTTTTTTAAATTGATACGTACGGGGAAATAATAGAATTTTGCCCCACAGGGCTATCAATTTCAAACCTTCAATCATAATCCTTTAAATCATCTATTTTAGATTAATAGCCCTGCAGAGCAAAATGCTATTCTTTTCCTTAAAAGTATCAATTTTGAATGAATAGCCCTGCAGGGTAATCTTCTATTCTATTCCTTATAAGCATCAATTTTAATATAATAGCCCTGCGGGGAACCTTCTTTTCTATTCCTTATACGGAATAATTTCAAATAAATAGCCCTGCAGGGCAAAATTCTATTCTATTCCAAATTGATTAAAAAAAAACTGTATACAACCAATAGGGACAGTATCATTAGGGTTTAAGGCTGTTCCTCTAGTTCTATTAGAAGAGAGGGATGTTATCATGGTTTGAATAAACCACAATTTATTTTTTCATAGAAATTGTGGTTTATTCAAACCATAATAAATCCCTCTCTTCTAATAGGACTAAAGGAACAGCCCTAAACCCTAATGATACTGTCCCTATTGGTTGTATACAGGGTGGGTGACCAGTGACATGAAAGTCAGCCTATCCAATAGGCTGACCGTGGGTGCCCGGTCACTGTATCAGATACGCTGACCGCAGATGGGTGGGGTGATAGGGTCACTGGAGGCACTTGTTTGGCAAGTCAGTATGACCTCATTTGCTACCATTGGTGTTTCAACATGAAGATTCTAAGGACCTCATTTGCTACCATTGGTGTTTCAACATGAAGATTCTAAGGACCTCATTTGCTACCATTGGTGTTTCAACATGAAGATTCTAAGGACCTCATTTGCTACCATTGGTGTTTCAACATGAAGATTCTAAGTCCACATATGAAACAAACCTAATGATAGGTATACATACAGAGTCTTGCTAAATTGCACTGTGTTAAACGACATAAATTATATCTAAATGTTCACCCAATGTAACGTTTTAAGTTCTTTTAAATTTCTATATTTGCCAACTTCCTACGTTGGATAAAGTTTTTTGAATACTTGGCAGACACAGTGAAATGAAGCAAAGCACTGTAGCATTGGAACTACATAACCTATGGCTTTTGCCCACCATGCATGCACCCACCCCCGATTAATACACATACATTAGAGGTTCCTTTCTGTAGTTCATCAGAGGGTCCTTTTCCTGATACTATCCTAATGACGCATTGTCAAGGAGGAAAACTGACTGGACATGACCCCTCACATCAAGAAAATGGAAATGTCTTCATAAGTTAGCAATGGTTGTTGCTAACATGAAGAAAGGAGTGATTAGATAAGTGGTCCATTAACTGGGCGGGCAGCCCCCCTTTACACTGATCACACACTATGTACCGTACAAGTAACTTAAAGGGAAACGGTACCCTAAGATGCAATTGGGTGCTCTTTGTAGCATTTCTTTTGGCAGGATTTTCTTTTGGCATGATCCCCTTGGCAACATCACTAAATGACCATATAGAAGTTTTCTGTACAATACAACGATCGATGGTGGGATCTTCAGTATTGTAAGTATACCACATTTTGTAAACCCCTCTATGCCTAAACAATGCTGCACCTGATGCATTTGGGATATCGTGACTTCATCAGATGCATCAGATAAACCTGCCGCTGTCCTCTATAGTGACAAATATTTCAAACTATGTCAGAATCACGTTATTGATATAGAGTCTATCAAAATATGCTATCGTGAAAATAGGGTACTGTTTCCCTTTAACTATGTAGACTCTACTCTTCGTGCACTCCCCCTCCCCGCCCTACAAATGAATTCTTCATTCTGGATGATAATGACAATATGACTTGTATACACAGAGTATGGCCAGCTTGGAATCCAGAGTAGTCTGTCACCCCCCCCCCCCGCTTACCAGCACAGAGAGGGGGCAATGGCTCCTCAGCTGCAGGCTAGTCATGCAGAAAACCTTGCTTGTGTTATTTTGGGGTTTCTTTTTGTTGTTGTTTTTTGGGGGGATATAGCATTTCTACCAAATGTTACATACATAGGGACAGGAACGACACTGATGATGCTAGAATAATATTATGTTTATCCACCTTGATTTAATCCATTTAGCCCCATAGACAAAAGTAGAAATGACACCTTTATCCCAATAAACTATAACAAATGTATGCTTTGGACACAATGAAGTCACATGAAGACTACCTCTACAACAGACAATAACAATAATCGTTATTACTTCTATGCATAGCAGAGAAACAATATACAGTATTTCACTGGTAGCTATAGTTGGTGACTGGAACTACAAGTAAAGAAGATTTAACGTGTGATATATATCACATATGGCCCAGGGTCTACTACCCCCCCCCCCTCCCCCAGTATAAAAATTGGGCGTTGTGCATTGAAGCACAGAAGGCTCAGAGTAGGTACCATAAAACCCTCTATCAACCCTGTAGGGTCACAGGAATCAGCACTTACGAAATATTGACTAATTACTTACAAATAGAGACTATTATCTATACATGTACTGACACCAGTCTGGCATAATCCTCTCTTACTAAACCCCTTGGACCGCTGGCCCTCTGGTGTGCTGGCCCCCCGGACACCTGGCCTCTGGACACCTGGCCCCTAGACACCTGGCCCCTAGACACCTGGCCCCTGGAGACCTAGCCCCTGGCCCCCTGGAAACCTGGCCCCTGGACACCTAGCCCCCACAGAAAAATTTATCCTTAGCATGCTTAGTTTATCGCTCAGTCCCCAATGTGTTATGTGTATAGCTTGGACACTGTAAACATTACCTGCTGAAAAAAAGTGTCTCACTTGGTGATTACCCATAGGACTCCATGTGCTAATTTCATTGCCAAAATCTATCTGACCCATAGACCCAATGGTTAAGAACTTGTAGTCAGTATAGCTCCCAAAAACATGACGTAAGTACAGCAGCTTTTTTCGTAGAGAAAGACATCACTCACCATAAAGGACAAAATGTTGTCTGATAGATGAGATTTGAAACTTTCCTTTGGCTTTTGAAAAATGTGTAAACTAACAGTATATTACTGAATGATTACACCCTAAAGTTGGTGATTACAAATTTGTGGATCTGACTGAAAACCCGGCTCCAATAGCCCAGGGGATACCCTGGGCCAATAACAGAAGCAGCTACACATACATGTATTAGCTACCCCTGGTTCTAATGTCCCATCCATCTACACCATACCCTGAGCTCTGTAGACCTATTTATTATGTGTAGATGCCTGGATCTCCACTGGTGTGTAGTCTAGCATGTACCTTATGGTTAGTATGTCACAGTGCAGTGACCAGCTATATCAGAACCCCTAGGGCATGGAAGATAGACCAGTCTCATCTATCATATCTAAAACCTTTCTGGTTAATCCAAATATGGGGTCTAGCAGTCGGCTGGGATCCACTCAGCTTTGTCTCATGAAATACGGCCAGTGTTTATAAATAAATATGGAAGAATGATGAATCGACTGTCATGAATCCACTTCCATTGGAACACAACATGAAGTAGGAACATAAGGCATTATGACTAATGACATCACCTTAATCCATCATGCATACAGCTTACACTATCAGTAAAGCACTGTTTATAACATATTGTGCCTTGTCTTGTTACTAGTATGTGGGTCAGACAAACTGCACCAGTAGAGATAAGGGCAGAGGATAATAGCAGTTGGGTGGAAGGACGGGTGGATAAGGTTGTGTGGATGAGGATCTACCTTTTATATAACTTAGAGTGATATGTAGAAAAAGGGCTCCAAATCCGTCCTACAAGAAGTCTTACAAGTGACAGGACAGTACACAAAGAGGCAACGGTAATGATTATGGTATTTATAATTATGATAGTTCTAAATGAAAGGGGTACTCTGAATATTTTTTCAAATCAGTTTCCAAGTCTGCGTTCTCTCAAACTAGTCACCATAATTGTTAAACGAAAATTGGGTTTGGAAATTCGCTAATATTTGAAAAGGAAACCCCATCAAAATAATGATTTTCTGTGTACACCAAAAATGTTTTACCGTTGTATAAAAGGTAACTATTTGTGACCCATCAAGGGAGAACACCCCTCCGCGGGGGATTTTTAATTCCCCATTTGGCCACCAGGGGCAAAATCACTCTAAAATCATTATAAAATACATTAACCTTATTTTTGATGTAGAATTCAATCGTCTCATTCAAAAAGCACCATTTTCGTTAGAAATGGCCCATATTTGGAAGGTAAAATGAACATTTTTCATGAGAAATCAACTGATATGCCTGCTCATGGTTGCCATGGCAACCATCCCAATAATCAGAATTTGCAGATTTGTATGTCTATTTTTGGGGATACTCACCAAGAACTCAAAACTGAAAACAGAAATGGAAAATTCCTTCTAGATCAAAGATTATGATAAAAATCACCATTATTGTTATGTACTTTTATGAAAAAGGCTGAATTATTGTGTTTTTAGACATTATTATGCTTAATAATGTATTTAGAGCTTAATCATCGATTTCAAATATGAATAACGACCTATGTTCAAGGAGGGGTTCTGACATAACTACTAGGAATATTTAAGCCAATGATGTATCATTTTAAAGATCTTGAGATGAACTTTGATAATGAATTTCCCTGCAGAGGGGTGTTTTTGCTTGCCTGGTCACATTTCTAGGCAAAATTCAGCACGTACCCAAAATAGTCATCACAACAGATTGACCAGAAGACTGACCAGCAGTGGCGAGCCAACCCATACCCACCCATTCCCATCCTCATTGAGAGCCCATGAGACCACATACCCATCCTATCTTTAAAATCTTACCTGTTCTATACTAACTCCCAATAATTGCCCAAATTTCCTAACCCACAATATCCATTATAAACATCTTATAGTAAGTGCGCTAATAGACTTTCCAAAAGAATATGAAACAAATTACGGAGACAAACTTTACTTTTTAATTTCTTCACTATAATTAAACTTCGTGATGCATTGCACTCAACCCCACCTCAGGAAATAGGCCTGTTCTGTGTGTTTACTCTATTTATACGAGGTTGTTTTAGCCTTATTTTCTGGTCGTTGCCTATAGATGTAACAAAGTGTATTTTGGGGTTTGAGCTAGCTTCCTGTAAAGGGTAGAGTATGCCACTACACTGCAAAAATGATGTTTAGATCCTAAACACAATTCTAAACATATTCTTGCAACGTTTTTGTAATCACATTAATTTCCTAAACATGTTTAGCCAAACAATGTGCTTAGCTCACGTGTTTAGAAATGTAGGTGTTTAGGTTAAAACTTTTGTGTTTAGATATAAGAATTTTTGTGTTTAGGTGTTTAAGAATTTTTGTGTTTAGATGTTTAAATGATTTGATGGAGAGTTAAGGTTTGCAGACATGTATGCCTTAAAAAACAGAGATTTTTTTTTCTCATTTACTGGGGGGGGGGGGCATCAGCAGGTATTTGCTTGTCAAAGTCTCCAAAGATGTCAGCCACAGCTATATATATATATATATGTGTGTACATATATTACACACTGCATCAGAATGAGAGATTTGAGAAAGTACAACAGCTTGGCAGGAAGGACATTGCCTTATCTATTCCAGAATAACATCAAATAGGTGTCAGTCATGGAGTTTATTGAGTATTTTATGGTAATGATGGTGGCATAAGGTGAATCTAGTCAATTTTCTATTGCCCTTTCTATTCACATGACATTCTATGAAATGAAACCATGATAAACATGGGATTTGGGGACATTTGTCACAACAATTGATTATACCTGTGTGCAGATAGTCCAGTCAAAGGTAGTGCTGCTACCTGGTGTGGATTCAACATCCAAGTATCTAAACATATTGATGTTTAAATCTAAACACCTATTATTCAACTGTCTCAACTATAAACATCTAAACATGTTTAGCGTAAATGTTTATGTATTTAGAATAAAAGTGTTCATTTCCTAAATGTGAAGTCCATGAGACACCTAACTGACCTATGTGTTTAGGTTTTAAACGTGTTTAGACCTAAACATGTTTAAAATCTAAACACCATTTTTGCAGTGTACCTCAGCCCAGTACACCTATTAAGCTGTGCAGCAGTCCTACTCAAATAAAACCAGTGAGAGATACCTCCTGACAGAAGACTTTTATTGATTCCTCTCCTTGGCTACTAACATGTCAAGCATAATAAGAGCACAAAGGTTCGTCAAATGTTCCGGCACTTCTCAGATGGTCAACACTCAATTATGTTCTCTGGATGATATGGTCTTATCATAACAATCTCTATTTCATTTCCATATTAAAGTTTCCTAATGACAACTCCCACTTCCTAAAATCACATGATGTTATACAGTAGGCAAGACAGATGGCAAGCTTAGTCCGACTTTAACTCCCAAATAGGCAATGCAGTGTATTCACATGGAGAGTCTGAATAGTTGTTATAGTAGGCCCACCTTAAGGTGGGTCCTAAGTCCACACAGGGATGTTCCCTGCATGGAGAGGGAGAGGCCTTCTTCAGGCCTGGAGTTCGCTGATGTTAATTACTGCTCTTAATTCCTATCTCCATTTTGTATGAAGTCCCTAGGCTGAAAGCCAATCATTCCCAGGCAGTGCTGTTCTGAGTCCTGAATGAATATGTCTGAAAAACTTCTAAACTCCTCAGCGGTGAAAGGTGAGGGTGTTATCGCTGAAAGTGCATGTCGAGTCTCCTCTAATATAATGCTTTGTTCCCTAATATGTATATGCTGCTCCCTACTGTGAACTAATGGTATCTGGCTGTCAACTGTTAGCTCAGATATGAGTGCCTAACTTTCAATGCTGTTTCCATGCTCCCTCTGAACGAACTCCCCGTTCCCGACTCAGAATTCCACAAATATATTATTTGAGGATCTTTGTTATCTCAACGCGCCTGCTCAGAGACATGTAGTTGTCTCATGACGTCACACTGAAAACATGGATGATCCGAAACTAGTCAGCGGTGACCACTTTAGGTCCTCAAGTTGACGATACCTAAAACTACAACTTTAGGTAGTCAAAATGACGACTTTAGGTCATCATCCTGACGACCTGAGTCATCAAGATGACAATACTGACAGTACAGAGTCGATGACTCAGGTCATCAGGATGATGACCCAAAGTCGTCATTTTGACTACCTAAAGTTGTAGTTTTAGGTATCGTCAACTTGAGGACCTGAAGTGGTCACCGCTGACTAGTTTCGGATCTTCCATGTTTTCAGTGCACTAGCTCATATTTATTCCCCATTTATTGCTCAACTTTGTAAAGTAGTTATCTCTTAATCTAATATTCTTCTTCCTATTATTCATCATTAATCCCTCCAGTTCTGCTGGTCCTAAACCAATTATCTCTTTCATTTTCAGATGGAATCTCTTCTGTTTATCTCCTTCATCTCTCGACTGGAGCAATCAAGCCTTCTGTCTCAAATCCCACCATGGACTCAAACATTACAATTTACACCTTAATTCCCGTGGAACACGCTACCAATTTATTTCATTTCTGACTGCTTTGCCAATAAACATCCATCGTTCTGTCTTGCCTTACTGCCTTTTTCTTCGCATCTCCATTAAATCACTTTACATATCTCATCACTGTCGACACTGCTGATTACACATTATTATCCATTAGAGATTTCTCTTACACCATCGTACAGGCCTACAACCCCGGCTAACTTGTAATGGATTTTATCTATTTGGAAATTCCCATGACCCGCTACCTATTCATCAGTGCCTGACATTTTCTTGGTTGGGAACCTTTCGCCCAGTCTACCCAGATTAAGACCCTAGATAGAGAGATGTTTTTATGACCAGTTTGAGGCCAGGGCATGGGAGCTCTCTTCATACACAGTTCAGAAATATAAATGTAATAGAGGAGGCAATATCTCCAACTGCCTGCCTCCAGACATCCAATATTGGCAGTTATCAGTATACATTGTCAGAGGGAGCAGCCCACAGAAGACCCATCAAAGGGTCTAGCCACATCAGTATCAGTAAAATACACCCGAAGGGAGGAGAAATATTGATCTACTCCTCCCCACATTTAGTTACATTCATAGCACCCTTTGCTTCGCTGAGTTTTGCCTCTTAAACGCCTCTTGATGATTGTATAAAGTTATACATGTACTTTGTCGTTTTAAGGGTTACGGTCTGGAGGAGAAAGTCCCTAATCCAGACCCATTAGGCGTGGAGCTGACACAACGTACCAGAGGATTTAGGAGGAATATCGAGTTGCCATTGTCTACCTTGTTTGTTCTTTCCTCTTTTTTTGCTTCCTTTTGTTGTTGCTGGTATTTTTTATTGTGATTTTTTTCCCGCATCACTTTTTTTGTGCTGTTGAATAAGGTATGCAATTACCATTCATATATTTGGTTTCTCTAGATATATTGGTCAACACAGATTCATTTCAATTATGTGCCCCGCTTCCTCGTGCATGATTCACCGCTCTAAATAACGCTCTGGGTGTTGAGTGAGCCTCTATCACTTTACCTTGTTCATGCCTATATAAAAACTCCGGCTAATGTCATTCCCCTATGGAGCAATGCTATATAATATACGGTTGTCTAGCCAGCCTCTGGCCACACTGAATTTTTGTGTTGCCCAGAACCATTCTGCATCCCCTGATGTGTCATACATCTCCATAATCTGCTCAGAAAATGGTTTCTCTATCCATCGATCAGAAGAATCTGGTAATGCCTTCTCAGCTAATTGCAGGCTCAGTTGGAACTGTACTTGGGTGGGATGTCAAACCCTCCTACACTGTCCGCCTGCCACATGGAATATACAGTAGAGTACATGCTTGCGGCTGAGAGTGTAACCGTTACTGGATATTGATACATCATCATATCAAGGGGAAAATGTAGGCTAGTACATTATATTGATGGTTATTGAATCTCTCTGATATCCTTTAACTATCTTCATACATTTCTTTAAGAATCCGACCGTGCCCATGATAAAACCTGTTTAGGCCTATCACAAGGGACACGGTATATTAAAGGGCATTTCTGATAATAAAATCATTTTCAAACTTTCAAAGTTTTACTGAGATGGCCATTGCCTGCCATAATTTTGTGTTCTCGTTGTGGATTAATTCTGGATAACAGCTTATTTGATATTCTTCTCTCATATCAACATCAGGAAATTATACAATTTCCCTATTTGTTATTTCTTATATTGGATATTGTCCAGGGGTATGTTTCAGAACGATTAGCGATCACTAAATGGCTCAACGACCACCATATTCAGATTCCCGTAGAAAATAGGTCTGACCAACATTCTTGTACAATTTAAATCGTACAAGGTGATAGTACAACTAGTCCTACACAATGTACAACACCACTACTTGTTCTATAGTTGTAAATAGTTTGGGGTCTTGTCCAGGAATCTGTATGATTGAAAGCTACAATCATAATTGTACAAATTTTACAACTGTGATCATAAACGATCCCAAAAAGTCCTTAAAATCCTTAACCCTTTTAAAACATACCCCAGGATTCAAAACAGTCCATGTGCAATACCGCCTTTATTCTGGTACGTCTATAGATGGCATAACTGTACTTGGCTCTGGGTCCAGTTTCCTATAGGGTACACTGATCAATCTGTGGGTGTTCCGTCCCTCCTTCAATTGTGGAGGGACGGAACACCCACAGACTTATCAGTGTACCTATAGGGGTGCGTCCCGGGGGGGGGGGCACTCCATATATATTCTATAGTAACCATGTGTGTACATCACTGTTGACTTGGTACCCCTTATAGCGAGGCAATTTTCGAGAAATATATACCCCTTTTGGCAGGATACACCAGTGAAATCTCCCTTATTTTCTCTAGTTTTTTTAAATTGCACCCCTTTGATGGGAAACCCTTTAAAAAAATGGCAAAAAGGTATACCCCCAACTTACACCTCACTCTAAAATTGTGAAAAATTTGGACCCTTTCGAAGGGAAAATTTTACACAAAACCAACCCCTTTTGCTGCAACTTTTAAGAATCTTCCAAAAGAATTCCTCCTTGAAATTGATACCCCTTTTAGCCCAAAATGTCCAAAAATAGGCCCCTTTCCCTCTAGTTTTTGTACGCACATGGTTGCCATAATTCCAGGAATGCCCCCCCCCCGGGGGGTGCGTCCACTGCCGACGGATGGACCATCCGTCGGTTCCATCCGTATCATTTATTATTGATTTCTATGGAGAAAAATACGGATGAAGGGAAACGAATGGTCCATCCGTCGCAGTGGATACACCCCTTATGACAGCTACAAAGCTATTGAACGTAGAAAACCTTCTGTTGGTGTCAGGTCTCTTGTCGTGACATCACAATAGGAACAGGTTTAGAGCAGCTGGGTATAAAAAAAAATTACTTGTCTGATACCCTACACATCAGCCATCAGCCAATACATGTACATGTCTGAACTGCAACTCTTAGTCTGTATGGGACGATTCTAATGACACTGTGACACATGATGATAAAACGTTATTTTTTGTCCCTCTATCGAAACCAACCAAACCAGGAGTCATCTACCTGCACCAGTGTGCACGTACCGCGAATAACATTCATGTCGCCTCCCAGAACCTATATAAAACAAAGTCCAGTGTCTGCAGACAAGACTACAGGTCCAGATCAGCCCAGCTGTATTCAGGTTGTGGCAATTTCTTTGCTATGATTCCCTCATGGAAGTATCGGATAGAATATGGATTTTAGTACATTGCTACATGAACGCACTGGAGGTGCGAGGATTATGGACATTACATTACGACAGTCCCTGCATTATAATTATTATAACAAAGTCTGATCACTGAGATGTCTACAAGTGACAGTGTCTATGTTTATGGCGTCTTCAGCAATTAAATCGTCATGTACGTCACACGCAGAGAATATTGTATTTAATTCATAATTATAGCCTGAGTAAACTAGGATGATGTACTCTTACTAATGGTTGACTAAGTGGTCTTCTTGATATGCCTAATTTACAATAGACCCTATTTTTCCCATGGGATGTTCTACGAGGAGTGGTTTCTGATGAAAATAGACAACTATAATTGAGTAGCAAATGTACGGTAATTGAATATCCTATGCCTTGATAGACAGGTATAATTTCTGAGGTTGTTATCACTACGATCTTCTGTTATCAACATTTGTAAATAGAATGTCATACCTGTCAGAACTTTGTTTGACATGCTCCTTAATGTCATGCAATATGTACGCCCCCATGCCAACAGGGGGATAATAGGGGATGGCAGAATACTTTCATGTTGGCTTAATCAATTAGCCACTACCTATAGATCTAGTCGTAATTAGTCCAACTGTAGCCTGTCAAAGGATAAACTTTGAAATATAAACACCTAAATTTGTAATCATGTTTTGGCATCTTAGTATGTTTGTTTTTTGTCCTTTCTATGAACATTTATTGAATGATCGAAACTTGTAAAATACTTTTTTTGCAGCTAAATCATTTTTCTGTTCTATTGTTAAGAACTTTATGTGTGAATACACTGCAATAAAATGGTGTTTAGATCCTAAACAGATGTCTAAACATATTCCTATGTATTTGCTGAGACATGAACTTAACATCCATGGTATTTTGATCACATTAAGTTCTCAAAGATGTTTAGCCAAATGAACTGCTTAACTCGTACATAGATACCTGGGTGTTTAGGCTCAGTTTTTCCCTTATGAAATTAATATTGTATTTAGATGGAAACATCGAGTTTTCAAACTAATATATTAAGAGAATGAGGGCCGGTCCCCCCCCCCTTTCATTCAATTTCTGGGAAACATTAGCAGGTGTTAAAAAGGGCAAAGCATCCAAAAATATATACCAAATGGGCCCATATTCATTGCACTAGAGTGAGAGACTTAATAAAGTGCAACAGCTAGCATGGGAGGACATTGCTTCATCCTGTACAAAATACCAATAAATGAGTGTCTATAGTGGATTTAACTGATTATATCACATTATAGGTTTTTGGTATATGTGTCACAAGTATGTATGACTGTGTGCAAAAAGTCCATTTAAAAGCAGTACTGTCACCAGTTATCCGACCGACCCTAGCAAAACAGGGCTGACCCTGGAAATTTCATTTTTATTTTGAGGATTTTTTACATTAATTTTTGGGAATTTTTTCCTTTAATTTTCCTAATAGTTCATCAATCTTTAGTGGAGCTCATCTTTTGGTATACAGTTCCTAACGGTCTCATCTTTTACATATGCTTCACATGTCTTGTGTTTTTTCATCTTTCTATCGTAAAATCATAGAAGCGAACATGTCTGCCCAAACATTTAAAAAAATTAAAAAAAAAAGCCGAGTTTTTACATCTAAACACTATGGTAGATGAGGCACCTATAAATATTATTATATGACCAATTTATTTAGACTTTAAACCTGTCTAGGCCTAAACATAATCAAAACCTGAACACAATTTCGTTGCATGTTATTGTTTGATATCAGTCACGCATTATGACATATCCATTAATTACTTGCTCATTATACTTCTTCTGTACAAACATCGCACCAATTTAGAGATACATCACCATGAAGTGAGGCAAGTCATTTCAAAAGTGGCCATTTTGAGTTCTTAATTTTCCGCGGGCCCCCACCTGTCTCTAAAAAGTCGGAACTTTCTGAGTTAATTATATTATACTTATATCCGATTATCATCTAAGGATATAATTTAGAATTCCTTGTAAGGCGGTTCTTCACTGCAGAGGACCAGGGAGCACCAGAAAGACCACTGCAATTAAATTTAAAGAGAACAGCATTCAGCTTCAACTCACGTGCTTAGCCTACATTTATCGAGCACTTCGTGTGTTGAGTGTGGGCCTTTGGGCAGTTCTCTATAGATCTAGTCAGCAAGAAGGTATATACCTATTACTCTAACCTTTCGGGCAACGTAATTAATGGACATGCTACTATTATGTGTTTACCATGTTTAGGATATATCAGTTCATTTTATTCTTGGGTTCAAGTAACGTACACTAACAGCCAGAGAATTTTGAAATTACATCTGAACAGTAAATTATCGACAAAGGAAAATGGGTAAAATGTTGATTCTTTCTTGTGCCTATCATCTATAGACTGCCTACGTCTGCTAGCCCTTTAGTTCCCTTGTGATGAGGGTGTTAGGGCCTATTTGTGAGCCTGCAGAGCAGCCATAGTAGGACCCTATATAGGAGGAGCAGCAATAGGGTATTGGACTCATTGATTGGGCAGCAGGGTCCAATTAATCACTTGTATGGCAGTCATTGGGTGAGGTGTGAAGGCTAGGCAGTTTGGTACAGGCTGTAGTGAACTACGAATTAGGATCCTGTCTGAGGTTGATAGGGTCATTAATTTACTGTACCTAGGGATTGTGATTCAGCAACTTTAAATTCATTAATTGCTTACGCCAGTACTCGGTCATTAGAAATTCTAATTTCTCTCAAAATACGGAATCTGTATGCTTCACAAAGCCCCCCCCCCCCAGCATGAAATCAGCTACACTAACCGTTTCCACCCCTCTGTTTCCTAAATGTAGTGCTATAGAACTGCACATATTATACAGTATAGGGAGTTAAAGGGTTAAATGACCCCAGTTTATTTGAGGACTGCTGATATCGTATATCGATGCTTCAGTGATCTAAGGGTTACCAACACCTGACATATCCCCTGATATCTAACACTGATGTCACACATTTTGATATAAAATGAAAGATCAAGCAGTCGACATAATGAGCTAGGTGAGGGGCTAATGTATTTGATAAGATTCGTTTGTGATGTGTGGTGTTGTTGGTACTAACGTCATAAATTGTAGTTTAATTGTTGACTCTGGTAGAAGCACTCAAAGACCTAGCTCAAATCAGTCTACAGTCTAAGTAAGTGAGAGGTAAATTCTGTCAATAATATGTTCAGTGTAGTCTAGTGGTTACTCCATAGGGCCAGGTGGAGGGTAAGTGTGGCAGAGATGCAGCTTATAATCAGTTGCCGGTATGGTACATAGCGGAGAGTGTAAATTGTAATGCAGGCAGAGCTGTGCCGGAGTTTGTTTCCCATAACGTGAGCAGTGTGACTTTGATGCAGTATCGGTGGAGGCAATCACATTCTCACTAACCCATTTCGATCAAACTTGCACCACCAAAATAGCTTACAGCCAAACTAAAAGATTTCTACATTTCACCAACCCTAGATGCTAGAGGAGTATGGTGAGAGATGTGGCATCAGCCTCTACTGCTCATGCACTCACTACAGAGCTGCTCACACTGGAGTAATAGCATATACCTGGCCTCCTGCATTCTTGCACCCAGTTCTGAGCCTATCAACAGTAAACACACCTTTTAGGCACATGCCACTGCCCTGAGAATAGTAACTATTCCAACTTGTTATCAGTTTCCTACATTTCATGTTAATGTTATGAATGTGTGCACTGGCTACCCTTACTTCTGATATCTAGGAATGTGTCAAAACTAAGAGAAACCCATGCTAAAACCGATTGGAGGGACGTACCTGCCAATACGACCTAAATCCCTGTGAGGGCTCCTCTAACCCAGATGGTGTATGCGTGGGACCCCCCCCCCCCCAATGGGCATATAACGAAGGCTTCATGGTAAAAGATTAGTAGGAAATAGTTATTTTAGGACCATGGGACTCACCCACCTTAACTAAGCAGAGATGAAAGTCACTGAGGCCACAAATCCCTGAAATGCTCAATAAGAACCCATCTAAATATTGATTTTGTATATGGGGACTTGAAAATCCCTGAAATCAGGGAAGTCCCTGAAGACTACCATCCCTTTAACTACAGCTCCACAGCTTTTCAGTTTTGGAGGTAATTGCGCATGTAAACTGTCTGTATTAAAGAGACATTTTTGCATATACTACAGAAGGAAGACAAGTCTTGTGTATGATTCTATCTCAAAAATCAATATAGATTGAAGATTGACACCCCTTCTTGGGCTGATAAATGTCCATCCCAGCTCGGAGACTGCCGCACCATCTGGGTGTCTGATGTAGAACTAAAGGTTCTGATACTGAATGTAGTGGTGGCAGTGATTTGATCATAGGACGAGGACTGACTTGTAAGTTTCCTCAAGGACAGCCTTGCAGGTTAAAGGCTGCCTTCGGTAAACATCTATTTCAGCTTCACCCAAATCCAGGGATGTGATTTCACATCCCTGAAATCCTTTTTATCATTTTGTAATATCCATAAGTATGTGTGGAGTCCTTTGTTTTTCCTTCCCATCGTTAGTAACAGGGATAAAAGTGACTGAGCACAAGAATCCCTGAACTGTTCAATTACAACCCCTTGATTGTGGAGTTTGTAAGGATATGTATAGGTTATTGGAATCTGAAAATCAGGGAAAACCCTGAAGACTTTCATCAGTGCCAGAGATAATAAGTGGGGCTGCTTAGCCTAACCGTCATATCACATGTATGAGGTGTGGGGAGGAGTTTCTATCTCCCTAAGGCTGTGCAGTGGTAGACAGGAATGCAGGTATAGACAAACTTTTTTTCAATTTCGAAAGTCCATTGATTAGAATGTTATATATCATTATATTACATCCTAAAATCTGGGTGTTTTTTATACGTGGAATATAATACGATAATTTGTGCCAAGCTAAAGAGTTTTTGAAAATAGCGAATGGAATATAAAGTTGTCATTTAAATCCTTTCAAACATTTTCTTCAGTAAAACTCACCTGGCAGCTAATTCAGTTAAGCCAGACCAAAAAAAAAAAGAAAGAAGAAAAAAGTTGGTCTATGGATCGCTGTCTATAATTTTCTGGAATAGTTTTTTCCCCTTTGAAAAAGATCTTGTTGAGAAATCTCAGTTTCATCATAATTTTAGAGCTCTGAATGGCTCGTATTCGAAGTAACTTATGGGAATTAGCTTGAAGCCGGGATGATTGGATGGAAGGATAAGGGTAGAACCATATATCATCTATTGTAAGCGTTTATTGATAAGAATCTTATATCTTTACAAAAGTGGTTCACCTTAATTACATTTTAATACCGAAGTGCAATCTTTAGTACAGTCCATCATAATAGAAATAGTTCATCATAAATTTTAACAATGATTGGTGCATATTAAATTATCAACAAGTGTGTGATTAACTTATGTAAAGGTGTCAGCTTATAAATTAGAACAATAAATAATTGTAAAAAAGCTTAGATGCTCAATGTAGAACTCTTATAAATATTATGTACATTTACAATTGTGATGGTAAAGGCAGAATCAATACGAAGACGGTGGGGAGATGGATTATTTCGAATCTCACATCAACTTTCATAATTTCTGCAGAAAATTCAATGATTTTGGAGTCTTTTGGAGATATAGCATCATCTCCAATAATTGATTTGTTCTTTTCAATTACAGGAAATCCATGTTTGATTCGATAAAGACGTACTTGAATTATTTCGTTACAAAGGATTCCATTTAGATAGTTATATCAATAGGCTTGATGCACGGATAGTCTGTCTACACTATCAGGTACATTCCCTAACTTTGGGTAGCTGTGACCAGAGAGTGAGGACGGTTAGCAACGTTTCCGATCACTTACATTAAGGTACTTTGTGAGCTTAACAGATTAACGTACCTTAGTTTTAATAGTACCAGGGATGTAAGTCAGGAATAGGCAAAATTCAGGAAGCCATATATTTACTTGATATAAAAGCCCTCTATTTTTCACAAATAGCCCCCCTTACCACTCATGTAAGGAAAGTAAATGTCATTCAAAAATTTCAGAAATCAGGAAATCCTGATAAATCCTGAAGACTTAAATCCCTGTAGTACGTTATAACATTGCCATAATCGGTAAGTGTGCTGGAACTATCATTTAACATTAATGGATGACTATTTCGTAGTACAAATTAGGCCAAAAAAAATATTGTAAGTTTCCGGTAACATGGTCCAGAAAGTTGAGGTAGATAGGTCGGATTTTTTACAGAACCGTACTTTTGCCCATATATTGAATTGTTTATCATTCATAATTTACCCACAGATGATCGATTTCATCTCTAGCAACAGCCAAAACGTTGGATCATGGGCTGAAATGCTCGAATTCTATGTTTAAACCCAAGACAATTTCAAAATATTAGAAATATGAAAATAATGTGAAAAAATATGAAAAATCATCAAAATAATATAAATTTTTCCTCAAAAAATCTAAGGTCGGCCATGTTAAGGAAACCGGAAACCAAACATTTTCTTTGGCCTTATTCAATACGATGTTTAAATGTACAACCAATACTCTGAATCTATGACATTCGTGTGTTAATAATTATGTCCAATTCATAATACCTTTGGAATTAGCAGAAATGTGGACTGCACCAGGAAAGCATGGAATGGTTTACAAACTACCTAGACAACTGGAAGTTATGTACTACTGCCAACGGGATTAGATCAGAGAGCCTGACTGACGACCACCCAGGTAGCAAAAATGGTGTGGCCCGAGTCTGGGCCAGAGCGGGCTCCTGATGTGGGCCACACTGGGTTAACACAGTGGGCGCCCGATGGGTTTTGTCCTCAGCAAAGGGTCTGGGCCACACTGGGCTAACCGATTCGGGCACAGATCTGTTTGAAATTAGGCTCACCGATTTGGGCTCAAAGTGAATTTAACATGGGTTTTTGGTGTGGCCTAAAGTGGGCTGCCCGATTTGATGAAAAATTAGTGGTGACATGTTAAAAATTCTTTTTGAGAAATTTATCCAAAATCTTTTCTTTTTTTTAAAAGTCAATAAGCAACAAATCCTTGAGCTAATCTAACCCCCCCCCCCCCATATCACCAAAGCAGTAAATGCAATATCTACCCAAGTGGAAAGGCAGAGCAGTACCATTCATTTGAATCAAACTCATTCAGCCAACACAAGGCACTTTGATTCATTAAAGTGACATTCTGGCCTCAATCTTCCTCCACTAATTCCCTATGTAAGAGTAGAGAAGAGAGCCTTCAAGTTCATAATGACTGTACCTCTGCATATCTGCTCTTGTTCCAAGTTCAGTGCAATAGAAATGGTGTTGCCATTCCACTACTACTCAGATTACCTTGATTTGCACTTTTGACTAGAAACATCTAAGTATTTCCAGACTATGAGAAAGTCTGCACATTATTACTTCATATCTGATTTAGTAGTCTATTCCAGTTGTCCTATGTCTAAAAGAAATAAGTTTGGTATGGGTAGTAGAATTCTGCCTGGAGTGCTGTGAAACCACTTTGTAGTGAGTCTGCCATGGACTGGCCTACAGAGGCAGGGGATATTTTTGGTTTCTCAATTGCCTCTATATATAGTCCTCTTACACCTGGCCAAGTGTGGGACCTGTTTGCCCCCACACCACAAATACACCTTGCAAGCCTACTAGTACAAAGAAAGACATGAAGCTGTTCTTTCCAGGACTAGTCAGTGTTGCCTTTTACATTAAATATCTGGATCCCTACTATGAACCTACCTGTGTATTAATGGTATAGGGAAAGTGTCCTACAGCAGTGGTGGAGGGAAGGGAGGGGGGGGCAGGGCAGGGTGAGAGGAGGGCAGGGCAGGGTGAGAAGAGGGCAAGGCAGGGTGAGATGAGGGCAGGGCAGGGCATGTGAGCAAAGGAGATGCCAGGGTAGTGCAGGGTGAGAGTAGGACAGGGCAGGGTGAGAGGGCAGGGCAGGGTGAGAGCAGGGCAGGGTAAGAGCAGGGCAGGGCAGGGTGAGAGCAGGGCAGGGCAAGGGTGAGAGCAGGGCAGGGCAGGGTGAGAGGAGGGCAGGGCAGGATGAGAGTAGGGCAGGGCAGGGCGAGAGCAGGGCAGGGTGAGAGCAGGGCAGGGCAGGGTGAGAGCAGGGCAGGGCAAGGCAGGGTGAGGGCTGGGAGTGAGAGTGAGTGAGTAATAGATGTTTAACGCCATTTTGACAGCTAAGGTCATATTCATGGCGAGATCCTCATTACACAAATTCACAGAGGAATGTGTCAGTGCCTGCGCATATGTGCACCACACACATCCTGAGGGGATAGGAAAGAGGAGAAATAGACCCTTTTAAGTGGGCTAGGGAGGCCCAGGGAGGGCAGGGTGACAGAAGGGCAGGGCAGAGCGGGGTGAGAGGGGGAAAGGGCAGGGCAGGTTGAGTGGAATGAGGAGGAGATGGAAGGGGTAGGGAATGGATAGGGGAGGGACGAACAAAAAAGAGAGAGGGAGGGGGAACACTCATCACAGAGTTTAGAACAGTTCAGAAGATGAGGCTGCCCTGTCCAAACCCACTCTCACCCCAGACTGGGAAGACTTTATGCAGCTAAGTACCCATCTTGGGATGCCCATTTTGAAACCATCCTGGGCCCAATGTGGTTGCCCATTTTAAAGCTGACCAGTGCCCAAATCGGGTGGCCCAATGTGGCCCAGACCGTATGCTGAGGACAAAACCCGTTGGGAGCCCAACGGGCTCAAGTGGGTTTGCCCGATTTGGGCTGCCCTGTGTGGCCCTGACTGGAAACCCAGCATCTGCCGAACCTAAAACCCATGTACTGAATACTGCCCGCTTTGAACCACCTTATCCCGGGTAAAACCAATTTGGCCCCGAGCGGGCTTGCTACATGGGCATGGGACTCCACAAGGGTCGGTAATGGGTCCGTTAATGTTCCTATGTTAAATGAATGACATTGGTAAGGATATATTACACTCGAAGTGTATGATATATGCAGATGACCTAGCACTAGTACTGACAGGGGACAATGCGGATGAGATGAGAACAAAGATCCAGGAAGATCCCACTTGGCAAAAAACGTGTTTTTAACGTTTGCAAACGTTTTCATTTGGTTTGGGTAAAAACGTTTTAAAAAAAACGTTATTTTGATGTTGAAAAAACGTTTTTAAACCAATTTTCAACCAAATAGAAACGTTTGCTTTTTCAACCAATTTTCAACCAAATAAAAACGTTTTTTATTAATTTTCTTTTATGTTAAAAAATGTTGTTTTTTTTTTTAAACCTGATATAAAAACGTTTTTATAAAAACGTCAAAATAACGTTTTTTTTTAGATCTACATGTAAAAATGTTATTTTGATGTTGAAAAAAAAAAACGTTTTGAAAACTTAAGAACCAAAAAAAAACTTTTTCTGCCAAGTGGGATGTGAACAAACTTGACACATGATGTAAAAACTGCAAACTGACTATCAATACCCTAATAACGGTAATAATGTGGTGCCACACAGGACGAGATGATTTCAACAGGGCAGGGTATCCGGTCACATTGGATGGTAAAATA
This sequence comes from Acholoe squamosa, assembly GCA_949317995.1. Classification (NCBI taxonomy): domain Eukaryota; kingdom Metazoa; phylum Annelida; class Polychaeta; order Phyllodocida; family Polynoidae; genus Acholoe; species Acholoe squamosa. The sequence goes on from OX439043.1 coordinate 43,951,790, forward strand.
CTGGCACAGGTGAGACAATTCAACTACCTACCGTAATCTCTCGCGTATAAGGCGCGTCTGATACGGGAGGTTTTAGTTCTTATTGGATCCGCAAGGGGGACACCAAGACCTTTCTTTTGATATATAAAACTCCCATCCAATCATAATATGAAATAGTGGGATTAAGGAGGTTCCCGGATGCCTTACATGCACATAGCTTTTTAAATTTTCAAAATCCATTCAGTAGAACAAAAGTTATGATTTTTTTATTTTTTTGATCATATTCTAAAACTCTAGGTGCGTCTTATACGCGAGGTGCGCCTTATACGCGGGAGATTACGGTAGGGGTAATTATAGATGACAGACTGACAATGAAAGCACAGACAGAGAAGGTACTAGGATTGATGGACAGGAGGTTAGCTCAACTTAGACACATAAGAGCACACACTGATGGGGAAACAACGTTCAAGGTGTACATCACAATGCTCAGGCCCATCATGGAGTATTGTTCTTTCGTGTTGGAAGGAGGACCAGGTGGTACAAGCAAAGCACTGCAGGTGAAACAAAATGATGCCCTGCGCATTTGTGAGAGGATCAAGGACCCCCGGGATATAAGGGTAGCTGAACTTCACACATTGTACTCGCTGAAGCAACTACAACCAAGGAGAGATCGACAATTACCAGCATACATGTATGACTGTGCAGAAAGAAGAAAATAGGGTAGCTCATGCGAGAAAACTGTGTGGAAATGACCAAATCAGGCCAAGGGTAGCTAGAGCAGTAAGGGATATATACACCAAGAGCCCAATGTGCAGAAGAAGGGAGAAGTGGGACCAGTTAACTGTTGAACAACAACGAGCAGACACTAGAGAGAAATTTAAGAAATCTCTGGTTAAATAAGTGCATTGATTGAATCAGGAATGACATGGACTATGCTTCAGTGTTCCAGTAGAGTTACATTAGATACTAATTATTTGATTGTCTTTGATTTGAAGTGACAGAGACTGCATTTGTTCATATACACACACTCCACACTTTCTTGCTTCTTTGTACGTACTGTTTCTGGGACCTGCTATGTTGTGGTCTTACATGTTGGCTTGATTATGAAAAACCCAAATTGTATATGGTGATGGATTTTGCCAATAAAAATTCTCAACTACAACTACAACTTTTGGCACATAAAATTAGTATTAGCACTTGATACTAGTACATTCCATTATTAATACCTTATGTACTATGCCTTAAATTCATGACGCCTGGTAAGTTTGAAAAAGACATTCTATGAACAGTGAGTATACATAAAGTGGTCGAACATCGCCAGATGATCAGTGCCTCATCGTTTTAAACATGGATGGGTTTAAGAGAATGCGATTATTTTCGAAGAAGACGATGGGGAAAAAACAATGAGATGAAATACCATTCAGGTTTTCCAGCCTTCTTCCACGACAGTGAAGTGATGCGGGGTCCCATATATTCTAGATGGCCTCATGGTGCATCTGCTACCATCGACTTCCCTTACAGATGTAGATAGGCTCAAATGGTTCCTTTTGTTCCACGGCCAGACGGTGGAGGGCGCACAAGTCTGTTAGCAACCATTAGCACCAATGACTAAATTATGTTAATTTAAAGATGGATAGTTACGTCTTGGATACGTAATTATCGTCATAAACAGTGCATAATAATTCACGTTCAGCACTTCTACATTGTTAAATTATTTTTCACATCCTAATTCACCCATGAAAAAGCTTAAGTCTCAAGCATCTCCTGTCTTAAAGTCTCTGAGACTTTGAGACAGTACTTGAGTATTTTTTTTTATGATTGTCACTGATGGTATGAGCATGCCACTTTCAGAAATAACCCCCAGGAATAACACTGTGTATCCGAATTGTGCACCACCATGCATCTGGCCATCTAAAGAGCCCTCAGACGGAACTACCGGTATTGCTGGTCCCGACAATCAATATGAGCATAGGTTTTTTCTACTTTTCACACATTTTCAAATATATCAAGATGTTAAAGATAGCACACTTTTTTTCTTTTTTTTTTTTTATAGCTATAACAAATATGATTATGACGACACTGAAAATACGTTACAGACATAATTTAGTACTTAAATAATGAAGGTGGCTGTGTATGAGGCAGTAGGTAGTCCTTGACAATGGCAACGTATTGAAAGGGAAAGGGTCTCACTTACCTAGGAGAGCAGAGAAGAGAATAGCAGCACGGTCCCTGGTCTCAGTGATGGGACACACCTCGAGGAAGGTAACAAACTTGGTGTGTTTGGTAAACGTCTTCACCGACCTGAAGTTATAATACAAACCATCATAATGAAGAGAAAAAGGCAAGTGTTCTTTATACTGCACGTAGTTCTCAGAATTATTAGAGCTTTGAGGTAATAATTATTCTATCAAGCACAGATTATTATAAAGAGAAGAACAATCAAGCTCAGCTGAAATTACAGGGATGCCACTCACTGATCAATGAAAATTCGGAAATCATCCTATTTTTTGTACTCCCAATAGGAAATGCCTACAGGAAACGAATCCCAAAATTCGGAATTCCTAAAAAATTGGGAAAAGTGGCATCTCTGTGAAATTAGAAACTGCTAGAAATTAAGAATAAAACAACTAAGCCTGGTCTACCAAAATCAGATATTCCTTGACAATGGCAACATACCTTCAAACTCCGGACGAGTTCTTTGAAATTTTCCAAGTTCAGCCCACCCCCACCCCTCATAAATGATAAGACGAGATCTCAGGATGAATCACAAGACTGACTCAGATGGATCTTTAAAAAAAAACCCACAAAAACTGAGGAGTTTGCGGGTATAGGTATAACATCTGCTCAAAATAGATCTTGACCTACAGGGTAATACTAAGAAAAATTGGGAATTTCTGAAGAAAAAGAAAAAAAGAACAGGAAAAGTGTCATCACTGTGTAATTGGTATTTACCTCATTAGCATGTGGTGTGGTAGAGGTGAGGGTGTCTTTGTGGCTGGGACGGCCTCAGCATCTTCAGGGGCAGCAGGGCTTATTGCCTGTTCTTCATCCACTCTAGGTAGTTTACTGGGTGGCGCTAGGATGGGGCTTGCCGAGAGGTCAAGGCTAATGTCCGCCTGTTGAAGTTCCTCGGGGATGTCCTGGAGGACAAATTGTTCACCCATCACCAGACTCGACTCCTCCCTAGGATCTTCTTCAAAGGATGCAGTAGCACGACGCTTCCTAGATCCCGCACTGACAAGAAAGGACAATCCGAAGTGTTAATTTCAAAATATCAAACCCCTGCCCCCACCCACAATTATTTCCAATGACAATTTTATTTGTTTTGATTGGCAGAACTGAAATGAAACGTATGGTAAAGTAAATTTATTACCATGATACCTCGGTTATAAGCATCCCATTGGAAAGGGTGTGGGAAAGAAAGTTTGTCAAATTAAAAATTAAAAAAAAAGAAGTTTATTTTACATTAAAAACCGTTTGGTGCATTAAAAATACCTTTGAACATTATCAATGATAATTTTTTTTTTATGTTTGTATTTAATAAAAAACAAAAAAGTTTTAAAATTACGTTTCTTTTACATGAAGATTTATGCTTTTTAACCTAAAATAAAAATAATTTCATAGAAAGAAAAAAAAAGCTTTTTTTAATGTTTAAACCAATTTTTGGGAAACGCGTTAGATCAGTACTGAAGTTGTAAAAATGAAGCTCCAGGTCCACCGTAATGCATTTCCTCAACTCAGGATGTGCCTCATATGCAAGGTGCACTTTATACGCTGGGTTTTACAGTAGGTAATAAAGATTCAGCAGCCACTTAAAATCATGATAGAGATAGGACCAAGTTGAGACAAAAACTGTGATAGTCTTGCATATGAGACACACTATGCGTGCAAGCCACACCCTGATTTTGACTGCCTTAAATTGATTCAAGTCACAATGGTGATGACTCCATTTTCCTACCTCTTGCGTGCTGAGTCAGCCTGGGCAGTCTCTCCAGTGGTGCTCAGACTGTGATCTTGAATTGACTTGCTCAGCAGGCTCAAGTGTGGGGTCGTCACATCACCAAGCAACCCAGAGGTACTTAAGTCCCGCAGAGACGCATCACGCCCCATCTCAATATGACTCACTGATGCCTCACGTAGCGCTTCGATAGATACTCCCTCCTCAGGTATGGGCGCCAACTGAGGCTGGTCCTCGACGTGCTGTAGTTCTTCAGGCTGCTCCTCCTGGAAGAGGAAAAAGGTTTTGATTGATCCGCCATTTCTAAATTGCTCAAGTCTGAGAAGTGGGCTCACCTGCTCACCGAGTTCTATCGATGTCACATGAATAAAAGGTTGAATGGATGTGGGTGCTCTCTAAATTTCAGGAAAATATTTATGACAGCTGCTACATTATGTGATCAAACATTTTCAGGAGAGCAAGTGAAGTCCATTATAATTTATTCACACCCTTCTTGTTTTTATATATAAAATGATTAAAGTTGAAATGTCTCACAATGAAGGTCCACACTTCAGGATAAGTCATTATTTCACATGACCAAACTATTGTACATCAGCATGTAATGAACTTCTACTTTGGAGCTCAAGTCTTTATATAAGTAATATGAAAGATGATTTGCAAGATTGAAACTGATGCCCTCACACAATTTTATTTGACTGTTCGATTGATTCTCCTTATATCGAGTCTTACTTAGTTCCATGATGTGGAAGCCTGCTCTGAGTCAGAAGAGGAAGTCATAATATGTGATCTTTGTTTTAGTGATCCAACAAGTTACATTGGTGGAGGACAATGGCATTCATAATCACTACGCGAACAACAGAAAGTCTTACCATGGCGGGGATGCTGGGTGGTTCTATGAGTTGTTGTCTTGGGGAATCATGGTCAGACCCTCCACTGCTACTACTCTCTGAGAATGAGAAGAGAAGGATGAGGGCCTACTGTACCTCTTACTACAAATTGACATGTTATGTGAGATTTTGGACCTAGTGTTCGACCTCATTTTATCCACAATATCATAAAGACCCAACTGAAATTTCGATTACAAATTCCATTTTTTCCCTGTATTTTTTCCACTAAAAAGACTTTCCCGTGCATCAGAGCGGTGGCAGTAATACAAATGCTGATTAAAATTTCCTTAAATGGCATTTCCCCTGTTTTCCCAAATGAAATAGAATTTAGAACTTATCTATAGGTGAGGTGCACCTTATACACACGTATTTACATTACGATAGTTGTTATAAATACATCTACCTGCCCCGAGTCCTGGCACCGTCCATATGGGATGTTCCTGATCACTGTCTGAGGGCTCAGTGTGAGGTCTCGTCTTGGTGTTCCGTCTCCACAGAGCCAACAGTCTAGGGTTACGCTGAATTGCTGATAAATTGGTTGAAGAAAAAAAACACTTTTACAAACAGACATAGTTCGCCCACGGTCACCATAAGGTTAGATAATATACTTTTAACACCATTAGAAATGGCCTGGTGCCGAGTGTGTGTGTGTGTGTGTGTGTGTGTGTGTGTGTGTGTGTGTGTGTGTGTGTGAGAGAGAGAGAGAGAGAGAGAGAGAGAGAGAGAGAGAGAGAGAGAGAGAGAGAGAGAGAGAGAGAGCAATACATGATCAAGATGATCCAACATGTAAGGCATTTTCGATCTTAAAAAAACCCAGAATGGTCAATCTTTTGGACTAGATTTTATAAGATAAATTTCCAGTTGGATGAGAAATTAATTGACATCGGTGTTATATTATTGATCCATTAATCACCTTTACTGTAGGGCCGGTTGAACAGATCCTGGACCCTATGTGTCTCTGGCCTTGCAAATTCCTGAAAGTGAAACACTGAGTAGTTTAGGCCACACCAAATTAAAAAGTTGGTCTATGGATTTTCATTTTGAAAAAAATGGAGAGGGAGGGCAATTTTTTTTTTTTTGAATTTTTTTTTTGTCAATGGATTCTGCACATCACAGATGTGGAGAGGGCGATTTTTTTTTTAATAACCAAAGATTTCCCAGGAAAGGAGTTGAGGGGAGTTGGCCAGTTTTTAAAGCTAGTACCGTAATCTCTCGTGTATAAGGCGCGTCTTATATGCGGGGTTTTAGGTCTCATTGGATCTACAAGGGGGACACCAAGAGCTTTCTTTTGATATATAACACTCCTCCTAAGTGATAATATGAGATAGTGGGTTCCAGAGGTGTATGGAAGCCTAGGGCTACACATAGCTTTTTTAATTTTCAAAATCCATTCAGGAGAAAAAAAGTTATGAATTTTTATTTTTTCTGATCATATTCTTGAACTCTAGGTGCGTCTTATATGCGGGAGATTATGGTATCTGCCATTGTAATTGTTTGTTAACTCGAAAAGCGAGTTATAAGGAGACACCCTGGGGCACTGCACTTTCAGTCATTTTGGTAGTGCGAATAAGTTTAAAAAAGGATGGAAATTTTATTTATAAGAGGCAGAATTACTTAATGAATTTTAAGTGCCCTTAAAGGAGGAGATTTAGGGGACTTGCAGGAAAAGGTATTTCATTACCCAGTTTTGTAAATTTTGAGAAATTGTCAATACAGATTCAGTTGGTTGGCAGTCATAGGATGCTTTGTGCCTCAAATGGTGAAGGTATATAATGTTGATCCATGTATCAACTTTCCTGCCTTTTTTGGCAATGTGGTGCGAATGGCACCGTTTTGACGGGAGTTATGCGAATAGTGGCTTGGTGGTGCAAATAACCTGAGTGAGAGAATGCTGATGCAACAGGATGAGTGCACCACTCATGGGGGGCCATCCACAAATCACATCATGCTGAAGGGGGGGGGGGAAGGGGGTCAGGCCCGGCATGACGAAATAAATTTTCCATATACCTTCAGCATTGAAAAATTGGCAAAAAAACATGATGAGGAGGGGGTCTAAAAAGGTCGAATTTTGCATGTCATTTATGGATGGCCCCTGGGAGCCAATCACAGGCTTTTCACTTTTCAAGTTATCAGCAATTTACATTGCTGCATTATATTTAAAAAATTATGGCCCCCCCCCCCAAAAAAAAATCAGATTTTTGCAGAAAATGGTGGGGGCGTAATCCAGACAAAGTAATTTTCAAAAAAAAATTAAAAAAAACTTGTATTTCTGAAAATATGATGCGCGAAATCCATAGACCAACTATTTAATTTGGTGTGGCCTTATACAAACTTCTGTGAATTATTTATATTAGAGATTGTGAGTTGAACTTATAATCTTTTACCTGTGCATGTCTTGGTTTTGGTTTTCATAATAATATTAGTACAAATGAATGTTCCTATACACTTCTCTGTTGGTAATATGCCTGCCTGAGTAAAAAAAGACATCTACATCTTACCATTTCCGTTGATGTTTCAGCTCCATTCTGGATTTGCTGGCGGAGCTGTTTCTGTGGGATCTGGATGTCTATGTCAGCAAACAGCAGCTGGCGCTTGTTTCTCTTCGTCCTGGGTGTGTCTCTCTCTACATCTACGGGTGACAGGTTCAGACTCAGGTTCTCTCTCTGAAATGACACACATATTTTTGTATCTGAATGAGACTCAAGTTCATGATCAAATAATAATAGGTCAGACTTTGGTGGGATGTACAATTGGTGTTTTCATGCATGCATTTTGTGCTTTGTACAGCTATAGTATTATGACCTCTGCATCAATATATTAATTTATAGTCTCACTGAAAAGTGTAAAACTAGGGTCAATGCTACCAACAATTATCATGTGGGATCTTTGGACGTCTTGGTTAGAAAAAAAAGAATATTTGAGCTACATCTAATATTATTGGCACCAGGAGTGTTCATCAGCTTTCATCTCAAAAGGTCTATCAATGATGTTGCTCATCCTTAATATTATTAAACTTGCCTATTGTATCAGCTGGTAAACCAAATTAGGAGTAATCACTGAATGTGGAGCCAGGACATTCTGAAAACTTTGAATTGTGACATTAGATAGAGGTCTCCTACCAAAGCCTGCCTGGCTGCCCTTCTCTCAGCCTTATCATCAGTGGGTTGTGGTTGGATGGGCGTGACTCCAGGTGAGGGAGGTGGGACACGTTGGGGCCGCTCATCTAACCCAAGCAGTGACGGATCTATGAGCACAGCAGGCGTCTCCTCGGCTGGACTCAGCATCTTCCTGGATGTGAAAAACAACTACTGTAAAGTTTTATTTCTCAGCCATGGCCACCTGGGGCTGTAGCTATATAAATCTATAGGCCCACCCCTATAATGTTATATACGAGGGTCTCCAGCTTCCCACAAAATCCCCAGACTCGAATTCCATGATATTTCCATGACAAATATAAAAATTTTTAATGACATTTGTAACTAATTTTGGTTGGCCTCCCGACAAAATTCCTGCAATCGAGGAGGAAAACAATCGTCCACTCCAAGGGACTTTGCAATAGATATTCCATTTCCCATTTTCCATGAGTTTTCATGACTCAAGATGAAATTTTTGGAAATTCCATGACTTTCTCTGACATTTTTTTATTCCATGACGCATGGGAACCCTGACCCCTCTATTTATTATATATTAAACTACCCACTTGGCGTAATAACGTTTTTAACGTTAAATTAACGTTTTTATTTGGTTCCTTAATTTGCCAAACGTTTTTTTTTTAACATCAAAACATGTACCCAAAAAAAAAACACGTTTTTTTTTTTTTTTTTTTTTTTTTTTTACGTTCGTACAAAAACGTTATTTTAGGTTAAGAAAAACATGTTTTTTTTATGTAAAAGAAACGTAAATACAGACGTTTTTATTTGGTTGAAAAAGCAAATGTTTTATTTGGTTGAAAATTGGGTTTTTTTTCAACGTTAAAATAACATGTTTTTTTTTTTTTTAAGTTTTTCATCTAAACCAGATAAAAACGTTTGCAAACATTGAAAAAAACGTTTTTTGCCAAGTGGCTAAGTTACCAAATACACTATTTGCCAAGGAACAAAGATGAATGAAAATTCTGAAAGTTAGCTTACTCTTCTTCACTCAGTGACAAGCTGCCCTGTCCATCAGTTGTTGGTGGTGCACGCAAGTCTCCAACAAGCCCATCCTGAGGTATTTCAATGCTGATTGGTTCAGTCACGGCTGGACGCTCCACTTCAACACTACCAAGATCGACACCAAGTAGATCAGATACATTGTCTACGGCTGAGAGCTGCTCCAGGGTAAGGTCTGCTGGGGGCAAGTCCTGCTCACCAGGGATCTGGACGGAAGCGTACAATAGTAAAATGTCATTTTCAGAGAAGATGAACATTGGTGTGAATACAGGGATGAAAGTCACAGAGAAAGAAAATCCCTGAAATGGTCCAATATTCGCCGCAAAATCCTAGGTTTCTATATAAATGTATAGGGCTCTGGAACTTCAAAATCCCTGAAATCAGGGAATTCCCTGAAGACTTTCATCCCTGTGAATATGATGAGCGGATTTCAACTACTAGAGTTGAAATGCGACTCCACTGACCAATAGTATTGGCATCAACTCAGCTAGGTGTGCCTTATACACAGGCTATTATGGTATGAAATATCTCATATAACAGCTAGAACTGACCAAGCCAACATCTTGACATGAATAAATACTAGATAAATATCTTTTTGTTGCATGTGAATATCTGGATACATATAGACAGTATGATTTATGAGATCTTTACCAGAATATCTGGTGTCCTCTGACGTCCCATGGTGTCGTCCCTCAGACTGATAGACTCGTTGGGTGCCTGCATGGGTCCTACCTCTGTTATAACATACACAATTCTTTTTTCAGCGCATTCATTATGTTGAACATGAGTAGTACTACTCCAGTAATTCATCGATAAATACACTTTAGATCAAGGTTGTGCAAAGACATTGGGGGAGTCGATAGCAGACCCAACGGAAATTGTGAAGAAAATGCTAAACAGCTAAAATAGTAATTGGCTCAAACACCAAGTCGGTCGTTTTGGTACATCTCAAGAAAATGTTGCCCACCTCAAATCTCTGTTAAAGAATTGCCGGGCAAGTTTGTTCTGAATTCTAAGTTCACAATAAACAGTCGCCATTGTACAGGAATCTCTTATCAGATGGCAACCAAAATTCTGAAGATACACAAAAGCTGACTTCAATGCAAAGTAAAGTGTCCATCTAGTAAATCTTTATGCATCTCGAAGTGAGAAAAATCTGTCAAAATCCTCAAAACTTAGTCTGTGTAAGATTCCAGTAATAGGGTAGCTTAACCTAAAGACGTCCATATACCTTGAGTCGCCCACCTGTCACCTTGCTTTTATCACTTTGTATGTATTCTGTGGGTCTTACACCCCAATATTGTTCAAATAGAGTACCCATGTTTGACTTGTTTTTATCATTATTAAATGGCTATTCCATCAGACATTTCCAGCTTTAGCTGCATTGTCTGGATATTGAAGCTACTCACATACACCATTATATTGACTATATATATTAGTATGTAGAGTAAGTATGTGATTCTGAGCATGTGATTATAAAGTATAGAGATCGGCTATCATAGTGCATAAGAAAAAGTTATTAAAGTACAGCCCCTTTGATGAGATTTATAATATCCATGGGCATTTCATCGTCTCTGTCTTTCATTATAACTCAGCCACTCTAAAACATATGTATTTGGGTATGTCTAACTATATCTATTTAAGACACTTATTTATTTTGAACTTGATAGTTCAATCGAAAGGGCCTCATTAAAAGGGTGGTTATTAAGTGGACCACGTAAGGTGCAAAATGGATGACTCCACGTGAAAATTTGATCAAATGGAATGGTCTTCGAAATGTCAGAAATCAAGAAATCCTGATAAAAACCTACGGCCTTACGTCCCTGTATAGATATTGGTTGATACAAATCTCTTAGTGAAAACATGCACAGGAGCGGACGTCTTTTGGTAAAGCTACCCTAAACAAAATGTGTCAGGCAGAAAAGAAATTACGAATTCTAGCCCACTTGGCAATTGAAAGAAACACGTTTATGACTATATTATTTTTTTTTTGCACTTAAAGAATTTTGTTGTTGACAAGTGCAGAGATGCCACTCACTGGTCTCTGAAAATTCGGAAATTATCCTAACTTTCTCAATTTGCAGTAGGAAGTGCTAATAGAAATTACATCCAAAAATTCGGAATTCCTGAAAAGTTAGGAAATGGCATCTCTGTAAGTGGGAAACCTTGAAAGATAAGCAAAGCAACTGCCAAAGATAAAACGAAAAGAACAGGGTAAATAAAATTTGATACAAGGTATTTCATGCTTTCTAGACCAGCACAGACCAGCAGTGAAGGCAGGTGGGGATACTGCTGGTTCGGGTAAGTCAGGGCGGGACCGGCGTGATGGCTTCTTAGTCTTCTCTGGCAGGCGGTGAAGCTCGATGGCAGGGGGAGACGCTGAGTCATACAGACCCTCCTCATATGTCCAGAACTCCTAAATGTGGGTAGTAGTTTCAGTGTTGCCGAAAACTTTTTATAGACGCAGGCCAATGTGGCCTGCATCTTGTCATCCTACGCAGGCCATTTCTTGCTCACACATGCCATATTAATATCAATATTCTAAGGTACCTATCAAAACTTTATCATAAGGCCACACCAAAAAAATAAGTTGGTCTACGGATCGCCCTCTCCATATTTTCGGAAATACAATTTTTTTTTTCTTTGAAAAAAATCTTGTCTACGGATTTCGCTCGCTTCAGTTTCTACAAGTTTTCTCTTTGTGATGTTTGGCAAAATTAAAAAAAAAAAAAAATTTGTTCGCTCGCCTCAATTTCCCAGCAAGGAATCCATTGGACGCCAAAAAATTCTTAAAAAAAAAAAAATCAAAAAAATAAATCAAAACCAAAATCCGTAGACCAACTTATTTTTTTGGTGTGGCCTAACTAATAGAAATTGAAAAATACTCAAATATAAAACATCTGCACAACAATGGCCCTATCTTTAGTTCTAATGGTTGGATTTGAAAAATTCTTTCACCATTTAATAGATAGCTGAGATCATGCCAGGCCATTCTGGCCTGCATCCCAAGGCCCTACGCCGGCCATTAAGGTTCTACGCCAGCAAAAGCCGGCGTCATTTCAGCAAGACAGTAGTTTATATTGATTCATCAAATATATGTGAGTGCTTTTCAGCATATGCATGAACTGGTGGCTACGTGTCAAATCTAGACAGCAATTAAAAGATAGAGAGGAATCTGTAACAAAGTATTACTTGAGCGACCTTACACAGAATTCGTGAAATTTGAAGCAATGAAGTCAAAATTTAAAAAGTACAAAAGGGTAGTCTGCACAGGAAGCCATATCCGTTGCAATGGTATTAGTCCACTCAAAATTATAAGGCCTAAAAAAATTGTTGTGTTCAGGTAACGCTACCTACCCTAATTTTTTGGCCCTACCCTAACTTTTTTTATGGGCATTTCAGGGGAAAAGCTGATATTTTGGCATGTATCAGGACATGGAAGTTTTTTTTAACAGTCACGCCCATCAAAAATTTAGTCAGCCTAAAAGAATTCTCCAAAAAAAAAAATACCCTACCTAGTCCACACCAAAAAAATTAGTTGGTCTACGGATCGCCCTCTCCATATTTTCGGAAATTCAATTTTTTTTTCTTTGAAAAGAATCTTGTCTACAGATTTCGCTTGCTTTACTTTCTACATGTTTTCTCTTTGTGATGTTTGGCAAAATAGTTTTTTAAATAATCTTTTTTCGCTCCTCACTTTTCCAGCAAGGAATCCATTGGATGGCAAAAAAAATCTTAAAAAAAGAAAGAAAAGAAATTCACTCGCTCGCACCATTTTTTCAGAACCAAAATCCTTAGAACAACGTATTTTTTTTTTGGTGTGGCCCCACCTACCCTAATTTTTTCCGACCCCGTTACCTGAACAAAACAATTTCCTTTTTAGGCCTAACCACTCAATTTCAACCTAGCCAATGAGGACTCAAATGCCAATCATATTTTCGAGATCCTCCTTTTTATCAACTCCCTCCATACACACAAGCTTACAAGCTTTCCATTCCAACAACACATGGAGACAAGCCTTGCACCAACACTCACCAACTTTGATATAATTCTTAAGAGCCATTTACTGACAAATTTGACTAGAGTGATTGCTCCTCCATTATGACATCCATTACTCAAAGAATTATATAAAGAGCTACAAGAAATCTTGTGTTTGTCGCCTTTTACGAATCCCGTACGCCCATTGTTAGTATGGAAGGGGACTACTCCTTCACAGACTCCCGATGAAGTAACTGGACTGTTCCTTCATGCCCTCATCATGAAGGTCCACAGAGGGCAGCTGAATTGTTCTGACTTCTGTAATTCACCTTGATAAGGAATGTAGCATGGCAAAAAGGGGATGTTTTGAAAAGTTACCAAATTCGAGGTTATATCTGCACCTGGTGTCCATAAATTTGAGTGGCCCCCTGGGTGCAAACTATAAGCTTGGATGCTCAATATTCATGAATAATGTAGATATTTGCTGCATTACTCACAATATCTGGGATCTGGTCGATGTGTGCATCACTGTACTCATGAAGAGTACCAAACCCTAAGTTTGTATGCTCCGGACGGAATCCCTCCATGTCATCAGGGATTGTCATGTCGTCCAGTCTAGAAATAGATGTCATGGGTGCCGTTATTGCAATAGGAATGTTAACGTATTCGCTCACAATTAGTGATTTATAAGTGAACAAATTGAGTTTTCCAATGATTTTATGTTCTATATGTCATGATCATACCTTTTCACTTGTAGATCAATGTTGGCTGTACTCTGGGATGACATGAACCGCATAGACAGCGATGTGGCATCCGCTGTAATAGAAGAGAGTACACTATATATATATATGACTTCAAATATTTCTGAAAGTTGTTCAGGTATTTCCAAAGGATAAAAACATACATAGGATATATTCCTTTTTTTAAATTTGCTCAATAGAGCAAGCACAGCACATTAAATCTGTGAGGATTTGGACGTGGCCCGAGAAAAAATGAGGAAATTTTATGCAAATTGGTGCCTTTCAGGGCGTTTCAATTTCAACTTCTCAAGAATTATTTTTGGACCAAACACCAAGTGGTAATCCCGTAATCTCCCGCTTATAAGACGCGTCTTATACGTGAATCTACGGTCCTCTGCACCTTAGGCCAAAAAAAAAGTTGTTTCAGGTAACCCGACCCTACCTAAGAAAACAGGGCTGAACCTAACTTTTTTTCTCTCTCCAGTTTTTCGTTTTTTGGGCAAGTTTTCAGTCAATTTAGTCATCACTGAGTCATAGCGACCTGTTGCGAGTCTTTGAAGCAGTTAAAAAAATTTTACAAAATAAAAAAATATCTGACCAACCCTACCTAATTTTTCCAGCAGGTTACCTGAAACATACAAGTAGCCAATATTTGGGAATCAACACAGACGGCAATGAAAAGTACACAGTCAGCCCTGCTCTGTGCTTCCTCTTTTCACATGCAATTGAGTAGTTATCATTTTCCATTATTTAAATTTTGGGATAAACTTATCAAGTATATTACCCCTTGAGATATGTTGACATTGGTTGGTCGATTGGTATAGGCGTTTTCATCCACATGCAGGTATATAATATTAGTCTACATGCAGGGATGAAAGTCACCGAGGCGAAAAATCCCTGAAATTCTCCCTGGGAACCTATCTAATTATTGATCTGTTTATGAAAGTATAGGGCCTTGGCATTTGAAAATCCCTGAAATCAGGGAAATCCCTGAAGACTTCCATCCCTATGGGACGGCGTTTATGACACATCCACACCTCAGACACTACCTTGATCTACTGGCATGGTTGCCACACTCGCCCCCTGAAGTCAACTTCCGTTGTCAGGGTAGTCTCCAAGGTATCCATTGTGAGTCATAACAATGGATACTGTCATCACCATGGTTTCATGTGCAGAGTCATGAAAACTCCTAGGATTGAAGAGTGGAAACTCTGTCAGTCCTAGGAAAAATCTCTAAACATTTATTTAGAGGGTACAGATCCTAGATCTGTACTGGTGGTAGTGCAAGGTTTCGACCTTATTGGTTTCATCAGGTGTCACTAGTGAGGTTTCAAGGCTTGTAACATTGTTACTAATTTCATCTTTATTAAAAATGAGTCAATAAATAAAGGAAAATCCTCAAGTAATAAAACAAGAGAATCAAGTAATGGAGACGGGGGATTGAATTTTGACAGAAACATAGTGTGTCATTCAAATCCAGGTGGTGATGGCATACCCAAAGTTATACAGATTGAACACTGGGGGGTAATTGAAAATTACACAATGGTTTAGTGTTCTCAAACCTTACACCAAATAAAATTTGTTGTATTTGTGATCATGACTTGGTAACACTGTGTTTTTTCAAAGGAGCTTCTGGCGTCATAATCAGGTTTAGGGTATGCCTGATCTAAAAGTTTGGTGCATCAATTAGATGCAGACCATAGGGAACCTGGGTGCGTAATTTTAGCATCCATTTCCTCTCTAATTTGTTACGCAGTTTTTCTGCATATTCTGAGTGTGTATTCTTATTAATGAATTCCACAATGTGGATGTCTACATCCTTCAGGCCTTGGTGTCCATCAGAGTTGTAGTGAGCCCCAATGTCGCTGCTCATTACTTTATTCTTGATGTTAACAATGTGGGGATAGAAGCGTTGCATGAGTGTCTGCTTGGTCTGTCCCACATACTGCTTCCCACAACGTTTGCATGTGATGCAGTAAATAACATTGGAGCATCGACAGGTTATATTGACCTTTGATGCATGTGTCTGGCCAGTGTTTCTCGATGTAATCTAGCCCGATTTGTTGAGCAAAGGGCAACATTGGCATTTGGAATAGTCACACTGTTTAGAGGCTTTGCCGCTCAGTGCTGCCTTGCTCTTGCCATTTCTATCTGGGTGATAGTCTATTTTCGCTCTCACCAATGAGTTCCTGAGTGAGGGTGGCCTGCGTAGCCCTACAACTACTCTTGTCTTGTGAAGGGGTTGTGTCCTAGCCGAGGTTGACAGCATATCCCAGTTCGTCTTCACGATTTTCTGTAAATCGAAGCACGGGTGAAAAGTGGTAATCAGGATACAAATATCTTCTTGGTTCCTCTTCACTGGATTCACTTGATAATCGAAAGGGTTTGGTCTGGGAGTGGCTAGGGCTCTCACCATACCTTCAGCTACCAATTGTTTTGGGTAGCCTCGGCAGATGAAATGAGCTGCCTTTATCAGACTCTGTCTAATAAAGTCATCTGTATGTGTGCAAATCCTCCGAAAAAAACAACAACTTCCATCCCTGTACATTTTTTTTTCCGCAACGGTAAAAGTGTTGGTTTTATTTATTTAATGAGCTATCATTAAATAATTATCAGAACACCACGGGAAACTCCTGTTTTCCCTTCTGCTATTTGAATTAAAGCTACTTTAATTCCTTTTGGACTCTGAATGACTTACATTCAGTCCCAGTGACACTGTACTAACAATGTCACCGGTACTGTCAATCTTAACCTTTTAAAATTGAAACTACTCCAATCTGCTACCGGTTGTCAACTGGATGTAGTGTTACCATGTCACCTGATACCATGGTTACTTGTGTGGGCTGTCACCTAGTGACAGCATCACGTGACTGTTGCCAAGCAATGGTGTTCTGAATGATGTCACACCCATCGGGCCCAACCTTCATTCTGAGTGGTAGCTTTGTGTGGTATGGACGCTCCAACTAGCCCTGTCAGAATTTTCCATCCCTGTACATGAGTAATAGTAATAGTAAAAGCTTTACAGCCTTTCCTTTATTCTTTCAGAGAAGAGAAAATAGTATCAAAGGTTGCTAATATGTGACTCAATATAGGGAGCAGAGCCATTGCTAGTACCAAACAAATTAGCTAGGTGGCTGATGCAGTCGGTGGCTAGATTAGCAGTTGGCCTCTTTGTAGTTTACTTTGGTTGGCCCTTCCTAATAGTCTATATAAAGCTATATTCTAAAAATATATACCTGTGGATAGCAAATACTTTATACTTAAACAATATAAGCTTTATTTAGACTTAGTACTTCAGAAACAGGAGAAATTAAACTTCAGAAGTTTTCTAAGGGGGCACATATAATCCTGGCTGAGTAAAACCAAACCATTGTCTCCCTATCAGGCTAATCCCCTCCATTCACACCTAAAACAATGGAAAGGTACTTAAGTTGATTAAGATAGAGGCAGGGGCAGCTTATCAGTCTTATCAATTCCCATTGTTTTCTGTGGGTAGAGGGGAAGATAAGAGATTACCCACAATCCTCTGCCAGATCCGTCGGAAGATGGCCGTCGGGCGTCAGTTACATAACTGATTTCAAGATGGCCACCTCCATACAGGAATGGCTCTTTTGTTTGTTTGTTTGTTTAGTTTTACGTCCGGGGGCCATCGAGGAACTCAGACATTCAAGGTTTCTCGGACATTAAGTCCTTTCTTTTCTTTTTGGACAGGTATTTATATGCTGCTTGCCCGACACAGCAGTGACCGAATCTATGAATGACCGAATCTATGAGATGAATGACCGAATCTATGAGGAGGGTCGAGGGGGAAAACCGCTACCGGGGCTTCATTCCCCTACTCTTTTCGAAGGATAGCAAGTGTTCTTTTATTTGCCTGGTCCCATAGGCAGGGCCAGACAAACCACGGCCTTTGATCACTCAGACGTGGTTCACTGAGGGGGAATCCCATGGCAAAAGACAAGCATGTAAGCCCAGGCCCGCGCATATGGACACCAGCTGCCCACATGCTCACCCCAAGACACAAGAAACCCCAAGTTTGTCGCCTTTTACGAATCTGGTATGCCCACTGTTAGTATGGAAGGAGATTTCTCCTTGTGGACTCCCAATGAAGTTATTCTGCTCCTTCATGCCCTCACATGAAGGTCCCCACTCCACAGGGGGATGGAATGGCTCTGTTCCCTATAGCAGAGTGGAACTTATGTCGCACCTTACACATTTCTAGTTAGCTATGCCATGTTATAGAGCAAATCAATACCTTTCTATAGAGCCCTTGCATGAGTCGCTACCCAAATTCTAAATATTTTATTTTATTTTTCTAAGTTATAAACGCCAGGAGTACTATTTTGAGCTATGCGTGATTAGAGTGGGGCGAGCAGGTTGCGAGGGGCTTGTGAGCACATCATTCATTGCTCACCCTAGCAACGGGTACTTGTATTTGAGATATCAATGTGAAATCTTCAGCAATTGTTCTAAATATATAGATCTCATACATAGTAAAAAACAGGGTATATTGGAGAAACTAACTAGAATCCCTTGCACATGCATGCAGGAACAAGTGTAAGTGATTTTAGTGAGAATCACTTGCACTCCATGACACATCAGATGAGTCATCTTCTGATGAAGGGCTCCTAGCCCTTTTCCTTGATGTGGCACCTTAAGGTTGTCCTCTTGATCTAGGCTCCTGTTCTTGGCTGTGAGCACTGCCTCTGCCCCTGCCTCTACCAGTGCCAACAGGTGCCTCTTGCTCTGCTTGTTCACCATTACCTCTGCCCCTTCCTCTAGCCCTGGCCCTGCATCTGGCTCTGCCCCTTCCACTGCCTCTGAGTGACTCTTGTTGTCTGTTGGCCCTCGGTCTCATTATCCCTTTGTCCTGAGCTCGCCCCTGGCTTTTCTACTGTTGGCTTAGGACAGGAGATGTCTCTGGTGGAACTGGTGCAGAAGTCCCTAATGTTCTCAAACAAGTACCATTGCCTGAAGGTTGGGAGACCTGGAAATGGGATGATGGTATGCATGCCCTGAGGAACCTCTCCTACTTCCTTTGTCAAGATGTTACAGAAGACGGTTTTCATCCACCACCTTCTTCATGGCAACCTGTCCTGTGTGTTCATGAGTGAACTCAAAGTGATGGTACTGTTCAATGCCAGTCACTGCCTTGCTGAAAGGGGAGAGAAAGGTTTGCCAGTCGTGAGTAGGGACTGTTACATTCCCCTGCTCATCCCCCACTAGGTGTGGGATGTGACACCTTCCAGGGTGCTTCTCTGGACAACAGCCTTCATGTCATCTAGACTAGATACATCACACTTCCTGAACTTCTGCTTAAGCCCAAAACACCAGTCTGGTGCAAATTTTGTGTTCCCTGTAATAAGAAGGTTGAGACTGATGGTGATGTTTAGCCCAGTCAGACACCGCCATCATTTTACCCGTCAGACCCCATTTCTGAGGTTCGCGCTGATGCGACTTAAAGTCCACTCTGCTATATTGAGTCACATATCTATAACTAATAGTGAGTAAGTACTGACATATAGACTAATTGCTGACAAATAATGAGTAAGTATACGGACACATATTGACTAAATGCTGACAAATATTGAGTATTAAAGTACTGACATATATTGACTAATTGCTGACAAATAGTGACCCATTGCCATCCATGATTGGGAGTGGGGGGAGGGATTGAAAGACGGCCTGATAGAGGCCTATTGGCGCTGAACAGGTACTAAAAGGTGTGAGGTGGTTAGGGCTTAGTAGGACGGCATCACAGAGGTCTATTGGCGCTGTACAAATCAAGTAGTGTGGCTAGTGGGGGTCATGCTCCTATACGAATCCTATTTGGCCAGCTCTGACCGGTCAAAATGAGCAGTTGGACCTCAACTACAGCTGACTTGTGTAAGCTACAAGGGTGGGAGGGGTCGGATATACCATTTAGCAACTAGACTTGATTCCCAGCACATTGGAACGCAGGTCAATGGCGCTTACCATATACCATAATCTCTCGCATAGAAGGTGCAGCCCGCGTACAACTCAGAGAAGGCAGGTCCACGTAGAAGGCGCATCTGCTGCCTCTGAATAGGTTTTTTGAATAACCTCGCGTACAAGGCGCACCCCTTACTACTGGGGTGCGTTTCCTGTAGAAGACCCACTTGGCAGAAAAACGTTTTTTCGACGTCAAAAAAACGTTTTATTTTGGTTAAGTTTGCAAAACGTTTTTTTTTTCAACGTCAAAATAACATTTTTACATGTACTCAAAAAAAACGTTATTTTGGCGTCTTTATAAAAACGTTTCTATATCACTTTTTTTTTTTTTAATGTAAAAGAAACGTAAATAAAAAATGTTTTTTATTTGGTTGAAAATTGGTTGAAAAAGCAAACATTTTTATTTGGTTGAAAATGTCAAAATAACGTTTTCTAAAATCGTTTTTTACCCAAACCAAATAAAAACGTTTGCAAACGTTAAAAACACGTTTTTTGCCAAATGGGGATGCACCCCAAAGTGTAAGGGTAAGTTGTATCAAGGAATATTCAATTTGAACATGTACCTAACACCCAGACTGGTCATGTATTTTCTTTAATCAAAGAAAAGGTTTATTGATTGATTGATTTGTGTTTTACAGCACTTTAGCGGCACTAAGTGGCTATCCCGTGCTTCACAGGTTGATGATTTAACAGAGGAATGTGTCAGTGCCCGCGCATATGTGCACCACACACATCCTGAGGGGATAGGAAAGAGGAGATATAGACCCTTTTAAGTGGGCTAGGGAAGCCCGAAAGAAAAGGTTTAGTCTAACCCATGGTGCTCTATATGCCCTTAAACTGCTGAATGAAGCATCCCACTCAGAGAGCTTTATTAATTATACTATTGACCATTTAATCAAGAGAATCCATGCAGCATTATAATCAATAATCCTGCCATAGTGTGTGCTGCCACCTGGTGTAATTCAAGGAATCAGAACATTTCAGGGGTGTGAAATCTCAGCCTGAAGGCAGATTTCAGCCTTTTTAAGGCTCACCTGCAAAATAATATCATCCCAAATTAACAAATTCTAATATCCCAAAGCTAACTTTTGGCCTCCCTGTACGTTAGAAAGTCTTATACAGTCTATTTGATCATTTGAATAACTCTTATGTAATGTAAAGATGCTATTTACAAATCTTTACAAGGCTGTTCAGTGCACTTCAGCTTAAATTGGTTTTGGTATTTCACACCCCTGAACGTTACACCAGATGGCAGCACACACTATGGCAGGAGTATTGAGTCTACTGCTGCATGGATTCTCTTGATTAAAAGGTCAAAAATATAATTAATAAAGCTCTCAGTGAGTGGGGTGTACACATATTTCCAAACACTTTTATGATGAGCAGAATGGTATGCTTCACTCAGCAGTTTAAGGGTATATAGAGCACAATGGGCTGGACTACACCTTTTCTTTGGTTAAAGAAAATACATGACTCTGTGTACATTGATCCAGATCGAAAACTGAAGGTACCCTGCGTACAAGGCACACCCCAACTCAAGGCAATTTCCCCTCCTGCGTATAAGACCCACCCACGATCTGATTCATGTATAAGACGCGCCTTATACGCGGGAGATTACGGTAGTCCTATATGTAAACTGCTGTCTCTAGAGAGAAAATTTATGGGATGAGGACCCTCAAACATCTAAGACCCCCCCCCCCATGAGTATTAAAATATTTTCTCAGTGGATCTGTGCAGATCACAAAAATGACCTGTCCGACCTTCAGATTTCGATAAATTTCCTCAAGATTCCATTCCTGTATTCAGTGTAATGAGGATACAAAAAATGCATTGAGGCATTATACAAGTTTTAGTTTATTTAGCAGTTTAATTAAAATGAATGTTGTATATGTTAAAATCTTACTGAAGAGGTATTCTTGCTGTTTGCGGTAGACTCTGCAGACACCAAACATGAGTTGAGATGACAAGTAGAGTGAGAAGCGTGGCCGGACTCCATTGCCATCAGCTGTGGCCTGCAGCGTGATGAACCTAATGATGTCTTCACTACAGTATACAATGGATGGTATTTATAAGGATCTAAAAGACATTTAGGAAAGACTTGATGTGTGAGATCTATCACATATAGCTTAAGGGTCTTTTATATAAAATACGATATTCAAAGTAATTATAGCACAAAGTGTGCTTAAGGCCAAGTGCTACAGGTGGCTCAAAAATAATTTTACGAGGAATTTTCTTTAAAATTGCTCTATGAGTACTTTAACTATTTGTATTCAAATTATGAAATAAAAAGTTGGGGTCCCAGCCCTGCTTTTCTAAAAAAACTAAGGATAAGTGTGTATGTATATGTATGTATATATATATATATATATATATATATATATATATATATATATATATATATATATATACCTGCCGTGCCACCGTATATATATATATATATATATATATAATATATATATATATATGGGTCAATCCACTGAAAGTGGGCACTTGTCCATGGTAGAGGGTCATTTTTAAAAACTAAGAATTAGATCATGAAACTTAATTTTATTGATAGCCCTATATCTTGGCTCTTAGGAAAGGTTCATTCAAGTCACTAACTCCCAAGCGGTCAGTTTTTATTGCAAATATTCAAAATTATGAAAATGTAATGGGCGTGAGCAAAATGAATTCTTCTCTACATCACAGAAATATTTGTCAGAACTACATGATTTTCAGTTAGGATATTTGACAAAAGGTCCCAAAGACACACCATGAAGAAAATAGGAAAAAAAGATGGATATTTACAATACATAAGGAAATAATATGAATGTAATGGGCGTGAGCATAATGGGCGTGAGCGAAACAACTTTCCCAGGCTTCAGACAGCAACTCAGCAATATAACCTCACCCAGAATTAATCTAGGCAATAAAAATAATCTAAGAATACTTATAGGATGCATTTGGAATGCATCAAGTCTGCCAACATGCTTGCAGTGCATTTTACTCACGCCCATTACGCTCAAGCCCATTACATCTGTCAGTTAACCCCTCTTTTTGGCATAACCAAGGCATGTAGAGACTCCAGTCTTTTTTTAAAATGACTTATTAACAATAGATCTTCAAGTTAGGCTGGTTGGAAGAAAGAAAACTTTGATAGTATTTGTCCTGGATGCAGAAATTTGAATGTAATGGGCGTGAGCAAAACGGACTTGAAAATACTTGCGGGCTTCCCTAGCCCACTTAAAAGGGTCTATATCTCCTCTTTCCTATCCCCTCAGGATGTGTGTGGTGCACATATGGGCGGGCACTGACACATTCCTCTGTTAAATTATCAACCTGTGAAGCACGGGATAGCCACTTAGTGCCGCTAAAGTGCTGTAAAACACAAATCAATCAATCAATTGAAAATACTTGAATATGTACTGCACAGTCATGCCTGCAAGTAGACCCTAAGTTTCTGCATCAGAAAATCCCCTATGATGATCCTAATCTTGGTGGGAAATAAGAAGATTGAGGGTAGTGTTTTAGTAGGCCTACCAGTATTTTGCTCATGCCCATTACAGCACCTGTATTTTGTTATAGAAATGAACAGGGATGCCAACCAGAGCACCTCCAAACAACATGAAAATGTTAGATAGCACCCCCCACTAAGGAATAGATAAAATTATATTGGTCTGTTGCTGTTTGGCTTGATGGTATAGACCCAGGGATGAGGTGGAAATTGAATAAAAAGGCAATTTTTGGCCATTTTTGAACCTTGGGCCACCATATCTACAAAAATACCAGGCCAACATATGTAAACTTGCCCTTCTTTTGAAGCCCAAGGTGTTTTCTTTGAAATGAAACCAGAAATAAGAAGACTGGTTACTTACTTCTTATTTTACAGCCCCCTGTATCCAAAAAAGACGCAGGTGCCCACTTTCGGTGGATTGACCCACATATATGGGTCAAGTCGCCAGAAACCAGTAGATTTGGTGTTTTTGAGGTCATTTTGGACTCTCATGACTCTGGAATAAAAAGTTGTGAACCAATCTTGTCTTCCATGGTCTCATTTGGGAGAAAACACTTAGGGCTTTCAGAAAAACCAAGATTTGTTGAAATTAGTTGAAAATTCCCAGAGTTGCGACCCGCTAAAGTCGAAAAAAGGCCCAAAATTGTGGTTTTTGTAATTTTTGTAATTTTTACAAGTGTACTGTGTTGAATAAAGAACTCCTGAAGTATCCCAATGTCACTTTTTGTATCCTATATGATCACAGGTATCATTTCCAGGATGTTTGGACATCTTAGTAAGTGTATTTTTTTCCTCAGGTGATTCGGAATATGGAAAAGTATAATTTGTAACGTCCGGTACCAAAATCTAAATCGTAAATAGCTCAGTGAAAAAAGGGGCAACAAATATTTTGTTATTACCCATAGGAATATTGTCCATCCCACCAAATATCCTGAAAAAATTGTGTGTGTATTGGCATTTGCCTCCGTGTGAGAGCCACCCATGTAAAATAATTCTGATAAAAGTACCGGACGTTACATTTACATTTTTGTCCCTCACAGCTAAATAAGTACAAATTGAGTTTCTTTTCGGATCAAACTATGTTCAAAACATCATTTTCTTCAATCGTCAACCAAAAGAATATCCATAATCCCCCCGTACCCCTCCAAACTTGCTTCGATACACAAAATATGAATCGTGTAACGTCCGGTACCTAAAAAATCAGGGCGGGAAAGAAGACGCTGTCAAATGACGTCAGACGACCGGAGGTTGTAACCTACATCCGGGAACTTTAACCCAGTTAATTCCGCGTCAGACCACAACAAGTTTATGAAGATTTTCCCAAAGCAACCCTCCAAAATCTTTCTTCTAAACCCCAAAAAAGGTGAGTTAAGCCCCCGATCGCAATAGAAAAGGATGTTTGTGTATCGATTATGTATCATAGGTGGTTGAATTGATTATATTTTGATTGATATGGACGTAATCCATCAAAATAACACGGCATTGTCGGTGTCAGCCGAGAATTTTGCACCGGGCAAGCCCCAGACTATGTCCGTATGTTTTCGATGTCAAACGGTAACGTCCGGTACCAAAATTCTCGGCGCACCAAAATGCTTACACTCTCGTTGTTTTGGATCAAATCTTGCATTTAGTGGTGTAAATTGAAAGAATGGAGCCGTGTGTATTGCTTGGGGTGGTTTGTGAACCTGATTTGATATAAATTCTACCTTTTTTGTAGTACAGACTCATGTAACGTCCGTTACCTTTTCGATTTGGACCGTTTAACCCTCACCGAAACCAGAAATATGGCTTGAAATGATGTTCTACTGTATTTTGTTATTCTTAGGCATGCCCCCTACCTCTTCCAAGTATTACAAACACAATATATATTCATTTGGTGGGTGAAATACGAGCAAAATGGATTTTGGTACCGGACGTTACCGTAAGTCTCGGAAATTAGAAAATACCCCAAAATGTGGTAAATTAGGGGTGATATGCTGGCAATCCTGTGTTTCCATGTAAGTAGAATATATTTAGAGGTAGCCCAGCCACAATTTCCATACATTAGGACTGTTTTACCCATGTCAGGGGCAATAATCATTTTGGTACCGGACGTTACAATTTCACATTTTCGATCCAAACCATCACAAAGGCTCGGTGTAGACCCCCCATATTTTGATACAATATGCCCCTATGGTACTAGTATTTGATAGTAACGTTGATTTATCCCCACTACATACTTCAATTTCAACTTTATCAAGCCCTATGAGTATAATACTGCATAATTTACTTTGATACAACTCGTTCTTATGGTAATCATTCCTTGTATTTTAAGAAGATGGGCCGGAAGCCGCTGCCTCAGGACCAGAAAAAGGATCGAAAGGTCATATCGAAAGAGGCCAGACAACGGTCTAAGGAAAAGAAGGGGGAGGACAAGCACAATGCAGATGAAGCCTCTCGCAAGAAGCAGAGTAGAGAGAAAATGAAGGCAGCTCACACGGAAGCACAGAAGCAGCACGAAAGGGAGCTTACCAGACTGCGAGTTGCAAAGAAGCGTCTACGGGACAAACTGGGAGAAGCTGCAGTGCACGATGATCCGCAACCAGGTACATCACAGGAAGGCCGTGACACAACCTCAACCCCCAATACATCCCGTCTACAGGTAATGTAGTTCCATCATTTACCTTCTAATATTTGAGATCCATGAGACACACACATGATTTCATTTTTTGAAAATAAGGTGATTGAACGTGGCGTGTTGTTCCTCTTACCACTACTGCATGAAATTTTGAAAATATGGAACTAATTATTCTCTGTTTCAGGTGGCCCTGTTCACACCTGGGAGGGGACGACTAGGTAAGGCCAGCTCAACACCAGCACAAAAGGAGGCTCCCAAAAGAAGCATAACGTCAAAGGGGAAGGGCCTTGGCAAGACGAAAGGCCAGAAGAAGCCGGTCAAATACAAACCCGTGTCCATGTCCTCGCCTGATGAGGAGGAACCTCCCGAGGTAAGAAATTTGACATTTAAAAAGCCATTTTGACTTATTTGACTGGTGTGCATTGAACTAAGTCTACATCTATTCAGCATCTTACATTAAGAGATGAATTATAAATAATCACACACATGTAATCACACTTTGAATTTAATCCCAAATTCTTGTTGAATTTTTTCAGGAGGACAAGCGGAAACAAGGAAGGAAGAGGTGCCGTTCCCCAAGTCCAATTCCCTTATCAGATTCCGACGATGACACTCCACGGCCAACCCGTCACTGCCGTATGGTAGCAGACCTTGAGTAAGTTAAAAGCTATGTGTGTGAATTCTCATCCCATGATATTCCAATAATACATGTAAAATGTTATCATTAAGTAAATGCTATACAAACTACATGTGGCTAGTAAAGGTTTTTGAATTGCTAAAAATCTGAATTTATAACTTTGTCCATAACAATACCTACATTGACACTTTGATAATGATTTGCAGAGGCGTGGTCAAGCGGGCCAAAATGAACGTAGTATGAATGAGGTATAAGTAATAGTAATAGTTTAGAAAACAAGGGATAGTTCGGTTGCTGTTGTGTTGCTTTCCTTGTTGTTGTGCTGCTTTCCTTGTTGTTGTGCTGCTTTGCTTGTTGTTGTGCTGCTTTGCTTTTTGCTCCTGTGGTTGAAGCTTAGATCTGTAGTTTTGCTATTGAAATTTACTGCTGTGGTCCTGGCATTGCCTTCCTTCCTTAACTGTAGAACCTATTATAATATCCTGGTCTAATACAAAATAGTAGTGGTGTATGATAGATATTAGATGAATTTTATCAACACTCCATTTTTGTATATTTTGAAGCATCCATATGTGTAGGGTTTAACTTTAATATTCTAAATTAACAGCAAACGGCCCCGGAGGACATCTTCACGGATAACAACCCAGCAACTGCCCCCCGACATCCCTAGATCCGCCGACACGACGACTATAGCACCGCCCCAGGACACGACCCAAAATGATGTACTATCCCGCGAGTTGAACCACAGCTCGCCAAACAAAACACCACGAAAAGTCAAGCTGTACAACCGTATAGCCAGAGAACGGAGGGAACGCGAGGAGGCAGAGAGGTTAGAGGCACAACACCGAGTAGAAATGGAGGTGGAGATTGATCGCCTAAAGTCTGCGATTGACAATATCAGGACACAACAGGAGACAAGTGTTGCACGCAAAGCACATAGAGCTGCCAAGGCAGCACAGCAGACTGTTGCCCCTCGTCATAACCGCATTCCTGGGTCACCATCATGCGCAGACAGAGCAAATGGTGACACCGCTCCACGGGACACAGGAGTTCCCCGTGTTGAGGAGGGACCCCGCGATGCTGAACCCCGCGACGGCGCTCCACAGGATGCAGGAGTTCCCCGTGTTGAAGAGGGACCCCGCGATGCTGAACCCCGCGACGGCGCTCCACAGGATGCAGGAGTTCCCCGTGTTGAAGAGGGACCCCGCGATGCTGAACCCCGCGACGGCGCTCCACAGGATGCAGGAGTTCCCCGTGTTGAGGAGGGACCCCGCGATGCTGAACCCCGCGACGGCGCTCCACAGGACGCAGGAGTTCCCCGTGTTGAGGAGAGACCACGTGACAGTGCCCTTACTGATCGCCGGAGGTTAGAGCTCTATAGCCTTGTCATGGAAGAGCTGACCACCGCACCCCGGATGAAAAGAGTTGAGGTTGTAAAGTCCCTGCTCCCAGCAGAAACCCTTAAGTCACATCGACTGACCACACAGCTAATGATGGACACTGGACTCAGTCGCAGCTGCCTACTGTCTGGACCACGAAAGGTTGACTGCCGGACAGTGAAGTTCCTGGGAATGGAGGAGCGCATTATTGAGTTCCTGAAGCGACCTGAGCACTCATACACTCTGCCAGGCAAAAAGGACACAGTCACCATCAAAAAGAAAAAGCATCAAAAGGTCATCCTAACTGAATTCACCGAATACCTCTATGAGCTATTCAAGAAGGAGTACCCTAACCACCCCTGCGGCCGGACATACTTTAACGATGTGCGACGGAGGCACAGGTACATCAAGGTTGTGAAGTTCAACATGGTCAGTGTTTGCCTGTGTCTCAAACACCAAAATTTCACGCTCAAACTCCGTGCCGTGGGGATGTGGTATGTGCTCCCTGATGATCTCGTCAGGACGACCACCGTTGAGGAGTTCACTGCGAACCTCCGGGCCAAAGACCTTCCTCCGGGGATCCGCGTTGAAACATGGAAGCGCGTGAGTGTCCCGTACGGCCCGGATGGTAAGACCTGTATGAAGCTCCGACAAGTGGAGGAGGTTATTACAAGAGAACAGTTCATCACCGACCTCGGCAAAGAGTTCGTCACCATGCGGGAGCACAGCATGCGTGCAGAACACCAGCACCGCGTCGTACGCAAGCTCCGTCAGTCCATGTCTCCAGCAGAGTGTACTATCCAGATGGACTTCGCGGAGAATTGGATGGTGACCTATCCGGAGTCTCCCCAAGCCGTCTACTACGCCAAGGAGCCAGTCACACTCCATCCAGCCATCATTCACCACCGGGAAGGAGATGTGACCACACACTGGTGTGTAGCACTGGTAACTGACGACCGCAAGCATGACTCCGGCGCCATCCTTGCCTTTCTGGAAGTCCTCTGTGTCTATGTCGCCCAGACCCTGCCCCAGGTAACCACCATCCACTACTGCTCCGACTCCCCGAGCTCACAGTATCGCAACAAATCCATCTTCAGCATACTGTGCAAGCACCAACAGCTGTTCAACGGCCTCCGTGCAACCTGGACGTACTTTGAGGCAGGCCACGGCAAAGGGCCGTGCGATGGCGTCGGTGCTGCAGCGAAGCGAAATGCGGACTTGGCAGTCAAGCGCAACATCAAGATCACTGACGCTGCCTCCTTTGCTGAGCAAGGGAATGAGTTGGAGGGGTCTGTGCACTACATCTGTGTCTCTGTCACTGACGTCGCCCGATGCCGTGACGCTGTACCAGAGCTGGTGTGCGAGAACACCGTGCCTGGAACCATGTCAGTCCACGGTGTTGTGCCACTAGCTGCTGACCACACCATCGCAGTGCGACAGACCTCCTGCTTTAACGAGTGTTGCTGGGTTGACTGTGTCTCCAAACGTGGGTGTGCTGGATGGCAGGAGCATGAGCTGTTCCCCACCCAGTTTGTTGAGCCCCCAGCAGAGGAAGAAGAGGAGGTTAACCAGCCAGACCAGGGACATGTCATTATCCCCACTCCGGAAAAGTATGTCATCGGAGACTACCTTGCATGTGTGTACGGCACTTCATGCTACGTCGGCAAAGTCATTGCCTTCCCAGAGGAATGGGACTACACTGTGCACTTCATGTCTCAAGAGGATCCAAAAATCCCAAGGTTCCGATGGCCGCGCCTTGATGACATCATGGACTTGGACAGTGATGACGTCATCATGAAAGTTGGTGAACCCACACGCGAGGGTAAACGGTCCCCACATTACAATTTACCAGTCGACTCCTGGAAGGAAGTGATGACCAGATTTGCCCAGATGAAGGTGTTCCTTTAAGATGTGTTCTTTCATGTGTGACTCTGTGAGTATGTGTGTACAAGTGATCTGTGTGTGCATGTACCTTATACCAGCTGCTATAGCACCAGCAGGCTTGATATAATAGTGTGCAGTAACGTCCGGTACTTTTATTCCATATCCAGCTCATGCCAGGCTGGTTTAGCCCAAGTGATGTAATGGTCCATATTACTGTTGATATTGATAGTCAACATGTTTGCCTTTTAATTTATAGGCTTTTTAACATAACCTGTACCATATTTGTGTATGACTTATGGTCTGTGATCTCGTGAAAACTTGAAAAATCTTGCCAAAAATAATTTATATGGATGGTAGGATGACAAAATGTGTGAAATATATGGTTGTATACAGCTGAAACTAAAGCTTCAAGTGTCTTGTACCTATTTATGAAGTTTAAGAATGATAGGAGGAATATTAGTAGTCTTCCAGATGGTCTCTCTAAGTCATGGTAAAATGCAGCCGCGCGTGTAACGTCCGGTACTTTTATTCCATATCCAGCCCATGCCAGGCTGGTTTAGCCCAAGTGATGTAATGGTCCATATTACTGTTGATATTGATAGTCAA
The DNA here is from genome assembly GCA_949317995.1 of Acholoe squamosa. Lineage (NCBI taxonomy): Eukaryota > Metazoa > Annelida > Polychaeta > Phyllodocida > Polynoidae > Acholoe > Acholoe squamosa. The sequence goes on from OX439043.1 coordinate 43,982,069, forward strand.
CATGTTTGCCTTTTAATTTATAGGCTTTTTAACATAACCTGTACCATATTTGTGTATGACTTATGGTCTGTGATCTCGTGAAAACTTGAAAAATCTTGCCAAAAATAATTTATATGGATGGTAGGATGACAAAATGTGTGAAATATATGGTTGTATACAGCTGAAACTAAAGCTTCAAGTGTCTTGTACCTATTTATGAAGTTTAAGAATGATAGGAGGAATATTAGTAGTCTTCCAGATGGTCTCTCTAAGTCATGGTAAAATGCAGCCGCGCGTGTAACGTCCGGTACTTTTATTCCATATCCAGCCCATGCCAGGCTGGTTTAGCCCAAGTGATGTAATGGTCCATATTACTGTTGATATTGATAGTCAACATGTTTGCCTTTTATTTTATAGGCTTTTTAACATAACCTGTACCATATTTGTGTATGACTTATGGTCTATGATCTCAAGAAAACTTGAAAATTTTGTGAAAAAAAATTTCTTATGGATGGTAGGATGACAAAATATGTGAAATATATGGTTGTATACAGCTGAAACTAAAGCTACAAGTGTCTTGTACCTATTTATGAAGTTTAAAGATGATAGGAGGAATATTAGTAGTCTTCCAGATGGTCTCTCTAAGTCATGGTAAAATGCATGTTTTGCAGCCGCGCGTGTAACGTCCGGTACTTTTATTCCATATCCAGCTCATGCCAGGCTGGTTTAGCCCAAGTGATGAAATGGTCCATATTACTGTTGATATAGATTGTAAACATGTTTGCCTTTTAATTTATAGGCTTTTTAACATAACCTGTACCATATTTGTGTATGACTTATGGTCTATGATCTCAAGAAAACCTGAAAATTTTGTGAAAAAAAATTTCTTATGGATGGTAGGATGACAAAATATGTGAAATATATGGTTGTATACAGCTGAAACTAAAGCTACAAGTGTCTTGTACCTATTTATGAAGTTTAAAGATGATAGGAGGAATATTAGTAGTCTTCCAGATGGTCTCTCTAAGTCATGGTAAAATGCATGTTTTGCAGCCGCGCGTGTAACGTCCGGTACTTTTATTCCATATCCAGCTCATGCCAGGCTGGTTTAGCCCAAGTGATGAAATGGTCCATATTACTGTTGATATAGATTGTAAACATGTTTGCCTTTTAATTTATAGGCTTTTTAACATAACCTGTACCATATTTGTGTATGACTTATGGTCTATGATCGCAAGAAAACCTGAAAATTTTGTGAAAAAAAATTTCTTATGGATGGTAGGATGACAAAATATGTGAAATATATGGTTGTATACAGCTGAAACTAAAGCTACAAGTGTCTTGTACCTATTTATGAAGTTTAAGGATGATAGGAGGAATATTAGTAGTCTTCCAGATGGTCTCTCTAAGTCATGGTAAAATGCATGTTTTGCAGCCGCGCATGTAACGTCCGGTACTATTATTCCATATCCAGCTCATGCCAGGCTGGTTTAGCCCAAGTGATGAAATGGTCCATATTACTGTTGATATAGATTGTAAACATGTTTGCCTTTTAATTTATAGGCTTTTTAACATAACCTGTACCATATTTGTGTATGACTTATGGTCTATGATCTCAAGAAAACCTGAAAATTTTGTGAAAAAAAATTTCTTATGGATGGTAGGATGACAAAATATGTGAAATATATGGTTGTATACAGCTGAAACTAAAGCTACAAGTGTCTTGTACCTATTTATGAAGTTTAAAGATGATAGGAGGAATATTAGTAGTCTTCCAGATGGTCTCTCTAAGTCATGGTAAAATGCATGTTTTGCGCTCTATCGTGTAACGTCCGGTACTTTTATTTGAGTTTGTTGGATGCATACTACAGAGGTAATGGTACCATGTATGGCTTAAGGAGTTATGTTCTAGAATATAGACATATGGAAGATGTTATGTAGTAATTTGCATGTCCATTGGAGCATTATTGGCAACACTATGGTAAAGTTAGGAAAGCATTTGAGAAAAATGTCGCGAATTTGGTATCCTGTCACGATCGCAATGCTCATATTTTCTAAAATCTGTGGAATACTGCAATTTTTCCTGGTTATTATTGAAAATATATGTTGTGGGCTCCTACAAACAACTGGTTTAGGAGTCACAGTGGGGTATATAATGATGGTATCATGATATCCTAATTATTTTGGTACCGGACGTTACACAATTCAGTCAAGTTTCATTCCGCAAGCGATAAAAACTGAACCGTTAGGGCTAGAGCGGTATTTTTAAGTGTTCTGAATAGGGGAGACATACCTCTTTAAAGGTAATAAAGTTTTGTGAATGAATTCTAAAATTTGTCATTCTTGACCTCTGGGGGGGAAATCTACTGCTTTCTGGCGACCTGACCCATATTATATATATATATATATATATATATATATAATGTTCATGTAAAATCATGTGGTTCCACAGCTTCTTTCTACTCTGGATGCACACAAATGCATTGAGTCTATGGGACACATCGGGAGGGAGGTAGAGGGAGGTTGATCTGCTGTCTGTAGAAAATGCTTGGATAGTTCAGGAAAAGAATAATGATTAAAATTAGCTTAAAACCTGCCAGGTTCCTCTTAACATGATTTTAGCTGTAGTTCACAAAATGGCCACTAGGTGCCAGTAGCACTTGGCCTTAAGAAATACAAGAAATACCTGTAGTTCAAATTCGAAAGATTTTGAGTCATTTCTACTTTGACATATGAGCAAAAATTGTGCCGTTATTAGGGTATGTGTGCCAATTACGTCGAATGCAGATATTGGGTATTATGTTGGGACCTTTCTTTGATGGCATCACTCCATTGACCAACAACATGAATGTTAATTTGTTTGCATATTTACAAGAAATGTTTTCAGTCTAACATTATCTAGGCACACCAGAAAATTGCTCTATGACTTACCATGTCCGTCTGAGGTTAACACTAGAGTACTCCCTTTTGGATAGCTGGACAGCTCGTGTAGCAGCAATCCTGGGAAGAGGAGAAAACAAAATCCAGAAGAAAATTCAATTATAGAAAAAGGGGCCCAGAAAAAAGTCATTAACGACCCACTTGGCATTAAACGTTTTTATGGGGTTCGCCAAACGCTTTTTCCTAAACATCAAAACATGTATACAAAACAATGTTTTAAAACGTTTTTCTTCTTGGGTCTATAAATTGTAAATAAGAAAAAGTAAATAAGAAAATTGTAAATAAGAAAAAGCCTTTTCCCCCAGCCCCCTTCTAATGGTAAGAAGTGACCCCCCCCCCCCCCCCCCGTAGCAGTATTATCACCTAAGCATACCATTGACTTGGACATTAAATTTCAGTAGCTATAATACCTTATAGATTTTTATGTGACCATAACATCAATTCCCATTATTCCCTCTCTTCCTCCTGCCACCTTGGTAAGATGCAGCTGTGTAAAAATGGCTGTTGACTGTTTCTCTAGGAAGATCGCCACCATCATGATGCGGTGGAATTCCTCTTTTGTGGAGAGATTTCACACCTCTGCCTTCCCAAAAGAGTACTGTAATACCCTGTATACATACTGCGGACCCAGCGCACTATAAGCACAACTTGCATCTGTAAGGTCTTATTCATGGAGAGTTTTCAGTCTTTGAGGAAATTTTAGAGAAACTCCTGCCCTCACCTATAAGGTATGTACAGCCACTAATTTAGGCAAACTTACCAGATGATTCCAAACTTTCCGCCCCTCTTTTGCAGGATGTCCTGACTGTAAAACATTTTGGATGATGCCTGTCTTCAGAGTTGACCTTCAAGGTGAACTGCAAAATCTTTGGTTGCAAAACCTAGATAATGCAATACAGTGAAACTTGGTTATAACAAACTTCATAATAACAAAATTTGGTTGTAAAGAACAAAGTCACCTCAACACAAACCTTTCCTATACATTTCTACAGTAATAAAACTTGGTTGGAACGAAATGATATTGCCATGAACTTGTTTATAACGAAGTGATTTTGACCCTTAGGTTGGAAAAAATATGAAAAAATTTAACGCGTGCAATCATGCACGACTGGCCCAGTCGCCCACCATCTACCGTAGGGGACTGTCAATATAGTGACAGTGTCGAAGACTCAATGCTTAAGGCTATGGAGGATGCACCCATTATCGCTCGCATGTTTCATTGGCGAATAACTCCTCTCCTGGCGAGTTAAGCATTGCACAATACCAGCAGGTCTTGAATAAGGATACATATTAATCATACAAACGCACGAGACAATGTAATTCTCCTCCATTTTGTTATAATCCAGCAGTTTCATTGCAACCGTGAGTCGATCGTCTCGCTGTCCGCCATTTTGGATTTTGATGTTCTGTGCGCATGCGCGACCCCTCCTTGCCGGAAGTCGCATTTTCGACGGAGAAATGATAGTAGTATCAATTTAACTTGAAATTAATGGCGTTCGGTTTTGAATATAATCCATGCATGTTTGGCAATATTAATCAAATTGAATCGAATACACCCCCTCAATTTACTGTTATAAAATAAAATCTGACGACTGGTCACTCTGCGCGCATGTGCGAACTCGCACGAGGATGTCCTGGCTGGAGGGAGAGTGTAAAGACTAGTACATAAGGTACATATATAATATGTCAGAGGGCGCACGCAGTAGCTAAGAGATTGAAATAATAAAAGCCTGCGTCCTCTGACTATACCATTTCGTACATAGAGTCCCACACTCGCCCCGCCGGAAATGCGATAGGCATAACAAACTTATGGCGGTCTGATTTACAGGATCGGTATATAAACGGTCTTATACCAACTTTTCCTCAAGCTATCGCGTTACATGGATGGTCCTCCAGCCTTACCTGCTGAAAAAAAGCGTCTTAATTGGACAATTCCCATAGGAACCCATGTGTTATGTCTATCGCGAAAATCTATCGCACAATGCTATCCTATGGAGCCTCGTTTTCGTGAGAAGGTAGGTTAAATATGTCAGGTTTTTTATTCAACTATTTTCATACCTAAAGAAATTTTTTCCCCAGGAATTGTGCATGTACAATGAAAGACTAGATCCTAAAGAACATGTTTCCATGATTTTTTGTTTAATTATCCCCCAATTTCGATGAGCAATTCCCATCTAAAGTTCAGATTCATGACCGTCAGTTTATGACCGCCAAGGCGCCGCCAATGACCCAGCAGGGGCTGGGCCAATAATATTTAGTGCTTAGCCAGTGAAGATGCTCGGAGAAACCCTATCACACCCCCTAACACCTCCCAGATCTCTCAAACCGCTACTGTCGCTATGGGTTCTATAGGGCTAACCCGGGATACATTTTCAACCAATGAGATAACTCCGTCCATTCACTGCAGACATTTTGGGTACATTATGTAACACCCGGTACCCATCAAGCTGGTTCTTATCAGTGCTTATCTCGCCAGGTCTGTGAGGAACTAATTTTGTGAAACCCCTCTATAAAACTTACTTAATATACACAGTTTTTGTACAATGTATTCATGTACTACACAGAGGGTATGTCACAATATCACTCTCTATGCGGACCCCTTTACAAGACAAAAGAGGCTTTGTGAAAGTTTGAAAAGCTGTTAAGAATCTTATGCAGATTTGCCCACTGTCTTGGCACCAGTATCTAAGCAGAACATCACATTGTTTCGGTTTTGGGCATTCCCAGTTTCGTCGTAATGTGAAAGCACATCCAGTTTCACAGATTATACTAACGAGTTCCCTCTTGTAATATGGTCCAAGTCCATCTGAGAGCAGATATGACACTTTGGACTTGCTCAGTGAAAAGTGTTGTGATGTCACACAGGGAAACATTATCTGAAATAAGTCAGACAATCCTTCACAAGACCGAAAGCTGAAGTTGCTCTCACATACTTTGTGAGCCCATAGGATTTCAGCAATGGCAGTCTATTCTTGCTGGGAAGCTGTCTGCACCATGAATGAACTAGGCTTAGCAGAGGTGCTTGCACTGGGTACTGTTTTGTCACTTATGGTTGGTTCAGCACCATCTGATACAGATGCACTAATCTGGCTTTAGCAAAACCAGTATGCTTAACCCTTGATGCATGGGCTAGAACTTGCAGGAGACCTGTATTGTCTATTTGAAATGATTTGTTGCATAGTGTGCAGTAGGCTTTGTAAGCAGAACTTGGCTCTACACGACACCACTGTTTGACTAAATTTCCATTTTCATCTGTCATATTTAACCAAGATTCTTGAAATTTTATGGGATTTGGCATGTTTCTATAGAGTTCTATAGCAGGCTTTAATGATCTAGGTTACTTGATGTCAGATGAATCCGTCACCAATCTATTGACCCATCACCAGCAGTGCATAGCCTAAAACTAGGCACAGCAATGTTAAGGGAGTGCTATCTTTGTCCAAAAGTATCATGACAATCATAACAACATAACTGCAAGCAATTCTGAATGCTTTCTACATTGGCACTCCATGGTTTAAAATATAGATTGTAGCCAACACTGACACCATTAGTCTCTTATTGACGTTTTATGTAGCCACCTTTTGATATTACCTCCCTTATCACTATCAGTCAGGTGTTTGCATGTACGGTATTCTGTTAAAGGGTTTATGAGTGAAACATTAGTATAATACTAGTTCTAATGCTCAAAGCATATATATCCACCAAGTCAATCACTAACCATCACCACACAACTAACTTTAGCCTAATCAAACATCAATTGATACACCAATGGTGTCAGAATTGGCTCTTTCATTCCACAAGCCAATATCTCTGAATCTTTAATGAAGATGTGATTAATAAATACTGCAAATTACAATGATACAACTCACATGCTGAGTCATAGATATCTTAGATAACAGTAAAACTGCACTATTCCTAAACCATGTGGAGGCTAAATGTAGTAGCGCTACAACTCCATTACTCAGTTTCTTTCAAGTACTAAAGGAGCGCGACAGACATGGCAAAACTTGAGTACCAGATAATACAAATTATATTACAGAATTTGCTATCTACCCAAAGTAATGTTACTAGCCAGTACGAGACTAAATGGATAAAACATATAAGAAGAGGAAAATCGTTCACATGCCATAGTTTTGGTAATAAAATCAGGTACTCCTTAATAATTTACCATGCCTATGATAAGTTCCCTCAGGTACCTCATTAGGAACTACAATAGCCTATGCATTGCATACATTAAGACTTGAGGGTTGATTTCACTTAACATATGTTACTATCTGACTATAAACAAGTACTGATACAAGCAAGATGTGCTTCAAAGCAACTAACGATATTTTTATATTGCATGGGCCAAAGCAAAATCAAAAAGTAGGAAAAAGTAGGTATTTTGGAGAAAAAGTAGGAAAAATAGCAAAATCATAAAAAAATAGGAAAAAGTAGGATCGCCGGACACCCTGCAACTAGACTACAAGGCAGAGATGCCACTCACTGGCCGACAAAAAACAGGAAAACTGGACTTTTGGACACATTTTCCCAGGAATTTAACATAATCTAATGCAGGTATCTTGGAATGAAAACCAGGAATTCCTGGTAAACCAGGAAAAGTGGCATCACTGACAAGGGTATTTTTTCAGGAAAATGTCCCTAGCAAGGGTCCAGTTTCAGACCAAAATGTCCCTATAGCAAGGGTCTACTTTTAAGCAAAATAGCCCCTAGCAAGGATTAACTTTCAGCCAAATACCCCGATTTATGTGGGGAATTTCGAAATTTTTATGAAGATTAGCAGTTTTCTTGAAAATAGCATGAACCAAATTGACATTTTCCCCAAACAAAGTGAATTTAAGATATTTTGAGCCAAATCTAGGATAACTGTTTCAAAGGTTCCCTAGCAAGAGTAGGCTTTTGAAGAAAAACCCTGTTACCGAGTGCCCGAGTACAAGGGTAAGGGTTGTCGCAGGTTCAGCCACACACCCATATAAAAAAATTGAAGTGCCCCCACCCTGGGCTACTGCCACTACCGGTAATAAAGCCGGCCAAAGATGCCCCCCTATAGGGAGCCTAAGTCTCGCGATAATCCATGTCGTAAAAAAAAATTTGATTTTGAACTAAAATGACCAATATCTCAATTGACCTGAAGGCCCACCACATATAAAATTTTTAGGCTCAACTCCTAATTTGCCAAAAGTTATCCTAGGTAAAAAAAAATCCCCTATCCTTCAAGCCTGCGGAGGATAATATGCTGAGCTCAGAACGGGCGCACATGTGACGTGACTTAGTCTCCCTATCACATCCCTAAGTTAGGCACTGACGTAACTCCCGTGTGTGGGACTGCCGTGTGCGGAGGCCGAAAGTGTGATAGAGCAAAAATAGCAGACTTCAATCTGACATATCTTTACTTATTGATTCTGAAGCTGTTCACTGGTGGATTTGGACAAAAAGGGTGTCATTTTAACGGCCTTGGAGAGGGCTACAATATGCATGTATTTGTTTAATGAATTAGAGAAAAAAACAATATATTTCACCCAGGTGAATTGAGAACTTAACTTCAGGAGCATTTTATGACATGAAGTTTACATCTCACATTAATAAAAATTATACTCACATGTTCCCTGGTTAAATAAGGTCTAGCAAATGTTTAGTTTCTGTATTTCCAATAGGGAACAGTATGTTTTCTATGCAACAACAAAATCATGACCTATTAGCACTGTGAGGGAGTGAGAGATTAGCACTCACACCTCCTCCACTGCACCACTGGAGGTGCCCCTGGGCCCAGGCTGGGGCTGGGGGTGACTACCAGAGCTTCTCTGTAACTGACTAGTAGGACTTTTCTTTGAAGTTTGAACATAATTCATAGGGTGGGGGGTGGGGAGACAAGGGTCCAGGCAGAGGACTCCCCTTGAACTGCTCCTTGGGACAGGGTGAGCTGTATTTTAGTCAGGTGAACATTTCCCTATCCTGGGCCTAGGGCTGGACCTCTCTGACTGAGAGGATCTCAGTAGGCCCCCTTAAATATGGAGAGGAGGACAGCAATACATCATTCACCTTGGACAAGGTCACCACATGCATGGTCACATCCACCTTGTGATGATCTTCAATCCACTTTTTAAATCATGTTTCTAGCTTCAATAGTTCATGAGAAATAGGCATTTAAGTAAGTAGATGACTCTTGATACCAGCTTGGTCGATCACAAAATTTGGATCACAATTAAACTCTTAACTATGGTTAATTGTGGCAGAACGATAGGCTGAATTTCAGGTCTTTGAATGGCCATAACTTTGCTTTAAACAGGGGTGTGAAATCCTGAAACCCATTTCCTCTGAAGTGTAATATATGGCTTGCTAGTTAATGCTTTTATGTAGGATAAAGCTAAATTGAAGTGATTTTAATGTTATTTGGGCAAAATATAACCACACTCTGTTGTACAGGGATTTTTGGAATTACAATTGGGAGGCCAACAATTCTCAATCTGGAATGACATTGGCAGACATTCCAAGTCAGACCCCCCCCCCTACAAATGGTAATTTCTTTTCTCAGTGGATTTGCATAGATCTCAATAATGGTCTTTCTGAGCACCAAAAAACGCGGAAATTTCACACCCCTGTTTAAATCAACATAAGGACTTCATTCAAAAAGCAAAATCAATCAGTTTTGCAAGATCTATCCATAGATCACTAGCTAGAGTGCATAGAACAATGTCTTAAAAATTAGGTAAGTGCCTACCTAAGTTAACACCTGTCTCTCAGATCTCTCAAACCGCTACTGCCACTCAGCCTCAGCCTCAGGCTCAGGCAGTGACGGATCTAGGATTTGAAAAAGGATGGGGCGCGACCCAAAAGGAGGGGCACAACCCCGACTTTTCAAATATATTTTAGCAAATTTTGGGGTGCAAAATAATAAGCAATTAAGCTGTACCGGTATAGATCTAGGGAAAAACGAGGGGGAGGGGCACCCCCTCCCCCATCTAAAAACGCCACTGTAAAAGTGTAAGGGTTTAATATATACCTTCAATAGAGTCGTGAAAAGCTCTATAGCGGCGGATCCACTGCCGCGAATTTCTTGCGACTTGCACTCATGCATGTGTTCTCGCAGAAAACATTCCACCAGTGGATCAGCTGCTGCGACCAGGTACATGCGACATCTGTGCGATCTGCGAGGACATTCGCAAAAATCAAAATAACTTGATATTTGCGAGTGCCCTACGAGGACACACGCACGAGTACAACTCGCAACAAACTCGCAGCAGTGGATCCCTAGCTTATCACACCCGCTAATACCTCTCAGGATCTCTCAGACTGCTACTGCCAAATTGTGATGTAGGCTTAGCCTACATCTCATTTTACATTCCCAAAACCTGGCAAAGGTAGAAGGCCAGCAGAAGACTAGTCTAGATCATGGTGCGTCATCTTTGTCTTTGAGTTTGATCACAATCAGGGGATTTAGCCCATTGTAATTCATCTAATTAGTCCCAAGTAGACTACCGCAGAGCAGCAGTCGACAACGGTTAAATTGTAGAGATTGATATGGTGAAAATAATCACTTACAATATTAAATAAGATTTCCTGATAGGTGAATTCTCTTCTTTGCGTCTTGTCTGTCGGCTGCTTCGAAATTGTTTACGACCTGTTGACCAATAAGAAACCTCCAATTTTCCCGCCAGGCGGCGTTTGTCGCTGATTCCTGGCTCAATCAATCATACAGAGACCCGTTGGACAGGGATCAGCGGTGGGGCAGGTGCGCGAAATCTTCAAGCGTTTGCGTAGAAATAGCATACCTATAAAATGCCACCGGGATTTCGGCTTGGAGATAAGGGGTTTTCGCAGTGAGCAGGCACAATCAGATTTTGTCAACAAAGCGTGTGGTCACCTCAGTGCCGACTACTTACGTCAATTTGTGGTAAGTACACCTTATCTAATACATTATCTTAAGCCAGAACTTGGGAAAAAGAGTTAAATACACATTTAAAAAGATTCTGTTGCGGGTCTTTCCAAAAGGATAATAGTAAAATTAGATTTACAACAGAACTTCACTCAGAAGTGCAGCGCACCACCCGTGAGTGTGCCGTGGGCGTGAGCGTGGTTCAACTGGTTGTGCTATCCGCTAGAGCTATCCGGTAGGGCAGAGGGGGACAGATTATTACCGTAATCAAGGGTGGAAACGTCAACTTTTGGACACCTTTTTTTTTTAGGGAAAATGTCGAAAACCCCATCCTAATAAAGGGTGATGATCCAAGAGGTGCAAAAAGAGGCATTAAAAGATTAAAATTAACAACAATAAAAGAACTTCGAATCATTTCAAGGGCCTTTAATAGGGAGTGATCATTTTTTAACAACAGGGGGGGCTGGTGGGTTTGCGCGCGGACGCGCGAAAAAAATTTCGACCCCCACCCCTCTCGAGGCGGTAAAATTTTTTCGACCCCCCCATTAGGGACAAAAATCACGCGCGAACATCCCCTTTTAGCCTACAGTAACGCGCGGGGTTTTCCACTGAAAACAGGTGAAATTATTTTGACCTCCCCCATCAGAGGTATTGAAAAAATTCTGACCCCCCCCCCCGGTCAAGGGGTTGAAAAAATTCTGACCCCCCCCCCCCCCCGTTGTTAAAAAATGATCACTCCTTTACATCAACCCGGGTGGTATAGCACTAGGTAGGCACTTCAACAAAAATTTAAAATTGAACATAGAGTGATATTTTTGGTCATATTTTGTAAAGCTTATTGAGACATTTCGAATAATTTTAGAATTACGTTTCTATCTTGTCTAGAACCAAAGTTATAATAAAAATAGTGTTAGCCTAATAGTGTCTGAATTTCCATGGCAAGTAGCATTATAGAAATGGTAGAAACAGGTGTTAGGTTTTGTGATGTGAGTGCAGCCATACAATGACCACTATTAGCGGCCACCTGCACAGGTGTCACTGTTGTGTGATTTTTTTTTTACAATTTGTAAGTGACTGGAATTAAAGATTCTCAAAATACCATTTTTTACAAAATTTGGAATTTCTACATATTTGAAATCTTGGCTTTTCAATGGTATTCTTAAATATTTTCTAAGTATAATCTAAGTAGGCTTAAAATGCTCATAAAAATCGTAACATGGCAGCAATACACACAGCCATTTCTTCATTTCTTCTCAATTGTTTCATATTTTGGTCCTCTCGAAAGTAGCATTGGGCAAAGTCCTAATTACATGAAACTTCATATGTTGGTAGATTTTTATGTCCTTAACCTGTGTCTGGTGTTAGTTTTTTGGTGTCTCTAGTGGTTAATGTGTTGTTCAAGGCTTCAATATTACCTTCACATTCAATTTCATGTAAAATGGTTAAAAATTGGTATTTTCCTAGATTTGTCCTTTGGGTAGTTTTATATCTAAACTTTAGGAATTACTATCTAAATCCAATGAAAAGAAATTAATAATGTCCTATATCAAGGAAACTGGCAATGACACAAACACTGACTGGACTCACACCTCCCAAAAAGTGTCAAAACAGCCTGCCAGCTTTTCCCACCCTCCACTGTGGCGATGTCAAAGTGCCTACACTAGGGGCCAAAAAGTGCCACTTTCCCTTAGAATCATGTTGCAACATTCTTGTAAACGGCAAATCATCGATGGTACCCATTGCAACCCTACACTGGCACACTGCGCCGTTTTGAATAGTTATGGCGACCTGTGACGTCACTACCTCGTCCGCCATTTTTGTGGGGTAAAGATGGGGAAAAGTGGATTTCAGCCAAATGAAGTAGATTACCCCTTTTATTTTATGGAAGGTAGAAAGAGAAGGTTATATTTCTCGATTCATCTTCAATATTTTGCGGGCTTCCCTAGCCCACTTAAAAGGGTCTATATCTCCTCTTTCCTATCCCCTCGGATGTGTGTGGTGCACATATGCGCGGGCACTGACACATGCCTCTGTAAAATTGTGTAATGTAGTTCCTCGCCATGAAGTTTCCTTCTAGTTTCCAAATCATAGCGTATGAGTATAATGTTTCCTGACATTATATCTATAATGTTTTTGCTGTATGAGCATCCTGAAAATGCTCTAGTAGCTATGAGCAAAAGGTGTCAATTTTAGGGCAAACCTTCACTCATGAAAACGTTCATCCTGTGAGAAGTTCCCAATGGATCCTAACAGGACTTATACCATTGGATTTCAAACTCATCAGGCTTTCTTATGAATAGTGTTTCAACTACCGTAATCTCGCGTATAAGGCGCAGCTCGCGTATAAGGCGCACCTAGAGTTTTAGAATATGGTAAAAAAAATTAAAAATCATAACTTAACTTCTACTGAATGGATTTTGAAAATTTAAAAAGCTATGTGTAGCTAAGGCCCTCTGGGACTTCCTGAGCCGCAGTCTGTCATAGTATGACTTACAGGGAGTGTAATATATCAAAAGGAAGGTCTTGGTGCCCCCCTTGTGGTTCCAGGGAGAACTAAAACCTCGCGTATAAGGCGCGTCTTATACGCGAGAGATTACGGTACCTGTGTTAGGTTTATGAAGCATAGCTGGGGTACCTTCTAATACCTAGGAGTCTTTTTTATGTGCCTTATGTGTTTTTTCCTAGCAGTATTATACAGGTCTGTGGAATGTCTATGGAATGGCTGGAGTGAGTGCGAGTAAAGCCTATTGTACAGTATGCCTGCCAAGATCTCAGGCCTACTGATTACAGAAAGCCCAAAAGGAAGGAAACGACAACTTTCCTAGTTTTCAGTGATGTATCGCTTTGCCTATGTTTCAGCTGCTCCGCCCCCTTTGGTCAATAATGTAGTACTTGTCAATGGACCATTCTGGGTATTATTCATTATTTTACACATTTATTCAATTCTTCGCCACACACGCTCAGGCCCTGCTCACAAGCTTACAGCTGACCCCCTCCCCCCAGTGTGTACAGTGAGCTACTTTTACATCATCCATACCAGGATGTTATGAGAGCTGGACCCATTCCATTTCTGGGCACTGACTCACTGGGAGTATCACAACATACCAACATACCTGTGGACGCGTTTCTAGGATGCAGGGAAATTCCACAATCTCCCTTCACCCTGATTGGTCCACATATAAATAGAATCATTACCAGGTATGACGGCGCGTCAGATCTGACCAGATCCAACCAGACCTGACCAGATCTGACCTGCTCCTACCGGTACATTTCATCACCCTGTGTGCTGCTCACCTAGGTATATAAGACCCGGTGAGCAGCTCCCAGTTATCTATTCTAAGCTATCATCTTTTCTACTTACATTATCCCACGCACAACCTCCCTAGTATCTAGGACCTACGACAGGTTGAGCTACAAGCTTAAGGGCAGAGCCTGCACGCTGGCAAGTATATCATTGTTACCACCTATATGTACACTCTGTCATCATGCAATAAACAAGGATCAAAGAACTTCTCTGGATTCAGTGTTCATTACAACATCGACTTGTAACGGTTCGTTGACATACTGTTGTTTTACACGAGGCGCCACCATGGTAGCGGTGCTGAACCAGTGAGTCTCTCTGCTTTTGCCACAGGGCCTGTCAACTCCTTAGTGGTTGCAGGACACCAATTGACAGGAGGTGGCAGCAGGAGACACTTTGTAACTCCGCACTGAAGAGTGTTGTACAATGATTATTGGTCTAAAATCTGACATTGGGTAGGCAAACCAGGTATCAAATTAATCCTTAGGGTCTATATTAATCGATTTGAGTGTTATTTAGGCTGATATTTGATGGTAAGTTGAGGGGGGTGCACTATTTAATTAGAGAATTTATTGAAATCATTAACTGCAAAACCCCCAAATCTGGGTATGTCCGCACTCTAAGGCCTATAGCACAAAAATTAATCACATTGTACCACATGCCATGGCCTTAAATTATTGGGGAAAATGTATATCTACAAGAAAATAATAATGGCTAAGCCCAGATACTTGCACAAGTATTTTATTTTCGTCCAAAAGTTATATAGGCCAACAGTGGAAAAATAATTAGTGTTCTGCAGCCTAGTGTAGCCAGAGACCTTACACTACTTAACGATAGTGGTATATAAGGTCTCTGGTGTAGCGATAACAGGTTTTCAGGGATTCTTTTTAGTAGTCTACATGACTTACAACTCTGCCTCCCCCCTCCTATAAATCAACTGCCATCTAGTCAGTTCAGGGGCTTCCGCCAAGTGACTTTGGTCAGAGGGGTTTCGGCCAACAGGCGGGCAATCAACTACATTTGTACAATATGTACCAAATGTGCCACGCCCACAGCAACGAAGCCCCTGCAATTGAAATTGCAAGAGGAGTGATCCCACCAAATCATAAATATTTCAAATAGGGTATGTTCATCATAGCTGTTCAATTTGACAACTGTGTTTTTGTTTTCCTCGAAATATTACATAATTTGCTGAAACTCATCAATTGAGGTGTGGCTTATATGAAGGGTTTTCTATTGTAGTACAAAACCTTTAATCTTCAGGCTACTGTAAGTGACATAGTGCCTCCTCCCAAACCCCACCGTGGCACGTGTGGCTTATCTGCAGGGCTCGCTTATACACTAAGTTTTACAGTAAACCTTCTATTAATTTGAAAATATCCATTACCAATGGCAGGCAAGAATTCAATCCCGAGACAAGTTATAGATTAGTGGCCTATATGAACAAGTGTTTCTCTATTTTCAGAAACAAGAAAATGGGCGATGTCTTATCTGCTGAAAGCTTCTCTGAAGATGACGATAGTGAGTGGACTGATGTATCAGATGGCGAAGACTTAAATACTCTAGGTAATGAAGACGATACTACTGAAGACAAATTTACTCCGGTGGAAAATACCAGTAGTTCAACAGATGCTGACAACTCCAGTGATCCCATTGCAGTAGGAGTTAGGCAAATATGGGAAGAAGACCAGCTCCTCGATTACACCCTACATGTTGAAGACCAAGCTTTTCATGTACACCGTGTTATTCTTGCCTCGTGTAGTAGCTTCTTCCGGGAAGTGCTAAGCGAGGAATCGGGTGCAGATTGCAATGACAATTTCCAGATCCAAGGAGTGAGAGCTGTTGTTGTTGAAAAGCTCCTCCGGTTCATTTACACAAGCAACCTTGAAGTTGACAATGAGAACGTACCTGAAATCCTGAATGGGGCAAGCTTTTTCCAGATCGAATCAGCCGTTGACATATGTAAACAGTTCATTTCAAAAAGGGAAGGTTGGTTCTCTCCAGTTGTTGCACACCCCTTAAGATCTGGTATACAATCCCTTTGGGAAAATGAACAGTTACTTGATTATACGATTCTTGTGGAGAAGAGAGAATTCAAAGTTCACAAAGTGTTGTTGGCTGCCATGAGCGACTACTTCAAAGTCATGATGACTGGGGGTCTGACAGAAAGTGGGAAAGATAGTGTGAAAGTTAAGGGAGTGAGTGTGGACACGGTAGAAACGCTCATCGATATTATCTACACAAACAGCTTTGCAACAGATGATGTGACAGAGATCCTTGCTGGAGCCGTATACTTCCAGATCAAGTATGCCATCAAAGCGTGCTCAGAGCTGATGATTGGCCAACTAAGTCTTGACAACTGGCTAGAATTTCTAACAGTTTTCAGGTCATTTGGACTCATGGATTCTGTTAAAGAGGTTCAGGTTTATGTTTCGTCAAATCTCAGAAAAATAATAGAAGAATCTAGTTTCAGTCAGCTAGAACTACAATACGAAGATGTGAATTTCTTCATAGAAAACTGGAAGTTGTCTGAGCACGATCTATTCCTATTCATAAAGGATTGGGTCAAAGCTGATGTAGAGACTCGGAAACCGCATGAGGACACGCTGCTGAGGGCCATCAGATTCGGGCTGATGACTCCGGAAGAACTGAGGTCAGTCAAACTCCAGGAGGTGTTTAACACTGTTGAGCAGGCTTCAAAACCCTGGTATTGCTACCTTGATGAAGCGCTCAAGTACCACAAGCTTCCGCTCCATGAACGTGTTGTTACCCAGTCAGAACAGACCCAAGTCCGAGCACCAGCTACTTTTGTCATATTCCCACCAAAAGGTTCTGAAAAAGCAGGTTGTGTCTTTGAGTCCAAAGAGAAGGGTTTTCTACTACAGGATTCCATCAAGTCTCCAAAGTGGGAATTGACGCTCACGGAAATAGAAGTGAACAATTTCCTGATCGTCCTTCTCAGTGCAAGCCAAAGAGCTCACCCATGGCGTATATTTGACCCGAGGACACTGCAATGGGCGCCCATTGCCAGTGTACCTGCAGACCTACATGATACCAGCTTATCTCATGATAACAAGTTCATGTATGCTTCTGGTGGTGACACTGAGAGCGGCAAGGTTGTTGACAGGATTGATCGCTATGACTTCAAGACTAACAAATGGAGTCCATTTAGCAAACTACCGGCTCCAATTCGCTCACATGCCACCTGTGTTGTAAACAATGGGCTCTATGTGAGTGGAGGATTCCCTGAAGACTTTGTCCCAGACTTCTTGAATGTCTTTGAATACAACATTGCCTGCCTCTCAAGAATGGACCGCTTGGATCTTACCACACTCAAGTGGGAAAAGAAGGCACCCATGCTTGATAGCCGATTCGAGCATCGTATGGATGCCATGAGGATTCAGGGTGAGGAAGTAGTGTGTATAGTTGGACATGAGTTGGACATTGAATATTATAGTCCCTCCAAAGACCAGTGGTTCTCTTGTAGCTTTCGCTTCAACGAGCCTCCTCCTAACCCCAGCTACAGGCCCTTCATCAGGGGTAACAGTGTCTACCTATTAGATGCCTTTATAGGGCAGGGGCCTAGTAAAGGAATGAGTGCCTGTGCAGTTGTCACCTACCCCGAACAGGGAAATGAAGCTCACGTGGACTACTTACAGAAATATAGAGGACTATTTGGCTTCTTCACAAGGTCATCTGTTCTCGCACTTCGTCCCTACACCCATCGGTTTCCCGAAACAGAAGTCCTCAAAACAAAATGAGTTGAAACTCAAGATGCAACTTTGGCTTGTGGGATATATACATACGTTAACCTGTATCCCCGTGCCTGTAACTCCAACTCGAAACTAGTTATAGGAGAATATAAGGAAAGACAGATTTTAAGATGCTGGAAGGGTCCAAAAGTGGGGCAGGGGTGGGTTAATCCATACATAAGGTGCAATGTGAGGCTAACCTTTCCATGGTGAATGTTTAAGCAGATTTCTGGTTTTACAACGACCCTTTTTCCTAACTTATTGTTAAAGGCACATTGCATTTGTGCGGTGTTTGTAATATATAAATCATTGGGTCACTGAAAGTACAATATTATATATCTACACAGGTCTGTTTAAGAAACAATTAGTAAATGGCATATTTACGTGTATTTAATATTTGTGTTTCCCCAAAGGTTACTGTAGACTTGAGAAAGCATTCCCGGGTGCAAAACACATTGCAACATATTCTAGTGAATGATAGCTTATGGTAATCTTTGAAAATAGGCCCGCAATGTTCTGAGTAGTGTTCATAAGGTTTTCTAAATCAAAAAGTAGGCCGCTTACAATTGATTATCAGCTTTTGGGACACTTTTTGAAGAGAAAATGTAAGTTGAGGGTGGGAGGGTTTTTCTTTTTTTAATTTATCTGGCCAATGGTACAGATGTTTCCGCATCAAAAGGAGTGTAAATGGCTTTAAGATTATGTTTCTACACCAGGTTGGCAGACATGAGGATATATTTCTTTCTTTGACCTTTGCATAGTGTTGCCCCCGCCCCCCCCCCCCACAAAAAAAAAAGAAAAAAAGGTGCAGGCAGTTTCTTCATAGTTGAAAATCGTTTTTAAGTGGCCTTACTTTTCGTGCATGTGCTATAGACTTCAATCGATAATCTCTGTATTTTCTCAACTTTTAAGCAGTTTACTGGATCGTCTTCAGCCTCACAAGACGCGTTAGGCATCTATCCTAACTGCTGGATTATATATATGCATCATGGACCTACCGTTAAGGTCCATGATGACATGAAGAAACTGTTTAACTCTTAAAGTTCAAGTTATCGGAGAGACCCCTGGGTACTGTGGCCATTAGGATGCTTAAAATTGAGAAAAAAAAAGGGGTTTAACAAAGTTACCGGAGAAAAGTAGTTGTTGGCTGTTAGGAGTACTCTTACTTGTATGAATAGGGGTATGTCTGGATGACATTATGACATAGACTTTGAAACTGCGAGGTCTTGTTTGAGAACTTCTACCAGTTTCACTTATGAAAATTTATTAAGAAGGCAAAGGGAACCATTGCTCAATGGAAGTTGAATTTTCCCGCCCATGGTTCAGCAAATTCCTTTAGCCAAGGCCTTTTTCAACCAGCAGTGAGCAGTTACAATATTGGTGTTTATAAGCCAGTTACATTCAGAATTGAACACTGGATTAGATAAGGAAAAGCACCGTCTGTGTTGTCATTATTCGAGGAAAGAAATGTTTCAATAAACATATTTTGATTCTAAAACAATATGTCGTGCTTTAGTTCTTTTAGTACCCTACACGGCTATATATTATAAACAATTCGGAAGTTCACCTGTGAATGCCGCCACAGTGCCAACGTCGGCGAACGTACCGTAATCTCCAGCGTAGAAGGCGCGTCTTATACGCGAATCAGATCGTGACTGGGTCTTATACGCGGGAGGGTAATTGCCTTGAGTTGGGGGTGCGCCTTATACGCGGGTTTTTCCAACATCTCATTTGGGAAAATGCGCCGATGACAGCTTGAACTCATAGCGCCAGCACCACGGCAGACCGGGAGGTGTCGACGCGCTCGCCGGGGATAAGGCCCACCATGCGCCGATGACAGCTTGAACTCATATAGCCAGCAACGCGGCAGCCCGGTCGGTGTAGATTTGCTCGGCGGGTTTGACGCCGACCGTGTGCCGATGACAGCTTGAACTCATATAGCCAGCAGCGCGGCAGCGGTGTACAGGCGCTCAGCGGGTTTGACGCCGACCGTGTGCCGATGACAGCTTGAACTCATAGAGCCTGCACCGCGGCAGACCGGGAGGTGTCGACGGGCGCTCAGCGGGTTTGACGCCGACCGTGTGCCGATGCCAGCTTGAACTCATAGCGCCAGCACCGCGGCAGACCGGTCGCTGTAGATTTGCTCGGCGGGGAAGACGCCGACCGTGTGCCGATGACAGCTTGAACTCATAGCGCCTGCACCGCGGCAGCCCGGTCAGTGTAGATTTGCTCGGCGGGTTTGACGCCGACCGTGTGCCGATGACAGCTTGAACTCATAGAGCCAGCAGCGCGGCAGCGGTGTACAGGCGCTCAGCGGGTTTGACGCCGACCGTGTGCCGATGACAGCTTGAACTCATAGAGCCTGCACCGCGGCAGACCGGGAGGTGTCGACGGGCGCTCAGCGGGTTTGACGCCGACCGTGTGCCGATGACAGCTTGAACTCATAGCGCCAGCACCGCGGCAGACCGGTCGCTGTAGATTTGCTCGGCGGGGAAGACGCCGACCGTGTGCCGATGACAGCTTGAACTCATAGCGCCTGCACCGCGGCAGCCCGGTCAGTGTAGATTTGCTCGGCGGGTTTGACGCCGACCGTGTGCCGATGACAGCTTGAACTCATAGAGCCAGCACCGCGGCAGACCGGTCGCTGTAGATTTGCTCGGCGGGGAAGACGCCGACCGTGTGCCGATGACAGCTTGAACTCATAGCGCCTGCACCGCGGCAGCCCGGTCAGTGTAGATTTGCTCGGCGGGTTTGCACCGACCGTGTGCCGATGACAGCTTGAACTCATAGAGCCAGCACCGCGGCAGACCGGGAGGTGTACAATAGTGGGGGGGGGGGGGCGCCTTCTACGCGAAACAGCCCCCCTGTGAGTTGGGGGGCGCCTTATACGCGGGTTTTTCCGGAAATCGATCCAGAAGAGGTACGTGCGCCTTCTACGTGAAAAGGCCTTCTCTGAGTTGGGGGGGGGCGCCTTCTACGCGAGCTGCGCCTTCTACGCGGGAGATTACGGTAGGTCCTCCATTCAGTGCGCCTTTAAAGACTATGTTGGTGTGATCGAATAGGACCCCCCCCCCCCCCCCCAAGAATATAAAAGTGTTGCGTAGAATGGCTCTTAATAAAGATAAGTTAAAATGACCTGCCATTGGTGCTGTATTGGCCTATATGCCTCAATATATACACGGGGTGATATGCTACTCCACCAACACTACAGTGTATTAACTTGACAGGGACAGGATGAAGACTGGCTTGGTCACTCCATATATGTACTCTGAAAATAGTGTTTAGGTTTTTGGTCCCAGTTTTCTATACAGGTTGCATAAGTGTTTACATTCTTAACACATTTGATGTGTCTAAATTTTAAACACTTTTTGACGTGTTTAGAAATTAAACACTATTTGGGAAAAACTTTTAGTCCAAACAAGGAAAACGTGTTCAGCTTATCTAATAAGTTTGTTTGTTTTTGAAAAGTGAGACAAGAAAGTCACAAGACACTTTTCATATATGTAATATAACTGTAGTATCTCGTTCATAAGGTGCATTCCACGTATAAGGCGCACTCTGAGGTAATGCCAGACGTTGATATTGTACAGTGGGGCCACGTTTTGGTCATTCTGGACTAGTGCTATTCTATAGTAGGAAATTTTCGCATATTATATGAGATGCACACTGAGGTAATGAATAAATCTACAAGGCACAGCAAGTGTATCCTCGCTTGTAAGTTGCACCTTGTACACGTGGTATTACAATACTGACAGTCACAACAGGGAGCTTGCCATGCACTACACTGGCGAACAGGATCTTATAATTTATGGACTTATACCACTAGTTGTATGCAGTCCCCTACACATATAGAGCGTAGTTCTTCCCTTAAACACTAGGGCATTGTATGCACACCGCACAGGTAGATAGCAGTGGGCCGTTCAAGTCCACCACCCCCCCCCCCCCCGGCGTTATTGCAAAGAAACTGGACATCGAATTTGCACAGAATGTGTGGCACTATACTTAAAGTATGGGCGGAATCAGAAAATATGAAATCAATTCCCCATACTGGGGCATTTCTTACATGAATGCTTCTTGTGCTTGTGTGCATTATACTTTTGTACAATTTAAACCTACCGGGGGTAGCGGGTACTTATCAAGGTGAACTGTTGTGCAGATCTCCAGTATTAAGAAATTAGGCATTCCTCACAATCGCCCATCTTTAAGCATAGGACAACTATATTGCACACCCTTGTATACAGCCTAGCTGTGGGCTAGCTTTAATAAGGCTTCGATGCGAAAATTAACAGTAGCATACAATGATGCTCTGCGAATGCTTCTGGGCATACCCAGGTATGTCAGTGCTGGGGAGACATTTGTGGTTTGCGGTCTGCCGACATGTGGTGCAACAATAAGAAAGCTTGTTTACAGTTTTATATGCCGTCTAAAAAAAGTCAGAAAATGTATTGATAAAAGGCTTAGTAACAAGTGATACCAAGTACACTTCCCATATAAGGAGATGCTGGTATCAAGAACTGTACATACATTTCAATATTCCATAAGCTGTTTTTTACATAGTGTGCCTGTTTATCATATGTGTGTGCCTTATTCTCCTATGGACCTTTTGTACTACAACTGAAGTCTGAATTAAAGTTTGAATTGAAATTGAATTTATAGACTGGCGGCAGTCCTTGAGTTCTTCAACCAACATTACTACGGTATACCCCCCCCCCCTCTGCTCTATCTGCTGTGCACAGAATTCACTAGAAATAGATTCACAAGAAAAAGAATTAACTAATTTTAATCGTTTTCTTACTTTATTTCACTTCTCTCATATTAAAATATACAGACTTGGGCAAGTCTACATGGCTTCCTGTCCTATGTTGTCACGCATTTTTGCAGCCTGGGTCATAAGCTCATAACATTTAATAGGAAAATGTACGATAATCCTGATGTGATCTGAAATAATAGGATAAAACTGCTCAGATCTCATAAGCTATGCTCCAACTTTAGCACACTTCCCTTCTCGATAAAGCTTACCAGAGGGCTTAATCTAGAGCTTGCATCTATAGGTGAAACAAACTGAGATTTGTAGATAATCAGGCATAAGGGTCATTTTTTCATGTAGACATGTAATGAGTAGCCTGCCCTGATAGATAAGGGCCTAATGGTGGCTACTCATAGAAAACGAGGATTCCATACATAGGTATACTGGGATGTGGACAGGTCCTCGGGCTCCAACACAGACCCCTCTGTCCCCAATCGACCTTTACAGCTGACCGATGTGACCCTCACAGGGTCATGAGAATTGGGGTTATAGATACAAGGGATCATGTGTGTGGGGGGGGGGGCAAAAAAAAAGACCATCGGTCAGAAAAATAGCCTCTGTTAACACCTTCATTTGAGATTTTTATAACATGCATTAGGCCCACTAGAGTCTTAGGTCCATGGTTTAGATGAGTGTTTTTAGTTTCAACTATCAAACCCTAATATGTATGTGGACCTACTCAATCAATTTCCAAATTATAAAAGTTTGGCGGGGTATTAAAGTGACAAAATGATATTCAAACATGAGCAGCAAAAAAAAAAAAAAGTTTCTTAGATTGGCAGTGATCTCAGAAAGATTTGAATAATTTTCCTTTTCTTGGGAGGCATGCCTAAAATCTCCATTGAAGATATCATTTGTTATAATTGCCCCATATTGAGATTACTATTATCCATCCCTTACTGAGCCAATAAATCTATATGAATGAGAAAAGAAGGAGAAGCGGGAATTGCACTCTCGTTTGTCACTACATTTCATATTTTCTCTCTTAATGCAATGTCTAATACAGTCCTAACTACCAGTATATCAAACCCACTGTGTCCTATTCTCTGCATGTGGGACATGCCACATCTAAATCACAGAAGTGGACACATTTAATTAAGGTCATAACCATTCACTGCACATGTGTTTAAGAGCCGTTCTTAGGGGTAGGGATAAGCTCTACATACATCAAACTTCAATACATTAGGCAACAGGATTTCTGTATGTAATGGGACTAATCCTTCAAGTATACTTGTCAAGATTTATTCAGGTATTTATAGAAAAGCTAAGATAAACATTTGCACAATCACCCAACTTTTTACTCCTCTCAGAGGGAGATTTGGCTGCATGCTTTGGGTGGGAATTAGGGGTAGTAGTTTTTAACAGTTGGAGGGGGTAGTGATGGGGGCCTTCAATTCTTGGGGGGGGGGGGGCATTGCCTCTTTTCAGCCAGTAAGCCTACATCTTTCTATAATGAAAGGACACAATTTCTGACCCTTAAGAGAGGTGTATACATGCATGAAAGAGTGTTATCATGTTCTTCTTTCACTTTTAGACCTGAGTATGCATGGTTTAATCACGGTTGTATGGCCACATAGTTGAGTGGATCCCCAGACCCCACATCCTCTCCGTTTTCCCTCCTTGATGAAATGCCTGCATCTGATTTCCAGCTATTTACGTAGATTCTTCTGTGAAAGTTAAAATTAATATCCATCTACAAAACTGTACAGTTCAAAATTAAATTGAAAATATTATAGTTTTCCTCTGCACTTATATATCAAGTACATACAGATCTTATATATCAAGTACATACAGATCAACGCAGGCGAGTTTAGGCCTTTCCGGGCCACATTATAAATCTATAAAAAGTGAATGGTCCAAAACACCATGCACTACTGACTGCATACAGTTTGGAGAACATAGTGGTGGTGGTGGTGGTGGGGTACTGAGCTGCCTGTGTCCAAACTCAGCCCTTACTTGGCAAGGCCTCCTGTCAACTCCAGTCCCATATATCCACCCCCCCCCCCCCCTCATCATATGTTCACCTCACCTCCCTCACTAGTTTTCACTACAACACCCCAAGTCCACCCTCTCCTCTCTGCCCAGCCCAGCTTTAAAGTACACATATAGGTCCCTGCTGCAGGGTCTTAAAGCAAGTAGCAGACTTCTAAGGTTTACTTCTGTACACACACTGGACCAAAGACATTGTGAATTATACCCAAAGGGAGCAGCCAGGACCCTCATTGTACTTTAGAAGAACCGCCTCATTGTTGTCCTGGAGGTACTGTAATTGAGAGGCTTCTATACAATATGGTTATATCAAGACAGGGGCTTTAATGTTAGGGCAAGTCCAGCTACTATCGGTTGTTCCTGCAGTGTCGATACCTGGTCAGGAGCATAGTTAACCATGCCACATCTAAGCCAGTCTAGGCATACAATACATGAGAGCTGAGGTAAATGTATAATCTCTGAGCAATAGAAGCTCCTAATGGACGTAATGCAGGTGCAATTTATGGTTGATATATGCACATTAGGCTATTTATCGTATCACTAGGAGGGTGATACTGTAGTGCAGGAAGTGGCGTCTTATGGTTAAGTTGTGTAAGGCTCTTGTGTCATCTTCCAACGTGGTATAGCACCTCCACTTGTCTAGCCATTTACATGGTGGGCCTGGATCTTGCCACTCCCTCCCACACAGACATCCTCTCCAACTGTGTCCACCAACGTCTCAGTTGAGTGGCTATTTATTCTTATTACCTTCACACCCCTCCTACCAACTGACACCCCACCTGTAAGTCTATATATACTGTCAACCCAACACCCTGCTAAACACACCTGCAGCATCTTATTTACCTGTTGGATCCCAAGGTCTATGTACACTCATCTGGCATCCTTATATCTACCAATACATGGCACAGTGAGGAGGACACGGATGGATCCTAAACCACTCTACCTGCTCCTCCAGTCACAGGGCCTCTCAATTGTCTGTGCCTGAAACACGTCTATACCTGGCAGGCCCAGGTCTGGTAGGCCTCAGTGGGCCTTTTACTTTAGGATTCCTACATCTGGATCTCTGCCTTTGGGAAGAGATCCACGTCTGGGTTTGTGCCAGATTCTGAAGGCTACTGGAGTTACACAACACCACTAGGAGGAACATCTCCAGGTAAGGGACCCACATGTCATTTTTGTTCTTACCTGCATTCCTGCTTCTTGGGGTTCAAGTCTGTGCAATGCCTTGGAACATTGCCCATTCTGTCATGTTTTATCATGATGCCCTGACTGTTTTTTTGGTATCTAGAACCCGGGGGGGGCACTCTCTATGTAATGTATACACATATGTGCGGCTGGCAAGGGTACTATTTCAAGGAAAAGTCCCTAGCAAGCCTCCTGTTTCAGCCACAAATGTCCCTAGCAAGGGTCTACTTTTGAGCAAAATGTCCCTAGCAAGGGTTAACTTTCGGCGAAATACCCCGATTCACGCGGAAAATTTAGAAAATTTTCATGAATATTTTCCAAGTTTTCATGAAAAAAGCATGAACAAAATACAATTTTCTCCCAAACAAGGTCATTTTAAGATATTTTGAGCAAAATCTAAGACTATTATGTAAAAAGTTCCCTAGCAAGGGTAGGGTTTGGAAGAAAAACCCAGCGGACAAGTGCCCTATAGCAAGGGTAAGGGTAGTCGGGGGTTCAGCCACACACCCGTATTTAAAAAAAATTGAAGTGCCCCCCCCCCCGGATCTAGAAGCTAACTAATTGGAAACTAACATTGTCTCATCAAACAAGTGTGCTCTCACTCAGTCACTCTGACATTGGCAGAATATAATATATTGACCTCGGCGGTCCAGCATTGGTCTAATAAACGTACCGGATATTCTTATCAGTTAGGTTTGTGACACGGACTGCATTTCATGTCATACACTGGTTTGGGATTCGTGCTTGTGCATTATGCTTGTGTAGTTTGGCAACTGATTGATTTAATAATTATAATGCTTAGCAGTGGGCGAGCGACCTTAGGTACCAACTAACTAGTCTAGATTGACTAATGATTATTACAATACAACAGTGCAATACCCTCTTATTACTCGAGATGGGAATGGTGCAGAAGGATTTGGAGGAGTCCTTTCTCTTGGCAACAACACTGTCATGTGTCGTTATGCTATCCGTCATCGTGGATTGATTATTATAATGATACAGGGGTGCTATCCCGGGTGAAATACATGTATTGTATGTCCCTTCACCATGCAAAGGGCAAAGTTTCGGCCTAAATATCTGTTTAGCGGTATCAGGGCAAACGGCCCCCTGGATTGGTAGCCCCCTGACTCCAGGCCCTAGGATGAACAGCCCTCAGGATTTATGACCACCTTACCAGAAGCCTCCGGAGAAATGGCCCCCAGGACCAGAGGCCATTCTTTCTAACGCCCATCAGCCTATGCCCGCTAGATTATCTCTATTATTTTCTAACGCCAGACAGTTATCTCTCCCCAGCAAATTAGTGTCAGCTTGAGAGTCCTTGAGTCACTAGGTCACTCTTTGAGTTAGAAACGTGTACACAGTGCAACATTTGAGCCTAGAGCAAGGTAACAAATGCTGACCCAAGTTAGAAAGTTGTGTCTAGTGCAAAGTTGCACAAGGTGACTCAAGTTACGAAGTTGTGTCTGGTGCAATGTTGCACAAGCTGACTCAAGTAACTGAATTGCGTCTATTTTAAGTTTGCACAAGCTGACTCACACTGACCCCATGCATTAGGCGCACACTGGCTCAAATTGACGCTATTTGGTTGATTTTGGTTAGGTTGCTCATGGTTTGTGTATTGGGGGGGGGCTCAGTATATCTTAAATACTTTATTATTGATTGAAACATCAATTTAGCAGCTCCTCTGTCCATGATACTAGTCCAGTGTTATCTTCCTCATTGATGTGAAGTGACTGCAGTGTATTTCTTAGATATTCCCTTTCTCTGAGGTCCTGTTTAAAAAGAAAACAATCAGATCAGACATAATATACATGTGATGAAATGATACAAAACATTGTATGTGTATTCATGAACTACCAAATTCTAAATCTTAATATACTCAATTGAGAGAGCTTTACCTACCTTACATCCTCTCTCCAGTGGCTGCATGGTATAACTGCTGCTACCATGAACAAAGAACTTTGACTTTTGAAAATACACCAATCAGAGAGAAGCATAGCATCACACCATACAGAATGGACCAATCAGGGAGGAGCACACAGCCTCACCCCACACTCTAAGTGTCTATTTGAGTATGTTTGCATGAGGATGCGTGGCCATGTGTGAGCATGTGCCAGATAGAGTGAGATTTCTGTCCCAAACCTCCCTCATTCATATACACTTATTATCACCCAGTGAAAAGTATTTTACCTAAATGCCCTGAATTCCTATCATATTGTCATGAGTACAAACTATGTTTTGGTTCTCTGTAGATCCTAGTTTCCTATATAGCTCAGATCATAGGCATACATTAACCCATAATTAGATAAATTCTAGATTCACTCAGTTCAGTGCTATGTCCCATAGAGAAAAGAAAAGACCCATTATGATATAAATATAGTAGCAAAACCACATTACTGGACCTCAATATGTTCCCTATTCATAGATGTTTAAAAACAATGAAAAAAAGCTGATGGATTCATGGAGCAAATTCACCAAAATCAATGATTTCCAAACATGGCACCTCTTCATGGTACAAAATAGTAGGGGTAGTAAGAGGTATAGTTGTCAATGGTTAAACTTGAGTGAGGATGAGTGATATTAGTGACACCTTACACTAACCTGGCTCATCCTCATGCATTGAGTTATAAATGAGATTACCAACATGCAAGTCCTAGCTCATCCTCACACTACCCAACTCAACTGTTTACTTACACTTGGGTGAGTATGAGTGAGCATGTGCTAGACATGAGCTAGGTCACGCAGAGGTCACTCAATCAAACACCTAGTGTCTGAGCGCAAAAAGGAGCTCACTCACCCTCACACAAGGTCACACTAGCTGACTCTAATTTACTGGGTCTTCAGTCCTGTATCCGCTAGATCATCATCATATGCCCACTAGATTCTAGCGCCCATCAAATGTTCATTCTTTGCCCGCTAGGTTCTAACCTCCATCAGATTTCCATACTTTTCAAATATCAGATGTATTCTATGCCCGCTAGATTCCAACCTCGGTCATGAATTATGACCTTCGCTGTCGAAATGACGTTAAAATCACCAATGTCACTATACATGCATACATCACCAATACGTCCCCAGCTAGCAAAACCCGTCGTGGTTTTTGCATCGTTGGAATTATATCGATATGATGAATCTTGTTTGGTCCTACATAATTTGTTCGACTTTCTAGCTGTAGGTCTTTTTTTTTTAAGGTCTGGGCGACAAAATTAATACATCCGAGAGACCGTCGGTTTAATTTACTCCCTTTCCAGAGTTAGTCTCATTCTTGTTTATCACCAAGTCAAATGTACCTTCGTTGAGGTATCTGCATAATGATAGTGTCCGATAGTGTTCCTCCTGTACCTCAAACACCAAGGAGTAAATGATACATGCACTTATTCTCTACACTACACTTTTCAAGGGTATGGAATTGCCCTGGGACATGCTTGAGCCGCTTATTTCCCCACCTGTCCGATTTGTCACTTGCCAATTACAATAATTATGTGTTTTGGGGGTGTGGATGGGTGGTCCCCCATGTCACATGTCGATTTTTAAAAATGGCCATGTCCCCATGACAATTTTAAGAAATAGTCATGTCACCATGTCGATTTTAAGAAATTGTTCATGTCACCATGTCAATTTTAAGAAATTGCTCATGTCCCATGTCACTAAGCCTAAAATATCCCATGTCGCCATGTCGATTTCAGTGGTCCACATCCATTGTTTTAGACATTATTCGCCTGGGTCGTGGCCCCAACAAGTAGTTAAAACTATGGGGTTGAGGATGAGGTCCTAATCTGGTTCCCGGGTAGTAGCGCAATGAATATAGGGGAGGTACGGAACTCCTAGGGTTGTACAGATAAATGAGGGCCAAACATCATCTTAGATTTTGCAGATGGAAGGCTATGGCTAGTATGTGTAAATTTGATTGCTTGGGTCACGTCATATATGAGAAACTCTGAATTTCAGAGGACATAATACAGAAATCAAGCTTTAGTCACTTTATACTTATACTATAATATTCTTTTCCTCGTGGTACACGTACCCTTGGGGCTACTCTACCATGGTTTGGATATCAACTGCAGCACAAGTCTGTGGAGCTGTAGCTGTTGATTACCATGGCATCCTGAAAAGAAGGGGCTGTCAGGTGCATCTTAACTTTAAAAAGGGGGGCTGTTAGTGCCACTATAACTGGAAATGGGGGCTGTCGGTACAATTTTGGCTGAAAATGGGGGCTTTTGGTACCATTATGACTGAAAAGGGGGGCTGTCAACTTTCACAACCTTCAAGAGGGTAGCTGTAAGGCGGAACCTTTTACTTACTTTGAATCCACCAGTGCCTCCCCCGGGTACACGTATTGATTGAATGGGTGAGAATTAATTTGAAGCACTCTCTTGTCAGATTGCCCAAGGTCATCACTTTGACTATCTCTTGGAACTTCCATAGTTGGCAGTATGGAGTGATGCATAGGCCATTCATCTTTCTGGGACACTCAAAAGAGGTGTTTATATTCACCTGGCATAAACACTCTAACTTACCTGATATAAGAATACTAGCATAGCTTGATCTGAGGGGTGGTAGGGGTTTGTGTCCAGGAGTCTTATAATAGAGAGGTTAAGATATGAACAAGAACGGCTACCTGTACGTGTAACGTCATAGGTCACGTGGGGGGAATCCCAGGCTAGCAGTATACAACTTGTAGGCTAGGCGTTTTCGACGTCTAGAGGGTGTTCTACATTTAAAATAGAATTTAATGCAAGTATAACTGGCATAAGACTACCTAACTAACAAATAGGTATGTGACTACCTGCTGTAGGTGTAGGTAGCACCATAGTTATTTGTAAACCAAGGTATTTAGGGAGTGTTCATTATTTATGGCAGGGGGGTGAGCAAATGAGCGGGGGGGGGGGGGTCAAAATTTTTAGAGGTATTCAGAGGGGAGGGTGATTTTTTTTTCAAACTATTGTGAGGGGGGGGGGGTCATTTTTTCCAATCTATTCCTGAGGAGCGGGGCAATTCCTTTTTTGGCGGTATTTGCAAACACAAATCAAAATTTCACAACATAATGCAATTTTCTTTACGCAACTCGTCACAAAGTTCACAATTCTCCACCACCTTATACGTTGGGTTTATGCAAATTATTTGATACATAAAATCATTTACCCTGAAAAACATGTAAATAGCCCCCCACCTGCACCTACGGATAAAGCTAATGAATGCTGTAAAGGGCAATATCAGCTCCCCTCCCATCCAACCAGTACTCTATGGTGGCCATAGCTTTTCACACCTTCCCATGTGACACTCACACCATCCAATGCCACCCTCACTCCATCCCATGCTGCCCTCACACCCTCCAATGTCGCGGTAACACCTTAGCAAGGCTTTCCCCACAACTTGGGCCTATTCAATGTACATGTAGGTTGGCTTTTACAAAAGTTGGGGAGGCTATGTCTTACAGCATATGTCAAAAGGTTGGGGTGCACCTTACACAAGGGCTTTTCAAAATATCAATCCAGAAGCAGTAGGAGTGCCTTATATGCAAAACACACATCCCTGAGTTAGGGGTGCACCTTATACGTGAGCTGCGCCTTATATACGCAGGAGATTATGTATCGTTATTTAGGGAATATCTAAATTCCAAACTTAGAGATGAATCTCCTTACCAAGGCATGACATGAGCACTTTATATAATTGGGACTCTCACTGTATTCAGTGTTAAAAAATAGATGACGAAGACGAAAATCACTATGGTTTTCAGCTTTCCTTGTAGAAAACTCTTGAAAAAGACAAACAGTTATCATTTTCAATAATCTTGGTTTCCAAAAGAGATCACAAAGCATTTTTTTCTGTAATTCCAATTACCATTTTCTTATTCTATGTACCGGGTAATTAGTTCAGGGTGTCAGGAGCAGTGAACCATTATCAAATAACCTTATCTTCTTATATCTGGCACAAGGGTCTTCTGTCAAGAAAGAGAGAGTGGTAAACATTCTCCAATCTGTTGTGGACCATTAGAAAAGATGACAGAGTGGCTTTCTAGAAGTATACATAGAAAAGGAGTTGGCATGGGTACGACACAAACAGGACTGATGCATGTCCCTTGAACTGAGAGGTGCCAGCAAAGTTCTCAGTGGTAAAAAGGTCACCTACTATAATCACAGCAACTACTGATCAGAACCTCCAGTTTCTAACCCTTAGTTTCACTTTTGAAATTGATGCTGATGTGACTGATATCCATCACACCTACTAAATTAATGTTAAAAATGAGATCAGAATGAAATTGAAACACTAGAAAAGTCTCAAAAAGTTTGTCTTTGTATGCACAAATTTTAAAAAAGACAGCTGCAAGTGCCTTAATCACTACAGTTAGTCAGGAATAGGTTGCATGATATAGCTGGCTAAGACATCCCGTATTTCCCTGTGTATAAGCCCGTACGGGCTTGTAAACACACTAGGGTTATAAACAGGGCAGGCTTATACACGGGGAAATATAGTACCCACTTAAACTGCATCAGTATAGTGGCCCATGCTAGTGCCCCCTATGGAGGAGCCTTCAAAATAGGTACTATTACAGATGTCAATCAATCAATGGCAGGGTATTCACATTTAAATTTTTCAAAAGATTGGAACCATTTTGAAATAGGCTTTGCATTTATGCGAAATGAAAGCTGGCCAACGGCTGATAGCTTTTACGACATTCTATAATGGCCACCAGATTTTTAACACATAATTGGAATGGTTTAAATTCAGGTAGAATACACTTTAGCTGGCGCACATCTTGCTGCACGTTAGGATTAGCATAGGGTTAGCATTAGGGTAGCTAAAGGGTTACTTCAGCGCCTGCTAAAGTGCATTATTCCCTCAAGTTCTCCTAATATGACAGGAATGAAGAGACCTGATGTACATAGACATTGTTGAACATGGTTAAATGTATAAGGTAATGTGATGGGAATCATTTTCTGTCAATCAGTTCTAAGGTGGGGTCATTTTTTTTCAACCCATTCCTAAGGGGGGGGTCACTTTTTTCAACCTATTGCCGAGGGGGGGTAATTTGTTTTTGACGTATTCATTCTGCCAGATTGGCACCCCCCCGTTGCCATAAATAATGAACGCTCCCTTAGCTTTTATTTACACCTATCAGGTCATTCAGTTGTAATCACATACCTCAAGTGTTGATAGCCTTAGACAGGATCATTATATCTTAACCACATTACCTGTACCTGTACTGGTACCTGTACCTCTAGACCTTGCCATTCCCTTACAGGTACACGTGCCTGAATCTTAACCTCTCTGATATCTCCTTGCATGTTCACGACAGGACCTCCATAGGGAAGCAATCTAGAATATAAAGCAAACACACGACACACATATGATGCAGGTGATACATGTATCCTCCTCCCAATCATCTTAGTTAGCAGTCACTTGAAATATCCCCATCTCTCTCCCCACCCCTACCCATAAGCACCCCCTTTGTTGTAATGGCTTGCAAACCCCACATCAGGTAGCGTACTGTTTGCTTTGCATTACACAAGGAACCACAGAAGTCACCCCCACCCCCACCCCATCAGTCCCAAATAATAAATTATCCCTTTCAAAACATACCCATATTGGAGCTCGTCATTTCACCCCCTGAAGGCTGAAAAGGGACCAATTTCACCCCAAAGCATGTCAATAGCATTGAAGCAGTCATGATCGATATTTTCAGACGAATTATTTCATAAAGTATATATTTTCTCCTGGATATTGTACTGACAGCTACTGTGTGCATGGTGCAATTAAGATCTATTCTGTATTTGATCATTTTGTCATCGATGTGACCACCTTGGTTGGTAGGATGACCCTAAACTTGTCTATTGAATAGTTTCAAAACGTAGTGGGCTTTCAATGCAGCCAATCTGACGAGAATTTCCATCAAGCTGGGCTTGATGCATGTCCCTGACTGACCACATCAAACTTCTGTCTCAATGAAAAGTCAACATGCATCCAGGTTGACCCTTCCCCTCCTGCCAAGAGGGGCCAAACCCTTAATGTGACATGTCACGTGTCATGCCGGCAATGTCAGCGTTCAAGACATTGTCCCCCTGTCGTCATTATCTCGTCAATGCTGAAAGGGTGCGAGATAATATAAGACTAGAAAAGCATGGGGCACTATGGTGGAACAAACGGCTAGGTAAAATAGTGTGTCAGGGGATGGGAAGTGGTAAACATGGTTTCCCACGAGCTGATCAATGAAAATTCTTACCTACTTCTGTTCAAGTCATTTTGCTTCTTATAGCCATATAATCTCTAAATTAGGTCCTCAATCTCAATATTACTCTACAGTCAATGAAGATCCTCAAAAGTATTCAGAAATGCATGTATTCACATTAAGAAGATATGTTACCTGGGATCATAGATCACAACGCTTATGTCATCAGATTAATTTGAATAACAACTCTACTTAAAGCTGGAATAAAAGCTGATATATCCTCGTATTTCAAAGACTTATATACCCCACCCCAGATACATATACATATATACTTGTATATATACACATGTATATATATATATATATATATATATATATATATATATATATATATATATACATGTATGTATATATATATATATATATATATATATATATATATATATATATATATATATATATATGCTTGAATTTAGCAAAGTTAGAATGCACATAATAGATTGAGATTATTTTGCCAAGAAACTTTCACAACTGGGGTGATGATAGATATGCAGAAAGTGGAAAATCTATATATTTCAGCTCTTACCCCAGCTTTCATTAGCTTAGCTGTTTCGCCAATCGAAGGCCATGTCGACCTGATACTGTTCCACTACTTGGAAATCATACAGTAACTCCTTTGGGAACTTTACATCTAACTAGATTTTCAATAATAGTAGGTGAACAGTCGTGAACTAAAACTACTGGTGCTATTCATACACTAGAGGGTGTGCCAATTAATCTCTTATTGGCACAGCTCCTGGTGTGCACGTAAGAACTGATATTTGCTAACTGAAATCACCATTGTTTTGATATTTAAAGACGATTCTGTCATATACCTATCATAAAAGCCATATTGACAATCAGGGTGCCACCTGTTATGAAAAATTATAAGGTCTGCTAAAACACCCCTGTCAGTGTGTAGCCAATTCACACTAACATACTATAGGCACCCCGGTGAGTGTGTACATAAAAATCCTCATTCTCACGCCCACATGTGTGCAGCTAAGACTACCAAAAGACATGACTGTGCTCTGGTACTGGTAATCTAGCTCCACCTTTCCCGGCACCTAGTGAAAGGTGAAGTATAGATTCAGGGGTAATAGATAGCAAAATGCCATTTCGTCTGGGGTCAAAACACATGAATGTTGAAGGGAAAATTTGTTTGTGACCTGGGCTTGTTGTAATGTATACCCCAGTTTTCCATTCCATGACAAGCTAAGGGTGTTTGACAATGATGAGGTGGTAAGCTACCATTGAACACACATGCATGTAGATATCATGGCCACACAAACATACTATGTCCACCTCAATGCTTCACCAAATCAGTATGTCATGAGAAAAAGCTAATTCCAAAAACACATGGGGCTCTTATCCCTCAGACTGCTCAGAGACAACCTTATCCCTCAAGCATGGCACTAAGGCACACATGGTCTAATCCTCATACACCCTACCACCAGAAAAAAAAAACCTATCATAAACATGTTAAAGTGATAACAATGCATTTTATATTTTGACCCAAGGGGCCAAAGTAGGCCCCCGAGCACACCCTTGTTGCCCCTGCCCTTGAAATTCTTATAGCCAGCTCAAAGGGTGTTATTAATAGCATCTGTTTGAGTACACTCATCCTTAAAAGACACTTGAGGATTAAGGGCATTTTGGGGATAAAGGCATTTAAGGGACAGGAGTGTTTGTGATTTAATGCTTGATTGCTCTCCTCAAAGAGGGAGTGGTTTGAGGGTTAAGATCTGTTTGAGGTATAAGAGATCTTTAATACATGTAGATATGTACATGATGAACTCCATTTCCTATATCCTATCGAGGACTATCTTTATCTATCATAGCTTTGTATTTTGAAATGGATAAAGGGATATATAGCAATTCATCAATGGCACTCACACTACATGCTTGGCATGTCATGTTATGCTCTACCAGCAGTGGTGATCCACTTCCAGCTCTCACCTACATTTTCCTGTTATGGGTCAGAGAGCATATCGTACATTTGTTTGCTCCCATTGGGTCTTGACTAGGTTCACCATATATAAACCTATACAATATAATGTTGACAATATTCTCAGCAGATTAGCTTGTCTGGTATAGTTTTATCTTATACCTTATCACGACATAAGCCTTTTGATATGGTGAATGATATGAAGACTCAGAACGGAAATGTGGACCCAGCTGATAAACCATATGTACAAACATGTCAGAGGTGATGATAGCCGCGAGTAGACAATTCCTATTTCGTGAATGAGGCATTCCATATATCAAATGTAAGTATCGCGCAGGTATTATGAAATGGATCCAACCTTGGCATTTGAAGATGATGTCATTTATATAAAAGTAGAGGGAATGGCTGTTTTTGATAGAGAGACAGGTCTTGGCGATTAATGTTATCATGAATTGGTGTGAATTCAGCTACTGGTTCCATTTTACACACAAAATCAAATTCTGAATATCTTAGGCCTTTCGCCTAACATTTGTTGGACTTGCTAACCCAAGTTGGGAGTTTGCACATCTCCAAATCACTGAAGTTTTCTTGGGAGTTTACACCTAACCCTTAGGAAAAATGCCCGACTTGCCTGATTTTTCCTAAGTTGCCTTGGACTTTTTCACTTACAATATAGACTTTTAAGCAATGTAGCAATTCTTTTATCTTAAATGAAATGGTTAGTGTAGACTCCACATAGTTTAAGACAACCAAGAACATAGCCTCTCCATTTGAGAAGCAAGTTCAATGCCTCAAATCCTTTTCATTTACAACCACTGAACTAAGTTGCTCTTGGTTTGTCATAAGGCCACAAATGTGGATATGAGTAATTTGAATTTCAACAGAAAAGGTGTTTCCATTCTTATTCATTGCTCCGTCAATAACACATGAATTTATTTGGTGTATTCTGTTAGATCCTATGCCAGGTTGAATTGTAAAGGCTTTATCATGTCAATAGTCATTGAAAGTGCCATGATTTTCACATTCATAGACTTTTCCATGATATACATTTGCCAGAAAAATCCTCATGCAAACCACACTGCCACCTGGTGTGAAGAAATCTTCTACCCCTTAGACAACACTACTAATCCTTAGACAAAATGACCTAGTTTCTCTCTTGGCTGAGTCAAGTCAGCTTGCCTGAATAGGTTAGTTGATACTACCAACATGTTAGGAAGATTAGGAATACGTTGAGTATTTTGCCTAATCAGTAGTTTTATCTATATTAAGTTAGTATCTACTAACTTGGATTATTTTCTTTGTATACACTGATATTGGCACCTTATTAACATTCCTTAAGAGCCACACGGTATATCCCTTAAGCTGTCCTTTAGTTGGCAAGAGGCCTTTAACGGACGTTAATAGACACGCCTTTAGTGGATCAATTTAAAGGAATGTTCGTGTGATCAAAACAGAATGAACGTTGCCCACTGCTGGGCAGCATAGTCCATTATCCTTGGGCTTGTTGTCTTTTTTTTCTAGTTCTGTTAGAGCTTGGAGTATGTTATCTTGTTCCTACTTTTCCCGATTGTATAAAAACAGATGGCTGGCGGTTAATGGCCAAAACCTGGAGTAAAGCATTGCCGTGTGCATGACATCATGACCTCCTTTCCCCATAAAATATATAAACAGAGTTTCCACCCCAGGGCAAGAACATACATCAGTGGGAGAGTATTAAGCATTAAATCAGCTGGCGAGAGCGCTTCCCTCAGTCACAGTCATTTTATGGCAGGAATGGTCCTGAAATATCTAAAAGTGCACAGAATTATGACGGGGTCATGACTGATAGATTGGCTGATGGCAGTGGATTTACCGCTTTAGGTGCTGAACTTTCCACTGTTGTATGGTGGATGGATGGATATCAATTCATCGATCTGATGTAATTCCAAAAATAAATCCCCATATTATGGCCTGTAATCCTTATCAATTAGACTGCAGAGAAAAAAAGAAACTAGTATCAATCAGATAGTACCTTTTCAGTGCCTTTTTGGCCCTTTTTGAAGATATCATCTTTGATTATGATTGTCTTTTTGGGCATACTTTTTCGAGGTCAAGTTGATATATAACTTTTTAGTGTATTTGTAAGTGTTAGACATATTTTCTAAGTGTAACACTTATATTTTTTCATGTTAAAACTGACAATAATTTCATTGCCAAAGGTGGGGTTCATACATTCAACCTAGGGAATGCATGTCCTATGCCTTACCCCTGCTCCACCAGGTGAGCTGATGATTGGCTGCATAGAACCTTTAGTATTACAGCCATCGGTTTTGTTTCCTAACCAAGAACGCCCGGCTTGCTCTGGTCGCGGTGAACATACATAGAGGTGAATGCTTTCCCCCCTCTCACACATACTCAGTAGCCTAGTAGGTAAGGTGTCGTGCTTGGGATCAACAGCTTTTTATGGCCTGGCGATCAGTTCCTTGCTGCAGCGCGAGGTGAACATTTTCTTTTCAACTTAATTTACTGATTTATTACACTGTACAACAAAATTTCACCTTTTGAAAATAAACGGAGATCAAAACCCAATCATCCCTATGTATTTTTGACCTGGGGAATTCAAAAATAACATCCATTTTCTGCTGGCGGTTCTCAATTTTGAGCTACCCATAATACCTTGAATTGCCAATTTTCATCCTCGGTAGCCAAATCCATATTAGTGCAAACTGTGTACACACCAGATTTCACATTAAATCTGCTTCATTTATTTTTAATTACAATTTACAAACCCATATCTAATTAATTATTCATCCTTTGACTATGCAGAGGGTACTAAATATGCTCGAAACGTTAGCTAGACGACACTTGTTTTGGACTGCCTTGCCTGTCTCTTGTACACAATGTTTGGGCTCATCCCACATCAGACCCCGTCACTAGCCTGCTAGAAGAAAAGATAACCACTATCTTTGGTAACATGTTTTCCATCTCTGAGAGGTCCTGTTAGAATCTCTCCCTATGTATGTCACTTACCGAGCCACAGGTATTTTTTAAAGGATGAGGGGTCAGATGTAGAAAGTGGATCTTCAAGGACATCTTACATTTGAGTTTCTGATATGTGGCACCAGTGTATCCACACAATCTAAAAGGTCCTCAGTCCTCTTGTTTCCCAGAAATCCTGTTATGACTGCACTGAGGGCAAGCCATGACTTCCATTTACTATGTAACCTATTTTTGGTTATAATATCAAATTACCCTCACTTTAATCTCATGATTATGGATAATGCTGATGTTTAGATGCAGCCTTACTCACCATAAATCATGGCTGGGTGCTCTAAATGATCCAGAATTCAATGTTTCAAGGAAGTAAACATGGAAATTTGGCTGTCTTTTTAAGATGACTGTCCTTGTACCAAAATGAAGCAATATATCCCCAAAACAAGTGTTTATAATGCAATGTACATGAAATCTAACCTGTTTGGTGTGGATATATATATACATCTTGACCCCTTTTGGCATTATCCAAGATGGACTCTTGCTTCTGAACTACCAAAACTTCTACAACCATGCATATGGAGTGCGCTAACACTGAACACATAATATTCCATAAAACTGGTTCCAACGCTCAGAATGATAGAGGCCTAGGAGCCACTTTTGGGTGAAAGATGATTTGCACAAGTGTCAAAGCTATTGATATTAACCAGACAAATGCCAGGAATAACATAAGAAAGTTCTTGTACATGCTTGGACTACACTATATAGGTGAACATAGTGAAATCATTGCCCTTTGAGGTGATTTTCAGGATATATGGCACCCTATGGATAGCTCAAAATTGAGAGTCAATAGGCATTTCTTAACCTCATTTTCAGATTCAGCAGCCTCAAATTGGGTGTAATTGGTATGTTTGGTCTCCTTTTTTTTGGCCATTGTACAGTGTTATCGATATTTTTATTGATTGATTAGGGTTAATTGTGGTAGAAACGCATTAAGGATTGATATTGAAGGCACATGGGCTGTATAGCCTCGAAATACCAGCATGTGGCTTTGCTGCATGCTGGTATATCCAGACTATACAGCCCTTATGCCTTCAATATCAATCATCAGTGCATTAATAACCGTTTATGGATAACAATGATGTACCTGCAGGTTTAAATCTTTTTAAGTCCAGTGATGATGTATACAGGTTTAACCCTTTAGGTTTAACCCTTTAAGGGCAGCAATGTTGCATCTACAGTTTTACAGCAATACTGCATATACAGGTTGAACCCTTTAAGTGAAGTATATACATAGGTTCAAGCAGTATAGGACAACAATGTTAATTAACTCTAAAGACATCAATGATGCACATTCAGGTATAAACCTTCAATGATAGCAGTGATTTGAAAAATATTATATTAGAAAGTCAGGTACAATACACAGCTAAATATCAAATACTTAAGAAATGGCTGCAATTGTATTAACAGTTGACATTAAAATATAAATGATTGTATATCTATACTGTCGTGCGGATTCTCCTCCAATAATTTTTCAAATGCACCAGTTTGTAAAAAAAAGTGTCTAGAACCTAAACACAATGCCAAGCATTTTCTTGTCTCCTTCGAAACAATCATCTTTAGCAAAGGTGTTTAGCTATTAAAATAAAAGTGTTAAAATCATAATCAGATTGCCAAGATTACCTAGCCAATGTTTTTAGACTTGACGCTCCTTTTTTACTGTGTGAAAGATATATCCTAGATCTCAAAAGGAACAAATGCTTTCGTTAGATCAATGATGCTGCATATTTTGTTCTCCTTGTTCAGCATGGTGGGTCCAGCCAAGCCACACTTCCACTGGGCGGACTATGTTGTTTTCTTGGCCACTATCGTCGTCTCTCTGGGCATTGGCATCTACTTCGCCCTGTCTGGAGGCCGTCAGAAAACCAAGGAGGAATACCTCATGGGAGACAGAAACATGAAGGTGATGAGAGATATTGAACTTTATGGTTTGCAAATATGCAGGTATATATGTTAAGTAAATTGCCCAAAGTCATACCCTAAGTAGCAATAAACCATAGTCAATGGCAGAGGAATGGTTTTGAAATACAGCATGACCTAATGGCATTGATAAGCTCTAAAAAAATATATTCTGGATAAATTCCTCAGGGAATCCCTAGACATTTTGTCTGCTTTATCTTATGATAGATGCAAAACTTTACAAGTGAAGAGCAATCTTCTTCTAATATATCGGTTATTTCCAGGTAGTACCAGTAGCCTTGTCCATCCTGGTGTCGTTTGTATCCTCTGTGGGTATTCTGGGTACACCAGCAGAGATGTACGCCTTTGGCACCCAGTTCTCCATGTACATCTTAGCGGCCATCCTGGGCTGTATCTATGGGGCTGTCATCTTTGTACCTCTATTCTATCCACTTAAACTCACCAGTTCCTTTGAGGTAATTATAGACATTATCTGAGACATATTGTCCCATAGATACTATTTTGCAGCTGGTGCAATCAGAGGTATAATACTCTAATTGTTCCAAGAGCAGACCCAAGATGATTAAAAAGGTAGCAGGGGTGAAGCATCAATTAGAATCTCGAGTACCAACAGGACAGTAAAAATACTGTAATACCTCCCGTATGAGCTACAGCTTTAACATGAATCTGACGCCTACTGCGCCTTATACATGTAGAACTTTCTAGAGGGGTGCACTTTATAGCCGGGGTAAAATTATATCAAACCTAGCTTTAAGTGACCCAATATAGCACTTATAGGTCTGACTTGAACTCAGGGGGCGTCTCATATGCTAAATTGCCTTATAGGTGGGGTACTATTAAAGTTTTATGAAGGGAGAGCAAATCTTGGTGAAAATTACAATTTTCACTCTCTTCACACTCTTTGACATTCTTGACCATTTAGATTAGTAACCCTTATTGTACAACCATTCCATAAAGGACGACCCTTTTAAACATTCAAATCGCATGGCCAACTTTGGCCCAATAGATATTATTGAGTCAGTTTACAGAACCAGTTGTGTTGACATTTAATGAATGTAGGTGTACACCTGATGAGAATGCGGTTTTTATTCCAGTATTTTCTCATGCGGTATAAATCTGACACAGTAAGGAGAGTAGGTACACTGATGATGTTACTAAACACGGTAGGTGTCCACCATTGATCTTTTCTTTACTCAATATCCTACCTACCAGGTATATACATTTTTGCATCTACCAGTCCATAACAATAGCCATAAACAATGTATACATGTATACATTGCACCTGCAGGTTCAGTTCTTGAGACAATGGAAGAATCCATGGACATTTCGGGGGGAAACAGACAAAATACTTTGTT
The DNA here is from genome assembly GCA_949317995.1 of Acholoe squamosa. Taxonomy (NCBI): domain Eukaryota; kingdom Metazoa; phylum Annelida; class Polychaeta; order Phyllodocida; family Polynoidae; genus Acholoe; species Acholoe squamosa. Next base: position 44,024,354 of record OX439043.1, read on the forward strand.
ATTTCTTGATAATGTTATTGATTGTAAGATTTAAAAGCAGTAAAATCTGGCATTTATCATCACTTCCTCTTGTGTCAGCCAACTTTGGTGCATTATAGGTTGTATATGCATGTTCAACATTGTTCAACAGGTTTCCATTAGCCTATAGGGTAGAGGCACCCATTTTGGACGCTCCTGGCCATACAAGAGGTGACCATATTTGATATTCAAATCCTGTAGGTTCAGCTGTGGTGAATTCTACTTTTTCTTCCCCTAGTTGACACATAATACTTAGCCACCAATATCCATGAAGAGGTTTTGATAAATCTCTCCTACACCTATGAATAATTGAGCTGTATATACTTTGCCTTCTGAACATCAAATTGCCCATAATGGCAGACAGTACATGGTAAAAAGGACCCTAGAGTCAGACACTATGTTATCTAGTTGATACAGACGCAATGGGCCACATAATGTGAATTATGTTTTAGGTACATGTAACAGAACATCATAGGGAATGCTAGCTAATACAATACTCCTCCACAAAACACTCTCAGATGTGTAATTATGCATACCTTTAACAGGACAATCTGTAGGCCCAACTGCACATGACTTCATGGGCAGATGGAGTGGTGATTGAATATAGGTGTTAGATATTGGTAAAACCAAATACAGATTAAGTATCCATGTTTGAGAGTAAAGGTATATCACAAAATATTCTCACTGTGATGAAGTACCCATTGTAAAAGTATATGAATTATGATAAAATTGTGCCCCAGGTAGGGTGTAATTAGTGTCCGACTGTAGGGGTAATCTGGAGGCAATACAGGAATAATTCCCACAATGTAATGTGAGGGATGTTTTCAGGTTTGACAAGTTAGATTATTGGCAAAAATGTACATGTCTCCATTGATATATAGATAGATCATGTAAACATTCCAGTGAAGACACAGCAGCTTGATGAATCAAACCAGGTTTCCCATTTACTCACCATTCTTTATCAACAAAATATAACAGAAACACCCTGGGTTTGCACAGTTGTAAAACTATGTAGAAAGGGACTTATATTTGTAATGCTGTATTTGGTAGAGGGTATGATAGCTTAGTTTTCATGTCTACTTCATATAATACCTGAAATCCTCCTACTGATTATGTAATCCAATCCAAAAGGTGTCCAACTGTAGGTATCTGTCCGACTCAGGGTGCCTTTACCCTATAGATCAATCAATGTTGAACTCATATCTGTTCCCAATTAGTCCCAATGTGAAACATCATTGTTTTGATACATATTTTTTGCCATGTTTATTTAGATATTTGCCAATGGGACTACACTCTATGCCCCCTCATCGGCATTGGAAGCAGGTACATGTGTATTCCATTGACTCAATTCTCATAATCAGATACTGTTAGTAGACTACTGTTTAAATCGCTAGGGCCAATGAATTGAATGTTGCGGTGAAGGTTGTGGTCAAATACTTCTCTAATGAGGATACCTACTTGAAGACAAAGTTATTCCTTTTCCCATGAATATGGATTTTCAAGCAATAATCATCTAGTAGCCATAATTCACAGTTATCCCCAAGATGTCTGTATATTTTGTTATCTCGGTGCTAGGGAGTCCTGTCTCTCAAATGTCATCCATAGTTTATGGGCTATGAGGTCCACAACTGTGTATTTGAATATTGTGTATTGTGTTTCAGTGTCTGGGTTCCCGGTGTGGGCCTCCATCATTCTTAGTGGGATCTCAACGACAATCTACACTACAATAGTAAGATTAATAGAGATCTAAGTATGCACTATAGTGTTATGAAAACAGCCTTTTGACATTAAGTAGAATGAATCAGTCATATTGATGTTAACATGGAAAGTTCAAAGTGGGCCCTACGTTTCTACTGTCTGCAAATATCTTGTATCATGTGCAGTATGAGAATTACAAACAGAATTTAAAAGAAAACCACAAAAGTAGAAAAGGGTCAAGAAGTACCATTTTTTTAGTAGTCCATGTAGCAAGGCCACTCGGGGCAAAATTGGTTTTACCCAGGATAAGGTGGTTCAAAGCGGGCAGTCTTCAGTACATGGGTTTTAGGTTCGGCAGATGCTGGGTTTCCAGTCAGGGCCACACAGGGCAGCCCAAATAGGGCAAACCGACTTGAACCCATTGGGCACCCAATGTTCCCCCTCCCACTCCCTTTTTTGTTCGTCCCTCCCCTATCCATACCCTACCCCTTCCATCTCCTCATTCCCCTCAACCTTCCCTGCCCTTTCCCTCTCTCACCCCACCCTGCTCTGTCCTTCTCTCACCCTGCCCTCCCCTGCCCTGTCCTGTCCTCCCTTGCCCTCTCCCACCCTGCCCTGCTATCCCCTGTCCTCACCTGCCCTACCCTGCTCTCACCCCACCCTGCCATACCCTGCTCTCACCCTGCCCTGCCCTTTAATCCCCTTTGCTCACCTGCCCTGCCCTGCCCTGCTCTCACCCTGCCCTGCCCTCCTCTCACCCTGCCCTGCCCTCCCCCCTCCCCTCCCTCCACTACTGCTGTAGGAGATAGGTAGTCCCACTTTCCCTATATCATTAATAGACAGGTAGGTTCATAGTAGGGATCAAGATATTTCATGTAAAATGTAACACTGACTAGTCCTGGAAATAACAGCTTCATGTCTTTCTTACTAGTAGGCTTGCAAGGTGTATTTGTGATGTGGGGGCAAACATGTCCCACACCTGGCCGATTATAAGAGGACTATATATAGAGGCAATTGAGAAACCAAAAATATCCTCTACCCCTGTAGGCCAGTCCATGGCAGACTCACTACAAAGCGGTTTCACAGCACTCCAGTCAGAATTCTACTACCCTTACAAAACTTATTTCTTTTAGACATAGGACAACTGGAATAGACTACTAAATCAGATATGAAGTAATAATATGCAGACTTTCTCATAGTCTGGAAATACTTAGATGTTTCTAGTCAAAAGTGCAAATCAATGATTTGTTGTTCATTGACTTTTGGAAAAAAAAAAAAGAATAAATATTGGGTAAATTTCTCAAAAAGAAATTTTTAACATGTCACCACTAATTTTTCATCAAATCGGGCAGCCCACTTCGGGCCACACCAAAAACCCATGTTGAACTCACTTTGAGCCCAAATCTGTGAGCCCACTTTCAACATATCTGTGCCCGAATCGGTTAGACCAGTGTGGCCCAGACCCTTTGCTGAGGACAAAACCCATTGGGTGCCAACTGTGTTAACCCAGTGTGGCCCACATCAGGAGCCCGCTTTGGCCCAGACTCGAGCCACACCATGTTTGCTACCTGGGAGGCCTACATATGACAGTAACTGCTTATATCATAAGGCCAATCCCATTTTGGATTGTTTATTGTAATCCTGATTTAGTTACAACTGCTGACCCGTTTTCTCTTAAATACATGTATACCGAGGTAACAAAATGAGGTTATTTTAACGTATAATTAACATCATTTCCAAGTTGAAACAACATTCAAAGAGGGTTCAGCTTGACTCCATTTTGGGCTCAAACTAACATTGAATAAATGTTAAAAGAACGTTGATTTAACACAAGAAATTTCATGAAAATATGCATTAAAATGATGCCAAATTAATGTTGAATCAACCTTATCTTACTCCCTACTTTGTGTATATATTGCCATAGGATATTTTCTTTATTTTATACTTTTCTGATGTATTTGATTCGTTTCCCCTCGTCCCTTCTCCTATGCTCCAGAGATACAAAAGTCCCCTTTTGCAAAGGGATCATGTCCCTCATGTGTAAGAGGAGCAGCCCATTGGATCAATAAGGGATTACAGGACAGGAATGGCTTATACAAATTGCAAATGTCTCAATAATGGTGTCCACCACATCATGGACCATAATGCAGGGAGTATTTTCATTCATTTATAGATATTTTTTCACCTAGATTTATTTAAACATGGGATCTTGATGATAAGGTTCTAACAACTATCACGTTACCATCATTATCATATAGGTTTGACAGCTACCATTATGCAGCATCCAGCCCAGTCCTATCATAACATTTCCTGCCACCTAGTGAGTCATTTTGGAATCATAGAATAATGTTAAATCAACGTTTTTTAAACCAGTTAAATCAATGTTGTTTTGAGTCCACATTCTGAACGTTGATCAATGTTCATCAAGGGTTATCTGGAAAAACATTATCTGCTGGACATTGGTTAAACGTAATTGAACCAACATCCATGAAAAAACGTTTTCTTAAAAACCAAAAATCAACGTTGAAACAATGTTCTTTTACAAACATTAGTCCAATCAACCATCAATGAACGTTAATAAACGTTCACTTTACGTTTCTTGTTACCTGGGTAGTTTGCACATCCATCTGCATACGCTGCTGGTTGGTTTTATTAGATTGGCAAAGTGCCTGTCTAGAAAAGGGGCATTTTCTAGGTGCAGATAGTATTCACATCAGGGGTGAATATAGAGAGGTATTTTACACATACAGTGTGGCCAACAGCTGAAGCACTACCATCACTTCAACACCATGTGTGTAGTGTGTACTTTTGTTATACATGTATTATATTTCCCTTTTTTCTTTGTTTCTGTTTTCTTCCCCTTTCTTTTTGGTTCTACGGAATAGAATTCAAAATTAAATCATCTTTGAAGGGTTTCTTACAACTAGCATAGCCCAATGTGAACTTTTCCTTTTAGATATTTTAATTCATGATGGTGTGCCAATTAAATCAGATATGAATAGTTTTTACTACTCTGTGTCACCTAAATATAGATCTTGTGATGGGTCGTTCTTCATTTTTAACACTCTTTATTTCAAACACAGGGTGGTATGAAGGCTGTCATCTGGACTGATGTATTCCAGTCTGTCATCATTCTCATTGGTCTAATTGTTGTTGTTATTGTTGTAAGTAACTACTGAATAAGATTTTTTGGTGTGTATTATGAAAATTATGATCAACTATTCGTGACACGTAGGTCATTATAAAGCTTCGAAACATTATTGATATATTTTAAATGAAGAGACATTTGGGATCTTTGACCAAAAACATTATAGTGTCTGATTACCAATATGAATAATTCTCTTCTAACTTCTGTTATCATAAAGCATTTTCCCTGCTTATTTATATGAATCATATCATTGATTTTTGCCAGGTTTAAATCATAAATATAATTCCCTTCATCATATTTTCAGGGTGTCATCAAAACAGGAGGTATGGCAGAAGTGTGGCAACTAAACAAGGAGTGGGGCAGAATAGAATTCTTTGAGTATGTATTCCAAATGGGGTTATTCTCTAAACCTTTCCTTGTGGCAGTAAATATCACTGGTAAACCATTGATGATGCATGTATTTGAATCCTTGGCCCTTGATTTCTCAGGATTAGGAAGTGCACTTATTCTTGAAGATTATTGCCTGATGAAGATACTTGAATAGTATCAAAACAATGAACCATTCCCTCAATCATCTAGATGTGAATGAAACCCCAAATAAAATTCAACAATAACTTTATCGGGTATAATTAGATAATCTTATAAAACAGTGGTGTTTCTTTTTCATTATTTGTTTCTTTCTCTGCAGTTTTGACCCTGATCCTACGAAAAGGACGACCTTCTGGTCAATAGTTGTATTGATGTCGGTGTTGTGGATGTGTATGACTGCAGCCCAGATGTCGGTACAACGGTACTGCAGCCTGCCCAGCATGAGGAAGGCGCAAGTGTGAGTCACAAAGCCAATATCTTTGGAATACATTGTACCTTTCTAATATTTTTGTAAGAGTAAGCTTTTGACTTTATGCTGAAACTTAAGAAATTCCATATGTTGGGCTGATGCGAAAAAAAAATGCAAATATAAAATCATCCCTAGTTATAAGGAAATTCATAAATGTTACGTATAGAATTGAAATCATTTTCAAATGACAGATGAGCCAGTTATTTTGAGGCTCTAAATCAATAAGGGCAGGGCCTTCAATAAGCGCCTGCCTTGAGTACATTGGAAACAATAAGAGCCGGGGCCGCTATTTGAGACAATATGAAACTATAGCTAAACATCTTTGATGCTTAATACAAATGGCAGAGATGTAGGAAACCAGTGCCAAATGTGCGTAATGTTAGTGATGCCTCTGACAAATGGATCTGCAATTAACTTTATCTAATCTGTGCAGTTTACACAGCTGTCCAATTATGTGCATTTCTGAGAATAATTTATCTTTAGCCAGAACAGAGGTTTTATGTCAAATCATTATGAGGCGCTATCCCTGTCACTGCACAGGGATAGTTATACATGTGACTGCGTACATGTAGTTGGGGGTAAAGAGAAGTCAAATTGTTAGTCAGCTAGGCCTTTGACAGGTTCAGATTCTCTTTATATATACGTATAAGGCCCTATGTGCTCCACTATATAGGGCATGTCGGCCTTGTGCTGGCATCAAAAGTTAATCATCCTGTAAAAAGACTTTTAGATAGACAAGTGCCACTCCACAAATATGATTATATGGCAGTGGTAGATGCACAGTACAAAAAAATGATTCCCTTAAAAAGGGTGATTCACTGGCAATGGTGGGTGCCAAGGGTTCTCCACTATTTTAGGGTTCACCATTGCTTCCAGATTCACTGTACAGTGAACGAGGATTATCCATATTTTTTTTCAAAGGGTATTTACCATATTTTTCCAGTGGTTTATTGTTTATTTAGTATGATGTATTTTTCAGACAGCCTCTCATTATATCCTTGTAGATCTGATCCATGATTAAGTGAGATGTTTGAATTTCACAACTGCTCTCTATATTCAGAGACTGTTTTAGAGATAAAGCATAAGCACATTAAGCCGTAAACAAAATCTCTCATACATTGGAGTATTAATGGCTAGGTATTGTCCATCATTAGGGAACTGTACTGTACTTGGTCTGCTGATGGTCTGGGGGTAGCTAGGCCTATGTTTACAAATATCATGGGGAGTGGTGTTCCAAATTCACATCTAGCAATACTTGGTATAGGTCCACTAAATAATCATATGTAGACAGATGAGGGGAAAGGGTCCTCCAAGGTTAAATATGAACTTTAACATTGATGTATCTAATTAGCATAATGACTTAAATAATCGATTAAAAATGACCATCCCTTCCCATCCATTTGGGCATAGATTTGGAGCTAGAAATGATATCTTTATCCTTTTTACAGTGTATGAATCTCCATGAATCATTCTATCTGTTGACAGTATCTTTCTTCTATTTGGAATATAATTTTGGTTGCCATAGGAACACATTTCCCTGAAAACCCTTATTTAGGCCTTGTTTTAGATTCAAAACGTTCCATTTACATTACAATTAGACCGGAAGTGCCAATAAATAGAATGTTTTTGAGAAAACCACCAGTCCTTTTTCTGCGTACAAAAGTACATAAAACCTATTTTTGGTCAATTTTCCCATTCTAGCCTTTGAAGCTCCCCTAGTGGCCAAATCCAGTACTAAAAGTCCCTCAGAGAGGGCCTATATATATATATATATATATATATATATATATATATATATATATATATATATATATATATATATAAGTAAATGATGAGATAAACAAATGTTCAGAAATGTTAAATAATTTCAGTTTAGGAGTCATTTTTTCCAGGCATGCCAATTTCACCTTGAGATGACCACCATTTCACCTTGAGTCGAGCACCACTCACAGAGAGAGTTATGCCTTTAATTGAGTAGAAACCACTGATTATAGGATTACATCAAAAGATTCATATCTATAATATCTTGGGACATTGCATTCCCTAAATGATGTCTCTAAGCATGGGTTTCAAACTTTGCTGTTTTCCTATTATGAGTAGTATGCAAAGGAACCATATGACATCAAGAACATAAATGCTAAGTCAGGCAAAATGTTACTGTTGTGGATATTGATAGATCATCATAAAACAAAGCCTTTTTAATGAAGGGTTAGGATTATTACCTCTAATTGGATGGGAATGGCAACTACAATGAACATAATCTTTACTGAAATATCCCTTCCAATTTAGCCGTTGCAAAATATACATTTTCATTACAATACAGCACCATCAACAGTAACATTGTATTGTAAATTTATTTAAGACACTTATTCTATTTTGAAATTATGGCTTAATGAAAATCGCCCCATGCAAAGGCTGTGTATCAAGTGGTCGTCTCAAGGTGCAAAGTGGTCATCCCAAGGTGAAAATGAACTAAATGGAATGTTCTTAGTAAGGGTGATAAACTAGATATATATTATACACATGGATTTTCAAGATATAGCAGGTAAAAAAAGCCTAAACAATTATCTTTCATTCAGTGTCTTTTGGAAGTCTGAGGACCTTAAACTCCCAGAGATATTGCCCACTACAAAACCCTCATTGAAGGCCTGCACAGGAACGGTCGTCTTTAGGTTAATCTACCCTAAGGGTCAAGAGCAGTCAATAGCTATGCACCAATGGTTCAATCAAGGCAGGCCTATAATAGAAGGCAGGGGATATCATAGTCCCACAGACCTGCAACAACAAGGCACTTTTTCCTATCTACAGAACTTCTACTTGACTGAGGACCTCTATGCAATCCATAAGACATGGAGGTGCATGACAATGCCATATTTCTCCATGTACTGTATATACTGAGATTATAGATTGTGGGTTAGCATACTATCTTTTGGTATTTTCACTGACCAACACATAAGGTGTCTAGCCTCTCCTGTTGAAGAATTCAGGATTGTGGGTATCTATTTTGATGTTCAATAACAAATGCAAATTTAACAATGAAATAGAATTCACTACCATTCATTGATAGTATTTACAAGTCTTAGTGATCTATTCTTCATGAAAACAAAATGACACAGATACATCAAATGCCTCAAGTGATTAATGCTGGTACCAAAATGGTTGTTTGCCCCATCTAGTGGAATATCCTAGAACAATTATGTATGTTAAACCATCATACGTCAAGTGCCTTCGATGTGGCCGTGACCCTAGTCAACTCACAGATGACATGGCATTTTAAGGCATGTGAAATCATATGAGGATTATTGTGTGTTACAGTTGTCATGGTGACATATGTGCACATGTCCCAATGACATGTGCTCTCTGTGTCAAATCAAGTTGACATAGGTATACATGTCACTTTGTCAGGAACACTTTTTTCAGTGAATAAAGAGATGTCAGCGGACCACCTTAGGGTGAATCTCTGTTATTACCACATTGGACTCCCCGATTAGGCACAGATCAATTTTGAAATGGGCAACCACATTGGGCTAAGGTTGATTTGAAAATGGGCATCCCAAAATGAGTGAAGATCCATTTCAAGACAAATTACCAAATCTGGGCTGAAAGGGGGTTTGGATAGGGCAACATCATCTTTGGCTTTTGTGATTTGACACCAAATGGCCGAGGAATCTCAGAAACAGTTTTATTCCCCTTATAACATTGATTCTCTCAAATATAGAACAACTGTGGTATGCTGCTAAATTAGACAGAGTAACAATGTTCAGACTTTATCATAGTTTAGAAATCCCTAGATATTCCCTCTAAAGGTTGTGCAGATATGGTTTAAACATGCTAACTACAGGCACTATGAGCTTAAACTCTCTCATCTATGCTCCTTCATGGTGCATCTATGAAAAGAGGCACTAAAGAAGGCCATGGTGTCACTAGACTCAAAATGTATATACTCTACTTGCAATGTAATAGACTTGGTAAGGGGGGGGGGTCATATTCAATAATTCAATAAGTTCTTCTAAATTCTCATTTAAAAATATGGCCAAATTGGCCAGCCCAGTTCGGGCCACATCAGAGACCCATGATAAACTCAATCTGAGCCCAAATTCATTAGCCCACTTTGAGACTGATCTGTGCCCAAATTGGTTAGCCTAGTGTAGACACTTTGCTGAGGACAAAACCCATTGGGTGCCCATTGGTCAGCCCTGTCTGGCCCATATTGGTCACCCACTGTAAGCCACACTGGGGCCACACATGTTTTGCTCCCTGGGATGTGATTCTCAGGGATATCACCGTTCTTTCAGTTAGGGCCAGTCTTAAAAATTAGATTGGTAATATTTTATGGAGTTTCCATATTAAGTTTAGAGAATTTTATAACAGTGAGTCATTAACTCTTCGTCTACCACATTCAATAATAAAACCAACTAATTTGTAAAGAATTGTGAGATTTTACCCAGTTTTATGGAAGTTGCAGAGGGTCAAAAATCGGCCCAAAATCAGCGAGTACCTCACAAAGGTGTGTGTCTGGTAAAGCACAGTAAACTATCAAAAATATGTGATTGGCCAGGGGGGGGGTTACCCAGGTTGGAATAGGCTACCGACTGCCAAACGGGCCCCAGAAGCAAAGGTGGTGAGACGAAAATTGAGGGAGCGGTAACTGTGTGCACCTCAAAAATAGGGGGCGGTAACTCTGTATGCACCTCAAAAATAGGGGGCAATATCTCTGTGTGCACCTCAAAAATAGGGGGCGATAAATATCTTCTGTTCATTAGAAAAAATTATTTTACAAATTAGGGTCCTTGCTGCAAATATTTCTAAAAATTTCAGGTACAGTCCCTTCAAATGCATTGAAATTAAGTAGAGGAGCAGCACAGTGGGCCCTCTGGGGTCATTTAATTCGTAAGATTACTGATAGCTATAACTTATTTTTATATGTTGTCCAATGTCTCTGGGTATGGGAAAGTGATGTTTGACCAATGAAAGCTCGTGCAGTCACTGAGAAATCTGCAATTCTTTACAACCATCTTTTGAAATTTTAGCCTCATTTTTTTGAGAGCTAAAATACACATTAGATTAGTCTACCTGTTCTGGCACTAATATTCATCTTACAACTATTCCAATGGTACCTACCCCCCCTAAATTGGAACCAACGATCACATTGCAGCTAACCATTTGTTGCTAGGACAAATGGTTACCTAGCAACAGCTGATTTTATCTAGCAATGGCCCCTTTCCGAGACAAAGAAAGACCTACAGAATGGAGATCATGGCTATTGCTTCTCATTTTGGTATTGAGAAGGTCCATGCCATAGTAGAAAATGTAATATTGTACCAAAACACAGTGTGCTAATCAGGGAATGTAGAACAAAAATATGATATAGCACGTATAATGAAAACATGCAACTTCAGCATTATCTCTATTGGAAAAATATTATTTACTGGATAATTGTAGTGTGTCTTATATCCTCAAAAACATCTGAGGCTTTCACTTTACTCCTAGAGTAGTTGATTGCCTAGCAACAGCAAATTTACTCATTGTCCTTGTGCATCTCATAAGCATATATAAAATTCTATTGTTTGACGTAATGAATATATCAAGTAACAGATGGTTTATATAGTTAAAATTGGAACTAATTGTAACATTGAGGTTTTTGCTGCAAGCTGGACTTCAATTATTCACATTGTAATTTTGTGAGAAGTTCAAATAAACACTTTTTCAAACCTAAGAAAATTGAGAAGTATATTCATAAAAAGACATTTGGATTTGATGAGAATTAAGCATCTATGGACTCACTGTATTAGAAAACAATTATACCTCAAAATACCCCCCAAAATAGGAAATATTTATATTTAACAATTGTGCAGTTGGTTTGTGTTTAGAAAGTACTAGCTTTTGCATAGCAAGTAGCCTAGCAACTGACACAGAGATGCACCAGATATGAAAAGATATCCGTCAGGTATTCTAGTGATCATTTTTTTTTACTAAAGATGTCTATTGCTGGGCAAGAGACATCATGAGTGTATTGTTTGTAAACCAACCACATTCCAAGGACCATGTGATAGCCAAGTTCATGTACATGTGTATATGTAGATCCAGTGAGATGAGATTCAAATATTAGTAAGCTATATTTGCTTGAAATATATGATCCTATCATAAAATGTCCCCATAGAAAGAAAAAAAGAAATCACCCAGCAACTCATTTCCTTTTTTCTATTTTGGAAAATAATATAAACCATACCTAGTGGCCACACCTTATACAGGGGCTCAAGATAACATCAGGCTCAAGATAACATCAGAAAAGTATCATTATAAGCAGTTTATGTATCGGGTTGAGGTGACAGGTCAGTCTGTGATTAATGTACATCTCATGTGAGTCTCAGAACACAGATGATATCTTAATATTTCATCGGGTGTCATTTGGTAACCTGCCATACCTAAGTCATTGCTGTTATAATAAGTTTGACATAAAGCCTATGTGCTTGATTACCCACTATCAGTGGTATCATTCCATTCCTGTCAAGGAGAAGTCAAAGAATGCTACCAACGTTAACATGTTAAGTCAAGTCCCTATCAAGAGCTATATTAACCATAGATCCAATCAACCACAAGGCATATACCTGTCTATACAAAGTCATATTAAATATACAGACTGATTCAAATTACCTTCTGATAATGATCAAAGCTATCCCACCAAAATAATAAGGCTAAAATCAAATATTGCCCCTATGTGATGTTATATGCCATCATACATAACACATAATCACCATCTTGAACTCTCTCATTCTAAAGCATACAAAGAATATCTTGGGTAATCTGAGGCTTGGTAAATACCTTGAATCTACCTAACAATTAATCCTTTTGAGTGATATTTAGCAACATTATTAGAATAAATTAACGACCAAGGATTGAAATTATAGGAACTGTAACAAGAAGGGACTCCTTATGTACCTAAAACTACCATAGAACCATGTGTAAATGGCATGGCTTCTTCATGAGTCCAACCCTTGTCTTGTCATATAAAATGTAGGATGCCCCTGTGCCTCGTAGCCTTAGCCTCAAGTCAATTACCTTAGGCCAATGCTTAGAGTACTGGTCTGTGACTTTGGGTGTGTGTAGAGGGTGATGAAATTACCTCCTTATAGTCATTCAATGCCTTTATATGTCATTCTTCTCCAATGAAATGCTGGTCAGTCCTTTAGCAAATGCTGCATCAATGTATCATGCCAACCATTCCAAGTATCTTAGTACCAACTGAGAAGGTGGAGTGTAAAAATGAATATTCAAATGTTAAAGCATATTATGAATGTACATGTGGCAATGCCCTGAAATATGTAGGATATAGTAGTTCCATCACTTCACTCTGAACATATCTGGATAGAATGTTAATTGTTATATGGATGTTTCCATCATGTAGATGATGATCACTGGTAACAGACAGATGGTCGATGTCTTTTTAACTCTTTCCAGCCGGCTAGTGCATTAATGCACTACCAGGTCAAATATGGCTTGTACATTAATTAAAGAGAGCATGTAAAGTATCTAGTAACATTATTCTGGGCCCCGTCAATAATTATTTTTAATAAGTAATGTCAAGTATCATGGTATCATATGAAAGGAAATTACATACAGATTACAAATCAGTAATTTTTGTATACATTTCACAAACATTGGTTCTATTCCCGAGGTCACCCTTTACACCATGTATCAATATATATTTGCCCGGGACCTCAATCTGCTGTATTTTAGGGACTTTTAACAATGATAGAGCTGGCTGGAAAGAGTTAAGAACATATCTATGGCCTAAAATAAAGCCCTAGCTAATGTCTTGTAACATGACCTTCCAGCGAGGAAAATGGCCACAGGTAGGGTCTTTTGGTTAGTTTGCTAGGCACTTTCTGTTTGTTGGATCATATGGCTGGTACTTGCGGCCTTATAGCTGAGTCCTACCAGTAAGGCTCTGGAAAGGTCCACTTTTGCCATTAGAAGTGATCTTATAAAGCAGCTAATTCACCATTGACAGAATGATGATAGCAATTGCAAGATCCATGCAATCACAGTTATCTGATGCTGCTAGATTAAGCTAGAGTTTCCTTAGTAGAACTTCTAGAGAAGGTTTGTGACAGAATAATCATCTCACATTATATTTAATTCTGATCAAAATCTATATAATATTATAAATAACATAATTTAGAGTAATGCTGCTTAAGGGCCGGCAAATATTATGCAACACAATTTTGGCCACTTTTTGACCCCCCTCTCCCCCTTGTAACAATATGGGGCTTCTAATTAATATTCCTAAATTTATTTGATCCTTCTCAATTTAACAAGAATTATAGGAAGATCTGTAGGAAGAAATTTAGCCATGTGATATATTCCTCATTTTTATCATGTAACACTTGGGCAGACCCCCCTCCCTCTGTAACAAAGTGTAATGAACTTCATGACCCCCCCCCCTCCCCTACTGTGTTACATAATATTTGAATGGCCCCTTAGCAATTATTTAATTGCTAAGATATAAACAGGTCTAGCGATAAGGCTTTGGCAGCACAACTTCAGATTTATTTTCTTTATAAATCAATGGGTTCCATAATCATGTTTTCATATCTGAGAAGAGCAGTTGTCAGTTGGTGAGCCACTTGCTAACCAAAAGCTAGCAAGGTTTAAGCAAGTGTCAACTCTTTGAGTATTGAACAACTATCTGACACATTTCCTATTACTCCAGGGATATTTCTAAAAAGATCTACTCAGTTCTGAATAAATTGAGTCCAATGATGGTTAACTCTCTTCACAATAATACATATTTGTCTGTGAACAAGCTCCTCTGTATAAAGTGCTATGTAAATTTGTAGAGTAGAGTAAAACCTCAGATGTATTCTCATTTCATCATTTTCAGGATATAAGACACACAACAATTGTCCAGTAAAGAATATTTTGCCAATTGAGGATAATGCTGAAGTCGCATGTTTTCATCATACTTGCTATAGGTCTATCTTTTTTTTCTATATTTTCTGATCAGCACACTGTATTTTGGTATAATATTTCCTTTTGTACAATTGCATGGAGCTTCTGAATAGCAAAATGAGAAACAGTATCCATGATCTCCATTCTGTAAGTCATTCCTAGGAATGGTCTTTCTTTGTCTCGGAAAGGGTCCGTTGCTAGCTAAAATGAGCTGTTTTTTAGGTAACCGCTTGTCCTAGCAACAAATGGTTGGCTCCAATGCGATCGTTGGGTCCAATTTAGGGGGGGGGGTTAGGTACCTTTGGAATTGTTATAGGATGAATATTAGTGCCAGAACAGGGTGATCAATATGTATTTTAGCTCTTAAAAACGAGGCTAACATTTCAAGAGATGGTTGAATAGAATTGCAGATTTCTCAGTGACTGCACGAGCTTTCATTGGTCAAACATCACTTTTCCATACCCAGAGACATTGGACAACATAAAAAAACAAGTTATAGCTATCAGTAATCTTACGAATTAAACTCCTAAAATATGGCTCTTTTGAAGGTCTTGCTGCTCTACTAAAGGGACGGTGACTTCAAATGCCCTAAAATAGGAAGTGGTGAATTACTACAGCAGTCGGGGAGCAGTCATATTGCCTAGATTCAGGGGGTCAGTAGTTTGGCAGTTGCGCATTATATAGTGAGTACCCCCCCCCACCCCTAGGGGTGATTGGTAGAAGAGTTAATGTATTGTGTAGTGTGTGCAAGTGAAACAATTACCTGTGCACCTAGACTAAAGAGTATTCTCTACAGTCTTATAGTTAAGACTTCACATAATATGTTGCATTCGTCACAACTCTCTCAGGTGATTGGTAGTCACCAGATATAATACAAGGACCAGCATTTTTCTATCCTTCTCTTTTTTCATTTCTATTCTCCAAATGAAAGGTATTCTTCTATTCAAACTCAACCACATTTCCATTTTGGATGATTTTTAATCTGGATGGTAGTTTAAAGAGAAACAACACTCTATTTTTATGGTAGCAAATTTAGACGGCCAGAATCTCTTTATTTAATGTAAAGGCATTATACACTAGCTTAAATCTAGAATACTGTTTTCCTTTAAGAGAACCCAACTTGTACTGTGTAGTGGCTATCACCATGCATATCATGCACGTTTTATTGGTTTCCTCATTGAGTTATTGGTTGAAAATTGGTTAAGAAAACGTTGAAAAACGTTTTTTGCCAAGTGGGTGTAATGTGATATATCACTACTTTCCTAAACTGCACTTATTTTGTACCCTGGAGGGTCTGGTAAAATCCCGAGGGCCACTCGAATTTATGGATACCAAGTGCATCACCTCAGATTTCATACCCTTTTAGCAGGTCAAAGTTTACCAAAAAATACCATACCCCTTTTGGCGTGCTACCTCTCAAATTTTACCCAAAAAAATATAACCCTTCTCACAGACAATTGTCAGCATTTTCACTGCAAATTTAGGCAAAAAAAACAACCCCTTTTGACCCAAAATACCCAAAAATGCACCCCCTCATAGAGCTCAAAACATACCCCTTTGTTGGTGTACGCACACGATTTAACTATAGAAGAACGGAGTGCCCCCCCCCCCAGAGATAGGATCCAACAAACTGTCATATCTCTCATGCTAAATGCCGACACTTGAAGGTATAATATGATAGCTTTACCTCTATTTCAATTTTCCCCTATGTTTATCCATGTGTCACACCGGTATTGTTTCTTGACCTACAGATCTATCCTGCTCAACATCCCAGGGTTTGTAATAATTGGAGTGCTAACCTGTCTATGTGGTATTGTGGCCTTTGCTTACTATGCCAAGGAGGGATGTGACCCTATGAGTGCAGGTTACCTCAACAACCCAAACCAGGTTAGAATTTCATATTCCCCTCAGCAGAGCTAAACATCCACAGCACACACTTCTGTAAAGATATCAAAAGTTGTGTTTACATTATGGTGACCCCCTTCTGCATTCTATCACCACTGGTATTTATCCACCTTCAGAACAACTAAGCTTCCTCTCTGAAATATGAAATATCAAGTAATTTGGGCCCAATGTGTATTTCACATGACACATATTATATCTTGCACAGTGCTTTATTTATTCAAAAGACCACATGTGGGCAAATGAGGGGAAAGGGCTCTCCCTGCGGGATTTTTAGTACTTGATTTGGCCACTAGGGGAGCTACAGAGGTTAAAAACAATAGATCATAAATTGCTAATATGTAATTCTTTTCAGAAAAAGATGGTTTTCTCAAAAAAGTTCTATTTTCTGGCAATTTCTGTGTATTTGGAGTGTAAATGGAACGTTTTGAATTCAAAATAAGGCCTTAATTATCGTATTCAGAGATACGGGCTGCCATGGCAACCAAAATTATATTCCAAATAGAAAAAATAGTATTGTCAATTCATAGAATGATTCATATCTATTCATATGCTGAAAAAAAGCATTAAGATACCATTTCTAGATCCAAAGTTATGCCCAAATGTATAGAGAGGGTTGGCCATTTTTTAATTAATTATTTAAATCATTATGCTTATTAGATGCCTAATTTAATTAACACAAGGAATGATAGAGCTTATTGGTTGTATTGGTATAATTATGTCATTCCATTTTCATGAAGCAATATCTCCGAGACCAGAGGGGCTATCTGCAAGTGTTATACCTCATTTTAAAGCTGATGACTTCAATTTTAAATATCACATTTTACCTCAGAGGACCCTTTCCCCTCATCTGTTCATACATTGAGATGGGACACAGGGTAAACATAGTTAATAGTTTTAGTTATTTTGGTAATGATGCTTTAGAAGAAAAAAAAAGGGGGGGAGGGTGAACCCCCTCCATTTGGGCCATGCCCTTGGTTTTGAAAGTCCTGCATCTGCCACTAAATAGAGTTCTTTTTATGAAGATACACGTATAGTAGCGAGCCCACTCTCTCCAGGTGGCCCCTGTGTGGCTTTATTGCTGAAGCTCCAGAAATGAACTGATGGAGTGGTAGGCTTGATTTATGGTCGTTATTATTAGAGGAATATGTATTTCACCATGCATGGAGTAAGTAGAGACTCTGGCCATACTGCACCGAGCAAAAATATCTGCAAGTTCTAGTTATTTCACTGGCATACCTGCATTATTTCTCCCTACTTTAGTCATTGAAAAAACATGGTGCACAAAGCTATATATCACTAATAGATGGACCAATATGTAGTTTATAAACAAGCAAGGAGTTTTTTTTAGAATATCCCTGTGCCCAGCATATTTATTGAGCATCCATGAGCAGCTCCTCCAGGGGTATTCCTACTTCAGAGGCTCTCAATTAGCATAACTATGATGTAGAAATCTACTCTGACTTGAGATAATAGTATATCTATAATGCCAAATATTGTACCTAACAGCTATGACCACACAGAGGCAATTTTGAGAAATTTAAAAAATCGTCCAATTACCTCTAACTGGCCAACAGCCAAGGGTGTGGTGATAATCATGTAACTATTGCCTAAAAAAATTATTCAAGCCTTAAAATACATACACCTTGTTATAGATGGAGTGATGAACATTAGGAACATTAGAAATTATGATATCAACATTTTAATTCAGTTCATAAAAGTAGGCCACAAACAAGGTAAATATTACTATAATTGTATGCTTGAAATTTACTTTTTTGAACTCCATATTTTACCAGCTTTCCATTGATACATAGAATGCTGCAGAATGGTGTAAAGGTAAATTTTGCCTGTGGTATCAAAGTTCTTTATTCTGCCTCACTTCTGTGCAATGCATGTTGTTTATTAAATACATCACAACTGTAACAGGGTAGAAAGTAGAAATGGAGTCTCTTCTTGCCATTGGCAGCTAGGCCTAATATGAACTGTTGATTACCGATTTACATGGAATGTAAAGAATTTGTATAACAATGTTTAACGTTGAATCTCTCAATGTGCAGATATTGCCATACTTTGTCATGGACGTGATTGGATATCCGGGGATTCCAGGCCTCTTTGTAGCATGTCTGTATAGCGGATCTGTCAGGTGAGCTGATTATGTGTTAATGTTGGAATAGCTATTTCAGTATTTAATCCACATCCTTGTAGGATGAAGGCATTAGATCTACAAGATAGGGTGTTTCCATGAGCAGTGTATGGTTATATGCCATAGAAACCTAAAAGCTAAATGGGTATGGTTTAATTAGCTTACAAGTACAGAGGCTATGAAGCATGTCAATCTCATGAAATATGACGATTTACAGGCAACTTTTATTTTGTTCACCCTTCATCCCTGTTTACATATGCCTGGCCACTGTGCCCCTTCTAAATCCTTGGACAGCCTCCATCCATGTAAATCGGCCACTCATTGACAGTTGGTATTGTTTTCCAGTACTATATCCTCCACTCTCAACTCTATGGCTGCAATAACGTGGGAAGATCTGTTAAAGTGGAAGCTGCACAGCTTGTCAGAACGTGCTCAGACAAACGTCAACAAGGCGCTTGGTGAGCTGCTCACCTCACATACCATTATATGGTTTATTTTACCTCTTTGCTCTGATCTATTCTTACTACAGGGCTTCATTCAATGAATTATCATGATGACCAATGGGCTTAAAACTCTTGGAGGGATCGGTTATCATGATATTACCTTTTTCATAGGCCAATCGAACAGCATCACAATATTCTATAGACACTATAGGCACCTCAAATTTATGCAGGATATGTATGATTTATTATATATCAATTGATGTACTATGATCTCCTACATATTTTCATTGTGGCAACATTTTATCTGATTTCAGTTTGTGTTTATGGAGCTATAAGTATTGGCATGGCCTTTGTCGTCATGCAGCTTGGTGGAACATTCATACAGGTAATTAACACTACTACACTAGACTGAATTCCACAATTTGGGCTAGATGGAATACTACTTTAAGGTCTAAGAACAATAGCTATTTTCCATTTTTCATAAACTTATTCTTCTGGAATCAAGCAAATCTATGAAAAACCAATAAATGTCATGGCTATATGCTGGGACGAAAGAAAACCAATAATACTAGTGGACCAGTGTCATTATGGGGTTTTATCTTATTTTCCCAGTCTTGGTAATTGCAGATTATGTTCAGTATCCTCGGAACAACAATTGGACCTATAGTGGGCATGTTCTTCCTTGGTGGACTCTTCCCTCGAGCTGGACCATGGGTACACATCTATTTTCTGCCTCACAGATGTTTCCAATTTTATGATAACAAAATAAATTAATGACAGAAAGTCATTAATTGAGAAGAATCTTATGCCAATGCTATTCTTATTATTCCATATCAAGTTATTACATTTACAACAGAAGTATACCATGAAACCTATCCTACTTGAGTTACTACTATATACAAATTTGTTTATCTAAAGTGGGGTAGTTTTATAATAATTAATATGGGCCGGTATGTTTTTATGTACTTATTTTTAAATTGAACTACATTCTCCCTGTGCATTCAATCACACTCAATCAGGAAAAGGCTAGATGTTTCAGAAATTTTCACACTTTAGGCTGGTGTTTACTCCTAAGAAATCAATCCCTTCTTGATCATTTTCAGGGTGCCATGCTGGGGGCCCTGTTGGGTTGGGCATTGTCAGGCTGGATGTCTATTGGAGGATGGATGCTTGGTGTGCACACCCAGCCCCTGCCTCTACCCAGGGCCAGATGCCCTGCCTTCCTTAACCAAACCTTGACTAACCTGAGCATTGGGGCAGTTAATAACACCTTTCCTGGAAAACAAGTCACCATGGAGTCACAACTGTAAGGATGTGTATTAAGCTTATTTATTTATGAAATTGAAAAAGAATATGAATATTATGGATTTTAAGCCAGTAAGAAGGCATATAAATAGTTAAGATCCCGATGTATTAACCCTATCTTGTGGTTCATCAATGCCTTACAGCTCATCAATTACTTTTGTATTTTTTAGCACGGGTTTGGAGAGGATGTACGCAGTGTCATATCTATGGTACCCTGCTATAGGAATTATCAGTGTTCTGACAGTAGGTATGATCACCATGTGCATACCATGTATGCGCACTTCTGAGGTCATACCTCAGAAGTTACTTTTTCCCTGTGTGCGCAGATGTGCTGGATGTTTGCAGGGGGTTGATGATGATCAGGTCAAAAAGGCAGAAATAGCCACAGACCCAGACGACAACAAAAACCTGGTATGTATGCTTTTTATTGTTGGGCCCTGAATGGAATGTCCCCCACATCACATGTTGATTTTAAGAAATGCTCATGCCACTTAAATCCTAAGTTACCCTCTCTCTACAGACCTGTCGTGTCCCATGTCAAATTTAACCCTTAGGTGCCCAGGTGCACTTAAATGTGCGGTTTTGTGCTTAAATACATGCATATTGAAAAAAAAATTCATCCAGGAATATCTACTGGTCCAATCTGCAAAGTTATACCCTCATAAGAATGGCCATGACCCCCTTATTCCAATGAGACCATTCATTTGACTGTATCTCCATTACCTCAGACACAGTGAGTCAAAACCTGAAAATAAGTTGTCATACATGTGACTCTTTGAAGGGAATCTCCCAAGGAGATAGGATCTAGCATGATAGCAAGGTGATGCTGGATCATTTGTCCCCTATTGCCACACCTTTGATAGACTTGCCAACCTTACAACTAATCTATTTATAGGAATTGTTCATATCCATGTAAATGATTTCATGAACTGTGACCAAGACATTTTACACCCTGGTAGTATACACAGGCAGAACTAGTTGAGTTTAGTTATGCAAACCTCACACTTAATGAGATTAGAGCAGCATAACACTAAAGAGATTATTATACTAGTGAATAACAACAAAAGGAACATTTTGGTTGCTATGGTAACCACACTCAGTCAGAAATTTCTCTCTTAACTGAAAGTTGAAGTATAAAAGAATCAGGTGCATAATGTGAATTCCATATCAAAGACCTGTTCAGAATTATATATACATGGTCTTTATCGCTGGGGTGATGTACATGGGAAATAAATGGAAAATCATCAAATAGTTCTGGGCACGTAAAGGTTAAGAAAGCCCCTACTGGTATATCCTGTCACTAAGGCCCCACTTAGCAAGTATATATTTCCTCTTTGCAGATATATAAGCCAGTGCCTAGGTCATCACTGAACAAACAGAAGCGTTCCCTCGTGGAGGAGAAATTCATAATAAATGATAAGGAGTCCGCTATATGAAGCACTATCATTTGGCAAGTGGTTCAAGAGTTTCACATAGGTATATGGTGCTTCTTTATAAACTAGACTTGCTTAGTTCTCGTATTATGTGATAATGATTATGATATACTGTCAGCAAATAGTATTCATAAAGATGAAATATGGGAAAAGGAGTTTTTAATCAGACTCCGACTCCCCCCCTCACTTTCCCCATCACACCTGCCCTATACCTGTTGTCATGGAGTAAAGTGGAGGGGACTGTGGCCAGTCTAAAGGAAAACATGAGAGTGTACATGTGCGCTGGTTGATTGTAAATATTACTTTAAGAGCTATCAACAGCCATTTTTTTTATATCTGTAACAGACAGTATACATAATTTTGATACGATCTGTGAAAAGGGACCTTATTTCAGGGGGAATAAGGTTCCTTTCCCCAGTACAGGTCACATATATACATACGAAAGGTTTTCCCCCCTCACACTCAGAGGCCATTCAGTCCCACAGATTTTCTTATTCAGCAGGCCTAAATTGATCTTGGCAGGACTGAATAACTCAAGATCATTATTGTTAGGAAAGAAAACAAGATGTAACTTTTAATCATTCAACTCTTTAAATCTTAACAGAGAGAAATGCCTTTTATTCTAGGCTGTAAAAATCTCAACAGTGGTCTGATTTCCAAGCCATAAAAACCAAAAGGTCCCAAGATTAGAGCAGTACATTCAGTACTGTAGCCTGGCAATTTCCAGGGACCAACATTGATTTTTCCAGAAAAAGACAGTGTCCTGCGAGTTTTTGTATTGACTACAGTCTGTAAGTTAATACCCACAGTAAGATTGTATCATGAATTTGGTGCTGATACAAGACTTGTGTCCCCTTTTGGAGTGGGGACATTCTCCTTCCATTCTATCAGTGGGCATACCAGATTCGTAAAAGGCGACAAACTTGGGGTTTCTTGTGGCTTTGGGTGAGCGTGTGGGCAGCTGGTGTCCATATGCGCGGGCCCGGGCCTACACGCTTGTCTTTTGCCATGGGATTCCCCCTTAGTGAACCACGTCTGAGTGATCAAAGGCCGTGGTTTGTCTGGCCCTGCCTATGGGACCAGGCAAATAAAAGAACACTTGCTATCCTTCAAAAAGAGTAGGGAAATGAAGCCCCGGTAGCGGTTTTCCCCCTCAACCCTCCTCATAGATGAAGTCATTCATCTCATAGATTCGGTCATTCATAGATTCAGTCACTGCTCTGTCGGGCAAGCAGCAGATAAATACCTGTCCAAAAAGAAAAGAAAGGACTTAACCCTTTAGACCTTAGAGAATGACAGAAAATAATGCTTTATTTCCTCAAAGTTTGACTGATTTTGGCCAAAAATTGGCCATTTTCACAACCTTAATCTCACTTTAAACCTTTGTAACATATTTCCTATTAGTCATATAATGACAAGATTTTAATTTCTAAGTTCCACTGAATGGTATCAAAGAAGAACAAAAGATCTTGTGAATATATCACCATTGATATCTACTACTGTCATGCCATCAAAAATCGGTGAAAATCAGCCAAAAATCAGCCTTCAACAGCCGTTTTGAGGAAACTAGACACAGCCGTTTTTGGCCATTTTGAGGTCTACAGAGTTAACGTCCGAGAACCCTTGAATGTCTGAGTTCCTCGATGGCCCCTGGACGTGAAACTAAACAAACAAACAAAAGAATAAGACTTGTGATTTAATCCTTTTCAGCCTCTCTCCCTCAACTCGTCTCCCCCTCTCTGTACGAAGTTGAAAGCGGTTACAGAAATTAACCATTCATGCATTGGCAGCTCTTCAGTGATGAATACCATATACTACACAAAATCAATTAGCTTAATTTGCACAGTACTTCTATCTTTGTTGATTCTGCACTGACTTTTATTTAGATTTAGAAAATTGATAGGTCATCACTCAGGAAGGACTGCATGGTATTTCAGCATAGGCTTATTTCAAATGTATATGATGCGCATCATGCATACATGGTGGGGGGACTGTGACAATTGGAATTCACCACAGTACTATAAGAATGGACTGCCTATTAGATTGCCCTTATGTTTAGGACAGATGAAGAGGCCCTTTAATACATCCGCGTCACTTCCATGCTACTAAAATTACTCCATAAAGCGATACTGCTTTAGTCAATTTTGCAACAAAATCTACATATCACTTTCACAAGCCACACTGCCAGTTGTATTTTTGTAGTTGAACTAGTGGCTTCACCACTAGATAGTGGGGGGGAGGGCAACATGTGAACACACAGAGAATATTGTAGCCACCAGTGTTGAGTGACGTCTAGTGAAGTGACGTTGCTCAGTG
Organism: Acholoe squamosa; assembly: GCA_949317995.1. Taxonomy (NCBI): domain Eukaryota; kingdom Metazoa; phylum Annelida; class Polychaeta; order Phyllodocida; family Polynoidae; genus Acholoe; species Acholoe squamosa. The sequence goes on from OX439043.1 coordinate 44,048,550, forward strand.
ATGTGACGTTGCTTAGTGATGTGACATGACATTGCTTAGTGACGTGACATTGAAAATACTTTGAGGTACTCTCCAAGCAGATTCTCCCAGAGTTTGGTTTCTACATAATTTCCATGGAACTACTGATCAGATCTTAACATATGAGCTATCAAATAAAAGATCTCGGATAGTACTATCCAGTTCTTTGAACTAGAAGCACCTCACCCCATGAATTGCATTGGGAGGGGCGCCGATCTCTTTGGATCGAGATCCAATATGGCGGACATTGCAGCGTGTCACACAATTTTTGAGGATATAAAACGCCTGTAAAACATTTTAACAAAGCCCAAACTATAGAAAACTGGAATAGTGAAACAATAGGACCAATCAAATTGGTAAAACATTACCTATTTATGAAAATATGGTAGTTCAATTGTGTATAGAACAGGTTAAGTTAGCTGGCAGTTTGCTAACTGGTTCATAGCATGGAAATTTTGCTTCATCTGGTACCCCACATTAAACCACTCATTAATTTTGAATATGTAACCAGCGATCTAGTAACCCATTTTTAAATATAGGGTAATAATGTATTCTGAGCACCTGTGATATAGTTTAACAGTATAACAGTTTAACTACTCTAATTATCTCTTTCACTTCCATTGATATTTTGATAGACATTACATACCCCATAATCATGTGGAAATTAATGGGTACTAGAAGATCTATGGGGAAAGGGGTACATTGGATGAATATAAGCTATAGAATATAGCTGTAATTGCTAAATTGATAAATGTATATTTCATGACTGTTGTAATATAGGCTTATATGGCCACAGTCTAAACCTATTCAAGCTAACAATTAATTGGCCCAGGGTATACCCTGGGCTATTGGAGCTGGGTTTTCAGCCAGATCCACAAATTTGTTATCACCAACTTTAGCGTGTAATCATTCAGTGATATACTGTTAGTTTACACATTTTTCAAAAGCCAAAGGAAGGTTTCAAATCTCATCTATCAGACAACATTTTGTCTTTTATGGTGAGTGATGTCTTTCTCTACGAAAAAAGCTGCTGTACTTATGTCATGTTTTTGGGAGCTATACTGACTACAAGTCCTTTAACCATTGGGTCTATGGGTCAGATAGATTTTGGCGATGAAATAAGCATATGGAGTCCTATGGGTAATCACCAAGTGAGACACTTTTTTTCAGCAGGCAATGTTTACAGTGTCCAAGCTATACACATAACACATTGGGTACTGAGCGATAAACTAAGCATGCTAAGGATAAAGTTTTCTGTACAACACCTATACCCTGGCCTCAGACAAGCTGGTAGGAGTTAAGCACAGAAAAAAACACAGAAAGGCAGCAAAACATGAAACACTGCACAGTGGCCCTGACACTTGTCTACCCACTGCCCTTAGCTGTTTTTATGCCTTTTTTACTGCAACCAGATCGTGTTTAGGCCTTGCTTTGATGCTGTGTCCAGCAACTAGCTGCCTACAGGTGCGGAAGGCGTAAACAGAGTTGCAATGTGTGTGTTCAGTCCCAGTACTGGCATTACCTGCATGTTTAACTTGACAATCACTATCTTTGTTAATACTAGGAGTACAAGACAATGTAGTATATCATTTTGACACAGCATGTGATGGAGATTTTACCTCGGGAATACTTCGGGTATTTCCGTAACCGATGAGATACGACCGAAGCCGGTCACGTGACGACAGTTTGGATTGAGCGTCCGTGTTTGGCAGACGGTTTGAAACTTCCAGGTGAGTTTTTTATCATTTTCACCCTTTTTACTGCCCATTTTTGGGCAGTTTTTGCCCTATTTCAAGGGTTTTTGTTCTCTTTTGCTTCTAGCCAGGGTTACGCCGTTGGGGTACCCTTTTAGCGCTAGAAAATAAAGTTTTTCTCTCAAAGACGGTCGTCGTGTCGGCGGGCCGTAGAGAGATTTTAATTCTTACAAATTCCTGGAGGAATTCCGCTGGAATTCTCTCTTTACAGGAATATTACAGGGGTTTTTGAGCTTCCCTGTAGTTGGCACCCTGTTTGTCTTCAGTTTGCACGGTTTTCGGGCAGTTTTTGCCGATACCGGTCGAAGAATTGTCCGTTGGCGCTCGGCGAGTTTCGCCGTTACCGCTAAGCGGGTCTACTTTAGGTACATGTTCTAGTCCTGCTCTAAGTACATAGCGCTCGGCGAGTTTCGCCGTTGTGTTACCGCTACGCGGGTCTACTTTAGGTACATGTTTTCTAGTCCTGCTCTAAGTACATAGCGCTCGGCGAGTTTCGCTGTTACCGCTAAGCGAGTCTACTCCAGGTACATATTTCTTGTCCTGCTCTAAGTACATACCGCTCAGCGAGGATTTGCCATTGTGTTACAGCTAAGCGGGTCTACTCCAGGTACATGTTTCTAGTCCTGCTCTAAGTACATACCGCGACCATGTAGCTAGTCTATAATCTTTTATTTCTGGTCTTTTTCCAGGATGGCAAGTACATCACAGTCCAGTCCCACTGCTGTGGAGAAGGGAAAGAAATCACATAAGAACTCTAGTTCAAGTTCCAGCTCTGCTAGATCTTCATCTAGGCATTCTAAGGATAAGGGTGCTGAGAAAGACACTTTGAGTTCAGTAGACTCTGAGAAGGAGCCTGAAGTTCAAGCTACTGAGACTCCCAGTGCTCCTGTGCTGTTGGTCCAGCAGCCACCTCAAAGATGGGCTCCTCCTATGCCCTACTATCAACAGAGTTATGATTACTATCAGGACCCTTATCAGCCGATGGATTATGCCTATGGTATGGATCACATGGCTTACCAGTGTGAACCAGTAGAGGAGGAAGGTCAGGGTTATGTGGTTCTAGGCCCATATGGACAGGCACATGCGTTGTCAGTAGTTGATGATGAGGAGGAAGTGGCTTCTGTGCAAGGTGATTTTGAGGCACAGTCGTCAAAGGTTAAGCCACCTCCAATTGACCATCTCAAGGGGCTAACTGGAAGCCTAGCTGAGAGTATCCAGTCCTACAGACGGGAAAAAGCGGAACTAACCAAGAAAGGCCCCACCGTACATGAAGCCCTCTCCGATGCCATCAATTCCTATTTTGAAGAGACTTATATTGCCCAGGACTTAGAGAAAGCGGCTAAAGAATTTCCTAGGCCTTCAAATGTGCAGAGACTGGTAGCACCTAAGTTAGAGGAAGCAATTTTCAACTCTGAGGCACTTTCCAAAAATGCGGCAGTGCGTATGCTGGATGTATCTCTTCAGACCCTGCAGAAAGGGGTGGTCTCAGCCATTGCAGCTATGGCACCGTTAGGCTCGATGATGTTGGAGAAAGGGCCCGAGGACCAACAACTGGATGCCTTTGGAAGGGATTTCAATAAGGCAACCAGACTACTGGTCAATGTATGCAATGGGCTATCGGTGAAGAGGAGGGACTTGCTAAAACCTTTCCTTGCTAAGCCCTATGCTAAGGCGCTCACTAAGACCAACATTGATGGGGACCCACAATGGCTTTTTGGGGGCAACCTGGAGGCTCGTATTAAACAAGCTGAGGAGGACAAGAAGATCTCAGACAAGGTTCTAGCGTCCAAACGCCTCAGGATTCGCATTCCCAGTCTAAGAGGCAGAAGGTCATGGGCACAGCACCTGCTCAAGCCTGGGGACCTAGGCACCCTTATGGACAGAACCACTACTATGTCCAGGGCCCTAGGGGCCGCTACCCTGCTCCGCGCCATCAATATGCTCAGCCGAGATTTCAAGTGGCTCATGGCTACAGGCAGACTTACTCTCAGAATTACCAGACACAAGGCGAGGGTTACCGCTTCAAAGCACCTCGTCCGCAGGGCCAAGGTCAGCAGCAGCAAGCCCAACAGGGTTTTTCCAAGAAGGGGCCCAAGTAGGGCAGGTGAGTCCCTTCCCACTACATAACACTGTCCAATCCTTTCAAGGGGGTAACATTCTGAAGTGTGCTGATGCTTGGTTTAAACTCACCAAGGACCCTTGGATCTTAGCCATGTCTCAGGGTGTCACCATTGACTTTAATGCCTTACCATCCCAGGACTGGGTGCCTCCTCCATATAAACTTGATCCGGTAGAGGTGGCCTTTATGGATAAGGAAGTAGATAAAATGGTAGCTAAGGGTATTATTGAGTTTACAGTACATGAACAGGGCGAATTCATCTCCAATGTTTTCCTGCGTCCCAAGCCCAATGGGGATTACAGGCTTATATTGGATTTGACAGATATGAACAAGCAGGTCATGTATGAGCATTTTAAGATGGCCTCCCTACAAACTGCTGTGGATCTTGTCACCCCTAATTGTTTTATGGGGAGTGTAGATTTAAAGGATGCCTATTACTCTATTCCTGTACGAGAAGATTATCGTAAATTTCTGAAGTTCAAGTGGAATGTGGTCCTCTACCAGTTTGTAGGGATGCCAAATGGTCTTTCATGTGCACCAAGAGTATTCACCAAGTTGCTCACTCCCCCCTTCGCAAAGCTAAGGGAGGAGGGACACATCTGTTTCCCCTACATTGACGATTCTTTTATTATGCATGAGTCAAAAGAAGGTTGTGAGCAATCTATCAGAAGAGTGTGTGAAACCCTGGATGGGTTAGGCTTTGTAATTCACCCAGATAAGTCAGCTTTTGTAGCCTCGCAAAGGGTGATCTTCTTGGGGTTTTGGATTGACTCTGTGGATATGTCGATATATCCAACTCAGGAGAAGGTAGACAAATTCATGTCAGATTCCTACTTGCTGCTGGGGAAAGTCAAGCCAAAAATCAGGGAGGTTGCATCTCTCATAGGTCTTATGGTAGCTTACTCGGCAGGAGTTCAATATGGGCCTGCACATATTAAAGGACTTGAGAAATGCAAGAATGAGTGGTTAGCCTACCGAAAAAGGGAATTTTGATGCAAAAATGGTACTTTCCAAGGATGCTATATAGGACATACTATGGTGGCAAGCCAGCATACCAACTGCTAAGAAGACACTGGATGTAGGTCCACCAGAGTTTGAATTGTATACGGATGCATCGGATGACGGCTGGGGTGCACACAGGGGGAACGTCAGAACTAATGGCAGATGGCTTCCCTCTGAGGTGGACTTCCACACCAACATCCACGAGACCATGGCAATAGAATATGGGCTAAAATCGTTGTGTAAAGTGAGAGGGGCTCATATTAGGGTCATGACAGATAATACCACGGCACTTGCATATGTGAGACATATGGGAGGGCTGAAATCTCCAATGTGTAATCTGGTATCAAGAAACATCTGGAACTGGTGTGAGTCTAGAGGGATCTGGTTGACAGCGGCTCATGTGCCGGGAGTGGATAATGTCATCGCTGATCATGAGTCACGCCATTTCCAAGATGAAACTGAGTGGGAGATAAATGACTCAATTTTTTAAATCATTTGTGAAAGGTTTGGGAGGCCTCAGGTGGACATGTTCGCCTCTAGAACAAATTGTAAAGTTCAATGTTTTGTGTCACGTAGCCCAGAACCAGAAGCATGGAAAGTTGACTCTTTCTCATTCACATGGCCTAATAAGCTCTTATATTGTTTTCCTCCGTTCAGCATTGCAGGCCGAGTGCTTCAACGCATATTGAGGGCAGGGGCAAGGGCAATCCTCGTGATGCCGGATTGGGAGAGTCAACCCTGGAAGGCAAAAGCCCACAAGTATGCGGTGGACTACGTACGGTTCCGCAAGAGAAAGAACAACCTACTACCTCATGGGGCCCCTACAAGCCTACAGTTCATAGGAAGTCTACCAATTATAGCTTTCCTTTTCTGAGACGACGCCTCCAAAAGGAAGGGTATGACAAGGCTTCCATTGACCTTATGATAAAAGCTTGGAGACCATCTACAAGGAAACTTTATACGACTTACATAAACAAATGGATAGTTTTCTGTGTTGAACGGGGTTATAACTGGATGAAGGGCACTATGCCACAAGTGTGTAAATTTATGAGGACTTTGTATGACTCGGGAGTAGGTCACGGAGTTATGAATGTGGCACAATGTGCTTTGGGAACCCTGTTACCACAGGTAGATGGGGCGCATATTGGGCAACATCCAAACATTTGCCATATGGTGAAGGGTACATATGAAGATAGACCTAGTGGACCAAGGTATGACACGTTTTGGGACGTTACAAAGGTATTCAAGTTGTTCAAAAGTTGGGGGGATAACAGTTCTTTGTCACTTAAGAAGTTATCGTTGAAACTAGCGGTCTTAATTTTGCTTGTCACATCTCAAAGAGGGCAGACAATCTTAGCGTTAAGGACAGATGAACTGTCTTGGGAAGACAGGAATGCTGTCTTCAGACTCAGTACTCTGTTAAAGTCTAACAGAGTGGGTGACCTTTTAAACACTGTGGTCTTGAGACCCTACATACTAAATGAAAAGCTCTGTGTGGTCAGCACCCTCAAGACATATCTCACTAGGAGGCAAAAGGTCCGTGAAAAGTCTGAACGACTTAGGAGGAAGCTGAACCTTCCACCTCTTGAAAATCCACTGCAGCTCCTTATGAGTTACATTTCGCCTCATGACGGAATCAGTAGGGACACCCTGGCCAGGTGGACCATTGCCACTCTAGACATGGCTGAGATTGACACTTCACGTTGGAAGGCCCACTCAACTCGGGGGGCCTCAGCTTCAGCTTCCACCAAGGTAGGATCCTGCTTAAATGCCGTAATGCGCCTGGCAGGGTGGAAGTCAGCTGACTCATATCGGAAATTCTACAACAAGCCCATCGAGATTGATACAGAGCATGTAGCTACAAACTTGCTGAGACTAGCAGATTAGTTTTTCTTGAACGTTCAAATGTATGGGTTATCTGGTGTAGGAATTGCATTGGTTGGTTATTTGACTACTCCAGTTTACTAGTGTATTGTGCTTTAACCAAGTTGGTTATGATAAAGATCAGAGAATTAAAGGTGTTGAATTGATTCTGTTTTGGTCTTGGTCAATTATTAAATTGATATAATTGCGTATCATGACAATGATATAATTGAGAATTATTGATAATAGCCAAAAATCTTTATGACTAGAAAAACACATTGGCTTTCAACATCTCATCGGGTACGGAAATACCCGAAGTATTCCCGAGGTAAAATTTTGGAATTTTGGGAAACTTACTGTAGGGTACCGGAGGGAAGTTGAAGTAAAACTTCTTATTTTACCGAGGGAATACGGGGTATTGGAGGAACAGATGCCCTTCCCACCCTACCCGTATTCTTTCGAGGTCATTATTATTATATGAAAAATTGAAATGTCTAATCTGGTTGTTTCCAGAAAATTGTGTGTGTTTTTCTACTCATAGATTTTAGGTTTTCAAGTCTGTCGTCACGTGACCGGCTTCGGTCGTATCTCATCTGTTCCTCCAATACCCCGTATTCCCTCGGTAAAATAAGAAGTTTTACTTCAACTTCCCTCCGGTACCCTACGGTAAGTTTCCCAAAATTCCAAAATTAAGAGAAGAGAATCATATTTCAGCTTTGAGTAAGATTAAAAAAATCACTGTACAAATAGACTGAAAAAGGGCTTATATAGCAGATTCTCACCTTGGTTCTTTATGATAATGGCCTTACTATGCTAAATATTAATTGCATAGATATTAATTTTGACTTATCAGTGTGGGTAGCTCAACTGAGATACTGAGTGACATATTTCTACTTATGCATTGTACTCACAGGTTGTAGATAGCAAAATCAATTCATTGCATGAAGCCCTGGGCCATATGTGATCTATATCACAAGTTCAATCTTTTACTTATAGTTACTCGGACATAGAGAGGTTGCAAACATAAGTGTAAACTTGAGGCCTCTATTTTTCATATATAGTGGTAATGAACAAAAGATAAAATACTTTGGCAATACCGTCCTACGCATAGTATTGTGGATTTGAATTAAACGGTATTTCTTCTGTTTCTGACATTGAGAACCATTGTTCAGGGGACCATACTAGAATATCAGATTATAAACCCCCAATCTACTGCCATAATTATTATCTTGTAATCTGTTTTGACCATTTTCATATCATATGTTGAGAATTATATTTTTACGCTTAAAACTGTATAAAGGTAATAGGCACTTCTTGCATATATCACAATTGAATCATGCAGTCCATGTATTTAGGCGAACGAATGATCCATCTGGCTGCCACATACATGTATAAAGCTGATGTAGTCTATTATGATCAATGTCTCATGTGCATAAGATGTGTATCATAGTTGTGTATAACATATAGGTTAGATTTTGAACAATTGTAAACGCAAACTTATTTTGGTTTTATAAATAATGTTTTTAACTTGTCTTAAGTACACACATGGGATATAATTATTGATGAAATTGTTCAGTCCCTATCCCTTTGTGCGGCCATTACAATTTCTTTTTTTATTATCGACCATGGCACATAATTATGGTAATGTGGTCTTCCCGATAAATTGCAGGGGTACATCCATAAAGATATCAATATAATCCAGGTTTACCAGATTAAAACAGGAATAAAAATTTTAATGATTGCATTCAAGTTCAAAGAAATTAATCATAACAGACTGATTTATGCATAATAACAATGTCATGTGAGTGTTGAAATAAACTAGAAGATTCGCACACTTCTGCCTTTATTCTCAATAATTTATTCCTCACAATCGACGATCTTTTTGGAATGGGCCAAATTTAAAGGATATTGTTAAAGGAATGTACAGATTAAATTCGGTGTCAGATCCAGGTTTTTGAAAAGGAGAGGGTGCATCCTTTATTTAGCTTCTGGTTTTATCATTGGCATCATAATGAACATGGTATCCAGCTAACAAAAACTATGAAGAAGAAACTATGCAGAAACATTCCAAATTGTTTATAGCGTTTATGTTGACTGGACACGCCTCCTGTAGGCTTACCTCAAAAGTTTGGGGGGGGGGGGCATTAGCTGTGAATAAACGTAAAGAAGGCCACAGGGATTAGAGCTGGGTAGTTGACTCAAGGTTTTCAGTCTGGAGTCTATAGGTGTCAGACTCAAGTGATGTCTGTAAGCGATGTTACCTGTGTTCATGTCCAAGTCACAGGTAGCTTATGGCCCTTTTTCGCTTGGATTTCAATAGGACTCTTTAGAACATTCAATCTACTTTAATTACATTCCTAATGTTTGGTAAAGGATTCCCAAAAATGACGAGGAATATCTCTGCCCATGATACCTCATTGTAAAGATGTAACATGAGTTTTCTTTATAGATTTCCCCTCAGGTGGCCACTTTAACCTGCCTGGTCATATGTATATGACAGGTCATCAAGAATTCAACATAAATGTCCAACTCATCATGTAAAACATTCACCCCTTGTTACCTGGAAGCATGTGAAAATTTAAAGTATTAAAGTGAGGTTCTTTGACAATAAAGTGAGGTTTTTTAACAAAAAAAGTGATCTGTGATTTTTCACCATATAGCCTAAGTACTGTTTACTACAGGAAGTGGGATGTTAGATATGCAGAAAGTAGAAATACCTTCTCGCAGAGTAAAAGGTCAAAACCTAAACAAAGTCTAAATGATTTGATAGAAATTTAGGGGTTACAGATTGTTGCCTTAACAGAATAAAGGATTATCTTCTATTTGTTTTCTCATTTATCTTGTGAGGGACATCAGTTATTTAAAAGTCTCCAAAGCTGTCAGCCATGGGTATGTACATTCATGTATATATTTATGTAGGAAGGACATTGCTTTGGCCTTTACAAAATAACATGAAATGGGTGTCAGTCATGAAACCTATTGATTATTTTATGCCAATGATGGTGGTGTAAGGCGAATTCAGGCATTTCTCTATTGCCATTTCTATTCTCTTGACATTCTATGAAATAAAACCAAGATCCATAAGAGATTTGGGGACGTTTGTCACAACAATTGATTGTGATTGTGTGCTTATAATCCATTCACAGGTAGTGCTGCTACCTGGTGTTTATCTGACATACAAGTGTCTAAACATATTGATGTTTAAATCTAAACACCTAGTATTCAATGTGTTTAACTCTAAACATCAAAACATGTTTAGCAAAAATGTTTATGTATTTAGAATAAAAGTGTTTATTTCTTAAATGTGTAGTCAATGAGACACCTAACCGACCTACTGGGTATAATTATGTTTAGATTTAAACATGCTTAGATCTTTATCATATACCGATATAAATATGGTTATCAATAGGTTCGTTGGTTTGGCAACCAGTGTGATTAAGTCACTGCATCTGCACACCACACTGAAAACATGGAAGATCCAAAACCAGTCAGCGGTGACCACTTTAGGTCCTTAAGTTGACGATACCTAAAAGTAAACTTTAGGTAGTCAAAATGACAACTTTAGGTCATCATCCTGATGACCTGAGTCGTCAATATGACAACTCTATACTGTCAGTATTGTCATCCTGATGACTCAGGTTGTCAGGATGATGACTTAATGTCGTCATTTTGACTACCTTAAGTTGTAGTTTTAGGTCTCGTCAACTTGAGGACCTAAAATGGTCACCGCTGACTTGTTTCGGATCTTCCACGTTTTCAGTGCAAAGGTTAAAACACATTCCGATGGATGGCATTTCTCAAACACCATAAGGGCTCCATACAAACGCCAATGGAAATACTCATCAATAGCGTTTGAGAAACGACTCCCGGGCCACCTGGCCAAACTAGTATATTTTAGGCTTAATCAAGGTTATATAAGTCCACAGAAAGTGGGAGCCAATGATTCCAATCGATCCAATAAAACATATCAGGAGGATATGTATAATAGTGGTAAATTAGCACTATATTGAAATAACCTCCTAAGTTGGTTTGAAAAACATCTTTGTCTGGACCCAGTGCCAAGAAACATTATGTTTTGATTAACTCAATACGTAGATCTACTATATCCCCATTTACTTATGGTTACTAAGGTATTGTGGAGTTTTTTTTTATCCATGTATTGAACTCTTGTACTCATCTCATTAATAACACATCTGAGTATACATTTTTTATTGGGTTATTGGGTTAAACTTGAAAAAATATCATACATAGCCGATATGCCATACACGCTTGCACCAGACATGCGATAATCATTAAAATGAACTTCCATCATAATATATATACATACACCATGAGGGTTATTAGCTGCCATGATCATGCGACAGATACAGGTAGGTATTTTCAAATAAAACACAGACATGATTCTTAACGTCACTGATGCAACATATATAAGAAAGCCTTATGGGTAAAACATTGAATAATAATTTAATGAGGTCTTAATAATATTAATAAAAAGGATGGCTGCCAAGGGCATCATGTATCAAAGGGGACATAATCACTGTACGTAAAATGCTATATTGTACTTATTGTGTAGATCAGTCACCGTGGATGCAATTAGATGAAATTTGTTATGTACATGCCGTTTGGCATAACGGAACTAACTCAGACGTAGCGGATTTGAACGTGTACACTAGCATACGTCTTTGTTTAACCAGGTATGCCGCGTCTGTCCTGTGATCTGATATTTGGGAATGCCAAAATGCACCATGAATTGAAGTTTAAAACCTTTACTGATCCCAAGCCCTTCTAATCTTAAGCTTTGCATATACCGAGGTAATGGTAGCATATTGTCCAAATGGGCGCGGCCATTGCTGAAGCCGTTCCCCAGCTCTAATCACTGATGACAGCTATCTGGAGGGTACAACTGCCCCCGAGAGGACTGCAGTGAATAGTTGGTGTTATTTCATTGGCTGATAATTAAACCAGCTAAATCGGTATAAGTTGTAAACATTCCTTAATCTTGCCCCCCCCCCCCGCTGCGCGCTCCTTCACAATCCTGGATCGGTCACTGTGAATCCCTGTGAATGAACCAGATATTGATATTGGTCCAACATGGGGAAGACACCATTGGTGCATTATAAAAATTTAGATATTGTCCCAGTCTTGGGAAAATGATATAGGAAATGACTGCTGATATTGGGACAATGCTGGCTTGACCACTGGCCCAATTTTTGAAAAGGAATGTTGGCTATATGATCTCCATAAGGTAGATCAATTTTGGAAAAGGAATGTTGGCTATATGATCTCCATAAGGGAGATTCAAAGTTGTTTGAAAAAAGAAATTGCTGCGTTCGTCCACTTACTGTTGTCATTTGGAACTCGGTTAGGCCAGACCGCACTCACTTCGTCCTCATTACTTGTCCAGAATCAATAGGAGGACTCATACATTATCTAATCAGTGTGTTACATATTCAAGATACTGTGCACTATACAGGATATGAAGCCATGGGGACTTCATTGATGAGATACATGACCCAAAAGGTATAATTAGCTTTAGCTAAATTAGCAGAGAGTATATCAGGAGTAACATGAAAACACCTGATCAATGTGTGGTGATGAAATATGGTTACTGTAAGTCCTAAATCCTAGTAGATCTGTTTCTGGGTTTTCCGCCACAGGACCTCTCACCCTCGACATGTCCTAAGGGCACATAGGTGAGGTTTGAATTCAATCATTAGAACAGTTTGTTTAATTTCTTTTCCTTTTGGGGCTAAGATTGAGATGAACTTCAAAGGCAGATATGGCCGTTTCTAATCTGATGATACTACTGATGACAGCCCTGTCTTAATGACCTTTACAGAAATCTAGCCTCTTGGATTGCAGTGGCTACAAGGTATTTACAAGAACCACTCAGGCCATTTAATTATAATTACTTGGATTACGGATCTGCCGCTGGGATTTTTAGCAAGATATAAAAAAAAAGAATTTTTCCCCCCTCTGGCCGCTGGGAATTTTCAAGATTTTTGGTAAAAAAAATATAAAAAGAAAAGTCCATGGTCGGGTGCAAACTCTCAATAATTCTCGACCTTTCCTACATTCATTTACCCAAAAGTATTTTTGATTGTCAAAAGATGGCTTTGATAGCCAGAAAAGTGCATTTTTAGGCAATGTGGGTGAACTTTATTAAATTTTGTTTTGCCTCTGCCCGCTAGGATTTTTTAAAAAAATCAAACTTTTTTTAATTTTTTACCTCTGCCACCCAAATTTTCATCTAAAAAATCCCGTAATCTAATTAAGTTAGCATAATAACACGGCCTCAATGTATGCAAACTGTAGGCCAACCGGTACACATTGTTAACCAAATGACAATGATGAAATGATATCGGGCATTTATCATTATTGGCTGTATAATCTGAAAGTCAGACTTTGGGCCAATATTGCACGACCAATGTAATAACATCAAAATGACCTCTGAAGACAATAAAAGACCATGAAGGCCAACAGTCAAACCCTAGAGTAGCAAACATACCAAAATTGGGCCATCCTATTGACTTGTATTGGTCCAAGCATGGCACAAGGCTCCATTGCTACTTGAAATAATTATATAGTGCTATGTTATTGCAAACATGAACCTCAGAAAGAAAACTCTGACTGTAACGATGGACTGGGCCTGAATCTCAGGATACCTGGGCCTGATTCAGGAAAGATGGTTAGATAGTCTCTAGTATGAAGAACTGCTCAGAGAAATGGCCCATCTGACCCTAAAGGGAGCTATTCATATTATGACCACTGAGAATGAGGCATTTCATTCTAAACGTGAACATTCTGATTTTTAGCAGTTTCATTATTGTTTGTGAAACAACTATTCGTCCCTGCATTGAGTAAGAGTGTCCCTTCTTGTGCAGTGTTAACTCTAGAAACAGACTGTCGCGCCTTGAAAACGACCGGAAGTCGGTCTTTGGGGTGGCGCACTGGGTATCGCAGCATGGTAACGTCATTGTTCTCCAGATCCCAGTCGTACTTCCGGGCAAGCTGTGCAGTTAGGATGCGTAATAGAAGTTTGGCATATTCCTTGCCTACGCATGCACGTGACCCGCCTCCAAAGGGCACGTGGTTATAGGTGAGGTCGGGATTGCTCCTTAACAGTGTCCAACGCTCAGGACGGAACTCTGACCTGTCCTCTTCAAACAGTTCTGACACCTGGTGTGTGTCAAAGGCACTCCAGATAATAGTCCATCCTTTTGGAATCTGATACCCCTGTGAAGATCACAAAGCAAAGGAAATCTTTATGATAACTACATACATGCGTAATTGTTCACCAACATGGAGAAAAAGGAAAAAAGCACTTAAGTTTAGAAGTTCAACTCCTCGGCAAGAATATTGCTGGTTCTTTGGGATATACACTGCAAAAATGGTGTTTAGATCCTAAACACAATTCTAAACATATTCTTGCAACGTTTTTGTAATCACATTAATTTCCTACACATGTTTAGCCAAACAATGTGCTTAGCTCAAGTGTTTAGAAATCTAGGTGTTTAGGTGTAAACTTTGTGTTTAGATATCTATGAATTTTTGTGTTTAGATGTTTATAAATTTTTGTGTTTAGATGTCTTAATGCTTTGGTGGAGAGTTAGGGTGTGCAGACAAATATACATTAAAAAAAAGAAAATGTCTTTTGTTTGTTTTCTCATTTCCTGGGGGGCGGGTATTTACATGTCAAAGTCTCCAAAGATGTCAGCAACACATATTTACGTGTGCATGTATGTACACACTGCATCAGAATGAGAGACTTGAGAAAGTACAACAGCTGGGCAGGAAGGAAATTGCTTTGTCTATTCCAGAATAACATGAAATAGGTGTCAGTCAGTAAGCTTATTGATTATTTCATGCTAATGATGATGGTGTAAGGTCAATTTAGTCAACTTTCTATTGCCCTTTCTATTCTTATGACATTTAATGAATAGAAACTATAATAAACATGCGGTTTGGGTACATTTGTCACAAAAATTGATTATAATGGTGTAAAGACAGTCCATTCAAATGTAGTGCTGCTACCTGGTGTGGATTCAACCTACAAGTATCTAAACATAATGATGTTTAAATCTCAACACCTATTATTCAACTGTTTAAACTCTAAACATCTAAACATGTTTAGCAAAAATGTTTATGTAGTTAGAATAAAAGTGTTCATTTACTAAATGTGTAGTCAATGAGACACCTAATCAACCTATATGTTTAGGTTTTAAACGTGTTTAGACCTAAACATGTTTAAAATCTAAACACCGTTTTTGCAGTGTACGTACCTGACGGTGCCAGTACTATCTATAGACTATACAATTTGTAGTCGAATTCATCAATATTATTGCCTGATTTTTATATTCATGCAAGTAGGACTGATCCATAAAGCATGCCTACTCAGTTATGTCACATGCACCGCAGGGGATGGTGGGCGGGGGCATGTCCATGGCTCCTAGGCCTACATCATGGACGTGCATTAGTTCAATACCAAGTTGAGACTGTGCATGTGTTATCCATATACTAAGAGAGGGTTGGCCACTCAAGGA
The DNA here is from genome assembly GCA_949317995.1 of Acholoe squamosa. Classification (NCBI taxonomy): domain Eukaryota; kingdom Metazoa; phylum Annelida; class Polychaeta; order Phyllodocida; family Polynoidae; genus Acholoe; species Acholoe squamosa. The sequence goes on from OX439043.1 coordinate 44,063,849, forward strand.
CATTTTCTGCCCTCTGGCAGATACCCTTTGAATTATTTCCTATACACATAGCCATGGAAGACAGAGGTGAGGGGGGACTTTGCCAAAGTCCCCCTAACCTCTGTCACCAATGGCTATGCATAGGAATAGAGCTGCCAGAGGGCAGCATCAGCCCTAGAGTGTCACACCCTCTCCTTAATAGTATATAGATAACAACTACACAGATTCAACTTGGTAACTAGTATACACGCCCATGGCCTACATATAGTATACATTTGATAGTAAAAGTGTGGCAAAGGGGTGGGGGTGTCCAAAAAAGACATAAACAAGCGTGACATACTTTATAGATCAGTCCTTTCCCTATTAGGTATACTGATTTAAATTATCATTCATAATGTCCTTAAAAAGCTCTGATAAGTATGAGCTAGCTATTAGTATAGTCTATTACATGTAGCATTATCTGTGCGATCTACAGGAGGTTCATGAACGTACCCCGATCTCAAATGTCTTTAGAGCCTTCCTGAAGCCTCCCCCAACAGGAGGCGCCAGACGTAAGGTTTCACTGATGACGTCACCGAGGTATGGGAGTGAGGCCACCTTGTCGTAGGTCAGCTCTACATCATCGTCCAGCAGGTCACGGTCCATCAACTCCTGCCGAATCTGCCATAACGCATATAATAAGAATATGTAGGAAAATGGGCGAAAATAATGATGGATAGCATTTTTTCACAAAGTGTTTATCAACTAGGCAACTTTGAAGAACTATGCAGATCTTGATAATTGGAATATCAACAAAACAAACAGAAAGGGAAGAAAAAGAGTCTCCAGATGATGACAAGTTTGAAATTAGTGTCTAATCGTTAGATCGGTAAATATGTCAACTAGGTTTGAGGCTGTTCAAAGCATATATATGCCAATAGGGATTGTGGGCTAGCATCGACTATAGTCGACACCATGGTAGGCCTGGCGTCGACTATAGTCGATGCCAGTTATATAGGACTAGTATAGGAATTGAAAATATGCTCGTCCTCTAGGAACTATACTTTTTTCAGAGGCCGTCCCCAAGGCCAGGGCAACAATTTTTGCTCTGCCCTTGAAGGGTTAAAAGATGACCTTCTACAGCTTTCTAGTCCCCAGAAAGTCAGTGGCAGTATCAACATTTTCTAAATGATATGTCGCGACCCCCAACCTGAGGGGGGCCCTGTTGGAGACACGGATGTGCAGTTGGGAAATCCACCTTTTGGTTAAAATCTCTCTCAACCAGGGTCTAATTTTCACCGAAAATCCCTTCCTGGGTCAGAACCTTCCTGGGCCAAAGGTCCTGGTGATCTGCCTTCAGTGGGTACCCTTATAGTGTTTTCCTCTTCAAAGGCCCTCACTAAGGGTCACTCTTTGCCAAAATCCCTCTCACCAAGAGTCACTTACATTTCATACAAAAAACATGGCAAAAATATTGTAGATTTTTGGAAAAAAATGTTCACCAAAATATACACCCCTTACAAAGGAAGACTTTTGCTTAAAAAAAATCCTCTGCCCAAGGTTCCCAAAATCCCTCTCAACAAGGGTGTTAAAGGTATGTCCCAAGTCCAGTTCAGTGCCATTACAAATTGAGGTAACCTGCCCCTTCCACCATCCTTGTACACTTGTGTCATATCGACAACACCTACTTTTCTGAGAACTCGTTTGTTCTGCGCCAGGTACATGACAATACTGGTAGCTGCACTGGCTGTTGTACTGTGACCTGCAAACAACATCTCCCTGGTGATGTCAGTTGCATCCTCCTCCACCAGGGGGGTCCCCTGTTCCCGACCAGCCTCCAAAACTAGGCTCAGTGCGTCATGAAAGTCCAGCGTCTCAAAGTCGTCTGCTTGCCGCTTCCGGTACTCTGCCACAATGAGGCTTGTGAGACGTCTGTTGGCTGCCTCTGCCTATTGGAATAGAATTTACATCTACTCATTAGACTTTTTTGTTTTTACCTCTGGCCGACGAGATTTTTCAAGATTATGAGGTAAAAGAATAATAAAATGTCCATGGAGATGAACAAATATCAAGTTTGACCTTTACATCTGACATTAAAGTCAACCTTTTCTTGGCTCACATCATGACTTTACATGGACCCTTTTTTTTTTTTTTCCTCTGGCCGATGGGACTTTTTGGCTCTAATTTCGGATTTTTCCCCCTCTATCCGACCAAAGTTGAGGGTGAAAAATCCCGTAATCCAAGTTATCAAATTTAGGTGGCCTTAGGCAATCCACATACTTCGCGTATACGGCGAGGCCCAACTTTACATGTAGCTCTGTCTCAGATTCTGAGCACTTAAGTACTGTTCTATAGAAGAACATCCTCTCCTATTTTATAATAGGCACACCCCAACCTTTGCTGGTTTCTATGAGGCACATCCCTCTCCCGCTTCCCCCATGGCTCTGCCGCTTTTGCATATGACATGGATATATATGTACCTATACATGGTCCTATGTATCTATTCTACTTCTAATCTGATTTCACAACATATCTTATAATTAAATTCAAAATTTACATTATATTCTTTGTTATATAAGTGTATGATAATGTGTTCATGATTATTATCAGTGCAGCTATAAGCCAATACATTTGTACATGTCTTGGAGTACATTATTGTACAGTAGGTCCCCCAGTTAGCAGGAATATGGTCATCACAGTGATGACCATAGTTCATCATTAGGGAAAGATGACCTAAACTCATCTGCAATGATTACTTTTTCACTGGCTTAGGTTTTCAGTAATGATAAGCTTGGGCTTTTGGAACTTTTAAAAACCTCTGTGTCCCTCGGTCATACAGGGATAGCCTGGAAAATACCTGTATCAATGCACATACACAGAAAAAAAACTTACCTTGTAAAAGGGTGTGCCCGGAAGTGACACAGGTAACGTCCAGAATCCATTCAGGTATGTCTCAAAGTCCTTGACAACTGCCTTTCCTGCTTGTTTGAAGTGTCTTAATCCGACTAACACCTCCCAGGCCGCCCGGGTAGCCAAGTGTTCCATCAGATCATAGACACAATGCCTCCCTAGCCAATCACAAATCTCCTCTCTCATAATTCGGTCTAGTGCTATGGCATAGCCAGTCAGTGCCTTCAAAGCAAATCACAAAAGATGGACTATATATAAGGTATGACTACCGTAATCTCCTGCCTATAAGGTGCATCCCGCCTATAAGGCGCACCAAGAGTTTAGAGATTTGACCAGAAAAATAAAAAATTCATAAGTTTTGTTCCACTGAATGGATTTTGAAAATTCAAAAACCTATGTGTTGCATGGACCCCCCATACTCCCCTGGACCCCATATTCAGCTGATGAGGTTATATGGGAGTGTAAGATATCAAAATGAAGGTCTTGATCTCCCCCTTGAGGATACAGGAAGAACTAAAACCTCTCATATAAGACGCGCCTTATACGCGAGAGATTACGGTACCTACAGGCTAGGTCCAGGGCTGGCCAAAAAACGGTTGGTCACCCAACCAACCCTAGCAAAACATCACACTTTTTAATTTGAGAATTTTTGAGTATATCTAAGATTTTTCCCAAATATTTCATTCATTTATCATGTATAGGATATATGGGTCTACAGTTGATAGTTTAATCATAACATACTTTTTGCATATTTCTATATTCTCATAAGTTATTTTTCATATTCCTACTGTAAAATTCAACGAATCAGATAGATTGCTCATACATTTCTATGCAAAATTTGCGAAATTAAAAAGAGCCATGTTATAACCACACCTGATCTATTATGGCCCTATTATCATGTGTAAGACGTATAGGCCTACACTAAATGTTTACCATTCTACTGCCCCATGTTGATAACGTGTGAGGAGGCAAGTTAAAAGGACCGTCCGAGGGAAAAAAGGGGGCCGGATTATAGACACCATAGGGATCATAGGCATCTTTAGTATGACACTTCCCCTGAAGAAAATCTCTCTTTTAAATATTCTATAAAACTAATTTATAATTAGGGAGGTTTAGCAGCACTTACGTATGGGGTAGGAAGTAGATGCCCTTTGGGGTAAAAGGCCCTTTAGCTCTCATGTCTAGGGTACTAGCTGTATACATCCATGTAAGACTTGGAAGTAAAGATTACCTCAAGGAGACATCTTTTGTATGTTTTCATTATGATTGGATGAGTAATAGTTGACTTATTAGACATTCAATATTTCATACCTCTTAAGACCATCTTGTTCAATTTCAGATAATTAGAAATAAACAGGTCGTGAAATGTGCATGCTTTTTTGGATAGCAAGTTAAAGGGGTTAAAATCATTAGCTGAGGTGCTATAAGGTAAAGGAGTCAAGAGTAGGCCATGAAGATGCATTTTAGTCACCTTCCCTTTTATTCCAACAGCTACATGGGCTTTTCATTTGAACATTGTGTTAGCATCGGATGAATTGGCTTTTTGGTCCATCAGTGTGGGCCTTTTACCCCGGCCTTTCAACATGCGGGGTAAAATGCCCCGCTTTTTGTCAAACATTCTAATGGAATATTCCATGAGGCTAGGCTGACAAATTATTTGACAATTATTTTACCTTGTTCCATCTCTTTATTAGTGTGAAAAAGTGTATTACTTTGGAATTATTTTCTTAGAACTAGCTCATCTACATGTTATTAGGTTGTTTTACCTTATCCTACCCTGTGATCCCTTGAACTTCAATATGAAATATCTAAAATGTTACTTTAGGTGATTTACGATGTCCAAATCTTAGTTGTAGCTTATGAAGATTATCTCTAGTATATTTTCTTATGTCAAGAATCTAAATGGAGCATTATTCCAATTATGATGCACTTTTATGTGCATGTGGGCCTTTTCCCCCAAAGGCTTTGGGCCTTTTACCCCTGCCTCTAGACAATAGGGTAAAAGGCTCACTTTATTTCACACATGCTTTATCGTAACATTCTATGAGGCAGGGCTGACAAGCTTTTGCACATGAAGAACATATTATTCCATCCTTTGATTAATGTAAAAAATATTCAGTAAGTAGCAATGAATTCTTTGGAAATGACACAGTTGTAAATTAAGGGCATCTTACCCCACCCTACCCTGCTTATAGATTGACGCAGACGCAGGGTATTTGTGGAGAACGTCATCAAGGGTTGTGTGAAACTCACTCACTCACCCATGACGCTGGCCCGGGACGCTGGCATGGCAGGCCTGAAATCTGGTCCAATATTAGGTCTACTTCTATCATCTACATCTCATTTATTATGCAATATAAAGATCTATAATCAGGTCTTTTTTTCTTTTTTTTTCCTACCCCCCCCCCCCATTTCTTCAAACTGCAAATCGAACAATGCTAGCTGGTACAATGGCCGTGATCGTATAGTGGTTAGTACTTCTCGTTGTGGCCGAGACAACCCAGGTTCGAATCCTGGTCACGGCAGAGGCTGTGTGGTCTCTATCATGGCAAACCAGACTTCTATTTTATGATTTTGTTGTTTGAGCTGTGATTCCAACGAAGCCTAAGGCCATTTAATTATAATAACTTGGTATACGGGATTTTTCAGCTAGCTGTATGGTGGGCTGTCGGCAAAATAAAATTAAAATAAAAACTTCACTAACACTCCTATATCTGACCAGTTAATTTTCTTTAGTTTAGGGCGTCAAAAGTCAGAGTATGGCGAAATTGTTACCATTGGAAGGCAGAAACTTTGTCCTACAATATTGACCTGTATAAGCGCTGGGACGCTCACAACTTTCAAGTAGGCTCTACCGCCAGTGCTAAGTCAAGACTGGCGCTTATTCAAGACTTAGGGGGAAAGTTGCCTAATTTGGACCCCCTAAGAACTTTTTTAAGAACTAGTCCAATTTAGGCGACCAGGTGCCTAAATTGGACCAGTTGGTATCCTTAATTGTAAGAAACTTCTGTCCAATTTAGAAAACTAGGCCTGGGCCCATTCTAGTGGTCCAATTTAAGAAAACTAAATTGGACCCAATATTACAACTATATGGTCCAATTTAGGAAACTCAAGTTAGTCCAATTAAAGCAACTTTACATCTTTCTCATTGATAGTTTTTTTTTCTGAAATATGACAATTTTTTTTTTTTTTTTTTTTTTTAAATTTCATTTTAGTCTAAAAGTTCAGATTTTTAGATGCCATATTTGTGATTTTGAGAAATTTTTTATTCACACTCTATAGCTCAGGTGTTTAGAGCCCCACTGTCCGTGCCCGCATCGCCCTCCTGGCTCGGGAGGTTAAAAATACGAATGACGACTGACTGTGAACGGATTTTGAAGAAAATAATGTTGCCTAGCAGCAGTTAAGGGTTACACAAATAAGATTAACAGGTCCAAAATCCATTTCTCACAGAAAATGTCCATAGAATTACCAAAAAAAATATGTTTTGGAAGTGATATTGACTAAAAAATGGCAGAATTGGAACCCAGTTCCTATTACTGCCACTAGGGAAAACAAAGGTGGTCCAATTTAGGAACCGGTCCAAATAAGCCAACTTTCCCCCTAGTGCATTTTAGAATGTGAGTACCCCTGTACCTCAGCGCTTATTGAAGACTGGCACTCATTCAAAGACCTGCCGCTTATACAGGCCAATACAGTATGTTGGCTCGCTAATATAGGTATATATTATGAAGGAACTGGTGTTGGTTCCATGTATCTCACCGAAATTTGAAAAAAAAAAATTCGAAAAAAAATCTCGCTGCTGGATCCGTAATCCTTTTATTTAAAAAAAAAAAAAAAAAAAAAAAAAAAACATCACAAGGAAAAGATTGGTGCAATACCTACCCTCGTAGGTGTGACATATTCGACTCAGCTTTTCTTTGAGCCTAAATCTACTGGGAAGGACATGCGAAAATGAAACAATTGTGACACCCCCACGATTTATCTAAAATGTGGAAAAGGTCTTTTCTCTCTCTCTCCCTCTCTCTCTCTCTCTCTCTCTCTCTCTCTCTCTCTCTCTCTCTCTCTCTCTCTCTCTCTCTCGCTCTCTCTCACCTTGGAACCAAAAGCCTTGAGTACTACCTTCCGGCGCGCGCGGTGCTCATACCCTACAGAGTTTGTAAGGGCGTTAGCACCAAGCAGACGGCGCGCAGTGGAGGGGGCGCACATGTCGGCTGACGTCATGTCAGCCTGAAGAACGCGCCGGATATGTGCTGCCCCCACGACGCGGATTGTGGGTCTGCCCATGACGTGCATCTTGTAGATGTTGCCGTATCTAAGACGTCGGTCTGTGAAGAAGTCCCGACCTCTCGGCATCTGAAGGATATGACAAGATATTAAACTGACGCAGGGGTTTTACCTAAAAAGTGACGGAGAGTTTCAAAAGTTCCCAGCACATTCCTTTTGTGAGAAACTAGTGATTTGCCCCATTATTGGAGTTTACATAACACGAAGAATAATGAATGGATTGCTCTGCTCAGAGCTAATCAAATGAATTATCAGTCAATGAACCCAATTCTTTGATCTTAACTATATTATCAGCCTGATACATATATAATAAGCAAATGTCCACGGACTATTTTACATCGTATTTCCCGAGGTGGGACATTTGCATTTATTTCATGGTTTTACTATCTTAGAACAAAGAAAAAAAATCTACTGAATTACAGCTCAAATAGTCACGTGACCTGACCATGGAATACGGAGATGATGTATTCCACGGTCAGAGGGTTCATGCTTTCATTACCAAAATTCTGTATCAATTAGCCAAAATAAATTGGTCAAGGCCCTCAGCTACAAGGGGCACCACAATACGCTCTTATGCTGAATGCCAAGACTATCACTGTATTTGCTATATACCCTCTGCACAGAGAAAAGAATTCGCATTGACTCCAAATAGGGAGTCCAGCTTCTGTCACGGAGGCAACCCCCTTTGTGACTAATTTGTGATCCCTTAGGAATAAAGAGTCAAGCTTATTGGACTCTCCACTGCCCAGGTAGCAAAAATGGTGTGGCCCGAGTCTGGGCCAGAGCGGGCTCCTGATGTGGGCCACACTGGGTTAACACAGTGGGCGCCCGATGGGGTTTGTCCTCAGCAAAGGGTCTGGGCCACACTGGGCTAACCGATTCGGGCACAGATCTGTTTGAAATTGGGCTCACCGATTTGGGCTCAAAGTGAGTTTAACATGGGTTTTTGGTGTGGCCTAAAGTGGGCTGCCCGATTTGATGAAAAATTAGTGGTGACATGTTAAAAATTCTTTTTGAGAAATTTATCCAAAATCTTTTCTTTATTTTAAAAGTCAATAAGCAACAAATCCTTGAGCTAATCTAACCCCCCCCCCCCCCATCACCAAAGCAGTAAATGCAATATCTACCCAAGTGGAAAGGCAGAGCAGTACCATTCATTTGAATCAAACTCATTCAGCCAACACAAGGCACTTTGATTCATTAAAGTGACATTCTGGCCTCAATCTTCCCCCACTAATTCCCTATGTAGGAGTAGAGAAGAGAGCCTTCAAGTTCATAATGACTGTACCTCTGCATATCTGCTCTTGTTCCAAGTTCAGTGCAATAGAAATGGTGTTGCCATTCCACTACTACTCAGATGACCTTGATGTGCACTTTTGACTAGAAACATCTAAGTATTTCCAGACTATGAGAAAGTCTGCACATTATTACTTCATATCTGATTTAGTAGTCTATTCCAGTTGTCCTATGTCTAAAAGAAATAAGTTTGGTATGGGTAGTAGAATTCTGCCTGGAGTGCTGTGAAACCACTTTGTAGTGAGTCTGCCATGGACTGGCCTACAGGGGCAGGGGATATTTTTGGTTTCTCAATTGCCTCTATATATTGTCCTCTTATACCTGGCCAAGTGTGGGACCTGTTTGCCCCCACACCACAAATACACCTTGCAAGCCTACTAGTACAAAGAAAGACATGAAGCTGTTCTTTCCAGGACTAGTCAGTGTTGCCTTTTACATGAAATATCTGGATCCCTACTATGAACCTACCTGTGTATTAATGGTATAGGGAAAGTGTCCTACAGCAGTGGTGGAGGGAAGGGAGGGGGGAGGGCAGGGCAGGGTGAGAGGAGGGCAGGGCAGGGTGAGAAGAGGGCAAGGCAGGGTGAGATGAGGGCAGGGCAGGGCAGGGTGAGAGCAGGGCAGGGCATGTGAGCAAAGGAGATGCCAGGGCAGTGCAGGGTGAGAGTAGGACAGGGCAGGGTGAGAGGGCAGGGCAGGGTGAGAGCAGGGCAGGGTGAGAGCAGGGCAGGGCAGGTCATGTGAGCGAAGGAGATGCCAGGGCAGTGCAGGGTGAGAGTAGGGCATGGCAGGGCGATAGCAGGTCAGGGCAGGGTGAGAGCAGGGCAGGGAAAGGGTGAGAGCAGGGCAGGGCAGGATGAAAGTAGGGCAGGGCAGGGCGAGAGCAGGGCAGGGCAGGGCGAGAGCAGGGCAGGGCAGGGTGAGAGCAGGGCAGGGCAAGGCAAGGTGAGGGCTGGGAGTGAGAGTGAGTGAGTAATAGATGTTTAACGCCATTTCGACAGCTAAGGTCATATTCATGGCGAGATCCTCATTACACAAATTCACAGAGGAATGTGTCAGTGCCTGCGCATATGTGCACCACACACATCCTGAGGGGATAGGAAAAAGGAGAAATAGACCCTTTTAAGTGGGCTAGGGAGGCCCAGGGAGGGCAGGGTGACAGAAGGGCAGGGCAGAGCGGGGTGAGAGGGGGAAAGGGCAGGGCAGGTTGAGTGGAATGAGGAGGAGATGGAAGGGCTAGGGGATGGATAGGAGAGGGATGAACAAAAAAGAGAGAGGGAGGGGAAACACTCATCACAGAGTTTAGAACAGTTCAGAAGATGAGGCTGCCCTGTCCAAACCCACTCTCACCCCAGACTGGGAAGACTTTATGCAGCTAAGTACCTATCTTGGGATGCCCATTTTGAAACCATCCTGGGCCCAATGTGGTTGCCCATTTTAAAGCTGACCAGTGCCCAAATCGGGCGGCCCAATGTGGCCCAGACCGTATGCTGAGGACAAAACCCGTTGGGAGCCCAACAGGCTCAAGTGGGTTTGCCCGATTTGGGCTGCCCTGTGTGGCCCTGACTGGAAACCCAGCATCTGCCGAACCTAAAACCCATGTACTGAATACTGCCCGCTTTGAACCACCTTATCCCGGGTAAAACCAATTTGGCCCCGAGCGGGCTTGCTACATGGGTGTGGATCCATTATAAAATGGAGTCATGATTAGTTGCAAGAATAGATCATGGTTCATTTTAAAGTAAATGGAGCACCTTGTAATGTACAAAACACTTCAAAATGTAGTGTGAGGGCCTCTGGTGAAAGTAGGCCTACTGAGAAGCATTGGCCACTTGTGCTGTGTCATAGAGTCAACATTAAATAAGAGAGTCAACCATCTTTGAACTTATACAGTAGATAGTCAACCACATTTGACTCTATGTAGATTCTGACAGGGAGTCTGTCAGGCAATGACTCCCCTCCTATAGGAGTCAAGCTGCAATAACTCCTTAAGTGTAGTCAAGCAGAGAACGGAAGAGAGTCAATCATTTTAGACTCCTGTATGACAAGAGTCACTATGGAGTCCAGATTCACAGAGTCCTTTCTTGCATCTATTTCTATTGGATTCAGAGGGTTAAAATATAGGGAGTACACTGTAAACGCTCAGTTCGTGTTAAAATTAAATGCCATGCATGGGCACATTGTGGGTTGATTTAAACTCTCGGTCTTAAAATTAATGGTCATGTAGGTGATTGTGACCATGGATGTTTAAAGCTATCAGTAGTATGAAGGGTATTTATTTAATCCAATTATAGGTAAAGTCCACTCACTGCTAGAGCCAGTTCTATCATCTCGCCTACGAAGGGCAGCCCTAGTCCCCCTGGTGGTAGAGGCAGGCGGCATCGTTTGTCTGACGTAGATGTGACGTACAGATACCAGAAACATCGCGTTACGTAGTAAAGAATTACACAAAGGATGGTAGCAGACGCTAAGACGTACATCCTGACGTCCAGCGAGACTCTGTGAAATGAATAATAATCACATGAAAGTAACCCCGTATTTTGGAACAACCATTCAACAAACATTTGACCACCCTTCAATAGTTCACTCTTTATCATTTTAAAAGACTAAATAAATCAAAAATAATATACCAGGCTCCCAGGTAGCACACAAATTTGCCGAGGTTGGCCCGATGCATCGGGTCAACGTTGAGCCAATGTTGGCTGCCCATCGGGCCTATGTAGGCCCGACCAGTGGCATTTGCCAACCAAATGCCAACATTGGCCTAACGTTGGCAGGACATCGGCAAATGGTCGGCCCCTGGCCGATCATTTGCCGATGCTGATGTTTGCCGACCAAAAGCCAACATTGGGCCTATGTTGGCATTGGTTGGCACCGTCGGGCCTACGTAGGCAGGATGGGCAGCCTATGTAAAGCCGACGGTTGGGCCAACGTCGGCCCAACGTTATGCAAATGTCTCTGTGCTACCTGGGCTGGAGCCCATCCAAGGGGATATTTTTGGAGTTGCTTGCCGCGCAGCGGCTGGGAGCTCAGCGAAAGTGCCTAAAAAGCACTCCTAATGAAAGGCCCGTGAGGGGCCCCTGCATGAGGCCCTAAATGGTCCTTTTCCCTTGTAATCGTGTTCGCAAATATAGGGCGGCGGACGGGGGCATATGTCCCCCACCAAAAAAAGGAAAGTTGGGGGGGGGCACAAGGATAAGATCAACATGATCAATAGTCCTGACAAAGGTAAGCAAAGACCATCGGTATATCTGTGGTAACACAGAGGGAAATAGTGTTAGAAGTTGACTAAGAATGCACCATAATTATGGTGTCTAGTTTCTCTTAGGTCTATAGATGGGGGGGGGATTCATCAGAGCCTACAGATTGCGTCTTCTTTCCTCAAAATGCACCAGAATGCACCTTTGTGGCCCCTCAAATTAGAAGAATTTCTGAACCCCCCACTGTCCATTGTCACAACTATGGATCCAATGCGTCAAAAATGTTTTCGCCCCTTCCCCCCAATCTGGGGGGGGGGGGTACACTGGCTACTATACCTGACCTTTGCCCCCCACCAATCTTTCAAATGGTTCCACTGCCCTGGTAACTACAGTTGGAGGGGAGGGGTGGGAGGTCATTACCCTTGGGCGGTCCTTACTATGTTGCAGACCTTTACCTTTTGATATTACTCCACTCAATGCAAGCTGAGAACTGAAACCAGGTTAGCACATGTAATGGGTGAGGGAGCACAAGTCATTAGTGCATGCCATGAGGGGTGTAACAGGTCAAGGATGGTGCCCGGGGATGGTGTCACTGCAGGGATGCTAGCCAGCTGTGCACAACCTAGGCTATGGGGATACATGTGTGTTGGGTCCCACTATGTCCACCCATTCCAATGTATTCGCCAGATCCTTAATTTCATTGTGTCCACCATGTTCTGTTCCAGGTCTGCCAAAATTAACTATTTCCATTGTGTCCACCAGGTTTTGTCCCAAAATATCCATGAAAAGTTCCAAATTCCATTTTGTCCACCAGCTCTTGTTTCAAAATGTCCACCAAAATTGTCCAGATTCCATTCTATCCACCAGCTCTTGTTCCAAAATGTCTGCAAAAATGTCCAAAATCCATTGTGTCTGCTAGGTTTTGTTCTGAAATGTCCGCAAACTCCATTTCGTCTACCGAGTTTAGTACCAAATTGCCCACAAAAATGTCCAAATTCCATTGTGTCCACCAGGTTTTGTTCCGAAACATCCGCAAAAAGTTCCAAATTCCACTTTGTCCACAAGCATTTGTTCCAAAATGTCCGCAAAATTGTCCACATTCCTTTGTGTCCAAAACATCCACTAACAGTGACTAATTCCATTATGTCCATCAAATTTTGTTCCAAAATGTCCGCCAATTCCATTGTGTCCACCCTGTTTTGTTCCAAAATGTCCTCTAATTCCATTTTATCTACATTATGTCCTGATACCATTCTGTCCACCAAAATTTGTTCTGAAATGTCCGCCGATTCCATACAGGTTTCCTTCCAAAAGGTGCCTATGAATTGATATCTGATGAGGCCTAAATCGTTGTAATGGTCTGGTTTCGTTGAACATAACCACAATCAAAAGGGTCCCTATAGAGGTCTATTGAGCAAGAAAAGAATTGGCTGAACTCAACATCACCACAGGTATTTTTGTGATTTTTAACTCCATATTAGACACATTTTCGTAATGTGGTATATGGGAGATTGTTTCTGTATGGTATCTGGATAAACCCTAAAGATTAAAAGATATATATGCCTACATCAAAAGAGTTATTTCATGTATACAGAGGTATTTTTATTCACCATGGTGGCTGCTATGGACTAACATGCCGAGACCATTTTGGTGATATTGTATAGATTTTGCTAAAATGGTCATGGTGTTGAGCTGTATGATGTCTGTATGACATTGTATTTTAACTGTTATTAGACATGTGTTCCTACATGAAAAGAGTAATTTCATGTATGCAGGGATATTTTTCTTCATCATGGGTGCTGCTTGCTGTCTGAGATGGGCTAAAAATAATTTGAATTTTATAAGGCATGGTAGAAACCAAAGATAGGTGAGGCCAAAGACAAAAATTTCATGTGTTTCCAGTAACATGACTCAAAAACCTAGGGTCGGTAGGTCAGATTTTTCTGCTTTATGCCTAGTGATGCTATCAACTAGACATTATGTTCATGAAAATTGGATGGAAAATTATGAGAGAGAAAAAAAAAAAAACGAGAAAAAGAAATCTCTGAAATTCACAAAATAAAAATAAAAGTTTTGCTAGGGTTGGTCGGGTGACTGGAAACAAACCTTTTTTTTTATTTGCCCTGATATTAATGTAGTTATTGCTCTAAATCAAAACTAGTACCTGTTTTGTATATATGCAGTTGTAGGTAAAAGTTGAATGCAAAGTGTTCATAACACTGACTTAGGGAAATGCTGCTTTACGCAAGACCCATTTTCAGATATTGACAAAGGTCACAGATGCTGACCAGTGTGTCCACATGTTCCACAGTGGCAAAGGACGTCTGGTATGCATAATAGGTGTCCTGTAGATAATGTATTTATAACAATTTCCATGAGTTTGCTAGTGGTATTGAAGCAGTGAGAGTAAAGTGTGGAATGTACAACAATCATTCTGGAATTTTATTTTGTATAACTTTCATGGAATGGTAGTTATATCCATAAAAGGATACTTTATGATATGTAAAATAATTCTAGTAAAAGTACTGGATGTTACATAATGTCCGGTAGAAGCAGGTCTACTGTGTGTGCATAACTCAAATTTTGTTATATTTTGTAATTGAAGTCAATAATAGACATATTTGCCTAGTTATTTCATGGTTTTGATATGCACTATAGGACATTCCTATATTACTGAGAGCAACTTTAATTACCTTCATATTTCATCATTTTGGTACTGGACGTTACATGACAGCAAGCAATAAAAATTGAACCAGAGGACCAAAGTCAGTATTTTTGAGGTTTCTGAGCTGAGGGCATAATCAGAAAATTAATTTTTCAGGGCCTTCAAGGGCAAAATCTTCCTGACGACCTGACCCATATATACATCATACTTTACTGTACCATACACCATACCGATGCCTAGGCTTCACCCTATAGCTAGTTCCATAAACCAATGCCAGGGGCATGACCTACTTTATCTAATATATGTATGCACACTGCACTCCAACTCAGAGAAGACCCAGCAAAGCCGCACTACCATTACCACCTTTACAGTTACTGGCCGATTTATGCCGATTTTCACCAATTTTTGATAGCATGATAGTAGTAGATATCATTAGTGACATATTCACCCGAAATGCTGTTCTAGTTGGGGACTGTTCAGTCGAACGTAAAAGTTAATATCTTGTCATCATCTGAGCACTAGAAAATATTTTACAAAGGTTTAAAGTGAGATGAAGGTTGTCAAAAAGGACCAATTTTGGGCCCAAATGGGTCAAATATTAAGGAATTAAACACTTTTTTCTGCACATCTTTAAGGTCTAAAGGGTTAATTGCTAACTGATACGAGGTCTTGTCCTATCGATCATGTCTACATAACTGGTAATCACAGACTATCAAGATATGACATGACTAAATGGAATTGGTGGACAATTCAGAACAAATTTTGGTGATACAGAATGGTATCTGAACATTTGCAGATAAAATGGAATTAGAGGATGTTTTGGAACAAAACATGGTGGACACAATGGAATTGGCGGACATTTTGGAACAAAAATTGATGGACAAAATGGAACTATATAGTCATTGTTAGTGGATGTTTTAGACACAATAGAATGTGGACAATTTTAAGGACATTTTGGAACAAATGCTTGTCGACAAAGTGGAATTTGGAACTTTTTGCGGACGTTTTGGAACAAAACCTGGTGGACACAATGGAATCTGGGCATTTTTGTGGATGATTTGGAACTAAACTCGGACAAAATGGAGTTTGTGGATATTTCAGAACAAAACCTAGTGGACAAAATGGAATTTGGACATTTTTGCAGACATTTTGGAACAAGAGCTGGTGCATAGAATGGAATCTGGACACTTTTGGTGGACATTTTTGAACAAAAACTGGTGGACAAAATGGAATTTTTGAACTTTTTGCAGATGCTTCGGAACAAAAGCTGGTAGACAAACTGTAATTTGGACATTTTTGCGGATATTTTGAAACAAGAGCTGGTGGACAAAATGGAATTTGGATATTTTTGTGAATGTTTTGGAACAAAACCTGGTGGACACAATGGAATAAATACATTTTGGCGGACATTTCAGAACAAAATATGGTGGACAAAATAGAATTAAGGATCTGGTGGATACATATAGGAATGGGTGGACATAATGGAAGCCAACACATGTGTAATTTGTACATGTACTTGCAATGTCTTGGCCCGGTACCTCCAGTTAGCATCCAAAGGGGACATGGATTTTGAGCTGGAAAACACTTGTTCTAGAATAAAATACACTGTCGTTGTCTATATCTTCTTTTCCCCACCAAAGACGCCGTGGATTCAGACGCAGAGCCATCCCAGCAAATTGTCGTGACTCCTCGTCAACCTGTGTGAAGTGGCTCACACATGTCGCTAGATGGAACACAACGTCGCTATAGCACAAGATCACCAGGAATAGCAATGGTGGTGATCACATGGCCTCACCTCAGATGGCAAGGATGGTGATCACTCAGACTCACCAGGGATGGCGACGCCGGTGATCACTCACCTCGCTAGATGAAACACGCACCTCGTCATAGCACATGTTCACCAGGGATGGCGAGGATGGTGATCACTCATCCTCACCAGGGATGGCGACATGAGTGATCACTCATCCTCACCAGGGATGGCGACATGAGTGATCACTCACTTCGCTAGATGAGACGCACACCAAGTCATAATACACATTCACCACGGATGGCAAGGATTGTGATCAGTCACCTCGCTAGATAAACCGTGTACCTCGTGATAGCACAGGTTCACCACAGAGGGTGAGGATCTTGACCACCCACACTCACCAGGGATGGCGACACGAGTGATCACTCACCTCGCTAGATGAAACGCGCACCACGTCATAGCGCAGGTTCACCATGGATGGCGAGAGTGGTGATCACTCAGACTCACCAGTGATGGCGACGCTGGTGATCACTCACCTTGTTAGATGAAAAGCTCATGATCATCGACATTGGTAATCATGCAGCCTCACATCTGCCAGATCAAAGTATGTTTTGCCAGAGAAGGTATTGCCATATGTATCTTCCCTCTAACCACAGACAAGGTGTTCATGTTGATATTTCCCTATGTATTTTTCCTGTAACCAGAGAAAAGGTGTTTATGGATAGTTGCTTTCATTTTAGAGATACCTCTATCTAAATTCAATTGATATTCTCTCTATATAATCTTGTTTGATTCAACTCTGAAGTATTACATGGAAATCAGTGTGAAACAAAGCACATTTGATACGTATGGGACTTATACTTCATGCCCACACTTCCTAGATAGGCTACATGTTGAACAGTGGTGCTGTCTCAACAACTTTGGCAATGGTGGTGATAAGTTGCCACTGTGAGTGAGAGTGAGTGACAGATGATGCAATCCTCAGAGAGCATTGACTTGGAGTGACACAAATTCACGTATTGAGTGAGACCAATGTTGGCAATGGTGGTGATAAGTCGCCATTTTGAGAGAAGATTAACTAGGAGTGATACACACTCACGCAGTGAGTGAGAGCCATGTGGCAATGCAGGTGAAAAGTTGCCATTCTGACTGAGAGTTGACAGGCAGTGGCACATACTCACGCAGTGAGTTAGATCCATGTTGGCGATGGTGGTGATAAGTCACCATGCTTTGTGAGGGATGACAAGGGGTGGCACATACTCACGCAGTGAGTGAGATCATGTTGGCGACTGTTGTGATAAATCGCCATGCCATGTGAGACTGACACACAGTGGCGAAAGATGACGCAGTGAGTTATCACTCAGAAAGGAGTCACCATTGATGACCAATCATGGCGAGAGATAACGACAATTTGCTGGGATGTAATCCTATATATTATATGCTAGGGTTCTTAACCCTTTAAGGGCCGCTGATGCAGGAGTGCATCATGTCAATTGGTGTTTATGACACACCAATGAAGTGCTGACGAGACTACTCGCCACCACTTCATTGGAGCACCATGCCGACCCTCTGGGTGTATATCAACCATGTAGTGTCAGCATCAGTGGCGGATTTAGAGGGGGCACGGGGGGCCGCCCCCCGCCTTTTTCCCAGTACTTAAAAGTTTAATCAGAAATTTTGGACCCCACAATTTGCTCAAAAATAGGGGGTGCGCCCCCTCCTTTAGGGCCGCGCCCCCTCCTTTTCAAAATCATGGATCCGCCACTGAGCATGATGCGTGAATGTAGTACAATGCAGCCAAGTATCTCACCAGGGCTGCATTCGTGCATTATGACGACCAATGGGCCTGGTGATTTAATGCACCAGCGACCCTTAACGGTTTAATATTCAATAGATGCCTCCAACATTCAACCAGGCTCAACTTCAGGTTTTAAAGCAATTTCCATAAATTTGCTTTGACATCAGATTTATTGTCTGTGTTACCTGAATGGGCTGAATGTCCAGAAGCATAGTTTATATTCTTAGCTAACTGAAATAAAATACTGTGGTATTCTGTTACATGAAACTAATAAGTTTTCGTAACTGAGACGGAGTATTATGTTTTCTTATACCAAAGAGGCTGTGCCCTGCTTATACTGCCAGTGGTGTCGTTTAAAAAAACAACTTCCAGCAGCATAATGTAGTGCTATGGCTATGCCGAGCAGCATGAGGATGTTTTTTTTTTCGCGTGGCCTACAAGTTGAAGGTGAGAATTTGGATCACAGGAGTACGTTTTACCATATATAAAAGGTACGCCCGCGAGGGAGTGCGCGGGCGTACCTTTTATCGTGTTGATCCATATAATGTCACACACACATATATATATATATATATATATATATATATATATATATATATATATATATATATATATATATATATATATATATATATATATTTGATCGCTACATACATGATGATTCTTGTGATGATGTATGTACATGGCTGTCTATATCTCCGTACAAATAAACATTTTCAAACCGATGGCAAATATGGAATATTCAGTATGAGAATATCTTATTTGTATTTTCCCCTTCTCCAACTAAATATCACATGAATGCAGAAACGAAATAAGCGTAGCACAGGCACTGTGCACGAGGACACCCCATACTTTTGGACAGTAAAGTGGACCTTTGTCTGTTTTGTGTTGAATTAATCTACACAAAGAGACACTTCCATCCACACAATGTGGAAACCACGATGCTTTTAGCACGTCATCAAGAAAAGAACAAGTGGTTTCTCATACAAACATATGATTGGGTCGACGGCGTAAGGAAATAGCCCCTGTAAAAGTTACAGATATTGACCTCGCACTAAATACCTTATGGTTTTAATACTGGTCAAGGTCGCAATTGGAAAGCCGAATCTCAAACGGACACATACAGAAACCAATATCTTGATTTATCCATTCTACTTCATGTTCCATAGCTCATTATCATAATACCAACATTGCATAATACATGCACTTCTGTATACACCCAGTTATCAAAGTCAAGTACAATTAGTATTTGGTTAAAGAAATACATCGTATGTTTCCCTCTGTATTCAGGGGTGGTAGCTGTCGCAATATCGCAGGAATTGTGCGACAGAGGGCTTAGCAAATGTGACAGCGATATTGAGGATCACATAGGCTTTCTAAATCTGAAAGAATTTGTAAATATTCCAACCAAAGTTATTGAGTTATATATGATCAGTATCTCCAAAAATATATAGAACACTGACAAAACAATTCAAATGTAGATTTTCTATGCTTCTTCATAGTAGCCCCTATAATATATCTATTAAATCGCCATTCTAAAGGTAGAGGTCTCGGAGAAATGTACTCAAAGACACTTCAATTTAGAATTAAGGATAGAATTTTTAT
Organism: Acholoe squamosa; assembly: GCA_949317995.1. Lineage (NCBI taxonomy): Eukaryota > Metazoa > Annelida > Polychaeta > Phyllodocida > Polynoidae > Acholoe > Acholoe squamosa. The sequence goes on from OX439043.1 coordinate 44,083,315, forward strand.
TTTTCCTTGGCATAGTATCTATCCCTCATCCCTTCTAAAACAAAAATTTAGTGTCTAAATATTCCTGACTCTGATTTCACCTTAAGGTCTTAACTTTCACTGTTACTCTGGAGCAATAGTGCTCATTTGCTCCCAAACCTTCTAGAATTGATACCTCTTAAAATTTTAAAGGATTTTCTTGTAGCAGCTTGCCACCTAAATCCCTAGAACATGCGAATGCTTTGAGGTAAAATATAAAAGATCTCTTGGCCCAGTAATTTGGAGATATTTGTAGGAGCAATTTACCCCCAAAATGCTGCAAACCCCATTCAATTTAATGGTAAAATTTGAAAATTTTCTCACAACAATAATTATGCCAACCTATTCCTCTAAATAGGAGAATGTTTTAATGTAAAATCTGGAGATTGCCTTGGTGTATATTCCCTTGAATCCTTTAATACTTAACCTATCTAGTCGTAGAATGTGAAATGATTTGGCGCTATGCCTCCTCCCCATCATCCCCTAATACCCAAATTTAGAACAGAGAATCTGAAAATTTTCCTGGAGCAATTTGTCCCCAAAGCTCTCATAACACACCTATTTTAAAGGTTAGATTTGAATTTTTTCTTGCAGCAGTTTGCCACCTAAATCACCCAAAGCACACTAATGTTTTAAGGCTGAATTTGGAAATATGCCTCCCCAGACTCCCAAAAATCACCATTTTTTAACAAGTAGAAGCTGAAAATTTTCTCATATCAATGTGCCCACCAATCTTATTGAAAACAAGTTGCTACAACGATTCATATGTTTGCTCCAGCACTTCACGATATGCCCACCCCTGTGTATTATGGGTATGGACCTCTAAATTTGACATGGTGACATGGCCATTTCTAAAATCGACATGTGACATGGGCCTTAGTGACATGAGGCAAAGCAATTAATAACATGACATAGGTGCTTTCTTAAATTCGACATGGGACATGATAGGCTCTTAGAGGTGACATGGGACATGGGGATTTAGGTGACAAGTGCCATGATCATTTTTTTAAAATCGACATGTGACATGGGCCACCCCCCATCCACACCCCCTGTATTCTCTGAACCACGCATGTAAGGGAGTGATCATTTTTTTACAACAGGGGAGTTTACACGTGGATGCACAGAAAATAAGACTGACCCCCCCCCCTTGATGGTCAATTTTTTTTTGGCCCCCTCAAAGCCACCAGTTCCCCCCCCCCGTTGTTGAAAAAATAATCCCTAACGAAGTGGTCATTATTTATCAACAGGGGGCGGTGGGATTGAGAGGGGGGCATAAGTCATAAAACCTTTTGACCCCTCCTGCGGGGGGGGGGCGTAAAAATGCCAAGAAAATTGATTGCCTTGGGGGGGCATAAAAAATTCCGCGCGTACCTGCACGAAAACTCACCATCACCCCTGTTGATGACCCCCCCCCCCAATGATCGATCAAATAAGTACATCTGATATACTTTAAATTGTTCGTTTGAAATGCGACTCTTAACTAGATGTATAGGAATATGGTATATATCAATTGATTACTGCCTCCCCCGGACCATTTTTTCTGCTCTGTCCCCTAGAGTAGACTCCTCCTTCAGGATCCACCCCATCAATAAGAAATCGTACCACAAACCATACAGTGCGGTGTGATGAAAATCAAGCGTGAAGCCCTGAGGCCCCGTCGAGCTTATATAAAGAGCTAAAAAGGCTTTACCAAAATAGCTGCGTGTATGGCGTAATAACTACACAACAAGTAGCAACAGATAGGCCTGTATACATTCGTGTGTCTCGATCGGTCGTATCCTGTTCAGGTCAACGACAACAACTGTTACTGAATTAGCAAGACATTGTGGCGAAAGGCATTAAATTGGCTGTTGCTCTAAGTATGAAAGAATATAAACAGAAAAGCTACCTTCTCTTAGTTCTTCTATAAAGATGTGTGCAGTTTTATCAACGTCCTTTTTACTCGCAGGTGTATATGTGAGATCCAGGGGATGACGTACTAATGCAGGGTGCGGTATTGCGTTCCTAACTGTGCGCCCGTGTGCTACCATTTACTCACAGCAGATCCAAAGAACATTTGAAAAGATCCAACTTCACGGGGGTGTGCAGCAGTACTGCTAATTATCAGTGGTATCACCTAGAAGTATTGGCACCCACTCTTTGGGGCAACTGTCACTGCCTGGATAATCTAGGGGTGCTGCTGTCTGGATCCCCTCCTTCTACCTATATACCTGCCCTCGGCTGTGGAGGGGATGGGTGGATGCGGGAGGGAGGGGTGGATGGGGGAGGGTGTTGGAACTAGGTAGGTCTATGACATGTATGATGTAGGATGGTCGATGACCCTAGGTGCCTATATGATGCACAAGTGGGTCTCCTGAATCACTAACCAAACATTAACAACATAGTAAATTACTTCTCAAAGAATCCATTGCCATGTATATTGCAGCGCCCTCATCATGACAATGGCAGGGGTAGAATAGTGAAACAAAATGACACAGGGGTAGTATCTGGAAAGGGGACACCCCCAGCCCCCATGCCCTGCCCTGGCAGTATAAAACCCAGTATAGTACCCCTGACTGGGCCGGTGTAACTTGCTGCTACTTCAAGTACCTGTAATGGTATGTAGATTATGATAACCTATTCTGATTTTATAGAGGCTTCCAGAGAAATTTGATGAGATATCTAGCTACATGATGGGTTGCTTCAAAAAGACAGGTGGCAAAGATGGGGTATGGAAATTAAGATGTCACTTGGGACGTAGCCTTCGATGATTTACTGATTCAATTTAGCATATCGATGGTAACCTTTAGGTGGAATCCTGAATTGTGATTATTATGTCTTGAGAGGGGATACGAACTAAGCCTAGATATCAAATTTTCATATTAGTCATATACACTGTAAACACTTTCAGTTAGATCTAAGGAGTATCAGAGTGACATTTTTACGGTGAATTAGCATAATGATTGATTATTGTTGGGAACTTTTATATCCATGTACAATGTACATTGAATATCTGTAACCCACTACAGTGAAACATCATTTATTAATTTATGGGGAAGCTGTGCTTTAATTGTTGTTTAGTTTGATCAAAATGTGTGGCACCCTCTTTCATCATGAGATTTGCTTGGAGATTCTACTCTATAACACTTCTACACCTCTAAAAATGATAATATTCCAAAGCTTGTATATCAATTATATTATCAATGTTGATAGTCAATGTGAGGATGTGAGAATATGGCTAATGGTGAGGTAGTCCACTTTTGTGTGATGTTTTCTTGAAACAAACATCTATTTTGTGGGGATAAGAAAAATATATGTCGTAAATACTAATCTAACTTAGACAAAACCACTGGTTAGGCAAAATACCTAACATGTTAGTTGTATTCACTAACCTATTAGGAAAGCTGGCTTGATTTAGCCAAGAGAGAAAAGCGGTCTTTTTGCCTAAGGGGTTAGTAGTTTTATCTAAGGGTTAGTAGATTTCTTCACACCAGGTGACAGTGTGGTTTGCATGAGGACTTTTGTGGGAAGTGTCTATCATGGAAAGGCCTACAAATGTGAAATCAATGGCACTTTTAATGACTATTGACATGATAAGGCCTTCACTATTCAACCTGGCATAGGACAGAATACAGCCTATAGGTTTATTATGTTATTGATGGAGAAAGGAAGAAGAATGGAAACACTTTTCTCTGAAAATTCAATTTTCTCATATATCCACATCTATGGCCCTATATGAGTCAAACCCAGAACAACTAAGTTCAGGGGTTGCAAATGAAAATGATATGAGGCATTAAACTTGCTTCTCTAATGGAGAGGCTCTGTTCTGGGTGTCTTAATCCATCTGGAGTTTACACTTATCATTAGAATCAAAATAAAAGAATGGGAATTATGGGTATTGGAATAGTCCATGTAGTTAGTGAAAAAGTCTAAGGCAAGTTAGGGAGAATGCCCAACTTACTTGATTTCTCCTAAGGGTTAGGCTTAAACTCCCAAGAAAACTTCGGTGGTTTGGCAATGTGCAAACTCCCAACTTGCCTTAGCAAATCCAACAAAATGTTAGGTGAACAGCCTAAGATATTTAGAATTTTTTTTGTGTGCATGCTTGGCCCAATATAAGCCGACATTGGCCTAATAAAACCCGACATTGGCCCAATGTAACCTGGGTAGTTATTACGGAGAAAGTCCGGCACCTACTAGTGCCAGAGAATCACTGTTATTCTAACAGAAATTCCTTTACAATGTATGATTAAGGAGATCTTGTACCGCCACTGATTCCCAGTAAACCCCTTCCCTTCTCAGCAACATATGACACAAATCCTCACAAATCTTTATGGCAGATAGTAACCCCCCCCCATCCCCATTCATTCCTTTGAGGTGTGCACACCATACACTAACCGGGCTAAGGACACCTCTCTCAAGGTCAGCAGCAATTTCATATCCCTACGAGAAAAAAATCGTTGTATTTGTACATGTAACCTGATTTAAGGACACAGGTCTCAGATCTATTTATATTTGCACTCTATTCTATTTCATCGTGTGTATTTTATTTACACGCATGATACACATAGTTACGGCAGACATATTGCTGGAGTCACTTTATCTGCTTGTTTTACACGAAGTTGCTATTTCTAGCACAGATTATGTAATGTATAATTGTACAATGTAGAGCAATACATGTGTAATCTCTATGCAACACTGCGCAATGGCTATATGATACGTGTTTTTATACCATAGTGATTTATACTATGTTGTGCAAAGGTAGGGCAGGTTACGGTCTAAGGCCTACATTCCTCTTACGAAGGATTACGTCAACAGAATAGATGTATATAGAGCAAAGGGAAATGGAAAAAAAATGTGGCACGCATCGTTGCTTCATTTGTTATCATACCACAAGTGTAGCTTCTTTTAGGAAGATACAATTAACCAAACGTTTGTTTTAGAAGTAGAAAAGTAAACGTCAAAACATAATGACACGATATGCAAAAAAAGCCCTTAGTGCAGGGGGAATAAGGGCCCCTTTCCCAGCACATGTCATTATATACAAATAATGTTAGTTTTTTACCGTTCTATAAAAACGTTTTTATTTTCGGTTAAAACCCTACTTTTAACTTGAAAATAACGAATAAACCTTTTTTCTTTACTGCAGGGAAAACGGTTTTCAGGTTATTTTACCCAACCATAATAAAAACGTTTTCAAAATTTGAAAAACGTTTATTTGGGGAAGTGGATGGTCTTCCCATCAGCACACGGTACAGGCCGCCGTCAGGTGAGCCTAGGCAAGGGCCCCAGGCTGGGAAAATCGACAAGAGGACGATGTCACTTTACCAGGTCATAAGGGACGAGGTCACTTTTTGTAATAGACAAGGAGATAAGCCCATTCCTTAGAATCGACAAGGCGAAACCATAAGACCCCCTGTCTAGGACACTTTTCTCCCTTCCCTGCACTTAAGGTCGAATCCCACATGGCGATTTTGGGCTCAAACATCTCTGCGATTTTGTCCTTTGCATTATATGGGCCTTTCTGACCCTATAGATCACAAGGATTGTTCAACTTATACCGAATCCCAAAGTGAGTTAAGGTCTAAAAGGCAGCTATCCTTGCGATTTAGGGGCTCAGGAATGCCCCCAGAACGCAAAGGACAAAATCGCAGAGATATTTGAGCCTTAAATCGCCATGTGGGATTCGACCTTTTCATCGGTAAATAATTTAGTTATGAGTCACCAATGTTTCAGTAATGAGCCATTGATCTAAAGTACTACTCAGGAAACTCAAAAATGAATTTAGAAATAAAAAAAGCAACTCATTATTATAACTACCAGACTATGTAATTTTGTCTGATTCTGATGGATTAGGCCCATGTCTGACATGAGAAGCAGGTACATATATGTACTCCCTCTCCACTGCATTGCCTATAGTCTAGTTTTATTAGATGAGGGTTCCTCATGCATGCTGGGGAGCAGCACAGACATGGAAAAGTACTTTGACTGACCTTTGTATTTGCAAAAAAGGCAACAAAAAAAAAGAAAAAAGAACAGTATGATATCATACTGCAATTACACTTATACAACCATCCATGGAAAGCAGCAGAATGTGACTTGATCTCTTTAGCAGTGCGAATTCAGATAGAAATAGGCCCACTACCGAACTCCCCAACTCTATGATAGGACTTGTATCAGACAAAACGTCCTATAGGTGTAGGTATAACTGATACGATCCACAGCATGATGTAACTATGATGCTTGAACGACAGAAAAAAAAATGTTCCTCTTTTTCTTAAAAATTATCCTCTGCAAAATTGAGATTGACATGTATGTATACATATATGTCCCGAGTGCATTTGGTCTGGAATGCCATTGTGCTGTGGTAAGTAGGGACCAGACAAAGATCACACAACCGCCCCCCCCCCCACCGGCCACCCCACGCCAAACGCACATATATAGATATTCACAGTTGTGCATCTAACAACTCCTTAAGATCTAGGTGACCTGGGTTTATATACATTTATGATCTTAAGTGTCTCAGGTAAAGCTATGATCTCCGCTCAGCTTCGTAGTATTATAGTAGGCCTACATTTCGGTGGCTGATCACTAGATCCACCGAGTGCTGTAATAACTGTGTAGTGAAAGCATTGCGTTGTGAAAGAATGATATTGAATGTTGAACTTGTTATACCCCTTCCATGATGACTAATTCTAGGTTACATTAAAGACGAGTTCCCAGGAAGCAGGTAATTTGTCGTTCACAGGTATAACCCAGATTGAGCAACAGGTCGATCAGATTTTATCTATTCTTCATTTTCATGTGTGTCTTCGCAGAACACCGAAAGACCATCATTTTCTGAGGGTGACATACGCCGATTCTTAACCCTTTAAGGACAGCCTATTGTCTTACCTTTTTACACTGTATGCAAAGTGTTAGCTGCATTTTCGTACCACGATGAAATTAAGCATTATAAACCATGCAATATTCCTTCGCCTGTGATATTTATCTAGATCTGTCAACTCATGTCTTATTTGATATGTGATATATCTCACTATCCGCTCTTCTGTAGCTAACAAAAATTCTCCAGATCGAGATGTCATATCTAGGAGTCAGGGATTAGAGGTAGGCCTATACACTTGGTCTCCATATTTAAGTAGGTGGAACCTATGGCATCAAGTAATCCATCACCCTAATTCTGTACATACTTACGTTGGGGAAGAGGGAGAGGTAAATTGGAAGTATTCTTTAGTTCTTTGAATGACTTGTTTTATTAGATGCGGGTTCCACCATATATGTATGTATGTATGTATGTATGTATGTATGTATGTATGTATGTATGTATGTATGTATGTATGTATGTATGTATGTATGTATGTATGTATATATATATATATATATATATATATATATATATATATATATGTATAATGGTACATTTATAGACATTATCCTGGGAAAGGTGCTATTCTTTTATAGTAGTTACACACCTGTATAGGTTAGCTGATGATGCCGAGGTGGATATTCCTTTTTCTAAATGTTCATGTGGTAAAAATGTCCTAGCTTAAGCCCAAAGGTGTGAATTTGAGGCATAAAGTCCACCGAACCTTAACACGAAGGTGATAAGGTCGAAGCTTTGATTGGTTGAGATAGAAAGGAATTCAGGTGCAAAGCAATACTCGGTAGCAATCATGGTAAACTTGTCGCCTGCTTAAGAGTGGTTTATGTCTTAATATATGTGTTATTTATCCAGACATTAACATTTACGACAGGAACATATATCCCTTTCAGGTCTGGCTTTTGTATGTATATTGTACATGTATGTATACATGTATATTGAAATCAAGGGACCTAACTGCTCCCAGTGGGCACAGAACATCAAATCAACATTGACAACTGGTTGATATAATTATGTTGATAGTGTTGATTGATCAACCTGTCTTGAACGGTAAGTCTTTTTTAATTATTCCATTTCAGTTATGTCAACCATCATCATATCAACAGGAGATTAACATTCGACAGATAAATGTTGAAATATTCCTCTCAATTTAACATTGATTTATTGAGTTGTCCACATTGAATCAATGATATTGATTTCAATGTTGATTCGATGTTGACATATTAACTAAGAATCGCCTAACAACTGTCCAAGTTGAAACCACATTGAATCAACATAGAATTACAAATATTGGATCAGCACTGATGGTTAGATGTTGAATCGCAGTCATTTGGTTATGTTGTGTCAACTTTCAAATTCAAACATATTCCAACCCTGAATCAAACACTGCAAATGTTGATTCAACACTGGATCAACGGTGATGCACCCACTGAGTGTAGGGCCTATACCTGGACTCGTCTTCTTTCTTCTTCCTGATGGCACATCACTTTACCATGTTGGTTGCCCTTAGAGGCATGTATCCAAAAACGCGTCTTGTCTTAATGATAGCTATATTAACCTTGTTACCGTGGACTGAAAAACACAAATCTAGACTAATAAAATCTTCTACTTGACGTTGGAATACAAGTAGGTTCCTTCTCCAGGGTTGACTTGAGGTGAGAACCTCTAAGTACATGTATAAAAGGTAAATACAGGCGTTATGCATGTAGATATGGGAAGACCAAGTCACCTCAATCTATCTACTGAAATAGGGTTATCCCCAGAAATGATGGCGTATCAAGAATCATTAAAGATGTCAACATAAATTATCATGGAATTTAGGAATATGTTACTATTGAAATGTTTCAGTATTGTTTAATCTTTACAAGCATGATACGCTTTCCCCCATATATATATATATATATATATATATATATATATATATATATATATATATATATATATGCATATTTATACACACACACACACACACACATATATATATATATATATATATATATATATATATATATATATTTATTTATACTTAACGAAATGATCTGCTTCCTACGCCAGTACCATTCAACTAGGTAGCCCCCTCCCATGAAAGCTCAGCCTTCGGCCCCCTCCTGTACCCAAACAGACTTGTCCCCATGAGGACATATCGTAGCCCAATTCCCAGCCAAGGGTCACTTCCACAGACATTTCCAACTGGCATACTGCCCACAATTTGCTCAAAGGAAGTCGGTCACATTTCTAGAACAAGGTCGCCCCTGTCCGCACTAATGCAAATATGCAACCCGAATATCCAATAATTCATACTTTTTTATAAGCAAAGCTTCATTGATTGATTCACTATGTGACGATGTGAAAAATAATGTCAATCAATATCAGTGGCATCCTGTATAGATTTGTTTCACATAGGAATGAATATAGGCTAATATTGATAAAAAGAAAATACATACAATGAATAATGAAGCCCACTTGGTTTTACCTACTTGAATTAAAGTACAGTGTTTGCCACGTGGATAGTTTACTTCTTTTGTCAATGCATGCCCAATAGTTCCACACTCGCTCTCATAGAATTTATTGCTACAGTGTACAAATACAGAGAAAACTATAAAATTTACAAACTTGTACTTACAGAATCATATATACAAATAAACACTTTCCTGCACAGCCTTACTTATCTGAACGGAGATCTATTCATGCTCAATTTACTTGTTTAAAGATAATGACATATAAATGAAGACTTTTGTTACCCTTTGTTGTCAGGCAGATGAAATAAGTTTGGTGTTGTCCCCATAGGATGGATCAGATATATATTACGCAGTGTCTAGAGGTGAGTCTGTGACCACAGCTTGACATTTATTGCTTTTTTTTTATTTGCCTGCGGACCAAGGATGGGCAAGGACAATCCTAGCAGAATTTCATGCTCATCCAAAATCTGAACTGTACAGGCAAGAAGAAGAAATGGATTCATGAATCCGTAAGATCTCCTCAAAGCAGCAAGTTTTTTTGTACACCGTACAGACTGCTTGTTTAAAGAAATGAGAGGAGAGAGTCTTGTAGGTTGACCATTTATCAGTCTACATATTTGCGGAGCTGTCCACAGCACTTCTTATGCCTATTGTAAAAATTGTAAGTGCCTATTTAGGTACAGTAATTAACATCATCTGAACTCTGCGAACAATGCTACTAATTGTTAATGGGACTCCGCTTTCCATATCGGATAGCTCAGGTCGTCGGCCTTGTGCATGATATCAGCATGCTCGGACCGCGCCTCACCCTACCCCATGCACCCCTACCTCAGTACCTGACCATACCTTACCCCCCCCCCCCACTCACCTGCATCACCCCTATTTCCTGTTTCCTACCCCCCCCCCCCTGTCTCAGCCTCCCAAGCTAATCCTCACGGTCCTCAGACTATAAGCCCCCCTGACATTAGGCCCCCTGATAATACACCCCCTGACAATAAGTCCCCTGGTCGTTCCTTCCCCTAGATATTTGGCTCCCTGGACAATTCACACCCCTTTTTCTACATTTGACCACAATATTTACTACATCATCAAGCAACTCGTCCAGTTTGTCCAGAAATTTTAACTGTCGGACCGTAAACAAGTGCGGACGACCGACAACCATGACGGACTAGCCAGAAAAGTTTGCGGTGCGGACTTACCGGAATGCATTGGGGACTTACCAGAATGAAGTGCAGACTTACCACAATGAATTGCAGACTTACCGTAATGAATTGCAGACTTACCAAAATGAATTGTGAACTTACCAAAATGAATTGTGGACATACCGGAATAGTGGACATACCTGAATACATTGCGGACAAACCGAGTCCATTGTGGACTTACCGGAATCCATTGTGGACTTACTGCAATGAATTGCAGACTTTCCTGAATATATTGCGGACTTTCCCGAATAGTGCATGTATGCATACCTGAATACATTGCGGACAAACCGGAATCCAGTGCGGACTTAACGGAATCCATTGTGGACTTACCGGAATCCATTGCAGACTCACCATAATTCATTGTGGACTTACTGGAATACATTGCGGACTTACTGGAATACATTGTGGACTTACCAGAATACATTGTGGACTTACCACAATGAATTGCGGACAGACCACAATGTATTGCGGTCTGTCTGCGATCTCATTCACTGTTCACAAAATGATCTGGACTGTCCGCAAAGTAATCCAGGCTGTCTGCACATATTTTCAGACTAAAAAATCTTTTAACAGACTCAACAATTTTGAGGACAATACTCATATGTTTCGGATAGTGGATGGAAAAGGGGGGGGGGGGAATGTCCAGGGGGCCTAGTGACCAGGGGGCTTAATGTCAGGGGGTGAACTGTCAGGGGGCCTAATAACAAGGGGGCCAAATGACATGTAATCCTATCTCACCATACCCTACTAACCATACGTACCCAACCCCTGTCTCATCTGCATTGCCACTATCTGTCTCATCTGCCCTATCCTCACCCCTCACCCACACTTCCAAAGGCAATCTCAGTCAGCGTCACCATCTCTCTCCAACCCGGCCAAATGCATCACCACCGTAGCTGCCACCTTTGGCAGTTTTGATTTTTTTTTTCAATAGGCCTAACAAAATGGAGCTGGTTTGCATGGGGAGCTGGATACTGGTGCACTCACAATTTTAGTTTAAAGGGGCCCTGGCATTGTAATGCATGCCAGCATTAAAAAGTCACGTGATCACCCCTTGACCAATCAGGGCATCGCGATTTTTCCGCTGGTTCCTGCGATTTTATGATCGCTGTTTGAATCGGTACCAATGTTGTTAATTTTCCATGCCAGCCCCCCTTTAAGATCTGTCCGCTATCCCATTCCCTTTTGCAAGACGCATAAAAAAGTTTTCCATCTGGGAGGGGTTGTGGTTTTGGGGGGAGGGGCAAAAAAATTCAGACCCCTCTTAAGGGGAGAGGGAAACAAATTTCACCCTTTCTTAGTGAAATAGCCCATGCATTGCTATAGCACAAAGGGGGGGGGGCGAAAAATTTCTGACCCCTCCAAGGGGGGAGGCCAAAAAGATTTAGACGCGCCCACCTGAAAATCCACCACCCCTCCCGGGCCACCCCTCCCCTGTTGTTAACAAATGACCATTTTTATTTGATAGAGGCAACAAATCCCCCGTCCCCTACCGCATACGCCTCTGAAACGGGGGCTTCTCAAATCGCTCAAATCACTTTGCCTTTTCAGTCTCAGATGAAGAGTTTCTCAGGTGCGGATGTGAGCGCGAAACTCTCCTGCCATCTCGTGGCAGTAAAAGGGAGCGTTCGGGCTGATTCCTTACCGCCCTCTTGCGGTTAAATTTTGAACCTCCCGGTGCTACACTGGTTCCCTTTGCCCGCCAGTGCCCAGACATCACAAAGTGGGGAGAGAAGGCACAGGTGGTCTAATCTCCAAAAGACAAGCAGAGGAGCATGGCACTTAGTCTTAGAGTCATCACATTCACGTCCAGGACACTGACAAGGAAACGACAGTGGTTGTCTCTCGTCTCCTACCCCCGTGCATCGATCAGAATGGCGTCCACTGTGAGTATTAGAATTGGGAGGGGAAATATTGATTGCAAATATTAAGTGAACACCCCTTATGACCGCTAGCAGTTGCAAGGTGCCGCCTGGGCGATAATAGAGGTTAAATCGGTATCAATTCTTTATTCGACCCCTTAAAGGAGGACTGAGTTGGCGGTTTTCAGGTCGGCACAGACCCGCCGATCTGTAGGGAGACACTGCGCCACTCCCAGGTCACTCAGACCACTGTGCTGCTTAACCAGTGAACCCTGATCTGCCCTGACTGTGACCACTGCAGCCACCCATGGATGGGAGTAACATTGGGCTTTCTACAGACAACTAAGTTTTAGGTTCCAAACCTTTGCAGAGCACAGCTAAGAACTTTCTCGAGGATGTGTGTGTGGGGGGGGGGGCAGAAGATTTTTCTTTTTTTCATGATTCTGGTATTGGGGCCATTTACCCCAGAACCCCCCCACCCAGAAAATTTGCATTTTTTAACAGTCTTCATAGATCTAGGTTGTGAACCTTTCTAGAGCACATATGAGAACTGCAGATTTAGGGTGTGGGGGCAAAAGATTTTTCCCCAGAATTCTGGGCTTGGGGCCATTCACCCCAGAGCCCCCCCTCAGAAAATTTGAATTTTTTAACAGAGGCTCCATAGATCTAGGTTGCAAACCTTTCTGGAGCACAAATGAGAACTGAAGATTTAGGGTGTGGGGGCAGGAGATTTTTTTTCTTCGTGATTCTGTGGTTGGGGGGCCATTCACCCCAGAGCCCCCCCAGAAAATTTGCATTTTTTAACAAAGGCTTTATATATCTAGGTTGCAAACCTTTCTAGATCACAAATGAGAACTGCAGATTTAGAGTGTGGGGGTAGAAGATTTTTCTCCATAATTCTGGCGTTGGGGCCATTCACCCCAGAGCCCCCCCCCCATAAAATTAGCAATTTTTAACAGAGGCTCCATAGAGCTAGGTTGCGGACCTTTCTAGAGCACATATGAAAACTGCAGATTTAGGGTTTGGGGACAGATGATCCCCCCCCCATTATTCGGAGTTTGGGGGCCATTTACCCCAGAGGCCCCCGTCAGAAAATTTGCATTTTTTAACAGAGGCTCCATAGATCTAGGTTGCAAACCTTTCTGGAGCACGAATGAGAACTGAAGATTTAGGGTGTGGGGGCAGGAGATTTTTTTTCTTCGCGATTCTGGGGTTGGGGGCCATTAACCCCAGAGCCCCCCCCGGAAAAATTGCATTTTTTAACAAAGGCTTTATATATCTAGGTTGCGAACCTTTCTAGATCACAAATGAGAACTGCAGATTTAGAGTGTGGGGGCAGAAGATTTTTCCCCATAATTCTGGGTTTGGGGCCATTCACCCCAGAGCCCCCCCAGAAAATTTGCAATTTTTAACAGAGGCTCCATAGAGCTAGGTTGCGAACCTTTCTAGAGCACATATGAAAACTGCAGATTTAGGGTGTGGGGGCAGAAGACCCCCCCATTATTCGGAGGTTGGGGGCCATTCACCCCAGAGCCCCCCCCCCCGGGAAAAATTGCATTTTTTAACAAAGGCTTTATATATCTAGGTTGCGAACCTTTCTAGATCACAAATGAGAACTGCAGATTTAGAGTGTGGGGGCAGAAGATTTTTCCCCATAATTCTGGGGTTGCGGCCATTTACTCCAGAACCCCCCCACCCAGAAAATTTGCATTTTTTAACAGAGGCTTCATAGATCTAGGTTGCAAACCTTTCTAGAGCACATATGAAAACTGCAGATTTAGGGTGTGGGGGCAGAAGATTCCCCCCCATTATTCGGAGGTTGGGGGCCATTCACCCCAGAGCCCCCCCTCAGAAAATTTGAATTTTTTAACAGAGGCTCCATAGATCTAGGTTGCAAACCTTTCTGGAGCACAAATGAGAACTGAAGATTTAGGGTGTGGGGGCAGGAGATTTTTTTTCTTCGTGATTCTGTGGTTGGGGGGCCATTCACCCCAGAGCCCCCCCAGAAAATTTGTATTTTTTAACAAAGGCTTTATATATCTAGGTTGCAAACCTTTCTAGATCACAAATGAGAACTGCAGATTTAGAGTGTGGGGGTAGAAGATTTTTCTCCATAATTCTGGCGTTGGGGCCATTCACCCCAGAGCCCCCCCTCAGAAAATTTGAATTTTTTAACAGAGGCTCCATAGATCTAGGTTGCAAACCTTTCTGGAGCACGAATGAGAACTGAAGATTTAGGGTGTGGGGGCAGGAGATTTTTTTTCTTCGCGATTCTGGGGTTGGGGGCCATTCACCCCAGAGCCCCCCCCCCCCCCCCGGAAAAATTGCATTTTTTAACAAAGGCTTTATATATCTAGGTTGCGAACCTTTCTAGATCACAAATGAGAACTGCAGATTTAGAGTGTGGGGGCAGAAGATTTTTCCCCATAATTCTGGGTTTGGGGCCATTCACCCCAGAGCCCCCCCAGAAAATTTGCAATTTTTAACAGAGGCTCCATAGAGCTAGGTTGCGAACCTTTCTAGAGCACATATGAAAACTGCAGATTTAGGGTGTGGGGGCAAAAGACCCCCCCATTATTCGGAGGTTGGGGGCCATTCACCCCAGAGCCCCCCAGAAAATTTTAGGGTGTGGGGGCAGATTTTTTTTCTTCGTGATTCTGGGGTTGGGGGCCCAATCCAGAGCCCCCCTCAAGAAATTTTCCACCTAAGGCCTTCTATAGATAACTTGATCTAAGTTGCAGATTTTCCAGAGTTTTCAGATTTTCTGTCAGGGGGGGCTAGGGAGGTTGGCCCTTATCCCCCAAATTATGGAAAAAAAACTCCCATTCCCTCATCCTAAATCTGGTGTTATTTCTGCTAGATTTATCCAAAGGTGTGCACCCAAGTTGTCTACAGAAAATATCCAGATGAGAGAATTTTTCAGATTTTTTTTTTTTTGGGAGAGGGGGCTGGGGTGAATAGCCCCAACACTCAACCTGTGGGAAAATCTCCTACTTTTTCATGTTGTCTTGAGAAAGTATCTGAGAGAATGTTCAAATTTTCTGGGTGGGGGGGGGGCTAAGGTGATTGGACCCAACACCCAACCTATGGGAAAATCTACCCTATCTCCCAAATCTGTAGTTGTTATTTCTGCAGTAAATAATCCAACAGTCTGCCCCCTAGAACTATTTGTCTGGATGATCAAAACTAGTCTGTAAGGGTGGTCCATAGTCAGACTTCAGAGTCTCGGATGTACCCCATCTTGCAGTGATACAATATGGTATGACTGGCTGCAATCAGGCAATCAGATTTTCAGGGGGCTGGGGAGGCTGGCCCCTAACCCCAAATTATGAAAAAAATCTCTAATTCCCTCGTCCTAAATCTGGTGTTATTTCTGGGACACTTATCACAAAGTTGTCTACACATAGTATCTGAGAGAACTTTCATATTTTCTAGGTGGGGGATGGCCCCATAGCCCCGAATTATGGACAAATCTCCCGCTCCCTTGTCCTTAATCCAGTGTTGCTATATATTCTGCTAGACTTATCCAAAAGTGTGCACCCAAGTTGTCTACAGATAGTATCAGAGAGAATTTTCAGATTTTCGAGGGGAGGGGGAGGCTGGCCCCTAACCCCAAATTATGGAAAAAAATCCAATTACCTCATTCTAAATCAGGTGTAGTTATTTCTGCTAGACTTATCCAAAAGTGTCCACCCAAGTTGTCTACACAAAGTATCTGAGAGAATTTTCATATTTTCTGGGGGGGGTTGGTAACCCTCGAATTATGGAAAAATCTCCCGATCCCTTGTCCCTTAATCCAGTGTTGTTATATATTTCTGCTATGCTTATCCAAAGTGTGCACCCAAGTTGTCTACAGAAAGTATCTGAGAGAATTTTCAGATTTTCTGGGGGGGTCTGGGGGGCTGGTCCCTAACCCCCAAATTATTGGAAAATCTCCTTCTTCCCCTAAAACTGTAGCTGTTATTTCTGCTGTAAATTTAACCAAAGGTTTGCCCCCTAAACCGAGTTGTCTGCACAAAGTGATATAAAATATGATTTTTTTTTGGGGGGGGGGGCTTGGGAGGCTGGCCCCTAACCCCAAATTATCGAAAAACCTCCTATTCCCTTGTCCTAAATTGCTGCTAGACTTATCCAAAAGTGTGCACCCAAGTTGTCTACAGAATGTAATCTGAGAGAATTTTCCGATTTTCTGGAAGGGGTTGGCCCCTTACCCTCGAATTATGGATAAAAATTCCCATTCCCTTGTCCTCAATCCAGTGTTGATAAATATTTCTGCTAGACTTATCCAAAAATGTCCACCCAAGTTGTCGACAGAAAGTATCTGAGAATTTTCAGATTTTCGGGGGGGGAACGGGAGTCTGTCTCCTAACCACAAATTATGAAAAAAAATCCAATTACCTCGCCCTATAAAATCTGGTGTTATTTCTACTAGACTTATCCAAAAGTGTGCACCCAAGTTGTCTACACAAAGTATCTTAGAGAATTTTCATATTTTCCAGGGGGGGCTGGCCCCTAAACCCCGAATTATGGAAAAATCTCCCACTCCCTTGTCCCTCAATCCATTGTTGTTATATATTTCTGCTATACTTATCCAAAGTGTGCACCCAAGTTGTCTACAGGAAGTATCTGAGAGAATTTTCAGATTTTCTAGGGGGGTCTGGTCCCTAACCCCCAAATTATGGGAAAATCTCCTTCTTCCCCTAAAACTGTAGTTGTTATTTCTGCTGTAAATTTAACCCAAGGTTTTCCCCCTAGACCGAGTTGTCTGCACAAAGTGATATAAAATATGATTTTTTTTTTGGGGGGGGGGCTTGGGAGGCTGGCCCCTAACCCAAAATTATCGAAAAACCTCCCATTCCCTCGTCCTAAATCCGGTGTTGTTATTGCTGCTAGACTTATCCAAAAGTGTGCACCCAAGTTGTCTACAGAATGTAATCTGAGAGAATTTTCCGATGTTCTGGAAGGGGTTGGCCCCTTACCCTCGAATTATGGATAAAAATTCCCATTCCCTTGTCCTCAATCCAGTGTTGATAAATATTTCTGCTAGACTTATCCAAAAGTGTGCACCCAAGTTGTCGACAGAAAGTATCTGAGAGAATTTTCAGATTTTCAGGGGGAACTGGGAGTCTGTCTCTTAACCACAAATTATGAAAAAAGTCTTCAATTCCCTCGCCCTATAAAATCTGGTGTTATTTCTACTAGACTTATCCAAAAGTGTGCACCCAAGTTGTCTACACAAAGTATCTTAGAGAATTTTCATATTTTCCAGGGGGGGCTGGCCCCTAAGCCCCGAATTATGGAAAAATCTCCCACTCCCTTGTCCCTCAATCCATTGTTGTTATATATTTCTGCTATACTTATCCAAAGTGTGCACCCAAGTTGTCTACAGAAAGTATCTGAGAGAATTTTCAAATTTTCTAGGGGGGTCTGGTCCCTAACCCCCAAATTATGGGAAAATCTCCTTCTTCCCCTAAATCTGTAGCTGTTATTTCTGCTGTAAATTTAACCCAAGGTTTTCCCCCTAGACCGAGTTGTCTGCACAAAGTGATATAAAATATGATTTTTTTTTGGGGGGGGGGCTTGGGAGGCTGGCCCCTAACCCCAAATTATCGAAAACCCTCCCATTCCGTCGTCCTAAATCCGGTGTTGTTATTACTGCTAGACTTATCCAAAAGTGTGCACCCAAGTTGTCTACAGAATTAATCTGAGAGAATTTTCAGATTTTCTGGGGGGATGGGGTGGGGAGGCTGGCCCCTAACCCGAAATTATGGAAAATAAATCTCCAATTCCCTTATCCTAAATCTGGTGTTGTTATTTCTGCTAGACATATCCAAAAGTGTGCACCCAAGTTATCTACAGAAAGTATCTGAGAGAATTTTCAGATTTTCTGGGGGGGGTTGGCCCCTTACCCTCGAATTATGGAAAAAATTTCCCATTCCCTTGTCCTTAATCCAGTGTTGATAGATATTTCTGCTAGACTTATCCAAAAGTGTGCACCCAACTTGTCAACAGACAGTATCTGAGAGAATTTTCAGATTTTCGGGGGGGGGGGGCTGGGGAGTCTGGCCCCTAGCCCCAAATAATGGGAAAATCATCCATTTCTCTTTAGGCTTCTTTTATAAGTTTCTTCTCTAAACTCTCAGATTTGCTAGTCATGATTTTTGTATCGATAAGAATAGGTCATATGACCTTGTACAAGTCACATGAATGCTAGTTGCCTTTTGCCACTGTAGAGGTCACTGTGGTGGTGCTCTCCAAATAGCCTCCTAGTGTTAGGTTGTGGAACTTACTTTTCAGTCAACTCAGAGCCCCTTTAAAGTAGGCATGGCAGTGTCCTGAAGAGGGCGCTGTCATATCCCGAAAGTCGAGCATCCCAGAAGTTGCCCGCAATTTTCAAAATAACTTTACCCGTTTCATATTTCTACGGCGTAGGGACAGTATCATTAGGGTTGTTGTCCTTTCAAATTCTATCAGAGGAGAGGGATGTTATCATGGTTTTTATGTTTTCAAAAAATTTTTTATTTTCATTGATGTTTGTGGCCCATAAGCGATAATAGGCTTAAAACACGGATTGCGCATGCGCAGCCAACTTCTGGGATGCGCCAACTTCTGGGATACGACAGCGCACCAGGCACTGTGCCTGCTGCAGCAGCAGGATGCAACTTGTTACATTGGACTATGCCCTAGGGGCATACTGATTGCCGTGTGGGAGTGATGCGAAAATTACGTGGACAGCAGCAGCTGAGGCGTGCGCTTTCCCACACTCCCCATGGCAAGTCTGGGAAAATGCCCCCAGGGCATCCATGGTATGGTAAGGATGATGCTCCCAGGACATGTAGGCCTATATAGGGTACCGTATTGGACTATGCCCCGGGGGCATCGTTTAGTACATGGATGCCCCCAGGGCATCATCAATTTTTTTATGCATGTATGATTATCTAAGCTTACTATGAATGCCCTGGGGGCATTGTCCCCCATTGTTCTCTGTACCATGCCCCTGGGGCATCCATAATATGGATGATGTGTAATGATGCCCCCAGGGAATGCACTGATAGTCATATGAGTCGAAGGTTGGAGAGTGCCCCAGCCTAGTAGGCTCCTAATTCCCCCCTGATTAGCTTAAAGTCCAATATTCCCTGAGGGCATGCATGGATGTCCCAAGGGCATACCCTTGTTTAATACCGCTTCATTTATCATCAACTTTATGCCTTGAGGAGTAACATTTGTAGACTGTAGAAGGAACCCGGGAGAAGGAAGATATATGCCCTGGGGGGTATGCATACTTAGGCCCTTCTTGTAGCTAGCCTACAACTTGTGGAATTGTACTACATGCCTGGAGGGCATGCTTTGGAAGTTTGGTCAATCATGCTTTAAAGAAGCAAGAAATATGCCCTGAGGGTATGTTGCCCTGAGGGCATGTGCATGTTTTTCTGGTCAATGCCAGAACGTCTAGATCTAGAGGTCAGGAATGGTCCTGTGTATGCCTATGCCCTGAGGGCCGATACACGATGCCCTGAGGGCATAGACTAGCATGGGTAAATTGCTGATTTCTGGAAGGCCAGCAATATGCCCTCAGGGCATGCATAATTCTGCGCGGCAGTCCTGAAAATATACGCGTCACCACAGGGGGCGGCACTGAATGCCCCCAGGGCATAGACCGATGTAACAAGTTGTATCCTGCGCTGCAGCAGCCATTTCTGCCCGAGTTCTTCTGTCTGGGTATGGTCAACTTTGCCCCCACCCTGGAGGAGAACCTATAGAGATATTTGAATAATTCCAAATGATATGATTGCCTACAACACCTCTAGTTTAAGTATCAGGCTATAATTTTAGTAAAAACAAATTATCAATGATATATATCAGAGGTTCAAAGTTAGGTTATGCTGAAAAACTGACAAAGTTGCTGATACTCTCTAGCCAGTATATAAGTGATGGAAAGTCATTATTTTTCTATATAAATCAGTCTTATGTTCATTGATTTGTGCATGGCAGTGTTTGTGGGAAAGTAAGGTGTAGAGCAAGGTTGACCCTGAAATTTTGGCTATGTCCACTTTCCTGGTCTTCAAAATTAGGAAAACGTAACAGAATATCTAAAATGAATCAATGATGTGATAATATAATATTTTCCCTACAAGGAAAACCTAACGGCATCAAAATCCATTGACAATTCAATGACTTATGACCCTTTATATTGAAGATGCCAAGTGTGCTTTTTTATCATCTTCTGTGAAAACTCCCTCTGACAGCCTGTACACAATCGCCTCTTGTACAAAAACTACTGACATTAGGAAGATAAATCTAATTGATTCATAGAGGGAAAATGTTGGGCTTTGTTATGACCAGTGATAGATAGCTCTGTGATGACATTTTCAATTTCTTAGATTCTTGCCAGGGCCCCATGTTCGGGCAGATTCAGGGCAATTCTCAGTGAAAAGCCTGTTCCAGACAGCATCTCATGATGAGACTCATCATGATGGATTTTGCTATCAAACCCATATCAAACCCTAATAAAAACACACTT
Organism: Acholoe squamosa; assembly: GCA_949317995.1. Lineage (NCBI taxonomy): Eukaryota > Metazoa > Annelida > Polychaeta > Phyllodocida > Polynoidae > Acholoe > Acholoe squamosa. The sequence continues at coordinate 44,104,236 of OX439043.1, forward strand.
TTGGCACTTCTAGCATCCTAAAGTATTGATAAATTTTGTTTTTTGAATTTTTTTAAAAACAATTTTTAAACCCCTGCCATGCCTACTTAAAGCACACCAGTGACCAGCGGACATTTCAATCAAAATTAGAATTTTTGTATAATCATATAGGGTAGAGCCTCATATTATCGGCAGGGCCCTATTATCAGCAGTTTTGATCAATCTGGAGAGTGGTACCAAAGGCAAAGGAAAAAGCTAATTGATTGCATCCAGCACACATATAAATAGCTGTTTCACATAAATCACATGTAAAACAGACTTTTTCTTCTTTGAGAACTTTCTGGGTCAAATCTCTTACAGCCTAATTGCCTAGATTAACAAGATAATTAATATTTCATGAATGTTAAGAACATATTTTTGTGTAGACATGTAGACATGCTAAACTATGAGTTAGAAAAGGGTATGGACACATATTTATAGCCTCTTTTAACATATTTAGGTCTGTTTTGAATTCTATGTCTTAATTCCATTTATTTGAAAGGGGTGCTGATAATAGGCTCCAAAATAGACCAAAGGACCCACATATCAGCATCTGTGAATAAATATTCTTCCCAAAATCTTGAAATCATAAAAAGAGAAGCACTAGTGCATGTAGAATGAAGAAAAACTCAGTCCATATCCCTCCCAATAAAGAGCTTTTGTAATGAAACACCTAGCACAAAATATATTCTATTTCAAATTTTTCTTTGTCAGAATCCCTTATTTTCCTATCTCATTATTTATAGAAGAATTGATTTTAATCATGTCTATTTTTGAAGTCATGTCTTTTAGTTAAAGGGGCCCTGGCATGGTAATGCATGTCAGCATTAAATGTGCTGATAATAGGAGACAGGTGCTGTTAATAGGTGCTGATAATAGGTCAGAAAAAATAACAAATGCTGACTGAACAGTTATGATATCTCAAGGCCACAGAGTAGAAAAATTCCGAAAATTACCACTCTCCATGTTTGGCATCTATTAGATTTCATATATCTAAAACCTAAGGGAGTGATAATTTTTTAACAACAGGGGGGGCTGGTGGGTTTGCATGCGGATGTGCGAAAAAAATTTCGACCCCCCCCCTATCGAGAGGGTAAAATTTTTTCGACACCACCCCCATAAGGGACAAAAATCATGCACGAATTTCCCCTTTTAGCCTATAGTAACGCGCGGGGTTTTCCACTAAAAACAGGTGAAATTGTTTTGACCCCCATCAGAGGTGTTGAAAAAATTCTGACCCCCCCCTGGTCAAGGGGTTGAAAAAATTCTGACCCCCCCCAAACCCACCAGCCCCCCCTGTTGTTAAAAAATGATCACTCCCTAACTTCTGCTTGAGGATTTACCCTTAAGGTGCCAATAATAGGGTCCACTACTCTAGTATGGGATGTTATCTATCACCTCCAACTATTATTTCTGAAAGTAGCCTAATTTTTCAAGGAATTCTAAACCTTTTTCCCGGCCTTTTTCTGACCAGACTTCCAACCTGAAGAGCCCAACATTTTAGGAGGCTAATCCCCTCTATTGAGGTTGCCCATAATCCTTCCTGTTCTAGGAGGTTTCCTGTTAATTACCATAAGAAGGTCAGTCATGTGACCTAGTCTGGGCCACTTTCGTGTGCTCCGATCCGGTTAACCCAGTCGGCTGGCTGTACCTATCGGGCATACACCACAGCTACACCCCGGATGTACCAGATCAAGTCACCCGGTAGACCGAAGTGCCTCAAGTGAAAGTGGCCCTGGCCAGTGACTGACCTACTTATGGTAATTAACAGGAAACCTCCTAGAACAGAAAGGATTATGGGCAACCTCAATAGAGGGAATGTTTCCTCACCTTTTAAAGGCTTTACAGGAGGTGGCGTTGCAGTAGCATGTAGTCATGGTTGACTGCACATGCCTAGGCATACTGGTAGCCAGCTCGGATTGACCTAAATCCGTCACTGGTGCGGTGGGATTGTGGGTAAGGTGTGACCTATATCTGACAAGATTTATATTCCTATGCCACAGTGCTGGGGGTATGGTGAAAGTAGTCCCAGCTAGCTATCCCAGTATCCCACGATGTCAGAGAAGGATTCGCCTGAGAATACGAGCTGAGGTTAGATTGATGCCTAGGATGGTGAGTAATGGTCAAGGGGGCCCAGCTGGGCTCTCTTACCTGTCACATTATATGCTTCAGGGATGTCAGTCTTAAAGTTTTATCAGGATTTCCCTTTTTTCTGAAATTCCTGAATAACAGGATTTTTTTATGGAAAACTGAAGCCCATTGCATTTTCATGAGAAGTATATTGTATCCTCCCAGTATGAAGGCATGGTGTGTGTGTTATCCTAATTATATTCATAATCAAAATGCTCTCTTTTTGGTTTACGTTTCTAATCAATGAATGTGACTTTCTGATTTTAGCCCATGCCTAACTTTAATACATGCCTGATACTTTAAAGTCCACCTGAACCCCCCCCCCCCACCTACATGTAGCAAGGTTGACGGATGTAGAAGGGAACAGAGTTTCCTTACCTGCCAACTGCCAAGTTCCACACTTCAAAGGCCACCCACACCCCCCCCCCCCAACTGTACATGGGACAAGTTGGAGGGGTACCAGGGGCAGGGCTTCTCTAGGCTGACCGGCTGCCTCCGTTTGTAACTACTGTAAACTCCCGCGTATAAGACGCGTCCTCTACGCCAAACAAAATGCTGGGGAGTCTTATAGGATTTTCTAAAGTTCAGGGTGCGTCTTATACGAGGGGTAATTTTACTATAGAACAGTACTACTCTTACAAATATCAGCATTAAAATGTGCGTCTTATACGCGAAAATGCATGTGCTGAGTTTGGGGTGCGTCTTATACGCGCAATGCTTCTTCTACGCAGGAGATTACGGTACACTACAGTAACAGGCAGATATCAGCAAACCAGCCAGCCGCCCAGAATGACTGGGTGCTTAGTAGGAATGGATGGGCGATTTTCATTGGATGGAAGTGTCAGTCAAGAGATGCACGTCCGTGCTATGTGTATTATACTAAGAAGATGAAGGTGGGAGGAGATGGGAGGGGGCCAATACACAACCTACTTCAATCAGATTCTTATCTATATCAAAAGAGGCAATTTATCAATTAAAGTATTAGCAGTTTTAGTTTTAGTTTTTGGCTCTTTTGACATGATTTAAAAAGTACCGTAATCTCTCGCGTAGAAGGCGCAGCCCGAGTAGAAGGCGCACCCCCAACTATGGCTCTTGACCCCTAAAATCGACATGGACCTTTTTTGGCCTAGTGACATGGGACATGAACCTTTCTTTAAAATCGACATAGTGACATGAACTTTTCTTAAAATTGACATGGGGACATGTGCCTTTCTTATAATTGACATGCAGACATGGTCATTTCTTAAAATCGACATGGGACATGGGGACCCCCCATCAAGGGCCCCCCAACTCAGGGAAGGTTGGTTCACGTATAGGCACACCTATCTCCCCTGAATTGGTATTATGAAAAAAAAACCGCATATAAGGCACACCCCCAACTCAAGGAGGTCTGGTCTGCGTACAAGGCGCACCTTGTGCATGACCTGCCTACAAGGGTCTCCTTGTAGTTGGGGATAGCCTTAGTTAAGGTTGAAATCAGGTTGGGTATGATGCTGAACATATAATTTTTTTAATGCCACAAATGAGGTGTGACCAGAAGTAGAACTTATCTCTTACATTGTATCATCAGTTCCTTTGATTTCTCTTCCTACATTCATGCATTCTATCAATGTTGTAGCATCTTAGGGAATGAATTTAAATCAAAACATTATCTAAACATAGTTTGAGCATCTATTCTTAAGTCAAACACATAGCAAGTGTATATAAAAGGTATACTGGCTCCATCTTGTGGCACTTCTAGGAATCATTCCTATTGAATACAGGATTATAAATGATCATGGTCAAGATATAGTTTGCATTATTATTATGCGTTAGATTGTATTCCTAGTACTGTAGTTGTAAATGGATTTTAGGTTATCCATGCTTAGATCATTGTTTTACATGATACATTTCATGTTATCATGTCAATAGGTCCTCATGATATGGTTAATTTGTCAAAACTGTGTCAGAAGATGGTATACAATTGAAATTTACCTCAAACTGTACCTTGATCATGATCATTTATAATCATGTATTCACTAGGAATTGTTCCTAAAAATGCCACCAGATGGAGCCAGTATACCATTTATATACACTTGCTTTATGTTTGACTTAAGAACAGATGTTCCAACTATGTTTAGATAATGTTATGATTTAAATTCATTCCCTAACATGCTACAACATTGATAGAATGCATGAATGTAGGAAGAGAAATCAAAAGAACTGATGATACAATGTTAGAGATAAGTTCTACTTCTGGTCACACCTCATTTTAAGACCCATCCACGGTCTGATTCGCGTATAAGACGCGCCTTATACGTGGGAGATTATGGTATGTTTTATTCTAAGACCTAATTGGCCGTGATAACCTAAAAAAAAATGACACTTCTCCTTTAAGGGAGTGGTCAATAATTATCAACAGGAGGGGGGGGGTTGGTGGGTTTGAGGGGGGGAGCGTAAAAAATTCAGACCCTTCCTGAAGGGGGGGGGCTAAAAAAGATTTGACCCCTCTTGAAGGGGGGGGGGGCTAAAATAATTTACCCTCTTTTTAGCAAAAAAACCTGTGCGCTACTATAGATCAAAGAGGGGCGCGAAAATTCTTGGGGGGGCACAAAAAATTTGACCGCCACCAAGGGGGGCTTTAAAAAAATTTCCACGCATCCGTATGAAAACCCACCATCCCTCTGTCGATAAATAATAACCGCTCCCTAACTGGGGGATGGGGAGAAATAATGTCACCAGTCAGTGAAAGAGCCAGTGCTACTATAGGTTCAAAGGGCGATTTCGCCAGCCCCTCCCCGTGTTATTAAAAGATGATCACTCCCTTACAAACCTTTTGATGATCTTAGACTTAGATCTAGATATAGGGGGTGGTCATTATTTATGAAATAGGGGAGGTGGTTGCATTTTGCACCGATGTGCGAAAATTTCGTGCCTCCCATCGACAGTGGTTAAAACAGGGTTAAAATTTGTCCCTCCCCCTGCCCGCCATGCCAGAGCCTGGCAGAGGCGTGGAAAACTGTCGTGGCCCTCTTTGCATGGGGCTGTCTTTCATGCAGCTGGGGGAAGGGGGGCGAACGCCCCATTTTCATTTCTATAGTAACTCCCTTACTAACGGCCTTAGCCTTAGGCCTGCGTGGAAGTTGGTTTTTTTTTTTTGAACAAATTTAAACTTTATTTGGTCTATTGGTACATACATCATGTAATCATAGGCATTATATTATATTAGTTGTGTGTATAAGAATTATATTTTCTATATAAATTTGCCTAAGTACATACGTTGATAATTTACAAACTTACCCGTTTTATAAGGTAATTTATATAATAATAACACGACCAAACAGTTAATGACCAGATCGTCATTTGAAAAAATGTTGTTATGATCTGACCATTTAAATCATTACCGGTGTTCATACATTTTTATGATATAATAACAATAATTTTTGACCAATTTGGGGCACGTATACTCTACTTTAAATATAGAAAAATATTAAATTAAATACTCTCACTCGTCTCATAAATGATTTTACAGCATGCGCATATAAACTCCAGTGAAAGTAACAATATGCAGGTTTTGACTAGGTCGACGTAGAATATATACAGTAGTCTTAGGATAGACCATTTCTATTGCTCCTTGAGGATTAGGTTTAACTCAGGCTTTTCTTGGTACAATATGAACAATATGTACAATTCAATAATAGATAGATTAAGCAAACTTTGACAAGAACAACTTGGGTCATTACAAATGGTATAGATACAGTTTGTCTAATAATTTTACAATACATTTTGTATATTCGTAGATTCTATCATACATTTCTTTGATAAGGTTTTAAATTTATCTTTGTCCCTAATGTTCCTGATATCGGGCTCAAGATTATTCCATGTTTGGGCACATAGACATTCAGGAGATTTTGTGTAAGCTGTACAATTAATTTTCATATATTTCAATACAGGAGCATTTGAAAATCTAGTCATTCTAGCAGTAGGTTTAATATAATCGTCCATTGTGGATCTCTTAAAAGCTAACATTTTTATATGGTGTAGTCTTCTAGCCTCAAGTTTCGGGCTCCTAGTATCCCTATGTACAAGATCTGTCGGGGTTAGTACATGTACATCTAGGCAGGTTTTTAGGCATTTATTTTGCAACCTTTGCAATATTTGTAATAAATAAGCATTTGCTCCATTATATAAATTATCACAGTAGTCAATAATTGGTATTATATGCATATTGTACATTCTTAATCTAGCTGCAGTTGATAGATATTTTCTAGTTTTGTGCAAAATTATCGATTTAAATCGAACACTCTTGATAACATTTCTCACATGCATATTAAAATTCATTTCTTGGTCAAGGGTGACCCCTAGGTATTTGTATGATTGAACATTCATTAACGTTTTACCATTGAGTACAATCTTAGGTTTTTGTATTTTTTTCAATTTAATTGCTGAAGCAAAGGTCATTATTTTCGTCTTGGTTTCGTTCATAGTAAGTTTGTTGGCTGAAGACCAGATAGAGAAGGAATTAAGTGCAATGGTCAGTTGATTTGTTAAGGCGTCTAAGTTTTTTCCGGATACATAGAGTACAGAGTCATCAGCATATAGCAAGGTTTTATGTACGTCATTGTCAGAAATGCAATCATTAATATACAATAGGAAGAACAAAGGACCCAATATTGAGCCTTGTGGTACGCCACATGTTAGGTTTGCTTTATCTGAACGTATATGATTTGCTATGGCACATTGCTGTCTCCTTGATAAATAATTTTCAATTAGAGTTAAATTTCTATTTCTGACTCCATATTGTTCTAATTTCTTTAATAATATTAAATGATTTACAGAATCAAATGCCTTTTTTATATCAATAAAGGCTGCCATTGTTATATTGCCCTCATTTCTATTTTTTAATACATCGTCAACTAATACTGAGATAGAGTCAAGTGTAGATTTACCCTTCTGATATCCTCCCTGATTTTTCGATAAAATATCATATCTTTCCAAATGGTCACTTAGTTTGTTATGTATAAGTCTTTCTAGTATTTTTCCTGGTACCGGTAGAACACTTATCGGTCTAAGGTTAGAGACATTGGATGTAACCGTAGCTATTTTCCAACTATCAGGGATCTGGCCAGTAATGGTAATCAAGTTGATAATTTTTATAAATTTTTGAGGGAACTTTAACATAGTTTTTTTAAATATGTCTGTAGATAAATAGTCAATAGCAGATGACTTCGATTCATCTATGTCAGATAGGCATTTGATAATTTCATCATCTGTAAATATCATTTCTGGCATATCCACCTCACATCTCGTGCCCTTAAAATTAACAAGAAATGCCGTTGTGACCGCGTAAAAAAACGCCTCCCGCTGTTATTTTGTATTGTGAGACCTCATCACATGGGGCAAATGCAATCATCATAGCGCACTCCCGTACCGCTTCGCGGTACCGCCGTTGTGACCGCGTAAAAAAACACCTCCCACTGTTATTTTGTATTGTGAGACCTCATCACATGGGGCAAATGCAATCATCATAGCGCACTCCCGTACCGCTTCGCGGTACCGCCGTTGTGACTGCGTAAAAAAACGCCTCCCACTGTTATTTTGTATTGTGAGACCTCATCACATGGGGCAAATGAAATCATCATAGCGCACTCCCGTACCGCTTCGCAGTACTGCCGCTACGCGGCGTGGGAGGCGCTAAAAAATAGTTTGATGTTTTTCTGCCAGTCTAGGACCAATTTCTGCAAAAAAATTATTTATATATGTAGAGGTGTCATTAATTGAGATTACCTGGCCATTTTCATCAGTTAACATGATAGACTTGCTTTTTGCTTTATTAGAAGGTATAATATCTTTTATAGTACTCCAAAATTTCTTAGAATCTTTCTTGTATACTTCAGATAGGTTGGAGTAATATATTTCCTTGGCCAATTCAATGTCTCTATTAACCTGGTTTCGACTCTCTCTAGCTCTATGCCACGATATAATATCTAAGTTTTTCCTAGCTAACTTTAATAAAGCATTTTTGTCGTTGATCTTTTCAAGCAGCTCATTAGACATCCATGGGCTAGGTTTGTCAATCACCTTAAAACTTTTTACCGGGCATTGTAGATCTAACATTCTTTTTATCATATTTTCTAATATAGTCCAGCAAACATTTGGGTCATTTGATTCATTAAAATGATCCCAATTACAATTTTCTAAGTCTAGATAAAATTTTTCAATATTAAGTTTATTATATGATCTCCCAAGAAAAGTTCTAAAATTTTTCTTTACATGTATTTGGGTTTTTAGGATATGTACCGGTAGGTGGTCAGATAGGTGTATATTCAATGCACCACTGGAGGTAATAGTATCACAGTTTGAGAAGATCAAGTCTATGCAAGTATTGGTACCTGATGTGGTTGTGACCTCGTTGACTAGTTGTACTAAATTAAAATGATCAAAGGTTTCTATTAGTAATTGTTTGTCTGGAGTATTGCTTAGTACATTTACATTGAAATCCCCTAAGATAAAAATATCATATCTATCCAAATTATCTATTTGTAGTAGTAAAGCTCGCATTGTGTTACAGAATTCCATAAGGTTTCCCGACGGTGGTCTATAGACATTACATACAATACATTTTTTATTTGCACCTTTGGCTGAAAATAACCATTGAACTTCTATATTTTCATTAGACCTGTTTAAGGCCTTAAACCTGTCTACTGAACATGATAGACTTTCATCAACATATGCACAGAGTCCACCTCCTCTATATATACTAATACGGTCTTGACGAAAAAGATTATACCTAGGGAAGCTATACAACGTACTACAATCCATTTCATTTAACCAGGTTTCAGAAAATAATATAATATCAATGAAATTATTATTCAGCTCCTCTTTGATTTTTGTAAATTTATTTCTTACACTCCTGGCATTCATATGTATTATTGAGAAACCTTTCCTGAATTTATTTTTTAAAGACATGTTTGTATCAGGTGAGTACATATAAATTCGACAATGTCAACTTGCTGCATAAAGTATACATGTATGATCATTCTATTAGTGCATGCTACATCATTCCAGGTCATTGTAAACCCCGTGTTATAAAAATATACATACCCCCCTCCCTCCACAGGCTTACAGCTCTTTTGGCTACCTATGGTTACCTCTATATGAGTTGGCAGTTAGAAATTCAAGGACTGTGGCTTTATATCAATTAGGAACATAGCTATATAATATACCAGAAAATATTCATTAATTTTCCTCTGGATTACCATGTACTCTGGTTAGTTGCACCCGGATTTTTTGAAGGATTTGTCCCATCAAGTTCTCCCCTTTAACATTTCCTGTCGTACATTGATTTGCTTGCCCAAAGTGCATTTTCACCCCCCATATAGGGTTGAAGCTGGCCTCATACAAGTTTTTATTTCCAGTAGAGATTAAGTAGTCCCTCATATATGGTATGGCAAATTTCTGCTCGTTGATCTCTTGCATGACCGTGGCAGCCATCTTGTTCCAGTCCGCTGTGGGTTTGATCTTCCTTGCTTCGTACATCACCTGAACCGGGTCTTCTAGCTTCTTCAAGGATAGCGCTAGGTTGTTCTGACTACAAGCTTGGGCCTTAGACACTTGATAAGCCTGCTCAGAGCTGTTGTATTCCACTCCTCTGTACGATACTTGGCACTGGAAAAGATTAGACAGTTTGTGGTGGTGTGATTTGAACATTAAGCCATCTGGTGTTTCGGCTTCATTGGCTTTTTGCATGTTCAGGTCTTGGTATGGTAGCTGGTGCAGTTGACTATGCTGGAAGGGCCTTTTCTCTATTATGATTCTACGTTGTCTCAGCTGGGTGTTGTACCCTTGTCGTTTCGCCAGATAGTGCATCGCACGTAAATCATTGAACTCCCTTTGCTCTACTTCATCAAGTTCATCTCCAATAGATACATACTTGTATAGAAACTTGCCCTTTAAATTCTTGAGGAGTCTCATAAGCTTCGGTTTGGTGTATACGTTGTTGAACACAATTTTAATCGGTCGATATGACTTCTTGTTTACTTCATGGGCGCCGCCATCTTGGTTTCGTAAGCCAGGTGTTCCTGCGCGACTACAACTTTGAACAGTATCAATGCCAAAATCCGCGCGTACGTCCCTAAATAGCTGGTTAATTTTCTCCAGTAGATTTTCGTTGTCGGATTCTTCTAAGCCTTTTACCACGACAATTTTCTTCTTGATGTCTTCATCTATCTTCTCAAATTTCTGTGCATGTTTTAGTAGGAGTTCTGTTTGCGCTTGGATATTTTGTGTGTGTGCCTTCATGGCGTCACCTGTCTCTTTGACAGCGGTAGATACAGAATTTAATGTCCCTTCTGTGGTGGTTAGCCTAGTTGATAATCCATCCAAAGTAGTGTTAATAGTTGTAGAGGTCTTGTTTAGGGTATCTATAGAGTCCTTGAACCCATCGAGGCTAGTTTTCATATCAAGTTGAAGTTCCTCTACTGTTTTGACTCTCCTGTCAATGGAATTGACGGCGGCGATGACATCCTTCAAGGTGGCTTCCGGAGGAAGCATTTCGATGTCTTTTCCTCTCCTTCTAGTTTGAAGTTTGTCTTTAGCATTTGACATCTTGTATATATCTGCTAGGAACCTTTATGAAATAGTATGTCAAATTTGACAGCGTTCCTATGTGTATATCCTTGAAAATTTGTAGAAATTCTACGGTCCAATTTCAAACCGCTCAACCCTGTGCCGCCATCTTGCCCCACTGATTTTAAATTTTTAACTGAATGTATGTTTAGTGTATTGCCATTCTAAAATGATTGATGTCACAGTAGGTACCTATGAGGGGGGCAGGGCGGTCTATAGACGGTTAAGTGGGAGTAGAGGGTCATCTGTCCATTTTAGAGAGCCTTCTTTAGCCTATTTATCACGGGGGGGGGGGTGTAGAAGAGGCGGTTCATTTTTGGTGTATTCCCATTGGGGGGGGGGGGGTCATTTTGGGGTACCAGTATTCCTGTTGGGGGGGGGTGCATTTTTGGTGCAAGTGAACCCATAGCTTGGACTTCAAACAAGTAATCTTAGCAACAAGAAGCTGAAATGAGTATATTTTGCTATAGCTAGGAATTTTGCTATAGCTAGCAGGGGTGTGAAATCTCCGCCTTTAGGCGGAAATCCGCCTTTTCTGTGTTCACCAGGACCATTCCTAAGATCTGTGTAAATTCACTGAGAAAATGATATACCATTTATATGGGGGGGGGGTGACTGAAATTACATGGTCTCACAATGCTGCTATCTTAATATTTATTGGCTCAGAAGGTGTTATAATGTATCTTAATAGCTATTTGGACAACTTTTATCCAATGTCAAATGGACTATAAATCCTCACAATATACTTCAGCCTAAATCGATTTCAGCATTTCACACCCCTGAGCTAGGAATGTTGTAGATGATACAAACATCTACTTTTAATTACCTCTGATCATGCATGTCTATATCACATCATCATCAGTTACTACACCTGAGACCCGTTAAATAAAGATTGAATTTTTACGAGGGGTAAATTTTAATTACAAGAGGTAGGTTACGGTATGCTATGACAGCCTTTTACCCATCATTAAATAAAGAAGGTATCGTAATTCTGACTTGTGACCTCTTGTAAAGTCAGATTTACAAGAGGTCCTCATTTAACGATCTGTGTAAGGGTCATGTAACAGGGAAATTGGTCATTAAGAAGGGATTTTGTATCCTTTTTTTACGAAAAGAAGGGTCTCTTATATTAAACATGACAAAGAAGGAATAAAAATTATGTAGGAGAAGCATGAAAAAGTCTAAGTCCTAAAATGATCTATAAACCTTAAGAAAAATCGTAATATTCAACATAGCCTTACGACATTTGGTCAATGCAATGTCCATTCATGAATCCACTCACATCCAGTTTTATTTATGTTTTAGATATATATTTTTTTCTTATCTGTGTCATACAATTTTGGTTGATATAAATCTCCTTTATTTAACACCTTTTATCCTCTCGTAAGTTCAATAAATTTTCAAGAAGTGGGTACCGTATATCTTTATTTAACAATTGGCTAAAAAGGGTCTAGTATGTTCTGTACCTACATTTACGAGAGATGAACTTACAGAGCACTTACGGTACCTTTTTTATGGCCCCTTTTTATTTAAGTATATGGTGCTTCTGGTATACCGTAATCACTCTTTATTTAACTGGTCTCTGGCATGCCAACTTTTTAACAGAGCTTGACTGTTTAACAGGTGATTAGATCCAATAAGGGCAAGGTAATTGAGTAATGCGAAAAGGGTGCTCCAATTTCGTGCTAGCGCTGGAGTTTTTTTTTTTTTTATCGTTAAAGCATGAGCAGGGGACATTGAGGAATCTAGTGATGCCACGTGGAAGGGTGTCAGTACCATAGACTACGTATGTACTTGCCTATTGCATGCAGGTGCTATTAAAACAATATCTCAAAGAAAAGGGAAGGGAACAAGGACTTTATGTCAAAAAGACATCAGGACCAGTTTCCCAAAGGAAAGCTTTTTTCAGACTGAGACTACCATATTTGCTTGTGTATAAGCCAGACCCCATGTATAAGCCTGCCCCTTGTATAAGCCTGGGGAAAGGGCTAGTTAAACAAGCCTGCCCCGTGTATAAGGCCAGGGGGGCAATAAAATTCACATTTTAGGACATATCTTCTCCTTTATGTCGGATATTGACATTATACACCAGCCATACCCAATATGTTGATTACCACTTAATAATGAAACAATGTGAGCAGGCTCATGACATATTCACGGACGTAGCACCCCCGGGCCCCCATATTGATACATTGATACGTTTATACCACGATTTACCCATCAATGAAAAATCAATAAAAAAAAATCAATAAAATAAGTTGAAAAAAATCGGTTTACCGCGACCTATATGAATAGAATGTTGTTCTTAGGTTGTTCTGACAGTTCTGAAGTTCTAATATACATCCACCGCGAAAACACTAAAAACTATACACCTGTCTCTCGGCTAGTCACTTGGTATAATGGCTGGCATGTAGGCATTTGAGTCAAAAGATTGAGGGTACGAACCCCCCCCCCCCCGTTGACAATGCATTGTTCGTTGGTTTTAAATGTATCTTCAGCTAAATTAGATTGAATTTAGGCCTGATGAAGGCCCATATGGCCGAAACGGTGTGATCAAATGCATACTACCGGTAAAATTATTATAGTGAAAAATAACATCTAAACCTGAATGTTTGTTGTTCTAGTTGTGTCTATTATATAACTATGAAGTGAATTGAATTAATTTAACTTGAGACCAAAAAAAAGAATATATATAAAAAAAAAAAACACACTCAAATTTTAAAATCGTGAGTATATTCACTGATAAGGTAGAGCAATGAAAAGGCCAGAATCATGATAAAAAGGGAAATAAAGGAATGATTAGCAAGAAAATAGTGGAAAACTAGGGGTGGTACCAGAGTGTTTCTTAAGGTAGATAAATAAAATAGAAACTTGGACATTTGAAGGTGAGACAGGTCATACTTGTGATTCGCACAGATTCACTGAGATACTACTTTGACATTAATGGGGTGGGGGGGGGGGATCATAGATGTTTGAGAGGCCTCATCCCATGAAATTGCTCTCAAACACCAACTGGTAGAGGAATTTAATCACCCTCTCAGAAATTTCTTCAAAAGCCAGTTCAATGCCTGCTCCCAAAATGCCCTATATCTTCTCTGTTTTCATTCTACTCGAATGTCTAGTGGTCCCTAACATCAGGGGTGTGAAATCTCAGACTAAAGAGGGTAATCCGACTTCGTCATCTTCACCTGGACATTTCCTGAGATTTGTACAGATCCATTGAGAAAATATTTCGACATTAATAGGGGGAGGGGGTCTTAGATGTTTGCGGGTCCTCATCCCATAAAATTGCTCTCGAATCCACCCAGAAGAGGAACTTAATCACCCTCTTGGAAATGTCTTCAAAACCCAGTCCTATGTCTGCATATATAGCATGCTAGATGCACCAGAATGTACCATTTCTATTCTACATTGTAAAAGATTTCCTGGGGGCCCCAGACCCCCCCCCCCCCAAAGGGTTGAGCTTGCGTGCCCATGGCGCATCACCCCATTCCAGCATGCAGCATCTTCAGATTAAATCTTTCTTCTTTTTTTTTTCATTTCACACCCCTGAACATGGAAAAGGTCTTTCTATATCTACTTTATTCACACACAAAAAAAAAAGAAAATAGAATTACCGTAATCTCCCGCGTAGAAGACGCGGTGCGCGTATAGGACGCACCCCAAAATCAGCAGAAGCATTTTCGTGTATAAGACGCACCTCTTAGGGCTCAATTTTGTAAATTTAGTATTATTCTATAGTAAAATTACCCCTCCTTTAAGACGCACCCCCAACTTGAAAAAATCCTATAAGACGCACCAGGCATTTGTTTGGCGTAGAGAATGCGTCTTATATGCGGGAGTTTACGGTAACAGATTTATTTTTTTACCATCAATATATTATAAAACAAGAAAAATGTGGCAAGGACCACGGATAGGAGTTCAACATTTGTCACTCCTATCCATGGTCCAAACCACATTTTTCTTGAGTTCTAGGAGGTGTTGTCCACACACCCCCTCCCCCCCCCCCAAAAAAAAAAAAAAAAAAAAAAATCAGAAGTAGGCATACTGGTACTATGGTAAGTTAAACTGATTAGTATATGCCTAACTGAATGCATTACTGGCTTTAAAATGTAGGCCATAGTTAGATTAAAATGGTTGCATCAAATTAGAACTAAATAACACATTATGCAAATGTTTTGATGACATTTCTGATGATACTTGCAGTAAGAAACACAGCGCCGGCCAGTTTCACGTCTATATGATGTACCATGTTGTCATGGTAATATTTTGTTGATGCCCTCAATATGTCAATACGTCACAGTCAGTCTGTGAATGGCAGAACCATTACAGACGATACTCAGTCTAATGCTTGAGTACTGTGCGCACCATTCAAAGTCCAAATTCTCTATGAATGTGAGGCCTATGATTAAGCTAACAGCACAGTAAATCCTTATGGAAAGAAGATGAACATCCCTGAATTATGATGGGATTGGGTCGTTTTTGTGGCTGTCTTAGCCTTTTGAAATATGAACAGGGCTTCAGTGTAGTATTTTTACTATGACACATAACAGGGAGCATGGAGCGCAGAGCACCAGTCTGTTCCCGGCACTGTCAACATGGACGTCGGATCGTCACCAACGATATCACCATGGGCATGGCTATGGGAGTCTAGCAACATGCCAACCTGGCTGCAGGCACGTACAGCAGCTGATCTCTGTGGACATTCACCTGGATTCATTTCTGAGTAATCCTTCTTCTCTGTCCTGGGCTTTTGACAGATTAACATCACCTAGAATGATAGTAGCCTAGTCTCCCTACGCAGATCGATGCTGCCTACAACGTACCCGAGTCTACATCGCTGGCTGCTGTGCGGCAGCCACGTGAGTAAGATGCCCTGCCACCAAGGGGCCACCCTGGTGCCACCCAGTGCCTCCATAGGTGATGAGCAGTCATAGAGCAAATTTGCACTATACAATGGTAGGGGAAGCACATTGCTGCCTGCCAGGCAATACTGCTGCTGCTGGGCAAAAGCCTCCATGCTTTAGCCCATTAGGTAGCGAGTGGTTCAAGTCATCATAACACACTGGGGGTATTAGTAGCTGCTGACATGCAAAAGCCCCCATAATCAGCATGGTTCAGGACCCTTTGTAAGTTAAAAGTGCGCCTCGTATGCAGGTTGCGCCTTATATGCGAGGATAGGGCTTAGTGCTCCTTAAAGTATTGGCCTGTGTAGGGGGATACGCCTTATACATGCGTGCGTCTGCCGCACAGGGAGCTCTGTACGGTGTGGGATAGTTATAATAGCAAATGTTTCGGGACCGCGGGGAAACTTGAAGCGCACCTCTTCCCCTCCATGGATCGTCCTGAAAATTTGGGGAAGCCACGATAATTCTAAGACGAGAATATCGGACATCTTGCATCCCACACCTTCAGATCGTGAGCTGTCTTTTCAAAACAAATATGGCAGCCATCACATACGAAAAGCTTCACTCTGCAATGTTCTATCTGTTGTATCTCATATAATATAGTGAATTTTGTTTCTATCTTTTCATATGTTGTAGATATAAACATAAACTACAGGAGCCGGTCCCTTACATCAAAGGCTAGGGACCGGGTGGCAGGTCTAGTTGCACCTAGCATGCGGCTCAGCACAGTAGTACTTTAATTTAAATTTGAGGTCTTTCTCTTCTCCTTTTATAGCGGACAAAAGGCCTGGTGGTAGGTGTCTACAAAGATGAGAAGGAGAGTGAAGTAAGCCTCACCAAAACTTCGCAAGAACTCCAAAGTAAAAAAGCTAACAACCTTTCACAACTTATAAAGCTGTGAGTATACATCTACCATCGGGTTTAACTAAGGGGTTGATACCAGGTTGATACCCTCTGTGAATTCTAGCTAAGCTAACAACATCCTATTCCTACTACCAACCTTGCCTTCTCAGCAAGATAGCTAAATCATAGTTGTAGATTTAGAATAAAAGTTCTTTATTTTTGACAGGCCAGTACTTCCTCAATAGAAAAAAATTTTTTTTTTCCCGCTGTCAAAGTCGCTCCAATCAGATTGCATTCTCAACTCCAGGTCTGGTTTGGATAAGAAGGGTAAGTGTCGAGTGTTCTACGACCTAGATCCGGAGTACTCAAGTATAGCAGTGGTCAGCCTTGGTAAGCGGGGTGCCACCTACAATGTTCAGGAGGAAGTTGATGAAGGGCGTGAGAACATACGCAACGCTGTAGCAGGTAAGTAGGCTGACTCTTCCCTGTGCCTTTTTCTTTTCTACCATCTATCATGGCTAGCTGTATTGCATTGATGTACAACCCAATACCTGGTAAATGCTTCCTACACTATCAACTTACAGCATATCAATCATTCAAAGGATCGTTTAGACAATTTTAGGACCCCACAACATAAAATCATATGGATTATGAAGAACACTGTTTAAAATGGTGAAAATCGACCAAATAGAAGCCCCTAAAGGAGGTACGGGCATTACACAATTTTTCTTTATTGATTTCTCAAGGGATGCCGATTATTTGCATAAACCTTTTGTAAAACATCGAGAAGGGGGGGGGGAAATAAATGCGTTCCTTTATAAGGGATACGGGCTGTGTCTGCAAAGCTGAAAATTATTTTATGCAGCCTTACGGTAATTATTGTTGAGAAAGATTTAATGGCCATAATTGTCTTATATACTTACATTGTAAGCTTTTCCCAAAGACCGCCAGCCCTCATGCATAATCATATATATAACGGTACAACTTGATGGATATAGGTGTGCGCCAATGTGCCGTGCCATCCAGTTGTGTTATAGGTGTTCAACTTCCATGTGACCCACATTGATAGTTGTATGTGGTTCATTTCACTAAAGTATAATATGTTTTATCTACTACATATTGAGGGAAGCTGTAGATAACATTCCCAGGCACCATGTTTGTAAACTGGGCCTTTGTCTAATAGTGCGATAACTGTAAATAATAACTGATTATATCCCCATGCACCTATTGTTATTTCATTGACCCCAGTAAACTCAAGCAGGGTATACTAGAATGTTATCATGACTTGAGTAAGTTAAGTTTACAATTTAGCATATTTGGAAGAATACAGAACTAGAACATCGACATATTAGTGATGATCATGATGACTGTGTTTATGACTGACATTTTAATCTTCATGTAGCTGGTGTTCGTAGCCTTCAGGAAAACGGGGTCCAGGTCATTGAGGTCGATCCATGTGGAGATGCTGAAGGTAAGGTGACGCTACTCAGCTATTAAAGAATTATTGTACGTGTATAAGGAGACACAAAGTCATTAAATGTTTGCGAATCATTGGGTGATATCCTCTGTACAGACTTATGAAGATACAAACATTGCAATACATCAAATATATTGACCACTGCACTACAATATAATTTGCATTGACTGAATTTAATTTTCCATGTTGGGTGTTTAAAGAATAATTAATATTAAGAAAATAATGCTTTCTAGCGGCGGCTGAGGGTGCTTACCTGAGTAGCTACTATTACGATGAGCTGAAGGCGGAAGATGGCCGTAAGACGCATGTTAAACTCAACTGTTTCACCACATTCACACAAGATGCTGAGAGGTAAATGGAGGTTAAAACCAAGGAATATATTTTCATTAATCCTCCCCGAAGGGTCCCCCTGTGGAGTGGGGACCTTCATGTGAGGGCATGGAGGAGCAGAATAACTTCATTGGGAGTCCACGAAGGAGGAATTCTCCTTCCATTCAACCAGTGGGCATACTAGATTCGTAAAAGGCGACAACCTTGGGGTTTCTTGTGTCTTAGGGTGAGCATGTGGGCAGCTGGTGTCCATATGCCCGGGCCCGGGCGTACATGCTTGCCTTTTGCCATGGGATTCCCCCTCAGTGAACCACGTCTGAGTGATCAAAGGCCGTGGTTTGTCTGGCCCTGTCTATGGGACCAGGCAAATAAAAGAACACTTGCTAGCCTTCGAAAAGAGTAGGGGAATGAAGCCCCGGTAGCAGTTTTCCCCCTCACCCCTCCTCATAGATGCGGTCATTCATCTCATAGATTCGATCATTCATAGATTCGGTCACTGCTGTGTCGGGCAAGCAACATATAAATACCTGTCCAAAAAAGAAAGGACTTAATGTCCGAGAAACCTTGAATGTCTGAGTTCCTTTATGGCCCCCGGACGTAAAACTAAACAAACAAACAAAAATCCCCGAAGGGGCCAGTCTCACACGAAGGCAAAGCCCAAGGTGGGAAACGGCCCAAAGTAGATTGGTGAAATGTATTCCAGGAGGTGTTCCTCTGTTTTTATTTCATGTTTATTTGATATAAACAGACTTAAAATCGCTGGATGTAGCAGGGTGGGGATTTGGAGATGTTATTCAAGTTAATGGGTGGGGGGATGTGGATCAACATTCCTTGATTACCATACTGTAATGAATAACCGCCCTGGCGCTTATAGATTTGTAGGGGGCCATGACACCCAGCCCTTATATGAGACAGGCACCTCTAGGATTGCCATGATCATATAGGGGGCCATGACACCCAGCCCTTATATGAGACAGGAACCTCTAGGATTGTCATGATCATATAGGGGGCCATGACACCCAGCCCTTATATGAGACAGTGACCTCTAAGATTGTCATGATCATATAGGGGGCCATGACACCCAGCCCTTATATGAGACAGGCACTCTAGGATTGTCATTGTCATATAGGGGGCCATGCCACCCAGCCCTTATATGAGACAGGCACCTCTAGGATTGTCATTATCAGTTATGCATGAAATGATATGTGATTCCTAGGATATCCCCCTATCCAACTTAGAATGCCCCTTTACAGATAAAGAAAATATTTGCCTAATGTGTCAAGTTTTAAAATATGTCCTAAGGACAGCTTATTGATTGTTTTATTCCCATGAGTGCTATATGTTTGACAGTGTAGAGTCTTCATGGCAGCGCGGGGTTGTGATGGCAGAGGGACAGATTCTTGCCAAACGCCTGATGGAGATGCCGTCCAACCATCTCACACCCACACGATTTGGTGAGATAGCCACCGACATTCTTGGCAAAATGAACACATGTGAAGTCATTGTCAGGTAGGTTTGATGAGATTAGTGATTTGAGTATTACAGTATAGTTGGCAGATATTGTTGGAGTCTTCCCTTCAAATAAAATTACCTGGCAAGGCGTTAGGGCAATGTAAGGAGATTTCCATGAAGATAAATGAATAAATATCATTGTGTCTATATTGTGAATATACTCAAAACAATTCGATCTTTCAGAGATCGTGCATGGGCTGAGGAGAAAAAGATGTTTGCCTTCCTAAGTGTAGCCGCAGGGGCAAAGGAACCTCCCCGCTTTGTAGAAATGAAGTACCATGGGGGAGAGAAGGGAGCCCCACCATTCGCAATAGTGGGCAAAGGCATCACATTTGATACGTAAGACATAGACTATCTAGTGGTAAAACCTAACTTCTTTTTCAATAGAACAGAAGAGAGAAAGATTACCCGATAGTATCAAAAGTTGTTGAAATTTCGATGTTTAAAAGATTTATTTATTATCTTTTGAAAATTTGCATCAAAGACAAATTATGATAGTGAAACAATGGCTTGAATCTCGAAGCAGAAAGTCAGAGGTCATTAAATTCATGAGAGTAAAATTATTTCCCTGCAGTGGCGGTATATCACTCAAACCATCATCTGCTATGGAAAATATGCGGGCAGACATGGGAGGTGCCGCATGTACAATGGGTGCTATCTACGCAGCAGCTCGCCTCAAGCTCCCCATCAATCTGCATGGTAAGGTGTTAGGCATTATGGGGTTATTTGAATAATTAGCGATGCAGTGTGTAGGATAATACTGAAGGGGATATACCACAGGTATTTCATGATCATGTATTGACTCTACTACCCAGTACTTAGAAATGCCAGGATTATAAATATTGTGTTTTGTATGCAAGCTTATATTATACACAATATGTTATACGCGAAGTTTTACTGTAGTCAATATATTTTTGCTTGTATGATGATTAAGACCATAGGCCCTATTTACAGCTAGATGATCTAAGAATTTCTCCCCACGCTGTAGGATTTGTTCCATTGACTAACAACATGCCGGGAGGTGGTGCGACAAACCCGGGTGACGTAGTGACATCTATGAGCGGCAAAACAATCCAGGTATATATGACCAACAGTTTGATATATGAATCACAGTTGTAACTTACAGATATTCATTATTTCTGTCTTAAAATGTTTAAAGAAAGGTTTAATGTGATTAACGAAATATCACCTTATTCACAGAACATTAGACTAAAAGCATATGGTCAAGGAGTCGGCAACAGAAAAGCTCACTGTAACACTTCGTGTAGAAGTTGCGGCTTATATGCAAGGAGTAGCACCTTAAAATCCCTGCATAACTCACTATACTGCACACTTTCAGATTGATAACACAGACGCAGAGGGGCGATTAGTATTATGTGATGCACTAACATACGCACAAACCTTCAACCCTAGCGGTATTATTGACATGGCTACTCTGACAGGTATGCTCCTAGTTGAACTAAGTTTTTCACAGGGATGTAAGTCTTCAGATTTTATCAGGATTTCCTGATTTCTAAAAATTTTGAATGACATGTATTTTCCTGATACAAGTGGTAAGGAGGGCTGTTTGGAAAAATAGAATGCTTTTATATCAAGTAAATGTATGGCTTCCTGTTTTTTTGCCCTTGCCTGACTTACATCCCTGTTTTCATTTCCATTGCATGAGATGTCCGATAATTAATGAATAGACCATATATTATAAAGTATAGCTATGAAGCATAATGACCACATGTCGTATACGAATCTATGCATTTGGGGGGGGGGGGCTGTAGGGGGTTGCCAGGAGAGGGGCAAGTGTCATCTATGAAGACCACAAAAAAATGGACACTTGTGCCCCTCTTAACTACATTTATAGTGGGGGGATTGTGGTCCCCACCCCAGACCAGGATTTTTTGGCTTTGCCCCCCCCCCCCCGACCACCCCATCTAGAACCGCCCCTGCCTTTGTAGGGTGTCAAATGTGTGTGTAATTAGCAAGAGATGTTAACCTCTGTATTGAAAAAGTCACTGGCCTATGACATTTGATACCGTAGTGGGTTTTATTGCCAGGTGCTATAATGATTGCTCTGGGAGCTGGAGCTACAGGAGTCTTCTCTAATGATACTCAACTCTGGGAACAGCTCCACAAGGTTAGTCATTTAAACTGTTTCTTTTGAAATAGACTAAAATAAAGATAAAATGGGTCGACCAGTCCAGGCGGCCGGGCTGACAGAGCTCTAGCTGGTGCTGCACCCCTACTAAAAAAAATTGCGGAAAATCACCCCTCCCAATAAGGTCGAGGGACGAGAAGTTTCACCAAAAGATACCATAAAATAAATATAAAAACTGTCAAAGAAATAGTTGTAAAATATTGAGAGCACTGATGTTACGCTATCCACACATTGCTGATGTCATGTCGTTACAGGCTGGAGGGAGGACGGGTGACCGCATGTGGCGGATGCCACTATTTAACCTTTACAGTAAGCAGATGAAGGATGCCGGCCATCTTGCCGATATTAATAACATTAGCCACGACAGGGCGGGCGGGTCCTGCACAGCCGCTGCATTCCTCAAGGTAAGGATATAACTTTATGATAAAGACAAGAAATCACTGAATTTCTGTTTGAGGGAAGAAGAAGGGAGGGGCATATATATATATATATATATATATATATATATATATATATATATATATATATATATATATATATATATATATATATATATATATATATATATATAATATATCTCAAGATCTAACAGTTAACTCTCACAGTATAACAATGGGCACTATTCCAAATCAGAAACGGAGAGGTTCTGATACTGAAAATAACCTGTACGACAAAGCGGGCCGATTTTGAGCCACAGAGAAAAGAAGTACTGTCTTGAGAAAAGACATGTTTTATGAAACCGTTGGCGTGAACTCTAGTTTGACTTTGCAGGAGTTTGTTACACATGATAAGTGGATGCACCTGGACATTGCTGGAGTTATGTCAAACAAGACTGAAGTAGCGTACCTCAACAAGGGCATGGCAGGTAGGTGGCTTGTACAGTTTAATGGTCGCATGGTGCAGACCGTATATGTAGGCATCATGCCGACTTCACGTAGTTGATCACTCCCAGAGTGTCAGTATGATGCACCAATGATGTGCTGCCGAGCCTACTTGCTCATTGGTTCATTCACTCCTTATATGTACAGTAGTTTATCTATTTCTGTCATGACAATATGTTGTTACCAAGTCACAGCTCTAGCTCAGATCACCTATCACAATTACACTAAATCACCCCCAATGCCACCTACCAGGGATCCATCAAATAGATTTCCCCCACTGACAGGTGTAACTTACAACGCTGGTTCCTCCAGGGCTAATTGCCCATTAATAGCAATCAGGGATCATTATACTCTCCGGTAATCGGGGTATCCCTGACACCTGTTTGAACTAGAAGGATGGGGTAACCAACAATAGATTACCCCCTCCTCCAACATGATAAAAGAAATGTGGGAACCAGCGGGGCTGATCCCCCAGCAGTAAATGATCCCCCAATTTGCCAAAACTCCTCCAGGAGCTGTCTCAGGCTGACTACACATAGACTATCATACAAACCAACCTGATTCATTGAGGGAAAACATTGGTTCATTTCTCATTTTTGGCAGACCGGTAAGTGGCATTTTTTTTGGAGTTGCTTGCCGCATAGCGGCCGGGAGCGCAGCGACCGTAGCAACTTCATTAAGTTTTCGGTTTGTCAGTGACGTCACGGTCACCTTGTGATGCAATTTGTGACGTCATTGCCGCAGATTGGCAACTCCTATCTGTGGTTCTTGCCACATTTTTCTTGTTTAATCCTGTAATCCAAAGTGATTCCAAGTCTGATCACCAAATATCTCATGTCTCATATGTACATGCCACGAGGGCATACTGCTGTACTAGAGCGGCAGTATTGTTCTGTGTGTACCTTGTTAAAAAAAAAAGAGAGATTGAAGATTTGATATGGTTCTTATGTGCTCTTCCACAGGCAGACCCACCAGGACCATAGTGGAATTCCTCAGTCAGCTCAAGTAGGTCCGGGCAGGAACCGGCCATAGACAGTAGTGTCACCTAGTGACAAGAATGGCTACTACCGGTAGTGACACATGTGGCGTCATCAGTATCTTATCACAAGGTCCAAGACAGAGGACTTAAGAGTTAACCAGTCATCAGTAATTTATCAGTATTTCTATTTATGAGAATAGATATGTTCTCTAAATTCCAGAGCCAAAGTGTTTTAAGTAAAGTTTATGGTGAACAGACGACGTAAATTGAGTTAAAGCTATTGTTAGCCTTCGTAAGGGATTCTTATTTGAAATGAGTGCTCCAGTATATTAATGTAGGCAGCTGGCTCAACGTGTTAGATTCCATAATGCTATGAAATATTAATACATGAACATATATTAGCACTAAGTGTGTAAAAGCCTCCTCAGTCTTTAAGGATTGACTTGTGTAATTTGAAACTCATATCTGGGAGAATGAATGTTCGGAACTTGGATATTGTATTAACTGGTAATATTTTTTAGTGAGAACCATTTAAATGCCCCCATTTGCTTTCAATTGATATCTACCGTAATATATTAACTTGCTGATAAAATATGGGTATCGGTACAAAATTATAAGATGTTTGGTTTATTGGGTGTAATAGATATTGTATTCATGCTCTATTTCTGTAAAAGTTCAAGCCCTTAATACCCAGATTACCTGGTATTTATAATTGTGTATCCTTAAATGTTACTTGAGTATTAATAGTAATGGTATCGGCTACTTAGGGTAGCACTAATTTGGGAAGCTTGTACATCACGGTGCCAGAATAAACAGGTGCTTAAAAGGTAGCACTGTCTTACCTCTTAAATATACTACTACCGTAATCTCCCACGTATAAGACGCGTCTTATATGCGGGGTTTTAGTTCTCCTTGGATCCACAAGGGGGACACCAAGACCTTTCTTTTGATGTTACATGCCATAATGGTCATAATAGGGCATAAGGGGGCCCAGGGGGGTCCAGGGGGCCCAAGCTACACACAGGTTTTTAAATTTTGAAAATTCACTCAGTAGAACCAAAGTTATGAATTTTTCATTTTTTTGAGAATTTTTCAAAACTCTAGGTGCATCTTATACGCGGGAGATTACGGTAGTTCCGTTTTTACTTGAGATTTCTTTTTTGGTCATAAAAGCAATACAAAGTATTGATTATTAGACCTAACCTCTGGGAAAGTAGTGACCATACATAGATTTTAAAACGCACTTGTAAAATATTTCGGCTAAGTAATAGGTATGTCTGTGCTGAAACCAGTTTGAGTTATTCCTACTCCATTATCTGATTTAGCTAACATTGCCGTGACCCAGAAGAGTAGGTGCATATATGTATTGTGTACATCAGTCTAACACTAGGGTGACCTTACCAGCCATACACACGTGTGGGCATTTACACAATAGGTGGCAGTAGCTCTCCGTATACTGGGAAGGTGATGAACGCTTTCCTACCAGAGAAGATTTGAAACGATGCTAACCATCCTCACTCTCTGATCACAGCTACCGCTCTGATTCAAACCAATCAGATTGGTCTGTTGTATAGTGCACCCACTCTTTGCCATGGCAACGTGATGTCACACCGTAACATGGATACGGTGTAGCATGGAAACTCCTGTTGATCAACAAATGTTTGTCAATGCAGGTAGGAGCAGGTTCTGGGCCCTAGTAGGCCTAGAGATTGAGGGAAGCAGTTTCATCATGTGAATCCTCAGGCTGTATGAGAGTCAAAAAATAGAAATTCTGAACAGTGTCAAAAAATATTAATTAACTGGCGGTGTCTCCACTGGTGGGAGTGGGGATCTTAAAATATTTTTAGAGGCAAATCTGGGGGGGCCCCAAAGGTTTCCTCTAAAAATAATTTAGGGGTTATAGATAGCTCTACACCTAGATATCAATGACCAACCCCCCTATCTACCTGTGCATGGGCTTGATAGACATTTTGGTAGGGGGGTAAATATACAAAATTCATTTTTCAGGAGGTGGAAAAATCAATTAAGGGCAAATGGTTTCCCACAGGGTGGGGCCAATAGTAGGTGTTTGGTTTGACTCGAGTCAAATCAAAATTTAAACTGATATAGTCGGGGTGACTATGCTAGGTTTTATTCTAAAAATTTGCTTAACGTGACTAGGACAAGCAAAGTCACCCCCCGCGTGAGCTTGGGATGTCATAGGAATTTAGGAGCGTCCATCACATTCAATCCCACTGGTGAGATTGTATGGAGGCGGTGGATCCAATTCATTTCTATTAGGTCCCGTAAATATTTTGATTTACGTCCGCGTGGGGGGGGGGGCGTAGACAAAATCTAACACGTGGAGCTCTAAGGGTAGAGTCTCTACTTTCTTTGGATCTCCATGGCCTGGAATGTTGAAATGCCTGGCGATTTCATGATCCAAGTCATTATTGGAGATTCTCCCAAAGTGTACACCTATCCGTGTTTTCAAGGGACCTAATTTCTGTCCAACATATTGAATGTTGCACTTGGTACATGTGATACAGTAGATAAGGTTGGAGCTGGAGCAGCACACATTGTACCTACTGATGTACTCCCTTCCAGTGGCTGAGCATTTGACTCGGCCCCTGGTATTGAGTTTGGGGCAATACCTACAGGATTTAGGTCGGAGGCACCTGTTGGTGTTAGGGGTTGGAGTTGGTCGGGGCTCCAAAGGCCTAATTTTTGCCCTCACCAGCATATCTTTTATACTTTTGGGTTTTCTAAAGGAGCCGATGAGTGGGACTTTGTGTATGTTACGGGTCGTACACGATTTTCCTACCAGAGAAGGGTAGGCTATTTGGTTCCCATGAGATACCTTCCATTAAATCTTTTAACAGTGTAAACCATTAGAATTGTGTAATCAAGAGAACCCAAAATAATACGCTTTTGCTGGATTATGTAAAGTCACAGTTGATTCATCCCAGTGGACATTACAATTTGAAGATAAATTAGTTTTATTTAAAACATTCAAGGAGAGATTAAGAGGAAGACAACTGCAATGAATGTGGCCCAGTTGTGACTCCACGCTTAGGTTGGTATTATCTCCACATGTGGTCTAGAAAGGAAGAAAAAAACAATACAACCCAAAATTATTTGGATTTAATTTTATTTGCAATGGATATAAACCCATACGCAACAGATGGTATTTACCCAATCTGTTAGGCATCACAGCATTTATGAGAAAATAGAAAGATTCATGAAAACAAAGCATTGAATATAAACACATTGGCCCTGTTAACCAATGCCTTGACGGCACTTCCCATAGTCAGTTCATAACCTACAGACACACTCATGTAACTTATAAGCTCTAAATGTATTTGTGCTGTATATAGAAATTGTTATGGTCATAGACCATCATTAATGTACAATTGGACCTGAAACAGTATTACGCAGTACTATCGTAAAACTCAACATTTAAGTAACAACGGCAGATAATCCACACCCGACAAATGCATAAGGCAGCACCTGGTTCCAAAAAGTAATATCTGTTTGAATTAATGAATTCATTGAAAGGTATGCCTTCCTTGGGGCTCATCGGACCCCCACCCCCTCTCCCATTAAATGTGATAGATTAGGGAAATAGCTACCCCTGATGACCCCCTCCCCCTTATTTGAAATAGACCAGGTTTAAAGATTAGGTATTATATGGTAGAAATGTATGTAAATAAGTCTATTTCTGTCTCAATAAGTCTCAGGGTTGAAACCTATAAGTTTGAAATGGTCTATAAGCCATAATGCTTATATGCCAGATTTTATGACATCATATTAATATATCGGCGATATATCTGCCCTGTCATCCGGTATTGGTTTACAAGTTGAGTGAAGTGTGGTGAATGAAACTAAAGTGAATGTTCTTGGGGCTCATACATTAAAGGTATTAATTTTGTATATTCTGGCTTGTTCAAGTCACACGATCTTTTCAACTACATAATCACATATCATGGTGATATTTGCTGGAATTTGGTGTACATGACGTACCCTGATAACAACTTTTCAATACCTTCTGTAGCACATGGAAGCCCTTCTCTTAACCATATAATATGTATCAACTAAGCTATATCCTTACCAGTTAGCCGTGTGGTATCCTAACTAATCTATATACGTCTCTGAGACAAATGAAAAGAAACCTTTAATAATTGCCATCGTAAAGTATTCCTGTAGCTTTTGATTGACTGTTGTTTGTGTGTGTGTGTGATAAATAACTACTTCCTGCAAATCGTAATCACCAATCTGACTTAATGATGACTTGCCATGCCTACTTCTACATCCCTGAATCAGTATATTTAATATGTAATAGGAACCTCTTATTCTATGTATACAGTAACCTCTTACTTCTACGTGCAGTAACTGCAAACAGTGCTAATACTTTATCATGATCTCTAACTTAAACAGAACGGCACACAATCAACGTTCTAAATATGTAATATCTACAAATTTGAACAGCTGATCGTACTTAGCGGTATCCATCAACTATTTGTATCACTCGAGACTCATTGGTGAAAATTACCGTAAACTCCCGCGTAGAAGACGTGCTGCGCGTATAAGACGCACCCCAAACTCAGCACATGCATTTTCGCGTATAAGACGCACATTTTAAGGCTGAAATTTGTAAGATTAGTACATTTCTATAGTAAAATTACCCCTCGTATAAGACGCACACCCAACTTGAGAGAAAGCTATAAGACCCCCCAGCATTTTGTTTGGCGTAGAGGGTGCGTCTTATACGCGGAAGATTACGGTAGTAAGATTCATGAGAACAACGCATTGAATATAAACACATCTTCAACAAATTGGCCCTGTTAACCTATGCCTTAAAATGGCACTTTCCATAGTGAGTTTATAACCTCATGTAGGCTTAATTGGCGCACAGCTAACAGTTTTCCTCTGTAGAGGCATCACTCCTACAGCACTCTTATATGTACACAGTTCAATTCATCACAATCCTGTCCCAAAGTGTTGTTTCCTGTTATCGAAGCTTTGGTATAATAATAACACAGGGAAACTCAACTTAAGTTCCAAGACTTTGCTTGCACTCTGTCATTATGTGGCGTTGAAGGGGCAGTTGGTTTCCTGTTCTTTGGACAATGATGCACATATATTTGCAACACACTGTGTGCTTTGGTCTAGTGTTCCATGAATGATGCCTACACCAATTGGAGTAGGTTCAGATAGGCTGAAATAGAGAACTAATTTCATGTCTGGTCCACTATCATAATTGGCAGCTCGGACCCAAAAGTGGTGTTCATAGCGACATTAGAACCATTCAATCCCTGCCTCTTGCAAAAATGTCTGCCCCTTCTATCCAGAAGTGCATGCACGTGATTTAAGCCCTATGGCTATGATATGCCGCTAGTCTACCTTTAAAATATCACAAGTAACAAAGGTATCCTGTATAATGCAGTATATGTAACGTGTACACCCCAATAAGCATCGCCATGCCTGACAGTCTGGGTGTAGTGTAAACTATCATATTGATGAGCTATGTAAACCAGTTAAATTTCTCATCGAAAAAAAGTGATGGTAATTCTTCATCAGCTCACTGTGTTTATAAAAGATCCAGTATTGTTCATCTCGGTCATGAACTGTCGTCATTATAGTCCCACCTAAAAAGATCCTGGTGAAAATGCCAAAGAGACAATTCCAATTCTCATGCCATCGTAGAGGGTTGGGATCAGGTAGAAGTATTACGTCTCAGAGTGGCTCGTTTCTGATGCCACAATGAAGGCTTTGGTTTTCTCATACATCATAAACTGAATACCACTGTAGACACAGGCACGCAGCATTGTAGGTCGCAGACCATTACAGAGTGGTCGGAAACCTGAAAAAACGAAAAGTTTATTTAAAATATTCAACCACACTTCATAGCATTTGCATTACTACAGTAACACTAATTGTTCCTTCTTTCCTTTCCGTTTATCAGTGAAAACATACAAAAAGCCAGAAGAGGTACCACTAAGTTTGTCAAACTAAGCTTAGGGAGTGATCATTTTTGAACAACGAGGGGGGGGGGCTGAAGGTTTGACGGGGGGGGTCAGAATTTTTTCGCCCCCTTGACAAGGGGGCAGTTAAAATAATTTCAGCTGTCTCAGCGAAAAAGCCCACGCGTTACTATAGGTTAAAAGGGCGTGTTCACACGTGATTTTCGCCTCCCGAGAGGGGGGTCGAAAAATTTTGACCCGTCAAGAGGGGGGCTGAAATTTTTTTCGCATGCAAACCCACCAGCCCCCCCCCCCCCCTGTTGTTAAAACTGATCACTCCCTTAGTGAAATGTGAAATGGTATTTGAGGAGCTAGGAGAAGGATGTACACGTAGTCCACAGAACCAGATATTTTTTAACTGCCAATCTTAAATGGTATACCTCATAATGCTTTTCAGATGGCTACATCTCTGGGGAACCCAGGTCACTTTGCTCGACTTCCAGCTTAGATTCAGAATCATAGAAGATATATACCAGCATCAGGAATATAAGGAAAAATACCCAATATTGACAGTATACTGAACTCCCCCAAGGTGGCCGAGGTGGCCAGACTGACGATACCCAAATCTACAAACTTAGGATTTAAAACCTTGGGTAGTCAATCTGATGTGATTAGGTCAACACACTCACACAGGGTAGTCAAGCTGATGATATAATGTTATAGTGACAACCTTGGTGATGACTACCTTGGGTCCTCAATCAAAACTGTTGATTTGGGTATCGTCACCAGGATACCTTGAGCACCTAAAGAAAGCCCTCACTAGACCTTCATTTTAAAACTGAAAGCCTGATCATGAAACATGAGTAGTACATACCTGCCACCTTGTGAGTTAGTTACCTAGTACATATTGTCAACATAATGTCATGAACTCATACTGAGAAGAGGTAGACTAAGGGATTTTAGTCCGTGTAAGGAGCTGCCCCCTGTCTGTACCCTGTCTGACAGAGAGTCCACCCACTCATGTTTAACATTTCCTCCATGAATATTGCACTACCCAGGAGAACTACTCGGTGCCCTACCTAGTTATGCTAAGCTGGCAAAATACATATCTAGCAAAGTGATTTTCCCCGGGTTTGTTCTCCAAACATGTAGTAATCCAAAAAGCATTTTCAGATTTACTATGCAACATTGGTGCTCAATAGATAGATGCTCATTCAGGCACAAGGACTAAATGTTGGCACTTGTACGTACTAACACACAAGTTGTTTTTTTACAATATGAAGTAACAGCTCACCCTCATTCCTGAGAATCTGTGATAGTGCAGATAGGAAGCCCTGTGGTTCGTTAACAGCAGACATGACTTGTACTCTGGTCTTAACCGACTCAACTGGATGTGTGACACAGTAACACAGGCCAGCAAAGACACCACACGCGAACAGCTCTATGTTGCCTACGTAAAATAAAAAGAATTAAACAATGTTATAATCATGTATTAAATAGGGAAGAAGCTCAGTCAACGAGCAGCTCAGTCAAGAAGCAGCTCACTACTTCTCAAGATCTTCTAGTAGATCTCTAAAATCCTCACGGCAATGTTGCCTCAAAATCTAGAGCCTGTCTCTTCCAATGACTAATTAGGCATATACCATAAGTGAGTTATCTATCATGATAACATATAAATTTTAAACATTGTGCACACCCTTATCATATAAATACCCGTACAAAAGAGAAAGATGAATACCTTAATTTCATTTATGAATATCTGATCAGTGAAAAGAATGGATGACAATTTACCTATGAGGTGCATATAAAATATAGCTTACTGTGTTTGTGGTCTGGGTTGAGGGTGGCCATGGCTGATTTGGCTGTCTCGTAGGACCCAAAGTAGATGAAGGACCCTGGGATCTCCTTTACCCAGATCCCGTTCAGACCTCGGTACAGCCCGCGGATACCCTCCCCACGTACTACCTCCCGCGCCAGCGCCAGAGGGGGTCTGTAAGCAAGAAAAGGGAAAGTATGTTGTTGGTATTCAGAGGTACATGTAATTCTCATTTTTTTTTGGTCTTAGCCTGGTTTTCATAAACAGGATATGATCCCTTAACGTGTATCGGTAAAAATTCCCCACATGACTATGGTATAAACTCCACTCTACAGGACAGGCCACTTTTTTTCTCGAATTCAAATAGGCAATATACTATCAAACGTTCAGAAAATCAAAATGTTTCTCGAATTTTCAGCTATCAGGGGGGGGGGGCATCTCTCTATGGTCAATTAAACACTAAAACTTATTTATCCCAACCACTTACCTGACAGTGACGTCCTTGTTAGTGGCGGCCAGGTGGTGCATGGCCTGCAGACGACATTTAACAAGTTCCATAGGACAGAGGAAGAAGGAGGCGACTACTCCTGTCATGGCGCCGGCTGTGGCGTGCTCATACACCATAAGGTGCTCCGTGCTCTCCTTCCCCGCCATACCTCGTACCACCTCCTCACATAGACCATACGAACAGAACACCTGGAAGGACAAGACTGTTTTGTTATATCACTCCTCAGTTGTGGTGCTAATTGTCCTTCTACAATAGGGGCCTCCTACTAGTGCCGGGGGTACAATGGTATTAAAGCTGAAAAAATACACAATGTTAAGAGCAGGTCTTGTGTTTAAGTGTGGGGGATAGAGTGGTGTCGTAATCTATGA
Organism: Acholoe squamosa; assembly: GCA_949317995.1. Taxonomy (NCBI): domain Eukaryota; kingdom Metazoa; phylum Annelida; class Polychaeta; order Phyllodocida; family Polynoidae; genus Acholoe; species Acholoe squamosa. Next base: position 44,136,703 of record OX439043.1, read on the forward strand.
AAAAGGACACTACGCTATCAAATTTGTGCATGTTACATAGATCATTCCACAGCGACTCTGATCATTCAGAATGATCAACAACTAGGGCCTACAGACCTATATCATTAACATGACCGTGGCCTGACTGATGACAGCTGCCCCATGGTATAGCCCTGTATGCAGGATTACACGTACTATTATAGACACATAATTGGACCTACCACAGCAGCCTTGGTGGCCTGGCTGAGGACGGCTGGTGCTGCCCCATGGTACAACCCTCTCACCCCTTCCTGTTATATCCCTATATACAGTATAACTATATATAGACATAATTGGACCTACCACAGCAGCCTTGGTGGCCTGGCTGAGGACAGCTGGTGCTGCCCGATGGTACAGCCCTCTCACCCCTTCCTGTTATAGCCCTATATACAGTATTACTATATATAGACATAATTGGACCTACCACAGCAGCCTTGGTGGCCTGGCTGAGGACGGCTGGTGCTGCCCCATGGTACAACCCTCTCACCCCTTCCTGTTATATCCCTATATACAGTATTACTATATTTAGACATAATTGGACCTACCACAGCAGCCTTGGTGGCCTGGCTGAGGACGGCTGGTGCTGCCCCATGGTACAACCCTCTCACCCCTTCCTGTTATATCCCTATATACAGTATTACTATATATAGACATAATTGGACCTACCACAGCAGCCTTGGTGGCCTGGCTGAGGACGGCTGGTGCTGCCCCATGGTACAACCCTCTCACCCCTTCCTGTTATATCCCTATATACAGTATTACTATATATAGACATAATTGGACCTACCACAGCAGCCTTGGTGGCCTGGCTGAGGATGGCTGGTGCTGCCCCATGGTACAACCCTCTCAACCCTTCCTGTTATATCCCTATATACAGTATTACTATATATAGACATAATTGGACCTACCACAGCAGCCTTGGTGGCCTGGCTGAGGACGGCTGGTGCTGCCCCATGGTACAACCCTCTCACCCCTTCCTGTTATATCCCTATATACAGTATTACTATATATAGACATAATTGGACCTACCACAGCAGCCTTGGTGGCCTGGCTGAGGACGGCTGGTGCTGCCCCATGGTACAGCCCTCTCACCCCTTCCTGCTGCAGGGTGTGCCTCAAGCAGGCTGCCCCTGTCCGGTAGTCTGTGGGGAACGTCTGCATCTTCACCTTTATTGTATCCAGCCAGTGGGTGGTGTAGGTAGCAGTGCCACCACCTAATGGGGGAAAAGAATCATACTTCATGTTAGAGTCATGTTACTACAGTCACGTTATCTCCCTGTTAGCACAAGTCATCTTAATTAAATCTGATTTACTTACATCCCTTTCACGTAAAATGTAAATTGTCCCGAGTTGTGCTAGCTATTTACACCTGCAACATAATTATACATGTACCTACCCCAGCTAGCAAAGCGATATTGGCCCAACGTTGGCTCAAGACATGGGCCTAACGTTGTTTTTCTGACGTTGGCTAAAGTGCTTTTTGTCCAGCAAAATAACAGTTGAGCCAATGTCTGCAGGAAATGACGTGGGGCCAACGTCAGGCTTACTGACGTTGGCCCAACATAATTTTTATGACGTTGGTCTGACGTCTAGCCAACCAATCTAAGAGCTAAAATTTAATGTTGGCATAATGAAGTTGATACAACATAATACCTCCATTGATCCAACAGTAGTAAGTAGTATAGTATGTATCGGAACGGGACTAGAGCTAATCTAAGGATATTACTCACTGGGGATGCAGCCAATCAGAGGCATCCCTTTTGGCGTGAATTTCAAATGTGGGGTCATGTGACCTAAACCCCCTGTGGTGTGGCACCAAAATGGACCAATCAGAACCCTCCCTTTTGGCGGGAAATTCAAAATGATCACATGACCCAAACCCCCTGTGGTGTGCCGCCAAAATAGCGCCCTCTGATTGGCTGGCTGTTTAGGTCACGTGACCTCTATTATGCAAATCAGGTCACATGACCCTAATTTGAATGGACCAATCAGAGGTCGTCATTTTGGTGGGAGATTTGAAAAATTTGGTGACGTGACTTTTTTTTAAAATTTTTTTGCCAAAATGGAGACCTCTGACTGGTTGGTTGTCCACACGTCATACTGTCAGCTGTATGCAAGCAAGTACCGTAATCTCCCGCGTATAAGACGCGTCCTCTACGCCAAACAAAATGCTGGGGAGTCTTATAGGATGTAATGAAATTGGGGGTGGGTCTTATACGAGGGGTACTTTTACTATAGAAATGTACTGAATTTACAAAATTGGTACCTAAGAGGTGCGTCTTATACGCGAAAATGCATGTGCTAAGTTTGGGGTGCGTCTTATACGCGCAGCGTGTCTTATACGCAGGAGATTACGGTAGTTACGTGAAGCTTGCCAAGAAAAAGAAAAGAAAAAAAAAACTAGGAAATATTTGGGGGGGCCCTTGGGATGGAGGGGCCTTTGGGGTGGGGGGGCCTTTTAGGGGGGCCTTTTTTTTGGAACCCCACCCCTTGGGTAGGGGTGGGTTTACTAAAAATAAAATTTACATAAGGTAGTTAAATATTAAATAGAAATACAATAGAACATATGGAGTAGTACACATTCCACTTTTTACCGTAAACTCCCGCGTATAAGACGCGTCCTCTACGCCAAACAAATCCCTACTGCGTCTTATAGCATTTCCTCAAGTTTGGGGTGCGTCTTATACGCGGGGTTTTCCAACATCTCATTTGGGAAAATGCGCCGATGACAGCTTGAACTCATAGCGCCAGCACCGCGGCAGACCGGTAGGTGTCGACGCGCTCGGCGGGTTTGACACCGACCGTGTGCCGATGACAGCTTGAACTCATATAGCCTGCACCGCGGCAGACCGGGAGGTGTCGACGGGCTCGGCGGGTTTGACACCGACCGTGTGCCGATGACAGCTTGAACTCATATAGCCTGCACCGCGGCAGACCGGGAGGTGTCGACGGGCGCTCGGCGGGTTTGACGCCATGACGCCGACCGTGTGCCGATGACAGCTTGAACTCATATAGCCTGCACCGCGGCAGACCGGGAGGTGTCGACGGGCGCTCGGCGGGTTTGACGCCGACCGTTTGCCGGTGACAGCTTGAACTCATATAGCCTGCACCGCGGCAGACCGGGAGGTGTCGACGCGCTTAGACTCAACAGGTTGACAATTTTTTGGGGGTGGAGGGTGGGGGGTGCGTCTTATACGCGAACCCCCCCCCCCCCCTGCTGAGTTGGGGGGGCGTCTTGTACGGGGGGTTTTTTACAAATCGATTCAGAGGGGTTGGATGCGTCTTCTACGCGAACCAGCATACCCTGAGTTTGGGGAGCGTCTTCTACGCGCACCGCGTCTTCTACGCGGGAGATTACGGTATTTGTCGTAATTTCATTTCATTTTTTTCACATCCAAACTATCTTGGTGTCTTATCTATACATGAATCATGATTCATTGTGAGTGGTCTTTGTTCAGTTCATATATGTTGTCCCTGGTGAATCTATGGTGGTGTCTGGTGTATATATGTTGTTTCTGATTTATCTACTGTGTCCTCTGACGTTACAGCGTTAGAAAACACAGAAGCTGTTTGTTCAAAAAGAAAAACTCCTCCACGCTTCAATTTGAAAAGCTGCTTAGGACTTAGGATTATACCTTCCGAGGCCAACGGGCAGGTAGGAGAATGTCTGAAATGCTCCAGGGCGATGTCGTCACTTTCTAACCATGTTTGTATAGCGACTCCACATTGGTAGCATTGAACAAGGTCCTTACCTCTGATGTAAAAGAATCTGTGGGCGTCGAGTTTCTCTGTGAAAGGACGGGGTTTATTCCACATAATTGTGTCGAAAGTGTTGAGTCTCCTTGATAAATCGACAAAACATACGTACTTGACCATTCTCTAAGGTAGGTAGGTAGGTAACGTGGTGCGAGCAGTGATGACGGTGGTAGTAGCTGTGTCGAGTGTGGACGTATCAGTGGTAGGCGAGGTGGTAAATGAGACACCAGAGACGTGACCTAAGTGGTTCATATAGATGTGCTTAATCCCCTTTCCAGCAGCATACTCTTGTCTCCACCACGTTCCTGTGTAGTGACTTAAGATGTGATTCCCGCGGTGCACACCTCTGACTCCTTTACATAATTCACCACGCCCTTCCACAATTACTCTCCATGTATCATCTCTTTTTCTTTGTTTTCAAAGTGAAGCAATATATATCTGGCCATGTCAAACCTCCTCATGTCATCCATCAGCACTCGAATGAGCTGATGATGTGTACTGTTGGGTTTAGCTTGCCACATTTTCAACACTCTGAAGGCATGGAGGGACATATCTTGTTCCGGTTGTTGAGCAATACTATTTAGCTTTTCAGATGTCAAGCCTAAATACGTCCCCATATCTTTCCACTCCCTGGATAGAGATTCAGACATGGTGACAGTACCTCTCCATTAAAAACTGGTCAGGGTTATTGTAATCCAATTTGTACGTCTTGAAAAAGCTCTGCGACTGAAGAAACAGATCTTGTAGATGAACACTCATGTAGGCGTGGTGGAGTTCTCTCCATCTGGCATGAGGCATAGTTTTAGACCACCAAGTTTGGAACATCTCCATACACATATCCTGCACCGTCTTGATAACGACCATCTCCTGCAGACAATCATAGGCGATGTCCAAGTGGATTCCCAATTTTTTCCAAGATCCAACTAACAGCCTTCCTATATCATGAAGCAAACCATTGCTATATGTAAATTTCATTTCACACATGATATCCTGTACACTCACTTAACATACGTCAGAGTCAGATAGGGAGGGATTATTTTCAAGACTTATCTCGTCGGCAAAAACTTCAGAAATCACTTGAAGGTCGGTAGGCGGGCAGGTAGGGAGGCACCCGGCGGGTAGGTGGTGCTGGTGATGGTAAAGGCAGTGGCGGTAGGTGCGGTAGTCTTAGTGGTCAGCAGTGATATATCCTTCCAAGAGAAATTGGGGTGCTTTATATAGGGTGATCGAAGTCTATTTCCAGCTGGATACTTACCACCACCTTTTCCTTTCTGTGTAGCGTCTTATCAGCATGAGCCTTTTGAATTTGTTAACATCAAACAGGAGGAAAGACACTCTGACAAGTGTATTTGGTCAAATTAGGGGTGATTGCTTTCATTCTGTGTAATGACTTTTCTTTTAGATCTGTTGACATAAAACAGGTGGAAAGGCATTGTGATAACTGTATTTTGGTAGGATTAAAGGGAGTTAAAACTGTGATAATTAGCTTAATATTCTTTACAGGTGTGAGGCAGGCTCGCTCGTTAAGGTAATATGAGATTCCTTAATTTTTACTTCTCCCCTTGTTAACAGGGGGTGTGTAATTGCTACCAACTACTCTTTGAAGTTTTCTAATCCTATTTAGACGAACTTTCATCTGGATCCTCCTATGGTTTGGTTTACCTGTGGAGGGCAGGTGAAATTAGATTTCAACTGCTCTCCACAGCTAGGTGTGGTAGTCGTAGTGGTCAGCAGTGATATATCCTTCCAAGAGAAATTGGGGTGCTTTATATAGGGTGATCGAAGTCTATTTCCAGCTGGATACTTACCACCACCTTTTCCTCTCTGTGTAGCGTCTTATCAGCATGAGCCTTTTGAATTTGTTAACATCAAACAGGAGGAAAGGTACTGTGACAAGTGTATTTGGTCAAATTAGGGGTGATTGCTTTCATTCTGTGTAGCGACTTATCTTTTAGATCTGTTGACATAAAACAGGTGGAAAGGCATTGTAATAACTGTATTTTGGTGGGATTAACGGGAGTTAAAACTGTGACTAACAGGATTAATCCTCTTTTCTAAGAGACATCAAAGCCTCCTTTCATCTATTCAAACTGCACTAATGACCTCCAGAGGTGTATATGAGGGAAAGAGAAAAATTTCACTCACACTCTCTTTGCAACCCTCACCATGAGTAGAAGACCGTCTAAGCTACAGCTCTCGAGGAAGACGAGAAGGACCAACAAGAGTTTATTGGCTTCTCCTGCTGCTGAAGATTCTGCTACTGCAGTTGCTCCTGCTTACAACGCACTTGGTGTAACGGGTGGTGGTGTTAGTGCTGGTGGTGGTGGTACTAGTGCTACTGCTGCTGCTGCTGATAACGACGGAGCTACTGTTGACGGTGGGTCTCATACATCTCCTTACTGGACACCGATGTTTTATACCCCTGTTGCTGCTGCTGCTGCTTCTGCTGCTGCTGCTGATGCTTACGCTGATGCTGATGCTTACGCTGATCATTATCACCCTTACGCTGGAGAAGTCTGTGCTGGTGCAACTACAGCTGACGTAGACACACACGATTGCACTCATACGGATTATTTGGAGACCTGCCACTTGGTAGAAACAGGGAGAGGAGGAGGAGGAAACGCAGGAAGAGTTGACTTCTCCAGCGGTTGCTCAAAGATCACCCGATCTACTCACCACCGCTATCTTGAAGTCTCTAAGAACCACTGGCTTCTGCTATCCACCAGGGGACACCGACATCGAGCAGAGTGGGAGGGAGTTTTTTCTTACCTCTCCGACTTACTCACCCTCCACAACCACAACTGACGCTGTGTGGTTATCCTCTTTTCAAAAGTCCCGAGATACTGACGCGACGCGAGCATTGCTCCTGTTGCTGGTTCTGCTGTTGATGGCGCTACTCTTCTTACTTTGAAACCCTCTACGGGTATCAAGAGGAGTTTTACCAAGAGTGGCGACCAGGCATCCAAGACGAGAAAAGCGGTAGCGAAATGTGAACAACCTACACCTTCCACAGTCTCCAGATTGGAGTTCTTCATCGACAGTTTGAAGCTGGAGATTTGGCTTGACGGGGTTAGGATCTCGAAAGAACGCATAGTGCCGTAAAGAGCACCTCAACGCCCACCAGAAAAGTAAACTTCACCACTGACGCACTCCTCAAGCTAATAGCGAGTGTCACCGACATCCAAGAGGAGGTACGGATACGCGACAGAGCGGTTTCCCAAGGACTACTGAATTACAACTCATGGTTCGTCGTCCTGGATCCGGAAAGCGCACTGTATGTTGCTGTCAGCTACTACAAGGGTAAGAACGTCATCCACGTGCGCAGGTACGAAGGACCCAGAAAACTCCGACACAGGATGGTGTGACGCTTTCGACCAATGCACTGAAAGAACTGGGCGACAAAAAAGAGATTATCCTTGAATTTCTTGATAAAATTTGATTGAGAATTGTGTGAGATAGTGCTGACGTATGTTTTATATATGATGTGTATGTAGGTGTATATACTTTGTGAAGGTATGCTGCGTATATAGGTGTACAGGTAGATAGATAGATAGATAGATAGATAGATAGATTGATTGATAGAAAGAAAGATAGATAGATAGATAGTTAGATAGATAGATAAATGAGAAATATTGAAAAAAAAATTCTCTTCACATATAAGAAAATGGATCATATCTGTGAAAAGTGTTCCAAAAAATTTAAAAGGGTGTACAATCACGACAGACACGTGGTAAAATGTAGGGTAATACCTAAATTTTGTCCTCTAGGCGGCGAAGGAAATTGCAAAAAAATCACCTGTTGAGGCGAATCTCTGGACGAAGTGACTATTCCTCCGATAATATGCACTATACCGGAGGGTGAGGAAATGTTTACCAGGAATTGGGCCGCAATACAAACAGGAGTCAGGACAAACGGGAGTCGCATGAGTGTAACAAACTTAACACTACCAACCGGTGAGTTGAGTGATGCTGTAGATACTATGCGTCAGATTCACATCACGCAAAGATTCAGATACAAAGTGGGTTTGTCAGTAGGGTTAATTTTACAACACAGAGAAAACAGAAAAAAGCTATGCTACTTTCATGCCTTCCAAAACAACGCGTTTCTTTTACAACCCCTCCCCACCATAACTAATTCAGAAACTTTGGAAGAGCTTCTCTCCCTCATGGAAAACACTGTCATTTCCGAAGAAGTACAGAAACTTTGCGACTCTGACACCAAGTAGAAAGTTCTTTTTTCCACCAATTTGAACATTTGCGTTTACATGGGACCCAGAGAATTCCCATAGGGGGCAGGGTTACCCATCTGGGTCGACTTAAAAAGAGAGGAGGTGTGTTAGATTTTCCCAACAGGGACAAGTTATGCGTCTTTCGCTGCATATCCTTTCACTTATACAAGACCAGCAAACATGCTTCAAAATTGTTGCGTCAGTTCGATTCCACTGCGAAACCTGAAACCTTTCCAGGTTTGATCATCAGCGACTTACCCACATTAGAGAACTTGTTCGATATACAAATAGCGGTTTAGACCACCCATAAAATGAGGGGTCAGAACCTGAAAAACCAAATTACCCTTATCAGTCCACCTTCCAAAACATTGGTCGCTCGAGGTAAAGTCAACCTACACCTGTCCACAACACACAGTTTGCACGTGTCCCTCATTACGGATTTCAATGAATACACTGGCATCTACGAATGCCTCAAGTGTAAGTCGGCGTTCACGACTAAGTTCTTACTGAAAAGACACAGGAACTTTCCCCTTGCAGACAAGTAGCCTTGAAATACATAGATGGAATCTACCAAAATTCGAAAACGGTTTTCGAATTACTAGCAGATTTTTCCATTTTTCCTCCCGACGGAAATTCAAAAATCTACCCTTACAAAATTACCTTCGATTTCGAAGCTTTCTTCAGACCGGCCAAAGAGTGAGTGAGTGAGTAATAGATGTTTAAGGCCGTTTCGACAGCTAAGGTCATATTCATGGCGAGAACGATATTACACAATTTCAGAGGAATGTGTCAGTGCCCGCGCATATGTGCACCACACACATCCCGAGGGGATAGGACAGAGGAGATATACCGTAAATCCCCGGTCATAAGCCGGATTTTTTTTCCTATTTTGGGCCCAAACCGGCTTCTAAATTTTTCCCAAAGTCCCCCCCGGCTTATGACCGAGGTTTTTAAAAAGTTTAAGTATTTTTTTACCAAATTTCAATAAAAATCAATAGAAAATAAAATTACTTTAATATGTACGATTTTTTACCATACAAGTTCATTTCAATGTGTTTTCTATAAGAACTCAATAAAGAATTGATAGAAATATGGCTAATTTTCCTCAAAAATTGGTGAGATTGTTTAGTTTTAGGGGGTGTAAGGGGGGGTTGGGGGTCTGAACTTGCCCCCCGGCTTATGACCGGGGTTTTTGCAAAAGCCTAAAATGCACTAAAACCGGCTTCTATATTACCGCTAAACTCGCCCCCCGGCTTATGACCGGGGCCGGCTTATGACCGTGGATTTACGGTAGACCCTTTTAACTGGGTTTGGGAAGCCCGCCGGCCAAAGAACCGAACACGTGTCAGTCCTGTGGGAACATTTCCCCCTGTCAGCTAGAGTCCCATCCGACTTTCCAGGTCGTGAAGGTCCGGTCTGCTTCGTGAGACAATCTGACATAGATTCAGACCCCTTGTTGGATAAAGTTTTGAATTACATAGAGGACACCGCCAAGATCATCGGGGAACGGTGCTAGAACGTTAGCGAAGTTAGATGAGAGGATAGCTGAAGCTCTCCATCTAGAGGAGGCGTTCAGGCCTCCCGACATTGACTTCAATGAAACTCGGACAAGACACCCTTTAGTTGAGATATCTCTGCCAAGTTCCGGTCGTAGGTTTCAACTCAGGGTGTTATGACTTAAATCTGATCAAAGTACAGCTTCACTCGTTCTTCTCCTCCAAAGACCGAGAGAACGAAGAATTCAGCGTCATAAAGAGAAGTAACCAATACTTGGCGATTTACACTCAGCACCCTCATCTACATAATAAACCACACCTCTTTATGCTAATAAGGTCACGTAACTACTTGCTTGCATACAGCTGACGGTATGACGTGTGGACAGCCAACCAATCAGGTCTCCATTTTGGCAAAAATTTTTTTTAAAAAATAGAGTCACGTCACCAAATTTTTCAAATTTCCCACCAAAATGACAACCTCTGATTGGTCCATTCAAATTAGGGTCATGTGACCTTATTTGCATAATTGAGGTCACATGACCTAAACAGCCAGCCAATCAGAGGGCGCCATTTTGGTGGCACACCACAGGGGGTTTGGGTCACGTGACCCCACATTTGAATTTCCCGCCAAAAGAGAGACCTCTGATTGGCTGCATCCCCAGTGAGTAATATCCTTAGATTAGCTATAGTCCCGTTCCGATACATACTATACTACTGTAGTATAATGACTGATTATTTTGACTAACATTCTCCAACTTGAAAGTTGATCACATCTATTAAGAGATATGGCTGGCAAGAATCACCATTTTAGACACAGCCATGTCTTAATTTCAACTTTATCTCAGCTTTATTTGCCAAGGAGTGTTATATTGTCTTTCCATTACAAAGACCTTATGACATTGTATCTCTTATTACCTCAAAAATGGTGTCCTATGTACATGTAGCCATTTCTTTTTATTACTTTTTTCAAAGGTTTTTGACTTTAGCATGACATACTCTGTATATGGAATTAATCTGGTATTCTGAATGTGAATAGCACACATGATATTTAATTTGATACTCATTTTGATAGAATATGAAGGATCTAATGTAAAAATATATCTTCACACAGCCCACAATGCCATCTGGTGGAGGTTGGAGAAACAGTGTTTTGCCAATGTTGGGCCAACATTTGTAAATTTCCCATTCCTGGAAGTACTGCCAACATTGGCACAACTATAGACTGCCAACGTTGGTACAACGTCAATCATTTGACATTGTACCAACGTCAACAGATCACTGGTCATATCATTGATGTTGGCACGTTGATTTGCCAACCGTAATACAATGTCAGACTGCCAACGTTGGCCCAACGTCAGAATATTGCCTGCGACGGTGCCGACCATATACGTCTCTTTGCTAGCTGGGACAATTGTACATATCCGTCATACCGTAATCTCCCGCGTATAAGGCGCGCCTTATACGCCAAACAAAATGCTGCTGAGTCTTATACGTGGGAGTGACATTGCCTTGAGTTTGGGGTGCCCCTTATAGGGGGGGTATTTTTACTATAGAACAGTACTACATTAGCAAAAATCTGCCCTTAGAGGTGCGCCTTATACATGGACTTGCATTCTCTGAGTTGTGGGTGCGCCTTATACGCGAGCTGCGCCTTATACGCGGGAGATTACGGTAACTATAGATAATATTTTACGGTTGTTCCCAAAAAGAATGAACAAATATGTCAAAAATATATCAGAACTATGCCCATTACTCCAAATTAAGGTTAAAGACAAAGGAAACTACACATCCAATACTAATGTAAACAACCTCGACTTATGACTGTTCCATTTCTATTTTTTTCAACTTCATGATAAGTGTTCTATTATGTAGAAAGGCCCTATTCTTACACCGTGATTTTCATTATTCGTTAATTTGGTTCTTCTAAAAAGACAGATAGGGTGTGAGGTAGAGCAAGTTAAACTGCTCTTAAACTGCCCCCAATCACAAAGGAGGTGGGGCCCAAGTATGTCTGCCCCCCCCCAAAAAAAATTTGCTACAAACTCATAACAAAATGGAAAAGAAGGTAAAACTTTGGATCTCAAATTAGATTGATATGGTTATAGGATAGGAAAAATAAAATGGGGGCCTGAGCCTAAAGTCAGATGCAAAATTGACTATAAATTACCTTTCTAAACAAATTCCATGTACATATATGTATGAGGGGTGTCTCGCTTGAGCCAACAATTCTAGGTCGCTGCGATGGGGCCCTCGCTGCCCCCCCCCCCAAAGAAGATTTGCTTCCTACGCCTCTGTATATTTGTATAGTCTATAGACTACTTCAGGTAGCAATCAATATCCACCATACTGCGTAGTTACTACAGGATATCTAAGATTCTAACCAGTCCTTCAAGCAGACACCTTTCTTTTCTACATTTTTAGTTCAATTGTAAGGGAGGGGCGGCCTGGTCACTTTTTGCCATGCACATGCATGTACTTTTCAGATACACTCTTCATGTCTATATTGGGGCTTTGTACATGTACTGTTGTTGACGGTCGAGGGTTGGTGGGAAATACCATTTAATACGATGAAATATCAGAGTGACGATGGACTGAGAAATGGCCATATTTAACTAGTACTGTACTGGTGCGTATATTTAATTGTGCATACATAATGATTCAGCGCCCACAACAAGAGGGACCACTTCACACGGAATGTCAACACGGAGAGGGGAACCATAGAACACCATGTGGTCCTACACAAGAATCTCATTATCAAGCCACGTACAGCTGTCCCAACACAGCGAGGAATTCCCATTATATGGGGTGATGTCGGACATTAAGTTAACAGAGAGGGGTGGTACTTAAAATATTCTTGAACTGTGTCTGATTCTAACCTATTTGTGGTAGCCCCCCTCCACCCATCCCCTATCCCAGCTAGCACATGCCATGCAATTTACATCACTTTTATGTAAATCTGACGAGTTTTAGGTAGAGATTACATAAAATTTATGTAAAATGCATGGCGTATGCTAGCTGGGATGTTCTATTTTTCTGGTTTACAAATTAGGTAGACGCACTACAATATTTCTTTTATATGGGTGTGCGGCTGAACCCGCAACAACCCTTACCCTTCCTAGGACATTCATTCCAGGGTTTTTCTTCGTAAGCCTACCCTCACTAGGGAACTTTTGACAATAATCCTAGATTTGGCTCAAATTATTTATAAATTTACATTGCTTAGGAAAAATTTTAATTTGGTTCATGCTATTTCATGAAAACTATGCTGATCTTCATGAAAATTTAGAAATTTCCAGCGTAAATTGGGTATTTTGCTCAAAGTTGACCTTGCTAGGGCCATTTTACTCAAAAGTAGACCCTTGGTTGAGACATTTTAGTCCGAAACTGGACCCTTGGTAGGGAGATTTTTCTGAAAAAGTACCCTTACATATGCACAGAAAAAAATCGAAGTTAGTCGGTCTAACTTAACTTAGTCAAAAGTGCCAAATAATCTTGGTTAGTGCATATGACTAATGTGTGACTAACAATGTCTAGCTTATGTTAGTCACATTGACTACCCAAATCATTTTCCCTCTCCAAGCGCAGTCTTGAACAAGGTATCTGCTGGGAGTTTCAGGCAAGCTAACTTAATTTAGCCACTGTCACTAAGGGATCTTAGTCACTTTGACTAAGATCCCTTAGTCACTTTGACTAAGGTATATTGGCATAGTGTTGCCTTTACACACCAGGTGATAGCGTGGTTTGAAACAGGATTTTTCTGGTGGCTTCATACCATAAATTGTTCAATGGATGTCAAAATGATGGTGATTTTCAGGCACTGTATACATTTGAGGCTTTCACAATTCAATATAACATCAAGCTTGGCAGAATATATCAAATAGGTTGATGATTTGTTAAATAAACTAGGTAAACAGATACTAACACCTTTTCTGTTGGAGTCTAGATGAGAAAATATCCACAGATGTATCTGCTTCTTTGAGGGAAACCCAGAGTAACTTGACTCAGGTGTTCTAATGAAAATGATGTGAGGCATTTCACATGCTTCCTAAATGATGAGACTGATTTGTGGGATGTGGATCTTACATAGAGCTTACTCACCATTTGAATTAAACCAAAAAGTAATACATTGCATACTTAGTCAAAACCACCAAGGCATCTTAGTCAAAATCAGGCAAGCCAAGGCAAGTTGGGCACTTCGATTAATGGTTAGTCGTATTTGACTAAGGAAAACTTGGACACTTAGGCACATGCTTTTGACTAGGTATTGTTAGAAAGTTAGCCTTTTTGACTAACATCTGACTAAGATTTTGGATATTATTTTTTTCTGTGTGTGTATGTCCAACATAATTATAAAGTGCCCCCCCCCCCCGGTAAGTAGACAATAAATTTTCGACAGGGCTAGTATTTCGACAACCTCTCTGCAAAAAAAAAAAGTAAGTAGACAATAATCATCAACCATATATTATTTTCCCCATTTTGTAGATGGGGGGGGGGTAGAGGGAATGTCCTGGGGGTGGGGGTGGGGGTCAAGACTAGAACGTAGAGAGAGAGAGAGAGAGAGAGAGAGAGGGAGAGAGAGAGAGAGAGGGAGAGAGAGAGACTCTACTCTCTCGGATACTACACAGACATGCCACATGTCATGATGACATAGGTGGCCATATTCAAAGATGGTGTGGGCTTCCCTAGCCCACTTAAAAGGGTCTACTTCTCTTTCCTATCCCCTCAGGATGTGTGTGGTGCACATATGTGCGGGCACTGACACATTCCTCTGTTAAATTGTGTAATGTAGTTCTCGCCATGAATATGACCGTAGCTGTCGAAATGGCGTTAAACATCTATTACTCAACTCAAAGATAGTGTGAGAGTGATTGTATTGGCATTTGGTACCCCTCCACCCACATCTGATGACAGCTGCCTCTATTTATTATTGGTCAGGATCCTGTCAGATCCAGTTCTGTCACTCTCCAAGCGGATCAAAGTGGTATACACAATGTACACCCAGAGGTTGCCTAGATCTCTCACACATTTCCGTACACACTTGCGCCTGTATACTATGGCGCCTGATATACAGTTGTATCTAGTCCACGGGTGGGGTGGGAATGGGAGCTCTGCTATTGAACCCCTCCACAACCTTATAAAATTAGGCCACCCCGAATTGCCTCAATTATCAATACCGGTATCAATCTTTGATAGTAATATTGTGCACCAAGGGCAAGAGTGTGAAATGGACGGGGTTGTGGCTAGACATTTTTGCTTTTTGTTTGGATGTTTTATTTAATACCTTATTCACCTCCCCTCTCACTTTTGAACCGCCAGCCACATATGGACATGTTCAGGTGCGATATAAATCAAAGTTCCAGAATGAGATAACATTTTCTTTCCTTAAACTTTGATACCAACGTTTCCTTACATGTCAGAGCTTTCCAAAAATGTGTAAATGATATTTTGATATCATGGTATTATTTTCTCCTTCAGGTGTGAACATTTGGCTTGCCAAAGAAGTTACTGCAGGGGTCGTGGGTAAAACCACGTGGTTATGATGGTGTGACGACCAAAACAGACAGGTGGAAATGTGGGTCAAAGAGATGCGCATTAATATTTCCTTGTATAGTGCAAAGAGGTTATGGAGCCCTGGGAGTACATGAAACTGGATAACATTTTCTTTTCTTAAACTTTGATATCAACGTTTCCTTACATGTCAGAGCTTTCCAAAAATGTGTACATGATATTTTGATATCATGGTATCATTTTCTCCTTCAAGAGAGATTCAAGATTCAAGATGGCTTTATTGACTAATGTACAGGTACACTGATGTCAGCACCAGGTTTTCAGTTACTATGTTGTAGACAGATTTTATATACGAGTATATACAGGTCACAGCTCCTGGCCTTTTAGATGATTTACAGTATGGGGCCATTGCTAGTATTTGAGAAAGTTTTTTAGGGTCATTGTGTCTTTTGTAGTAATCAACAAACTTGAGGTATTTAGTTTCAAAGACTGACCGTGCGTTTCTAATCTCATCTCCGGCAAGTTATTATGTAAGAAGACATGATTGACATCTTGTACAGTATTACAGAATGCACACATAGAGTTGACGGGGTTCTTTCCTTTATATCTTCTTGACAGGCAGTCAAGTGTACAGTTATTGTCCGTTCGGAGTTAAGCAATAATGCTTCTAATTTTCAGTGATTCTGTATGCGTTAGGTATTCACGCTCTTCATAAATATCACTGAGATCACTTGCCAGTATTCTCTTGGTTATCAATGTACTGGTGGTATTTCTGAATATATGCATCATTTAGTCTTCTCTTTATATTGTTTTTGAGTGAGGACTTTGACCAAACATAAGGATCAAGCCAGACATTCTTACCACCAATTTTAAACAAGAGGTATTGGATATCTTTAAGCCATTGGTGATTTTCATTCTTCATGGTAGAGAAGGCCTCATTTAGAATGGGTTTTTTGATCCATGCTCAAGCCTCAGCCAATATAAAATGTGTAGTACGATTGTTTTGGATATTAAAGTAAATATCCTTAACTCACCAAGTGCGAGAGTAGTACTTGCATATTTTGATATACCCAGAGCAAACTTGCAACTCGAAGAGTAAAACACTTCTACCGGACATGCCTTTCTGACACCTTCAGAGGTTAAGTCCTCAATTATAAAAGTTACTGGTTGTTTTCTGTATGCAGACAGGATTTTGATTTTATCACAAATATTGGCTAGAGTCACATATGCTAACTGTGTTTTCTTATAGAATCTACAAGATAATAATGTTTACATCCTTGACACCCAACAGTTTAAAGAGTGTTAACATATCTCTCTTTGATTTTATCTCAGATCCACTTATAGATATAGAACAGTTACTAGATGGCATACCCCATACTGGGCATCCATATAAAAGGATAGGGTCGATCTGCTTGTCAAACAGTGACATAAACAATTTGGTCGATACATTCTGTGATTTACTCGAAGCTTGTCTAATAGAGAATAGTGCATGTTTTGCCTTTAAAATCCTTTCTGATTTCATTTTCCTTAGACTCCCATCCCGTGATAGATGTAAACCTAAATAATAGGACACACATTCTAGTAAATTATCTTGAAAGAAGATCTGTGTTGACATCTCCCTTCCTTGAGACATGACCATCATTTTTGTTTTCTTCATAGGTGTGAACATTTGGCTTGCCAAAGAAGTTACTGCAGGGGGTCGTGGGTCAAACCACATGGTTATGATGGTGTGACGACCAAAACAGTCAGGTGGAAATGTGGGTCAAAGAGATGCACATTAACATTTCCTTGTATAGTGCAAAGAGGTTATGGAGCCCTGGGAGTACATGGAACTGGTGGCCCCCTAACTGTGAGGTGATTAGGACATTTATTTAGTAGCATCAATGACACCAACAAGTTTGTCTTAACCCCCGGGGGGGGGCACTCTCTATTGTAATGTATACACATATGTGCAGCTGGCAAGGTTACTTTTTCAATGAAAGGTCCCTAGCAAGCCTTCTGTTTCAGCTACAAATGTCCCTAGCAAGGGTCTACTTTTGAGCAAAATGTCCCTAGCAAGGGTCAACTTTCGGCGAAATACCCCGATTCAGGCGGAAAATTTTCATGAAAATAGCATGAACAAAATCCAAATTTTCTCCCAAACAAGGTCAGTGTAAGATATTTTGATCAAAATCTAAGACTATTATGTATACCTTGAAGGGTTGGGTTTTAATTGAAAACCCCGCGAATGAGTGCCCTAGCAAGGGTAAGGGTCCCAGGTCCTAACCCCTTCAAAAATGAAGTTAAAAGCAATAAAAATGTGATAGAGCAGTGGTTTCAACACTACCCCGGGGTGTTAATAGGTCTGGTTTATATAATGCTTCAATCTCCTTCGAACCAGCATGGGGGGGGGGCTGCAGCAGAGAGATCGCAGACGCCGCCAGATGAGGGATTCAGATTGATACTGCTTAAATAGTGACCACATCTTCTACAGTCTCACAGAGAATTCATAACCCAGGCCCCTGTTGGCCTTGCCAGGTTCTGGAATATAGACTAATGAGGCAGTCCCATGAGGCCCTCCGGGCTTGAGGACGCTAATCAAATCAATCAATCTGGCATATATTTATATATGTATATATTAACCAATGAGGGCTAGCATCGACTATAGTCGACACCATGGTAGGCCTAGCGTCGACTATAGTCGATGCCCATTATATAGGATTTGTATAGGAATTGAAAATAGGCTCGTCCTCTAGGAACTATACCTTTTTAAGAGGCCGTCCTCATGGCCAGGGCAACTATTTTTGCTCTGCCCTCAAAGGGTTAAAGACGTTGACATCGTCTACGCATCAACATATATATTACTTATTTGGAGTTCCCTGTGTTGCTGTTGCTGCTAGGTGCTTTGATAGGCTGTAGTGTAGCGTCTGCCATGCATGGACCATGGGCATGGTGTCCAATAGGACCATGGTGTCCAATACATTAGGCCACTCAAAAAAAACTGGTTTCTCATCACCGCGCGCATCTAAAAATAGGGTTTTGAAGATTTTTTCTTTTTTTTTTTTACAATTTTTTTAGTCAGAAACATGGTAAAAATTGAAAAGTATGGGCATATTTGGTATCAAATTAAAGCTAATGATGTCAGCAATGCAGTGGGCAAGAGATTGAGTGCATTTCCACAACTTTTTATTATCAGTAAACTCTTAAGTACTAAAACTGAAACTTTTGGTCTCAAATATTCGGGAGACAGGAAACAACCCAAACCCGTTCATGGCCCGATATGCCCAGAGTAAAAAATTTAAAAAAATTGTCCTTGTCATATTCTTCAGGGGTTGGTGATGAGAAACCAGTTTTTTTTTTAGTGGCCTTATACTAGTATGTGTTGTCATAGTCTGTCATAAGCCTACATGTATAGACATTGGGCCGAAAAGTTAATAAACTTTATAACACAAAGAATGGGCCAATACAGACTGGCGCATTCATTCACTATTGACTCATTCTCAATGTTCATTTTATTTTTCACTTTATTTCAATTCTCTTAGGGAGCAGTCATTATTTATCAACGGGGGAGGGGGGTGAGGGGTTTCGCACGGATGCACAGAATTTTTTATGCCCCCCCCCCACTCGACGGCATTCAAAATTGTTTGCGCCCCCCCGTGCCAGAGGCGCGGAGAGTTTTCGTGCCCCTCTTTGATCTATAGTAGCGCACAGGCTTTTTTGCTAAAAAGAGGATGAATTTTTTTAGCCCCCCTCAAGAGGGGTCAAAATTTTTTTAGCCCCCCCCCCTTGGGAGGGGTCTGAAAATTTTACGCCCCCTCCTCCTCAAACCCACCACCCCCCCTGTTGATAAATAATGACCACTCCCTTAAAATCAAAATCTAAAATAGTGAGGAGAGGCTTCTTACCAATGGCCCCTGCTGCAAACTGTGCATATGCATGATGTAGGGTTGACATATTTGTTGGAACAGTCTCCAAACTATGAAACAAATGTCTTGTCTTCACGGATACTGGAATGTGTCCACTCTTTTCTCCTCCCCTTCTGTTACTAGTGTTAGACTTACACTTTGGGCAAACTGAGATCTCCAAATGACTGTTCCTGCTCAACGGGACAGCATTGATTCTCCCTGAGAACTGCCATGTACTAAACTCCGACCAATCTACTGCAGAAGGAGGCATGTTATATCTCCGGGGGCCTCGTCATGTGTTCTAGTGTACAGTGCACTCTCCTATGGTCAGTGGAGGTAGATTGTGATGTACATATACCAGCCCTTTTTCCCATGTGTGTGCGTTTGCGAGAACTGGAGGCTACTTGGAGAACGTGTGGTGTATGACTGAGGTGGGTGGGTTTTCTGCTGTAGCCGGGCGGACGCTGCCGGAAAGGGACGTTGTAAACAAGTATGACACACTGACCCGATGCTGGCCTTCTTTTGCTGGGCCAATCAGAGGGAGGTGCACTGGGGTGTACTATTTTTAAAGCCCAGGGCAGTGGCAGGGTAGACTGGCGAGAGGTCTTATCTCTTTAGGTAAAATTTAGTTGGATTATTTGCATTATAGTTTTGGAAATGCACTTAAAAAGTTGCCATCTAAGGATTTGGCCCCGGGATTTGGCGTCGTCGTAAAAGGGAAAGTTGATTGATAAACAAGCAGGGAGTCATTAGAAGTTGTACTCACTAACACAGTCTGTAACATTCACAGAGGGGAGTAGTCTTGATGGTACTGTGGTTGGCTTTATTACTCTCAGGTCATAAATGACCACTCATCAAATACAGAGCTGCTCTTTGTAAAATAACCTTGTTTGGTAAATTCTGTGGGCGTTTCTAATCTGATTTGGTTAGATAATATCTGATTCTAATGGGAAACACCTATCAAGGGGGATGACGACCTCCCAGCATGTGGCTGCGCCAAATCCTTTAAGGTATTAACTTTCACTGCATGACTAATGTCACATGTGTAAGCGGATTTAGAGGGGCGGCGCACCCCCCTTTTATGTATCTTGTACGAATGTTATTTGCCAATTACATATTTTGAACTTCAAATTTGCCCAAAAATAGGGGTGCGCCCCCTCCTTTTGCAGATCCTGGATCCGCCACTACCAGTCTCGATCCCATGGGAGGGTTAGGGAGTGATCATTTTTTATCAACGGGGGGGGGGCTGGTGGGTTTGAGGGGGGGGGTCAGAATTTTTTCAACCCCTTGACTGGGGGGGTCAGAATTTTTCAATACCTCTGATGGGGGGGTCAAAATAATTTCACCTGTTTTCAGTGGAAAACCCTGCGCATTACTATAGGCTAAAAGGGGACGTTCGCATGCGATTTTTGTCCCTTATGGGGGTCGAAAAAATTTTACCCCCTCGAGAGGGGGGGGTCAAAAATTTTTTCACGCGTCCGCACGCAAACCCACCAGCCCCCCCCCCCCCCCTTGTTGTTAAAAAATGATCACTCCCTTAGATGGGACCTGAAAGGCCCCGGGGAAGGGTCATACATCCTGACCCCATGGGAGGGCTAGATATGGGACCTGATGGCCCAAATGTCCTGGGAGGGGTGGATGCCCCCGGGGTGGATGGGACCTTAAGGCTAAAGGTTCTGGACCCAGGGGGTAGCCTTTGGGGGGGGGGGGCACGTGCCCGTCCCTCTGGACCCCCTGAAAAGGGGCGTTGACTAAATTATAGGAAATGGGGTACCGAAACCTGGCTGTGCCCCCTCTCCCGACCGAATTTTCTTGGCTGTGCCCAACCCCCGCCCCTGCCTGGCTATTCAGGTCCCACCTACCTTCTCAGGACCTTTTGAATACATCAGAATCTCCTTTTTTTCAAGTTCGCTAAAACTTAAAGCTTTCAAAGATTGATATACCGAAGCCCCTGTAGAAACCTTTACACACAACATAACGGACTACACCTGAAGAAACCTCACCTACGAGGTGTTGGTAGAATGCATCAGAACCTATACCATTCCAAGTTTAAACCTAGAAAATATGCTTCATTGGGCAGGGGGGAGGGGGGGCATCCATACTTCGAATTAAGACAAATGTACTCGAGGTATTATATCAGTTGGACTGTACCTCAAAAGGTTCCGAGGGTTTTAGACCTATGCTGAAAAGGTCTGCTTTCGATGGTGTGGTCTACCTCCCATTAAAGGCCTGATTACGACAATTAGTAATCTTCTGGTATGTCAGAGGGAGGCATAAAGGACCGCGACAAGACTAACCTGAAAGATAATAACTACCCTCCTTCTAGGTACTCTCTGCTAGCAAGTCACCGTCTGCTGATGCCACAGACTAGTAGTTTCTGTCAGGTGTATATGGCAAGCGATATGTTCACCCCCTGATATCAGAGTTTCTTCATTTGATATCACAGTTTTTGTCACTGATATCACAGTTTTAGGATTTGATATCAGAGTTATTTTAGGAAAACCCCTGTATCAGGCTGACAATGTAGTTTAGACCAGAAATTGGGGTTAATTTACTAATATTTCAGTTAATCCATTCATTATTCTTCATGTTATGTAAACTCCAGTATCAGGGCAAAACAGCAGTTTCTCAAAAACGTTGCTATCACAGTTTTTAACTCTGATATCAATGATTCTAGCTGTGATATCATAGACTTTATCTTTGATAATAATGTTTTTAGATATGATATTCATGTTTTAATTATGATATCGGAGTTATTAACTGTGATATCAAAGTGTAAAATTATGATATTGAAGTTTCTGATAAACTCATGTTTCGACCCGATACGGGAGTTTACAGAATATGGGAAATAAAAGAAGATAATCAACACAAAGGCTTATTTTCTATGTATAAAATGAAAAAGAAGGTGGGGAAATGAATGTATCGCAATATCAGTCTGATATGACAATATTTCAGAAAAACTCTGATATCAGAATAGGAAACTGTGATATCAAAGTTAGAAAACCCTGAAATCAAATTCTAAAACTGTGATATCAAATAAAGAAACTCTGATGTCAAGAGGTGAACATTTGGCTTGCCACAGGTGTATGTATAGGGCTCAGTACTGAGCTCCAGTGGTTCAGCCATTGCTTGATCTGGGACCTGCCGAGATAAGAAATGATAACTTATGTCAAGGTGAATATCGTAGTTCCATTGACAATGCACTGAGACCGCGTATTGCACCCCTGCATTGAATAACCGGCGCCAAATCCGCACTATGATGTCATAGGTCTATCGCGCATGCGCAGCATTTTTGAAATGTAAACATCCAAGATGGCGGCGGTCAGGATTCGCAATGAAGACGGGTAAATAAGGGTTTAATTTCAATCTTTTTGATGAAATATTGATTAATTATCAACCCAAACACCTTGACATAAATGTAAAGATGAACTCTGACCAGTTTGAGCTTCCTGTTTCTTCACTCGCGTGTCCTGCCCACTCCGCACTCGGCCTACCAGCCTCGTGCAGAATGATCAGGACACGCTCGTGAAGAAACGGTCAGCTCAAACTGCTCATCGTTCACCTTTACCATTAACCTGCATGATTGGTACTTGTTATATAATGTACCCAAAAAAGTCTGCAGGGAATGGAGGGAATTATCTCATTGGTTGATAATGTATTCCGGGATTTTTCACACCCATGAGGGAGGGAGGGAAAAATTTATTTTTAGGAAAATATTTTTATTTGTCATGAACATTGTAAGTGAGGACGGCATGAATTCGTCATTACGTTATAATGTTTTGTGATTGGAAACGTAGTTTCTTGTGCTGATGGAACTCGGGAAAAAATTTTCCCATTCTCACAAAAGAATCCACCAGGCCTCTGGACAGGAAACAAACATATTTTTAAGGGTGGCCCAGGATCTACTTATTTGTTATACAGACTAGTTAACCTGTTTGTAAAACAGACAACGAGTCGATTAGCAGAAAGGTATGAGTTAGTGGAATTGCTCAGCGCTATATCTGACTAATAGATCCGCTAATAGGAGCTAAGATATACATTGATATATCAGCCCACAGACCCTCCGCATCAGCTCACTGGTTGTAAGCAGGAACTGGTTGTGGTGCCTAACTATAAACAATAGAAATCCCCATTCGAAATGCACTGTATGCCCGACTGTATGCTTAATGGGACTTCTTGGTAAACGCCTGTATGACAAATAGCCACTCTATCTATGTGTTTCTGCTGTTTATAGTGTTCTAGGATTGACTCCGGATCACTTTTGTTGTAGTACCGGGTAGTTCGATTATGTGGAGGTGGGGTGGGGTGCATAATGAGTGAATATTAATGATACTAATACTATATATACTTGTAGCCTATAGGAGCCGGGCCTAGGAGAATATACATGTAGGTCCTGGATATTAACAGTTAGATATCCCCCTACTTTTGTGCAATTCTGGCACATCACATTATCAGAGTGAAAGCAAGCACTTTTCGACAACATTTTCCGACCTTATGAACTTCACACTGAATCAAAAGGATACAGAAAAATGAAATGCAGAGGAAAAATGCAGGTATACACTTTCCTTGGTTTTTTTTCTTTTAACATGCCTTTTAAATACTTTATATATGTACTTATAAATTATTGCAGCCTGTGTGGCTGTCTGTTGGTCCATATTTTTATTGGCACTTCCAGCAGGTACGGGTAAACTAGACTAGCAGTCAGCGGTGTACCTAGCAAAACAAAAGGTTGCATTTGCATAAATGACCATAATTAACGAGCCTGAAAAGAATCCAGGTCGGTGGCCTGGTTGGGTCTAACCTAAGATGATTACGGCTAGCACCTCTGATGCCGTGTTTGCCCATATCAGGGGCGTAGGAAAAGGGGGGGGGGCAAGGGGCCTGGGCTCCCCAATAAAGAAGAGGTTCCCTATATAAGCCTATATAAAAATATAGCAGCCCCCCCCCCCCCCCAACCGAGACCCCTGCCCCCCCCCCAATAAAGGTTTGCTTCCTTCGCACCTGCATATCGTCTATTGTAACTGCAAGACAAAGAGACATGTCTACATCACGTGTGTGCCTGGCAAAACATACATTTTGTACATGCACATGCATGTATAAATCAGTGGGTGACACTGGTGGATTTGCAACTGCTGCAGGACCATGCAATTAGGCCTTTAGGACTGGGGTGTTTATAATAGCCATCTATATTATAAATATAGCTACGAATAGGTCCGCACCAGTACTAAGCTCCCTATAATCTTTAATTAGTCTGGATAAGAATCTCCAATGTATGGTACATGTAATACCATACCAACAATCAAAAGTTCCCTCTCTCTCTCTCTCCCTCCCTCCATTTTCCCTCTATCCGTGGGTATTGGACCCTGGTGCCATTTTCACAGTGTGCAAAATACATAAAGCCACTCAAAGCAGTCGTGGCAAAGCAAGATTTCTTTTTGCTTGAGTGCCTGAAATTAATGCACCGCGGCTGTCTACGGGTAAGGAAAAAACATGCATTTTAACAGTTAAATTGTTGTTGACATTTTAAAAGTGTGAAAATGGCTATTATTGATAACATGATGCATTTCTTTGACCTGATCCCAAGCTTAATCATACGTTCATTATTGATTCGTCAAAAGGCCATTGTGAACCAACGCCTACAATTTACAAATTCATAAACAATAATCACGCACAAACTGTGTGATCACATAACTATACTACTTGGCATCTTAGGTGATATCTATGAGAGTATGTTGGCACACAAAGCAAACATACATGTATAAGGTTCTTAAGGCTGTTGATAACCTAGATCTTATCGATGAGCATCCTTTTCCCCCAGTGTTATCTTTGTTATGAACGGTACCATATCATTATCGTGTGCACATATATGTAGAGGCAAGGAGAAAGGGGGCTCCATGCTAAAACTTTAAAATTCAGATCACTGGCTTTTCAGTGATATATTTCAAGAGAAGATACTCCTGTTAGTTTTAGAGGAATGGCTTGCTAAACGTAGGTAGGTGTGACCATTTCCTGAATGGCAATAAGCTATATGCCTAATTGATCATGTGATACATCTATAATTAGCATAATTTATGCTAATTACCTAAATTAGCATAATCTTTTATTCTTTTGCCTATAACTTTTGATCTAAAAATGGTATTTTCGTTCTGTTTTCACCATAGTAAACCTAGTGAAAGCTTCTTTCAAATGGGATAATTGATTTTCCTTTTTAGAATGAAAATCATGTTTCCATGGCAACAGACATCAACAAAAATGCCTATTTAGGCCCAAAAACATATTTTTTACATGCCAAATTTGGAACCTTTCCACCCAAAATAGAATGTTTCATCTAAATTCATTGAATTCTCCATAAAAAAGTACCCTATAATAGTTTTAGGCATTTTTTCCTATTCTAGCCCATAGTGGTGCCCCTGGTGGCTAAAACAGGTACTAATTCCCACAGGAACCCCCATTTCTGCTTGCTGGCTCACATTATTATGTATACTCTTTTTCGATAGAAAACATTTTTCATACACTGCTTTTCCTATATTTGGATACATTTTAAAGAAACAACGAAAAGAGAACACTTTTTTTTGCCAAGTAGGCAGAGATTGATGGGGACAAAATCGATAAGGAGACGAAGAAGATGACTGGGTGTCTACATGGTACAACCGGACCTTTCAGGATATCTGGGTATTCAGGGTAAGAGAGAGAATGGAATTGTTTGCCAAGTTGCATACGAATGCACCATTTGGAGTCTAGATTTTCAATTTCTTTTTCTTAGGTGGCCCCTACCTAAACTTCATATGGTCGATAGGCACCACTTGTCGTCATTTGGGGTGGGAGGGGCCCCAGAATAAATATAGTAGGACATGTTAAAGTTTTTTTGTGTGTATACTACAGGGATTGGACCATAACATCCACATATTGGGGTAGGTTAAATATGAAAACTCTACTTACACCACCCTGGTGAAGAAGGCATGTCCAAGATTGAAAAGTGACGGGGCGATTCGTCTCACGCCCTAACCCTGTGTATTGTGGGATGCCTTAAGACCTTGTAATATATTATCTAACTTAGTTATTGCGAATGGTTATGAAAATAGACAGCTAACCTGATAATATGGACCATAAAACATATACATTGGCTTTGATGTCCATCATTTTGCAGTGTGAGAGAAAATGTTGAAATTTTATGTGGTACAAGGAAACACCAGTACATCCTACACCCCTTCCTATCAAATACCATAACTAAATGTAAAATGGAATAAATTTATTTATTTATTTATGAATAAGTAAGGTATGACCATGAGTTCATCTTGCTATATCGTTATTAGGCCTGCCTGAAAGCATCAGACCACTAGAGCTCCTGTCCAGGGCGTGAGACGAATCGCCCCGACAGGCGATTCGTCTCACGCCCTAGCCCCATGACGGTACCAACACTGCAGGACAGTTAAGCCCCCAGTTAAGCCCCCAGAAATGACCAAACATGATTCTCACCATAAAGGGGCTATGAAAGGATGATAGTTGAACAACAGTTGAACATGTAATAACATTTATTAACTGCTTAACATTTCATCATTATCATTACTATTACTACTATTATTATTATTACTACTATTATTATTATCATTATTACCCCTCTCTTAACGATTAATACATGCAAGGGGTGTGTACAGGGTACAACATACAATTCTCCGATAATGGTATAACTACTACTACAGGGGGGGGTTAACACCAAAGAAATGACCACAACGCACGGGTGTGAGACGATTCGCCTGCAGCTGCAGCAGCTAATATATGAGAAAAAGGTGGACGGTTCTTTCAAGTGGTTGGGACCGTTCGGGCGTCAGACGATTCGCCTGCAGCAGCAAATGTATGGGAAAAAGGTGGACGGTTCTAACCAGAGGTTGGGACCGTTCAGGCGTGAGACGATTCTCCTGTCGTAGAAGCATATATATATACAACTTTATACAAAATGCATCAGACCTCTACAGCTCTACAGCTATGGAGAAATGCTCAGGATGGATGAAAGGTAAATACACTAGTACACAAGCATCATCTACTTCTTCCGCGATGACCTGCGGAGACGTACTTGGACTTCCTTGGTGGCCTTGGTTTTGGCGGAGGTCGACTTGGTTGCCCTCAACTTGGTTGCCCTCGACTTGGCTACCCTCGACCTAACTAGCTGAGGGAGGGGGACATCATCGTTGTCACTCTCAGCAGCAAGTCGTGCCTTCACCTGAGAAAGAGGGAGGTCATCCTCCATGTTGGCCTTGAGGTTGGCAAGAGGGGTGTCTTCCTCAGAGCTGTCCTCAGAGTTGGGGAGATGGGCTAGAGGAAGCTCGTCCTCAGTGTCATAGCCTGACTCCCCCTCAAAGTCGAACTCTTCATCCGAGTCTTCACAGACGTCTTCCTCCTCCTTTGCCACAACCTTGGTCTTGTACCATCCGGCACACCCCGGTACAAGCTGCCCAGTGCTCATGCAGCAAGCTCTGTAGCATGAGGTGCGCCGGACATAGATGGCACCTTGGAAAGCACATGCTTGGTGCATTTCCATAAGCCCAGCCACACCTGGGCTGTCCCAGTCCTCAACCTCTTTTGTTGACTCCATCACTTCCCTGGATGTAACCTGGACAAGTTGGACCTTGGTTGCTGGTGCAACCTTCTCCACAAAGTTGTCTGCCGATTGGATGATCTGATTGGTCTTTACGATGCGGTCAGCCAGGCGCTTCATAGCTCCTCCGACCCCGTCGCAGGGGCCTTTCCCGTGCCCGGCCTCGAGCCAATTCCATGCTGCGACGAGGCCGAAGGTACTGGTAAACCTTAGAAGCATCTGAATGACGTGCCTATTACGGTACTGCGAGGAGGGACTGTCCGTGCAGAAGTGTATGGATGTCACATATGAAAATGATGCCTTGATATCTTCTATCAGTTTCTGTATGAATGTGAAGGTAGTTGGAAAGGAGTGGGAGGTAACGGATGTCACACCTACGTATGTGTGAGTTATGAGGAGGCCTTCTGGTGATCGTATTTTCACCACCATAGGATGTATGGTTATCTGATCCTTTGAATAGTAGGCTGAGGTGATCTCACGCAGATAGGCACAGTTCCAGTTTTCGGAGTAGTCCATTAGTATGACAGCATGGCCCACTGGCAGATTTTCCTCCAGCCTCTTCATCTCACGGTACTGCGCCTCAACTCTGCCACAATGTGCACGGAACCCTGGCAGGGCAGCAAGGAAGGTCTTTATGAACACCTCTTTTGGTTCTGACTTGGTGACTAGTTTAGTGTGATGGACTTCCTTGGTCACAATTTTCTTGTCAACTATGCTCTCCACCTTCTTGCTCACCCGTTCCCATTGCTTGTATGAGACCATCTCCTTGTTCATCTTTTGAAGCTCCATCTCTATGGCCTCATCAGTATAGTTGTTTGTCATGGCAGTGGTGCTCTTCGGTAGGGTTGGAACAGCGTCCATCATAAGTGACATATTTGCATGTGCCTTGCACAAACAGACGCTGCGTTTTAGGAAGTGATTGAGTTTGATGTACCATGGTCTGGCTCTCCTGAAGGTGGAATACTCTAGGGTCATGTTCTCGAATTCTGAGCAGTACTTCCTATGTAGATTAATTAACGTATCTCCAAGAGCGTAACGCTGCTGATTTTTGGTTTGGTGTCTTTTGTCTGGCAACATGTAAGAGTTATCGTCACGCTTCATGAAGTCAATAATAGATTGTTTAGTGGCCTCCGTTTTATCGATTCTGGCGGTGCTCGGCTCTTTCTCTTTCCATATATAATCACGAGAAATTTGTACAGTCTCTGCGAGCAAGCCAAGTGTTCCATGATAATTTTTGCCGGCCACAGGCTCCCGGAACAGGCCTTTCTTCACATCAACAGAACTCGCCTTCACCTGGCTGGCAGCAATTTGTAGGGTGAGGAAGGCCTTCACCCTATCACTTGTCGGAGTGATGTTCAATTCCTCCATGTTGTTCATCGTAAGTGTCAATGGGGATGCAGGGGCTGGTGCTGGTTCAACCGGTGCAGCTTCCACTTGTGGCTGTGGATCTGCTGGTTCATGACCCTCCAAACCAGGGGGTGGGATTGCCTGTGGAGCTGGTGCTGGTTCAACCGGTGCAGCTTCCACTTGTGGCTGTGGATCTGCTGGTTCATGACCCTCCAAACCAGGGTGTGGGATCACCTGTGGATCTGCTAGTTCATGATTATCAAACCCAGGAGGTGGGGTCTCTCCTCTCAGCGCATGAAAGAATCTCACTACTGGACGACGAGGTTGTTGCTTAGATGGTGGTGGGAGAGTTGCAGTCCTTGGAGTGGTAGGTTGCCGCGGTACACTTGCGGCCCTTGGAGTGGTAGGTTGCCGCGGTGCACTTGCGGCCCTTGGAGTGGTAGGTTGCCGCGGTACACTTGCGGCCCGTGGAGTGGTAGGTTGCCGCGGTGCACTTGCGGCCCTTGGAGTGGTAGGTTGCCGCGGTACACTTGCGGCCCGTGGAGTGGTAGGTTGCCGCGGTGCACTTGCGGCCCTTGGAGTGGTTGGGTCACCTTGATGACGCATAGCCGCAGCAGCTGCTGAAGCAAGCTGCTTACGTAGCTGTGCTACTTCCTGTTGTGCAGCATCCAGCTCCTTCTTCATTGCCCTTGCCTTACTCTGGCGAGAGAACGGCAAGGCGACAACAAGACTGTAATTGATAAAAGAAGTGAACCATAAGTACTGAGTCAAATCTCTATGTGAGAAGGGTTACTACCAAAGAAATGACCAAACACACGGGCGTGAGACGATTCGCCTGCAGCAGCTAATATATAAGAAAAAGGTGGACGGTTCTTTCAAGTGGTTAGAACCGTTCGGGCGTGAGACGATTCGCCTGCAGCAGCAAATGTATGGGAAAAAGGTGGACGGTTCTAACCAGAGGTTGGGACCGTTCGGGCGTGAGACGATTCTCCTGTTGTGCAATGTTTCCTGGATAGAGTTAAGACCTAAAAAAATCATGAAGCAAACACATAACGCTATGGTTCAACGAGAAATATATATATTTATTTATTACCTTTTATTAAAGGTGAGAGAAATGACTTTAATAGATCTAATATAGTACTTTTATAGCATTTATAGCATTTATATAAGTTAGGCCATTCCTTCTTCTTGGGTAGAAAAATATATATATATATATATAGACTTTTAAATATCTGTGTACATGTTACATCTTACATCTCTTAAATAGAAGCACCTTGCTGTCTGTATACATGTATATATATATAAGAACTTTCTTAGATTATGTTAAATGCAGTTAAATATTAATTTTTCTTCCTCAGGTCGAGAGAATGGGCAAATTTCGTCCTCGGACTTTTCGTAGGAGAAACTGGCTTCTTCTTCTTCTTCTTCTTCTTCCCTTCTTCCCAGGTCCTATCCACAATATTCTCCATGGTAGCAATGGGGTGGGGGTAGGGCAGGGGCTTAACAGGGGGAGTTGATTTTGATTTTGTGGAATGTTTGCTGGAAGAAAAGGAAAAATTCTTTTTAACAGAAAAAAAACAACATAGACACACACAAAAAAAAATTGAATGAAATGACAAGGTGCTTCATGTATTACAAATAAAAGATGGGGGGAAATAAATTTTATGTTTTACTCACCGAGCAGAGCCAGGATCTGGCTTACGCCGCTTCTCGGGAAGGGGTAGGGGAGGCTCTGCCTCCACTCCCTGCACTCTACGGGACGACTTCCCTCTACCTTTCCCTTTGCCTTTTGTTGGAGTTGGAGTTTGGTGGCTAGGTCCAGCTACGGGCTCTTCGGGTTGTGGTGCTGGCAGAGGTGCTGCCTCAGGTGCTGGCAGAGGTGCTGCCTCAGGTGCTGGCAGAGGTGCTGCCTCAGGTGCTGGCAGAGGTGCTGCCTCAGGTGCTGGCAGAGGTGCTGCCTTAGGTGCTGCCTCAGCTTCAGCCTCAGGTGCTGCCTCAGCTTCAGCCTCACGTGCAGTATCTTCATTTAAAATATTATAAAAAGTGACAAGACTTAAATTATTATCATTATTATAATTATCATTTGATTATCATAATTATCATTGTTATTGTTATTTATCATTGTTATTGTTATTTATCATTATTATTATCATTGTTGTTGTTGTTATTATTATTATTATCATGATCATTATTATTATTGGAACAGGACTGATAGTACAGGTACAAACCTTTGTCCCTTTTCAGTTTCGCTTTGTACCTTCTCTTTGATTCGCGGCGACGTTCCTGGAGCTCTGGGTCCAGGTCATCAATGCCCTTCCTCTTTGGTTTGTATTTCTGAAAGAATAAGAATAAGATAATTTAAGAATCATAATAAAATAATAATTCTTAGAGATAACTTAGTGTCAATATACTTCCAATATACTTCCTTAAGTTACATAACAGGTAAAGTTACCTCATCTGACAACCTCTTGGCCATCTTCTTCTCCTCTGTTTGTCTTTTCTTGTCATAACACCTCTTCCACCGTTTACGAGCACTCTCCAAGGCCGCTGGGGATTTTGGGTCTTTGTAAGGCATCTGCAAGAATAGATTATAAAAAACATACATGGGCGAATCGTCTCACTCCCGACACCTACAGACTATGCCTAACATAGGATAAGTGTACCAAATGGACAAGACAGGGTGTGTATTAGTATTCTTTATGATATGGTAATGCCAGGCCAGGTCAGGCCAGAAAATATGCAGTACAAACAAACTTCATTGAGACAGGCGAATCGTCTCACGCCCGACACTCACATACCTCTGCCTTCATTTTACATAAGACTAACGGCAGAAAGTGAACCAGATCGGCCGAGCGTAATGTTTACATGTTGCTGAGGTGATTTACAGCCCTAATTACCACACTTAGCTCGATCAATACAGTCTATAGCATGTTTTCTACATTATTTAATCAAATTTCTTGAAAATTAATGGTTTAAAGCATAATTTTTCATCAATTTCTTACCTTGAAAACGTTTAGTCGACCGGCGACAAACTTCCAAAGCGCCTGCGTCCGTAACGTTCCTGTCTTTTACACCAGATGGCGGGTCATAGGTTTAGTTCTAGCGAAAACCGCCAGGGGGTGAGACGAATCGCTGGGCGTGAGACGATTCGCTCCGGGTCGACCTCTGCCTTTGTATAGTGATATCTATTGCTATGGAGCTAGCAGGAAAATGCCCTTGACATGTCTTATACCTTTGATATGTAGGTGCTTTGTGATATGAATAAGGATGGTTAAATATAAAAACCCTAAAAAATTTGGATATATATATAGAAATTGAGGGCGTGAGACGGTTCGCCCTCTGCTTCAGCCCCAGACTACCCCACCGTACATCAATCATTCTGTTCTGCTCTTTGCAGGACCCAGACTCTAATTTTCTTTTTCTCATATACAAGTATAAGTTCGCAGAGAAAATGGATGGTATAGATAGACCATGCACTGTGTGTATATTATAGCTAGACCCCCATCTTTGGGCGTGAGACGAATCGCCTAGAAAATTAACCAACCACATTTCTTATTACAGAAAATAAATAACTAAGTCTATACATACCTAAAAGTTCTTCAAAATTTCTTAGACTAATTATACATTTGCCTAGAAATATCTATGGGCCCTCCTACCAGTAATTTTTTTTTTTTTTATCTCTAAATGTGGATTTTTTGATTTTTTGCCTAAAAAACGAGTTTTTTTGGGTAGTTCTAGGCCCCTCACTCCCAAAATATCCTTCAGATGTATGGAAAACTAGGGTTCCCCATGTAGCTCTAACCCTGGGCTATCAGAATGAATGATAATGACAGGTGTATATATTATTTTCACTGATTTATTAACCACAGAAGGCAGAATGACCAAATGACGACAAGTGGTGCCTATCGACCATATACCCCGGGGAGGGGGCACTTCCCCTTGAAATGGATACCGACTGCAGCCCGACTCGCGAGAGTGGTGGCAGTGGATTCCCACGTGATCCCGAAAAAGGGGAGCGGTGGATTCCCATCAGATCTCTAATAGCAGGGCGGTGGAATTTCATTAGTTCCGAAAAGGACTGTAGGGTTTATACACCATGCAAGTGATAAAAAGGCACAGTGCTGGACAATGAAAAATTCTGATCCATACAAATACATGAGTACAATAGGGTGCAGGCTTGAAGGGGGGGGGGCAGTCCAGTCAATATTTGGGGTTGTCGAAAAAGGGGGGGGGGGCGTCAATGTCTAGGTTATCAGTCAAGTAGGGCGGACAGATCTCAAGATCACTGGGAGTTGGGCGGCAGTTGAGGGTGACCAACATATAGTCAGTGCCCCCCCCCCCCCCGGGATATACCCCTAAGTACAATGATTCAGTAATACGGGTACACAGTTTGTTATCGTTAAAAAGTATCTGAATGCACCATTTTGCCTCTAGATTTTATCTTCTTTTTTTTTCTAAGGGAGACCCCCAGACCCCCCTACAACAATGGTTATTCATATCTGTGCCTTTGGAATTTTAATGAAACAATATTCTATTAATAACCAATTGAGGGCTAGCATTGACTATAGTTGACACCATCGTAGGCCTAGCATCGACTTTAGTCAACACCATGGTGGGCCTAGCGTTGACTATAGTCGACGCCCATTATATAGGATTTGTATAGGAATTGAAAATAGGCTCGTCCTCTAGGAACTATACTTTTTTTCAGGGGCCATCCCCATGGTCAGGACAACGAATTTTGCTCTGCCTTAAGTCTAGGATTTTAAAGATGTCTTTTGTGCAAAATATCAGTGGAGAGCTACGATACCCTCCCCCGGGTCATCGCCCCCTTCACAGTTTCATACCATGGACTACCTGACCTCACCCTCCTCTTTGCCCCCCCCCCCAACTTTCTGCCACCCCTGTGGTGCCGGTGAACCATGGATGATGATGACAATGAGGGCATCACGTGACTATATAAGCCCCTTTGTTAGGCCAAATAAAATATCGTTTGTTTCCAGTAACATGACTTGAAAAGCTAGTATCCATCGGTAGGTCGGATTTTTTTAAATTTCATTTTTACATTTATACAGGAAATGTTAGTGCAGAGAGAGGCATGAAATTCGTTGATTCCATTGAAAAATGATAACGGAAAAATTGACAACTCTGGAAGAGGAGAAGCATATGAAATCGATACAGATAAATGAATGAAAAATATAAAAATACTTTAGAGAATAATGGTAGATAAGAAAACCATGAACAATTCAAGATCTATTTCTGATGGATAGCTGAGAAGCTCTGACTGAGTGATTTGAGTATCAACAAAGATAAAACATCACATAGTATGTCAGTGTCTTCCTCTCGAGTTTCCTCTCTCTCTTTAACTATCTGTCTACCTGTCTGCTTCAACCCGTTTTCCGCCCACCATGAGTGAGTGAGTGAGTTATAGATGTTTAGCGCTACTTCGACAGATAAGGTCATATTCATGACGAGAACTACATTACACAATTTCAGAGGAATGTGTTGGTTCCCACGCATACCGGGGGTGTGGATGTTAAGAAATTGTTCATGTCACCATGTCAATTTTAAGAAATTGTTCATGTCCCATGTCACTAAGCCTAAAATAGCCCATGTCGCCATGTCGATTTCAGTCTTCCACACCCATCATATGTGCAACACACATCTGAGGGGATAGGAAAGAGGAGATATAGACCCTTTTAAGTGGGCTAGGGAAGCCCCCTGCCCACCATGAACTGAAATACAAGTCATGGAGACTTGTAAAGCTGCCGTCAGACATTATCTACTGGTGATCTATGACTGTACACATACGTGCCATACGTATATTAGTGGGAAACCCCATAGACACCACCCATAGTGCTTCCAGAGTCCACGTGCTCCGTGCGTGGGGAAGGTTCCTCCTGCTGCTGCAGCTGGGCCATAGAGAACCCACGTGGGTACAGTCAGCTTCCTCCAGGAACTAACCCAGAATAACCCTCCTGATGCTGTAACCATGCAGGGAACTGGGTTAGGGCAAACCTTTCTATGCCTCAATACAAAATATGATTGGGTCCCGGGATTTGGTCTATGGTATACACCCAGGGATATACATAAAAATGTAAATGTATAGGCCTAGAATTCATAGGCTACCGAGCATCCCGGGCCGAGGATATATTCCAGGCAATGTGGCTCAAAAATAGAAAAAAAATAAAGAAGAAATTTCCGATAAAGAAGAAGTTTCCGATATTATCTGGTCCAAAAAGTTAAGGTAGGTAGGTAGGTAGGTCAGATTAAAAAAGAAAAACCTTTCTGTGCAATATTTTGGCCGAAATAATTCGTAAGCATTAATAACTGTCATAGATAATCTATTTTAGCTATTTCATTAGCCAAACCATAGAGAGCTTGGGTAAAAATCTTTAATTCTTTACTTGGACGGGAGGGAAATATCAAAAACATGAATATTACATGAACAACTTTTTAATAATGACGAATATGAAAATAAAATCAAAATTATGTATTTGTGGATCAACACGGTAAAAGGTACACCCGTGCACCCCCTCGCGGGCCTACCTTTTACCATGTTGATCCACATTTTATTTCTCTAAGTATCACAATTTAATCATCATTTTAAAAGCAAGTACATGCATGTATGGTACTGCAGAATATATTGATTATTAAACACATTGAAGCTAGGATTTAGACTCATGATGATAATTTGGCAAATAGCAAATTAGAGAGGTCTAATGTGATGACCTTAAGTATGCTTCTTTGTGTATTCCATCTATTCTTTATTTGGACATGCCCGTGCGGAATATTATGAGCACATAAGGAAGTCAATGAATATATTTGGCCTTCAAATATTCGGTATATGGGCATCACAAAAAAATACACACCTGTAAAAAGGTAGAATGTGTAAAAGTTACCCTCCCATGCATATTGATAGATAATGAACACTCTGGATGTGGTGTAGAACTGAGACAACAATACATGTATTATTGAGAGGAAAAGGATAATTATCTGGTAACAGTCATTGAATGCACATCCATTGACAGGCATGGACAGCTCCATAGTGTTACTGCACTATTGATTGATTGAAATTTTTATTTGACATAATTATCATACAAACAAGGAAGCTCTTCTCATCAGCCAAAGTAGGTGGTAGATGAGATGATCCAATATTAAACATGCAAGGAACAAGAGTAGAATGTTGACGGCTCTGCGGTAATTAGCATAGTATGCAGGCATTATATATATATAGATTGTCCCACGCTGGAGGCCATTTCACCGCGTTAATTATTAATGTGCTTAGTGTGAGCCTATGACGGACTCCACCTTTTTTTAGGTTAAACTCCACCTTTTTTTTTTTGTTAAACCGTAATACCCTCCGCCATTTAACAATAAACGTGGACCCTTTTCATTTAACATGGACCTTTGAACATGGACCTCTGTGTTTTACCCTCCGTGTTTATTATTTTTCATTATATCTTTGTGCCTACACCGTGATTTTTGTTCAGGATTCCCCGGGTATTCCCAATGACATCATGAATTATATTCCGGGAGGCGGGTTTTCTAGTTGACGCAAGAGAAACATGCATCGAAAAATGCCTAAAGCAAGAGAAAAGGTAAGCAAAAGAATGAAAAGATGCTTCTATGTTACAGTGTAGGTCACATGCCTTGTTCCTGTGTGTTATATTTATACTGTCATCAGTATTTTCAACGAAAATGGAGGTCCTTTGGTCAGCATCAGCTGAGTCCATCCTGTCACTATGTAAAATGTATGGGGTCACAGAGTAGTGGAACGTTCCTGTCATTTTAGTGTCAGTTTTTTTGTAGTCTTGTACTCCTGGATTGAGTTATACATCCCTGCCTTCTCCCTGTGCCTTTCTCAGGATGAATTATGGGTCTGTTCTGGTAGAGACAAGGACCAGGCAGGGAATTTACCTTATTTTCCTATGGGGGTTGTGGATTTGGGGCTAGGCATAGTGTGAGTCTCTATTTAAAAACCAGCCATCCAAAAAAAATTCGAACCCTAATTCTTATGTTATATGTTTTTATCCAGAGTAACCATGAGGGGGAAGAATATGATGAAAACGAGGGGTACTACAATGAAGATGACTTGGAGTACGAAGAATATGTGCTGGAGGAGGAGGACTATGACCAGTCTTTGAAACCTTGTCATTTTCCGGGTATTGGTGCCACACAAGACTTTAATTACATGGTCTACAGGTACTGACATTCACTATAACAGAAATATGCAGGTCGCAGGGAGCATCCGATGCACTATGGCATACTCATGAGGAGGCCTGCCTACCTATCACCTCCTCCTGAAGATGACCCTGTGAGAGATCCCACTTACTAAACTGACGATGAATTTGTTGCTCCATAAAGTGCAAGGGGTCGAGGTCGTGGGGAAAGAGGAGGCCGTGGAGGTGCTCCCAGCAGGCCAAGGGGGAGGCCCGAGGGTCCAGTATGTCTGGTAGGGGTGCCCCCCCATGGAACCCAGGGCAGTGGCCGCGGACGTGGAGCAAACACATCTAGGAACTCATCCGTCTCGTGCTCTTCTGAAACCACCTTGAAACATTGGAATCCCTTGGAATTGAAGGCACTTATTTATGGTGCTAACCACCTGAAGCCAGTGCTGAAAGGCAAATTTAAGTTCAGCAGTGATGGCGCCGTGATGAAGAAGCTAGCATGGGAGGAGCTGGCAGGTCAGTCTCTTTTAGTTAATTGTCTTTATAATAGCGCTGCAACATTCTTTTTTCTTATAAAAATTATCTCATTAAAATATATCTTATTCCTAGCTTAACTAATTAAGTGTACTATGTTTCAAATTTAGAAAAAAGTCTTAGTGTCATCAGCTGAACAAGAATGACTCTTTTGATTCTTTTTCACAGAATATGTGTAAACGTGAGTGGTACGTGAAACAATGCAAGGACAAATTACTATACTATGGGCAAGATGCGAAAAAAAAGGTAGGTAGCCTGTTGTCTTCCTTTTTTAAATGAACTATGCTAAAGTGCACTTTGCTTTATATATGGGAAAGAAATTTAGATATAACTTTTATTCACTGACACTTTTAGCTAAAACCCTTCATAACATATTGTCAATTCTCTTCACAGAGGAAATAAATTCCCTTTGCACCATAGAACTTCTTGATTTTGTCATCATATGCATGTTACCTCAAATGCGTTTTCTTCTTTAGATGATCACACCTCTTCAAGTGTAGTCTATTTTATCTTTTCCAGAGACAATTGATAGACAGCATGTATAGCTCGGGCAGTGGGCAGAGAAAGGAGGAGCACTTCCTGACTGACTTGGAGCAAGCAATCCTAGACTGGGTAGGAGAAGACGTGGTCTTGGGTGAGTGTGGACCTAAATTTTTGTTCATTTATCACATTAATAGTTTACCCCTAGGTTTTTTGCAGGGTATGGCATTTGGTAGACAGCATACTAAGTACATATAGAGTATCAGATAGTACAGCTGACCTTGTGGTAGGGAATGGAACTAGTACATATAT
Organism: Acholoe squamosa; assembly: GCA_949317995.1. Classification (NCBI taxonomy): domain Eukaryota; kingdom Metazoa; phylum Annelida; class Polychaeta; order Phyllodocida; family Polynoidae; genus Acholoe; species Acholoe squamosa. The sequence goes on from OX439043.1 coordinate 44,175,027, forward strand.
AGCATAGACATTAATAATGCATGTGCTTCTCATGTCCTATACATTTTATTTTATACCATATAGTTTTTAAAAGTAAGCGGTCCAGTTATCAACTTTCTTTTCTTTATGTCCACTTTATTTCAGTGGAGTATTTTTTTATTTATTCATCGTTTATTTTTTCAGGAATACCTGGTATGCAGCCCCCAAACCTTAAAGGAGGAGGCAGGATCGAGGAACCATGGTCATGTTACGACCCAAACAGCCCAGAGCGGGAGGATTACACGGCGATGGAAATGCCCAGTGACGCATTGAGGGCAGTAATAGAGGGCAAATTACTTGCAGTTGATGAAGACGGGGATAAGTTAACTATAGCCTTAGTCCTAAAGAAATACTCCTTTAAGATATTGTTTAAACAAGATTTTCTATTATTTTTTTTTATATAATTGCCAAAATTTTTGTCTCACTATAATGTCAACCAAACCGAAATACTCCCGAAATATAATTTTTAACCAAGACCAGATATTTATTTTTATGTTATAGCCAAAAAATGTACATTATTAATTCATTTTTTTTCCTTTATTTTGCACAGATCCTATGGTGGATGAGGATGAGTACAATGAGGTTCCGGATGAGGCCGAAGCGGAGGAAGAGCATGATCCAACTAACACAGTAGACCACTTCATGCAAGAGGTGGAGGAGGAAAATCAACGTGAGACAGTCTCTTACAAGCCGAATCAATCACTACCTGATGTCAATGACCTAAAAAGTCCTCCACCTAAAAGTGTTTCAAGAGAGTCCATGTTGAAATTCAACAAAAGGCAAAATCTAGAAAAAGAAGGACAATCGGGGAGAAGGAACTGTCTCCTCATGCCAAAGAGAGGGTGGAGAGAAAGAAAAAGCTTTTAGCAGAAGCTGTGAAAGTAATAGAAAGGAACACTCCCAAGAAAACAAAAACCCAGCCTTTACTCAACCAGAAGGCATCCACCTCATCCATCTTAAAGACTGTTCTTGCGGCCAAACCTGTGGTAAAAGAGAAGGCCCCCTCCTGTTAAGACTCTCCCTGATATCAAACCCGCCCCATCCAAACATAAATCAGAGGAGGTAAGTGACACTGAACCTGCCAAAGAGAGACCGAGAACCAGACCTCCATCCTTTTTCAGGTTTAATAAATGCGATGGACATGTCAGGAGTTGAGGAGAATGATGAATCTGTTGTTTTCCTTACTAGTACACCTGCATCTGTAAGAAATAAAAAAAATGAGGAGACAGCAACAAGCAACAAATGGCCACCTGATCAAAGTACCTCGCATCAATCTGACATAGACAGGTTAGACAGTAAAAGGAGGAAACTCTTTTTGTCTCATGGAATAGACAAGGGCTGGAAAGAAGAATTTGGGGCGGCTACCCGCTCATTACTGGAGGAAAGTACTGACATTATTTTGGAGCAGAATAAAAAATTGTGCGAGTCTCTTTTCAGACACCAAGATGAATTAGCACAAAATACCCAAGAAACCTCCTGTATTATGGTAAAATCCTTGAAAGGGGTAACTGCTGGGTTGACCAATGCTCTTCGCGATCACTCGCATGAAACAGAACAGTGTCTGACATCTCAAAGAGACACTATGCTTGAAATTCAAAGTAAAGCCCTAGAGCAACAAAAGAAAGAAGCAGAGGAAGACTGTATAGCTATGGGCAATGTGCACACAGAACTGACAAACCAAATAGTCGGAAAGCAAGTTCAACCAGTCAAAGCTCTCGATAAGTTGAGTAATATAATGATAGAGAATTGTGAGAAGTTGACTGACGCCCAAAGTAAGATGAACGTGGGTTTTATAGGCATGCAGGACTGTGTCTTGTCTTTGTCGCAGTCATTTAATAATATGACTATTAATGCAGACTCTCCAAAAGAGGTGTGCACTGGTCTCCAAACAGGAGCGACTGCTGATAAGATACTCCAAGAAATAGTGAAAACAGTGCAAAAGCTGAATGAAGCTGTGACCTTCTCAGTCGACCAAAATATAACAAGGGGTGAGAAATTAAAAAAAAAAAAATTTAGGTCTTGTTTCAGCATACTTCAATTTTTATTTAATTTACCTCTATATCCATTGCTCACAAAGAAGTGTTTTTTTCTCGAGGTGGGGTACAATGTTCACTATAGTAATTTAGTTAGGGATCATTTTTGGTAGGCTCATACATATATACAACCTTAGTGTCTACACAACATTTTAGGAGATTCTGCTCAAAATCGTCTATTTTATGACAATTTTAAATTTTGGCATATTTATATATGTGAATTACAGTAAAATTCCTTTACAACGAATCCTGTTACAACGAATTTTGTTTATAACAAACAAAACACATTGTCCCAAATCAGTCCCATACATTACATATAATCCCTTTACAACGAACTTTACATGGGCTGGATTCGTTTACAATGAACCTTTGAGGCTTATAAATAGTTATCTTGCCTTAGATTGACTTCAAAGGATTTTGTCCTTTTGTTTAGTTTTACGTCCGGGGGCCATCGAGGAACTCAGACATTCAAGGGTTCTCAGACATTAAGTCCTTTCTTTTCTGTTTGGACAGGTATTTCAAAGCTGCTTGTCCAGACAGTTAGACAGGTATTTATATGCTGCTTGCCCAACACAGCAGTGACCGAATCTATGAATGACCGAATCTATGAGATGAATGACCGCATCTATGAGGAGGGGTGAGGGGGAAAACCGCTACCGGGGCTTCATTCCCCTACTCTTTTCGAAGGATAGCAAGTGTTCTTTTATTTGGCTGGTCCAATAGGCAGGGCCAGACAAACCACGGCCTTAGATCACTCAGACTTAGTTCACTGAGGGGATTCCCATGGCAAAAGACAAGCATGTAGGCCTGGACCCACGCATATGGACACCAGCTGCCCACATGTTTGTCGCCTTTTACGAATATGGTATGCCCACTGGTAGAATGGAAGGAGAATGAAGTTATTCTGCTCCTCCATGCCCTCACATGAAGGTCCCCACTCCACAGGAGGAGACTTCAAAGGAAGCTACAGGCATTTTGTGTAACCTCCTCCCCCTTTTTTTTCTTAAGCCTGGACGGGGGATGGGGATGCTAGGGTGTGTGATAGGGCATCTACATATGCCTCTATTGTACCCTGGACGGGTGGAAGGGTGGAGGAGGTCGGGGGTGTTAGGGTGTGTGATAGGGCTTCTACACACGCCTCTACTATGCCCTGGATGGGGGGAGGGAGGGGTAGGGGCGACCTTAATGGACTCATAAATAGATGATTTGGATATAACGAAATTCGTTTATAACGAATTTATTATAACGGAATTTTACTGTATTTTCTTCCTTCTCTGACATTCTTTTGGACCTTACAATTATGATCCTCATATTAATAATGACTGAGGGCATATGATGAAACAATGTTATGCAATGATTTATATATTTTACCCATCATGCAGTGCGTTGAATATGGATCTTTTTCAATTTTTTTACTTCAAATGGCCAAAATTACAAAATTATGCATGGGACCCCATATCAAAATCACTCTTATTTGAAAGCAAATTATCCGAACAATATTTCAAAGTATAAGGAAAATCTAGTGAATTTTGTTTATTTTTGTTGTAAAATTATAGAAACTTTATTCCCCTCTTTTCCGAAAAATGAGAGATTTAGCTAGAATGCCATATAATGGAGTTAGAAACAAAAATTCTTGATGCATAAGGATATCAGACCATTTACCATCTGAGGTTTCATATCTCTGTATTAAATGGGTATGACAGAAAAAAAATTCTCTAGGTGAAGATTGAAATACTTTTATTTTTCAAAATTCAATATAAAAAATGTAGCCTGGGACCCCCTACTTTTCTTTTCCAAATCTTATTCTACATGATTTATTTTTTTTTTATAAATCATCAATAATGATGGCAGCGTAGTCCAGATAGGAGAGTACCATCTGTTTGTAAAGCAACACTGCTATAGGAGAGGCATGTCTATTACTGGTCGTATCTTTTAAGAAATTGAATGCTCATGTCACAAGTCACTGAATTTCCCATGTGCCATGTCACCTCTACAGACACATCATATCCCATCTCAAATTAATAAAGCACCTTTGCCATGTCCCTATTAATTTTATTGCCTCATGTCTCTAAAACCCATGTCACATGTCGATATTTCGAAATAACCATGTCACCACGTCGAATTTGGTGGTCCCAGCACCCACTCGTAGAGGTTACATGGACGTAAATGCTGCCCTCTCGTGAGTCATATGGTATTCAGGCCTGCACTGAAGGTGATCTGGGTGCTGATTGGCTTAGAAATCATATGCAAGAAATATTGGTAAAATTATGAAAAAAATCACAAGTGACCCCAAATAGTTCCTAAATGGAACAGTAGATGAGTTTTTATATTTTGCCAAGGTTTGGTGATTTTATCAGGTCTGCAAATGTTCATCTGGCCAATGGAGGTTTTGAGGCCCAAAATAGGGTAGAATGGCACTTGCTGTACGTATCGCTCCCTTAGTTAAGATTTTCAGGGTTAAGCCTATCCTATATTCTAACACATTGTGTGTGAGAGATGGTTTAATCTTGCTACGGTCGAAAATATTACCAACGAACATTACGGGGGGCTGTTTTTATGTGTTATGCTATATAGAAACATAGAGGAAATGGAATTAGTTCCACGTAACCTATAGGATGATTGGACATTTGACCTGCCTATTTCAAATGCCCTCTTAATGTCATTTTTCTGTTACAGCAAGGATGGTTTTACAGGAATTTGGCCAAATTAGTCACAGAAATGGTGTGTAAATAAAAAAAATAGGAAAACCTTGCTTGCGGAGGTAGGGTAATTCACTAAATATTGCAGTTTCTATGAATCTCCCAAAACATAACTTTTTCTGGTCATAAACCACCTACAGGGTGAAATTTTCAGCAGAAAATGACATTTTAGCCTCATTTTAATCTTCCTAGGGTTATTGATGCACAGATATCCATGTAGGGCCTACCATAGGGTCCATTGGAAGTTGGTCGGGTTTGCTGTGTTTCGTCAAAGTTTCAGTGAGAGCGCAACTATCTAATTAACCAGTAGTAATTTATCCCCCAGTGCAAATATTAGTACAATATTGATAACAGGTATTCTTGATGCATGTAACAGAAAAGGCATGCCTTAAAAAATGATCCCCTGGTAAGATATGATCTGTAAAAAGTGGGATTAATTATAGGCCTAATATTAATCATTTTTCACCAGTTTTATCATGTTTTTCATGATTTTGTGAGTTTTTCTGGCAAAATCCTAACAATATTTTGCAAAATCAATGCCCCCTTCATCATCAGGTGACTGAATTCACTGCAAATATGCAATTTGACAGCTCTAGAACTGCTGCTTGTGCAGTGCATAGATCTTTGATGATAAAAGTCGCTGCTCGGAAATCACATTGAAAACTGGTAGGAATTTCAGTGTGAATTGCACACATCAATCCCCTCATATCATAACATTGAGAAAGGCTGTTGCCACCAAACTTTAGGATTTTATAGGACAGACCCTAAGGTTTGATAGGAAAAACATTTTAGTTTTATCTGAAGACTCTACCCCTAATTAAGGTTACATGGACGTAAATGCTGCCCTCTCGTGAGTCATATGGTATTCAGGCCTGCACTGAAGGTGATCTGGGTGCTGATTGGCTTAGAAATCATATGCAAGAAATATTGGTAAAATTATGAAAAAAATCACAAGTGACCCCAAATAGTTCCTAAATGGAACAGTAGATGAGTTTTTATATTTTGCCAAGGTTTGGTGATTTTATCAGGTCTGCAAATGTTCATCTGGCCAATGGAGGTTTTGAGGCCCAAAATAGGGTAGAATGGCACTTGCTGTACGTATCGCTCCCTTAGTTAAGATTTTCAGGGTTAAGCCTATCCTATATTCTAACACATTGTGTGTGAGAGATGGTTTAATCTTGCTACGGTCGAAAATATTACCAACGAACATTACGGGGGGCTGTTTTTATGTGTTATGCTATATAGAAACATAGAGGAAATGGAATTAGTTCCACGTAACCTAGAACCACTGTGTGAAGGACTGTGGAGGGAGCACACACCCCCACTGGTGGCTTCTGGGAGAACTGGGCACTGGATAAGTTATTTGAATGTTGAAAGTTCTAGGTGTACATGTATTACTCTGCACAGGGAGTGATCATTTTCTAACAACAGGAGGGGGGGCTGGTGGGTTTGCGCATGGACGCACAAAAAAAATTAAAACCATAAAATTAGGGGTGTACGTAGGGGGTATGTGGGTGCACAAAATGGACATACAGTAGATACTTAGATAACAGAATTGTGCTTGTGCTACAACTAGGTACATCAACCTAGCAATTGTTGATATGGTACCAAATTGTATTGGTAACCATGGCAACAGGTTATGTATTTAAGAAAAATTACCTGTGCAAAACTACCCACCCGTACCTACGGAGCCCCTAATAGGACTGTAGAGGTAACCTAGTATGTACTATATCAAGGTGTCGTCTGGCATGGTGGGTGAGTCCTGTCGCTGGGTGTTCCTAGGGTTCCGGATAGGTGGCAGCACTGGTCCAGGCCCATGGGACATCTGGCGACAAACACTAGGGTTCATATATAAAGCCCGGGGCTCAGCCGCTATGTCAGAGGCCGTCCAGGCCTCCGAGCTTAAAGTATATCTTTTAAGTAGAACATCAGCTGCCCTGTTTTCATATATTCTGGGTAGCCGTTGAGCTATTAAATAAACTGTTGGCATACACTTGAATCACTGTCTTGCCTTCTCCTTTCTGATCGTAAGACCCGAACCACCAAACTGGTAGAACAAACCATTACATTGGTGCCGTGACCAGTTAAATTCTGGTGTATAGCCCAGACGTTATAACGTCCGAACGGCTAGTCCATGGGTTAGATGACCTTAAGGAAACTAACCCTGATGGACAATTAATTGTCCGAGAGAACGGTAATGGGACATTGTCTGTCCAAACCCATTCGAACCCACAGGATGTAAGTGCTAGATCCTGGAGGGAACCCAGACTTCATTATACTTTGGATAGTGAGGAAAACATACCTGACTCTGTACGTAGAGAACAATCCATACAGAGAAGGAGTACCTTAATAGGGCAACAATCACTTGTTGATGAATTAAGGAATTCGATGTTCGAAATTTGTGATAGCACTAATCCAGAACATCCGGCTCCAATACCAAAAAGGATAACATTTGGAAAACTACCATATAGTGTACCCAGACCAGGTTTGCCTATTTGGGATTACAGCACCATCGATGGTGATGTAACCTATGCAATAGCTGAAGGTGAGTAATTCGGACAACCGGATGTCCTCTTGCTAAATGAGACTTACATGACTTTGAATGAGAATCTGAACGTCTTAGTCAAAGCGAAAGATGAAGTGGTAATTGAGAAACAACATCTTGAGGATGGCGGAGGCGGCAGGAAACTGAAACGAAGGACATCCATGCCGGCAGGGATGCAAAGCATCTTTGATAGGAGCCAATGTATCCAAAATTTGGGTATTGATTGCTACCGGAAGGGTGCAGATGGCATGGAGGTCTGGGATTCATGGAAGGATGAGACATCCTTCAGTGACCTCTTCATAGCCATAGAGGGTTATGATATGAAGAAAAGGTTGGTGGGTCTGGCACCTAATCCGTTGCGGGCAGCCCCGCTACAATACGGGGAATCATCGGTAAATGTACCTGAACCATTCCAGTTGGCCTCTGTGGACCTTCAGGATGTTAGTCAGGATGAGGAGTATATTTCTGACGATGACGGGGAATATATTGGTTCGGTTCATGTAGCCGGGAAATACTACTGCCAGAAGCGGTATCGTAAAGTAGGTCCGAAAGGAAAAGGGGGAACTGGTATAAGTAAAACAGCTTCCAGGCCAGCCCAGGCAAGTCATAATGTCACTCCTACCACCCCAACTGTGGCGGCTGCAGCTGCCCCTACCGAATTGGTAGAAACTCTAGTAGCACGGCTAACAGATGATCTGAGGAGGCCCCGAGTAGATAAATCCCAGAGAAGGTGTTTTAGGTGTCAGACCTTAAGACATTATGCAGCCGAATGCATGGCTGAATAACCTGTTCCCAGGGGACAGGGAAGTATCTCTGGTGTAAATACAGAGGAAAACTAAGAAGGGGTCCCTCCAAGGGCAGGCAAGGGGATCCCTGTGACAAATCTTGCCATAATATCATCATCCTTGATGATTGTTCGCATATAGTAGCAGATTCGCCTAACACCGGTGTGGTTATAGATAGCCGGAAGGTTAGGGAACCCGATATACCAGGTGCCCAGGGAGCACAGGGGAAACCCAGTATCGGTAAAGAGGTAGGTGGCTATGAATTAGCCAGGGTTGGTAGTGCACACCTACCCCAGGGTCATCCTTGTCTGGAATTCCTAAAAGGATGTGGATTGACCCCTGGTGTGAACAATGACGTTCCGATCGTCACAGACACGCCTTCTCTATTGAATGGAAGGCAGTGGTATGTTTGCCTTACTGTTAACGGAAGACCTGCTGAATTTCTCGTTGATACGGGTGCCAGCCACTCCTGTGTCTCCAAGAAATTCCACGATCTTATCCCGGACGAACATGATACTCTCTTATCGGGAGGAAGTGCTCAGAAGGCCGATGGCAGTAGAATGTAAACATATGGTAGAACTTGTGTGAAATTGCAATTGGATGGAATGCATGATTATGTCATGAGTGCCACCGTTACGGACTTAACAGATGAGGGGATACTTGGGTTGGATTTCGCCTCCCTGTATGGTGTGGTGTAGGAACCACAATCAGGAGTGCTGAGTGTGAAATACCCGTATCCTGTAAAGGTGCGATGTGTACTGAGACAAGTAAGTAGTAGGGCAAGTGTGGCACACACTGTCCGAATCCCTGCAGGAGTAGCCTGTGACGTGCTCTTAAGGAGCGATCCCGTCATGTGAAGCAAGGCTGCAGTAATAGAACCGGATGTAGTTACCTTGTCTAGTATCGGATTAACTTCCGTAGACACTATGGTAGCAAATGCATCCTGGGTGGGGGTACCGGTTTCCAATACGGGAACCTCGGCTATCTACTTGAAAAAGGGACATGTCTTTGGGAATGTCATGCTTTCGGAAACAGTTACGAATAGTAATTTGAAACTGCCTAAAGTAATGGATACAGATGATATCTGAGACGACTTATTAAAGTTGTATGAAGATACTCCATTAGAAGATCCGGAACAACGGAAAGAATTTTTTGGATTGCTCCAGCAATATAAGACTGCCTTTGCCAAGCCCAGTGAACCATTGGGTATGAAAACTAAGGTAGTGAATAGAATAGATACTGGAGAAGCAGAACCATTTAAGATTCCTTATAGATGATTACCTTTAGCCAAGAAGCGAGTGGCTGAAGAGGAAATCAATAAGATGTTGGAACAGGACGTAATAGTCCCGTCCAATAGCCCATGGAGTAGTTCTGTATGTATGGTAACCAAAAAAAGATGGTACCATCAGATTCTGTATAGATTACAGAAAGTTAAATGGAGTAACAAAAAAAAATTCGTATGCATTGCCTCGGATAGATGAGACAATAGACTCACTAGGAGGTAATAGTTGATTTACAATCGGGCTACTGGCAGGTTGGGATGAACCCTACCGATATGGAGAAAACTGCATTCTCGAGTCATATTGGATTGTTTCAATACAAAGTGATGCCTTTTGGTTTGTGCAATGCACCAGCAACATTTGAAGCAATGATGGAAACTCTTTTGAGTGACCTATTGTGGAAGAAGTGTCTTGTATATCTTGATGATGTAATAGTCTTCGGAAAAACATTTGAAGAATGCTCTAGCAATCTCAAGATGGTGTTAAAATGGATTATTTCTAATGGTCTCAAGTTGAAACCTAAGAAATGTCATATGTTTAAATAGTCCATAAACTATTTGGGCCGTATCATTTCGGATGATGGGATAAAAGCTGATCCAGAGAAAATAGAATCAGTTACAAATTGGAGTAGACCTAAATCACCCCAAGAAGTGAGGTCATTTTTATGCTTCTGTTCCTATTACCGTGAATTCATCCCTAGTTATTCTAGAGTCAGTTACCCTTTGCAAGTTTTAACTAACTGGACTCCAGGAAGTAGCAAGGATAGATTTCCTTGGACCCATGAACAAGATTATGTTCACGAGTACTCCCGTATTGCAATATCCCAACAAAACGGATCATTTCATACTGGATACGGATGCTAGTAATGATAGCATTGGTGCTGCTCTTTCACAGGTCCAAAATGGAAAAGAAGTACCGATAGCTTTTGCTAGCAATACATTGAGTAGAACTCAATGCAACAACTGCACAACTAAACGAGAACTGTTAGCAGTAGTAGTATATACTAAGAAGTTCAAACATTTCTTGTGGGGAACTGATTTTACTTTACGTACGGATCATTCCTCTTTAAGATGGTTATTGAATTTCCGAGATGCTGAAGGAATGCTAGACCGATGGCTAGCCTATCTGTCCGAATACGGGCTGGAACATCGCCAGATTCAGCATAGACCCGGAGTGAAGCATATTAATGCAGATGCCTTGTCTCGAATACCAATTTCGGAAATGTGACAATCCGGATTGTACTGACTGTGGGGCTCATAGAGCAGTTCTTGCCGGGATTCGAAGATCTTTCGAGCCCCGGGTTGCCAGCATACTGGAATGGTCTATGGATCACATACGACAGTTCCATGAAGCTGACTCGATTACTGCACAGCTACTGCAATTGGTACCAAAGGGTATACGTCCAGTCAGACTGGAGGTCTCTCTGGAGAACCAAGAAATCAGAAGGTTTTTTGCTCAATGGACCAAGCTTGAAGTCTGGAAGAGTGTGTTATACCGTTGGAAGCCATGTAATAATAGTGAGAGACTCTTACAAGTGGTTAAACCACATGCTATGAGGCATGATATTATGTATTATTGTCATGGCCATCGGACCAGTGGTCATTTTGGAAGGAAACACTCACTAGCACAACTTTCTAAAAAATACTATTGGCCTGGCATGTCGCGTGACTTGCAAAGGTGGATCACCGCCTGCCCGGACTGTTGTAAAAACAAACCAGGACCCGGAATGGTTAAACTTTCCCTATCCCAGGAGGATATCATCATTGGATTTAATACAACCGCTAATGATAATACCTGTATGATGGTAGTGTGTGATTACTATACAAAGTATACTAAAGTTTTCCCACTACCGGGTCACAAAGCAATAACCTGTGCCAAAGCCTTTGTAAAAGGTTGGGTACTGACCTTTGGTGTACCACTTATGCTGCACAGTGACCAAGGCAGAGAATTCGAATCAAATATCTGGCAAGGGATGTGCGAATATCTAGCCATTTGCAAAACTAGAACCAATCCATATCGGCCTCAGAGTGATGGATTGGTTGAATAGAACCCTCATTAAGGTCCTGAAGTCACTCGTAAATGAGAATATGGATGACTGGGACGAGCAGTGTCATTTTGTGACACATGCTTAAAACAGTACGATATATTCAAGTACTAATTGTTCTCCGAACCAGTTAGTGTTCGGAGAAGATTTGATAATGCCTGCTGACTTGGTATTTGGAGTTGTGGGTATGGACCTGGAACTACCTTGCTATATAGTCTTTGTTGAATGTTTATGGGACAGATTAAAAAATACATGAATCTGTCCGGATTGATTTAGAAAAAAGTGCCCGCTGGCAGAAAGTAGGGTATGATGTAGATTTGAAAATGCGAAAATTCAAAACCGGAGATAGAGTGTTGAAATTGCACAAACCACTTAGACATGTTAAATTGGCATCTAATTGGGATGATCCTCTCACAATAACCCAGGTTATAAGCGATTGTACAGTGATCATTAGATCAGATCTTGGACAACTCTATAAATCCAATGTCGCTAGACTAAGAAAATGGTCTGGGAGGGAGACCTCCACAGAAATGTACGGTGAAGGATTCTGAATCTAAATCGAATCATTAACCAGGAGAAGATCTTTGTCCAAGCATCTGCATTTATGCCATACGCCGATAATTATCATATGGAGGGCTGCGTGTCGGTCCAGGCTTAGGATAGAAGAATTCCTAACCTGGGTAATTTCCGCTTCTACGATGTAGAAGCCATCATCCCACTTTTCAAAACTTGTAACGGCTTCACAGAACTCCTTCTAAAGATGGAGGTCGTACTGGACGGTTCTCGGGTAGGGGTATGTCTGGCCTAGGGAATCCGAGACACAACCCACCCAGTTGACATTCTCACGTGTAACGTGCCACTGGGACTTGTCGGGCTTGGGATAGGCTCCCAGCTCGAAGGCTCTGTTGGCGGCATACACTGTCTCTCAGAACTGCATGTCCACCATGAGTCCCCACTAGAACCAGGTCCAGTCCGTAAGCCACTCCAGTGGCGTTCTCTCGAGTTGGAGCGGGTGCATCACATCCTCGATAGCATGGCGTACTCGTAGGTCCAGCTTAGCCGGTTCCCCTTCAGAGTTCATCCTCTGTGCCTGTAGCTCCGGATGAACGTACAGGTACCTTCCATCAGAGTATGCTGGGAAAGGGATGTCCTAAGTAGTGTCGGATCCGGACCCTGCGTTTCTTCGACTTGCTTCGAAGCGTCCCCAGGCCCCTCATCAGGAAGTGGTAAAACTGGCTTCTCTGTTTCATTCAAAGAGAATGAGTCCAGCTTGTCCTCAAATGACCCGTCGGCGGTTTCATCCACCTCCGTCAGATCATTCTCCGCCTGTGTTACAGGTGATAATGCTTGCGGGAAAGCATCTGCTTCTGAGTCAGCTTATCCTGGTCACCGGATAGCTTGGCTGAGGTTACGGATTCCTCAGCCATGACTGAAGGAATCTACACGTCCAACACAACTCCTTTCCTGACTTAACGGTGTCAGGGGCCGACACGGAGCGGAGCCGCCTTCCTTAGAACAGACTCTGAGGGTTTTGCAACGCCTTATAGTTGCAAATCAGAAGACAGACGAAAACTCGTCCGCCCCGACCGACTTCTAAAAAACAATATGGCGACACGCTAGGTGCCGTGACGTCATTTCCACACTGTTTTTAGGTAATTATCGCTCATGCTGTCAACTCGTCTAGGAATTTGAGTGGAGTTTATGGAAAGCTTAAGCAAATCCACCGGATTATCCGTCCACTAGCCACTGGTACATCATACAGCGACGAAAACTAAACCTTTAGGGTAAGTTGTTACCCGTTCCATTTTACATATAAGATGATACCCTCGTTGTGTTTACAGGTTAGGTCACTGCGGTCCTCTGGGCAAGTCGAGGGCTGCGGTGGATGACTACCCCTTCCTTGGATAGTTCCTTTTCGGACCTGACAACTCGAAGAGCCTTCTCTAGGGATTTTGTAGCCTTCGAAACTCCCTTCCTCTTCTTATTGTCTACACCTGCCGAGACTTTTTTTTACACCACCACGCTTAGTCTGTGTTAATGGTGGTACTTGTTTAGACACCTTCCTAGGCCTACCCCTGCCTCTTTTTGGTATAGGGTTCTTCTCCTGGTTAATGATTCGATTTAGAATTAGCTAAATTAGCATAATTTTCTTATTCTTTTGCCTATAACTTTTGATCTAGAAATGGTATTTTCGTTCTGTTTTCACCATAGCAAACCCGGTGAAAAATTCTTTCGAATGGGTTCATTGAGTTTCCTATTTAGAATGGAAATCATATTTCCATGGCAACAGAAATCAACAAAAATGCCTATTTAGGCCCAAAAACGTTCTTTTTACAAGCCTTATTTGGAACCTTTTCACCCAAAATATAACATTGTATCAAAAATCGTTGAATTCTCCATAGAAAAGTAACCTATAATTGTTTTAGGCATATCTTTCCTATTCTAGCCCATAGTGGTGCCCCCTGGTGGCTAAAACAGGTACTAAATCCCACAAACCCCCATTTCTGCTTGCTGGCTCACAAATCTTCTCCGAACACTAACTGGTTCGGTGAACAATTAGTACTTGAATGTACCATACTGTTATAAGCATGTGTCACAAAATGACACTGCTCGTCCCAGTCATCCATATTCTCATTTACGAGTGACTTCAGGACCTGAAGGAGGGTTCTATTGAACCTTTTAACCAATCCATCACTCTGAGGCTGATATGGATTGGTTCTAGTTTTGCAAATGGCTAGATATTCGCACATCCCTTGCCAGAGATTTGATTCGAATTCTCTGCCTTGGTCACTGTGCAGCATAAGTGGTACACCAAAGGTCAGTACCCAACCTTTTACAAAGGCTTTGGCACAGGTTATTGCTTTGTGATCCGGTAGTGGGAAAACTTTAGTATACTTCGTATAGTAATCACACACTACCATAATACAGGTATTATCATTAGCGGTTGTATTAAATCCACTGATGATATCTACTCCGACTTGAGCAAATCTTACTCCAAACAGCTCCTGGGATAGGGAAAGTTTAACCATTCCGGGTCCGGGTTTGTTTTTACAACAGTCCGGGCAGGTGGTGATCCACCTTTGCAAGTCACGCGACATGCCGGGCCAATAGTATTTTTTTAGAAAGTCGTGCTAGTGAGCGTTTCCTTCCAAAATGACCAAAATGACTAATACATAATGTCATACCTCATAGCATGTGGTATAACCACTTGTAAGATTCTCTCACTATTATTACATGGCTTCCAACGTTGTAACACCCCCGAATCGGCCCTAGACCTCCTGAGAAAGAAACACACTAAGAGATCCACTTAGTGTGTTCCGGGTCCCTTTTTATGACCAGACTTAGTGTTTACAGAAGGTACTTACACCTACCTCCTGATGTTCATGTATCGGTAACACAAAGTTCCTTTGATGTGTTCCGGGTTCCTTTATAACCAGATTTAGTCCTATCAGGATATGTTATACCGTAATTTCCTGATGTACCTATTTTCAGATTATTATTTTCTCATTGATAATAGTTCTGAATAGATATTTGTGCTGTTCCTGATGCTGTCTGATGTGGATTTACGTGCATGTTCCTGAACTACTTGTTCCTGATATCCATCCGGATGGACCTACCTATTAACCTACCAAGACTGCTATTATCCATGTTATACCTACACCTCCGGATTTACCTTTTGGACTATTAATTTGTTATACAAGCCAAAAAGGACTACCGCTACATATTACTATGGCATCACTTATCTACACCATCCAGATTATAACTACAGACATTAGCACATCTAGAGGATTAAGGGTAGCTGCCCTGTTCAACATCCGTGTTTTTTTTTATATATACGAAGGATACACTAGAGACTAGCACTGCCACCCCGTGGTTAGCTGACCACAATATTTTTTTTCTCAACCATAAAACGGACCCCACATCAGAACAGCTTCTAGACAACATACAAAGGATTATCATTAATATATAAATATGTGCTCATATGATTGTACTTGTTATTATAGTAATATATTAATAACTTTCATTCATATATAAACAGTGTATACCTGTAGGAACTTAATGTTATCGATATCTCACGGGTTTATAAAATAATCAGATCTATCCTTACTTGTTATAATACATAATATGATCCCATAAAGGTTCAAGTACACCAGAATGTCATATTTAGTTATTTGTGACATATTATTGTATAATGGTACTTGTCTGGTGCTGATGATAGTTAGTTAGATGTATGAGATTATAATATGTAAAATTTTTCTTTTCGAGTGTATAAAATTGTTATTACGGTTATAAATCAGACTTTTAAGAACTAAAGTTTATTATAAAGTATCATTAGATAGTAGTGTTACGTTTAGTCTTTTTCAAGACTGAATCTATATTATGTTTTTTGTATAAATAACAAACTTATCAATCCATTAATATGTGGTTTATTAAGAAATTATCAGATCGGCTACACATATCTGTTAATATCTACGACTGTCAAATTGTATCGACTTCCTTAATCATTATTCGTAACTATATACTACTATCAAATATGTCGAATGTCTCTTGTATGATACTTTAACAATGTGATTGTTATATCTATGGTTATACCTCTATTATTCGGATAAGACATGATGTATATGTTATCCCTATATAATATAATCTATAATAGTTATAACTCCTACCTATTGTCTGGGGGAGTAGTGTAGAGGTAACCTAGTATGTACTATATCAAGGTGTCGTCTGGCGTGGCGGGTGAGTCCTGTCGCTGGGTGTTCCTAGGTTTCCGGATAGGTGGCAGCACTGATCCAGGCCCATGGGACATCTGGCGACAAACACTAGGGTTCATATATAAAGCCCTGGCTCAGCCGCTACGTCAGAGGCCCTCCAGGCCTCCGAGCGTACAGCATATCTTTTAAGTAGAACATCAGCTGCCCTGTTTTCATATCTTCCGGGGAGGCGTCGAGCTATTAAATAAACCGTTGGCATACACTTGAATCACTGTCTTGCCTTCTCCTTTCTGATCGTAAGACCAGAACCACCAAACTGGTAGAACAAACCATTACAGGACACACCAAAAATAATTTTTCAGTAGAAAAAAAATATTCTTGCAGATACTGAACAATTCTTGCGGATACTGAACAATACCAAAAAGATTTTTTTCATGAAAAAAATATTCCTGCGGGTACTGGAAGATTCCTGCGGATACTGGAAGATTCCTGCGGGTACTGGAAGATTCCTGCGGGTACAGAAGGCACACAAAGAATTCTTGTGGGTGCACAAAGAATTCTTGTATGTGCTAGAATTATCCTTTTGGGTGCTAGAATTATGCATTCACCTACCAAAAAGTCTTTTTTCCTCCAATAAAATCTTTCTTGTGCCAGCCAGAATTGTTCTTGTACCCGCAAGAATTGTTCTTGTATCCATAGGAATAATTTCTATGGGTAAAAAATACTTTTGCAAGTCCTATCCAGGACTCTGTATGTACCCCTAAAAATAGTTCTTTACCTGCAAAAATCGTTTCTGTATCCGCTTAAATAGTTTCTGTACCTGCAAGAATGTTGCTCAATGTTGCTTTACCTTTAGGAATTGTTCAGTACCCGCAAGAATTGTTCAGTACTCGCAAGAATTGTTCAGTACCTGCAGGAATTGTTCAGTACCTGCAAGAATTGTTCAGTACCCGCCGGAATTGTTCAGTACCCGCCGGAATTGTTCAGTACCCGCAAGAATTGTTCAGTATCCGCAAGAATATTTTTATGGGGGAAAAAATCTTGATATGTCCTATTAGGGGCTCCGTGCACACCCATAGTATACCAATAAAAAGAGAAATCACCCTACTCCATTTCTCGGAGACCACCCTGCACCTCAAATGCATCAAATTCGCAAAACCAGGTCTGCACGGGAATATATGAATAAATAAGAGGGCCGCTACTGTGAAATTGATGTGTGAGTTTTAATGGATGCGCTAGTCTCATTCCATTGTGTGGAAGGCTTGGCAACATTGGCTGTGGTATCGATTGACTGGAAAATGGTCTGGAAACTCTATTTGTCATATAGTCATTTTGTATGTGCACATTAAGAGGATAATAGAGTGTAGCATCAATCAACTCGCAGCATCCCACACATTGTATGTGACGAAATGTCAGCTACTAGAGGGAAGCTCTACAATCATTAGGCAGTAAATACAGGAGGAATGAGGGGCAGTTTAGAGGTGCCCTATTACTACTTCCTTTGTGGCTTTGTGATTGGATCCACCTGGATGTGGATGTCAGGGACACTGTTTGCAGGATCCAATATAGGAAGGATCAGTAGTAGATCAAAATGTCAGCCCCAGGTACTTATAAAAGGCGCAGGAGAAATGGGAAACCTGGATATCATTAGGTATAGTCCAAGGCCTACTGTAGGTGGTGGTAGTCATAACAAGAAGGAGATAAACAGGATATATAACACAGTGGAGCAGAAGCAGGTTGTTCTCTATACCTTACATAGATCAGGCTCTACCTTTACAGGTGAGATCTTTGCTAGACACCCTGATGTTTTCTACATGTATGAGCCCTTCCAGATGTACCCATTTGATGTAGCTAACAAGCAGAATCACATTAACCAAAATGGGGAGTCATTATTGAGAAGCACCTTGCATTGCAATCCTCAGCCACTAATTGAAGACATCAAATGTTTCGACTCGAAATCCCCAGAGAGGATAATGAAATGGGCACCTTCGGTGTACTGCTTCTTGGCTCATAGAGGTGGCTCGAAGACAAATAAAACTTATGCCTCTAGATCGAAGGGTGTTAATGCATGTGACCCTTTTAATATGACATGGATAAAGGTGAAATGCAGTAACAAGCCACAGGTAGTAACGAAACTGGTCACCCTGACAAACTTCAGCAGTATGCTAGCTTTAATCCATGAAGGTGTGAAGGTTATTCATCTTGTACGTGACCCCAGAGGACAATTGGAATCTATAAGACGTATAAGGTTTGGTTTGGACATCTATAAGCAGATGCCTGCATCTGGAAGAGCCAGACATGTCTGTAATGTATTACGAAAAGGTATGAAAGAGTCCACTTTGGCCTGGGAGAATGATGCCAGGGTCCGCCTAAATTACAGAAGAGTGAGATATGAGGATATTACTAGTGACCCTGACGGGCTTACACAGAAATTGTTCAATTTCGCTGGGCTGAAGCAAAGTGCAGAGGTCCTAGGGTGGCTGAACGAAACTACCACATCCCAAAAGTCACCTCATAGAAGGACCTCTGGTGAAAGGGCTTGGCATTGGAGGAAGAGGATTGTGTTGAAGCACGTCACCCTTATCCAGTTATTGTGTGCTGACGTTATAAGACACCTGGGATATCGGTGGGTTACATCTGATCACGATCTTAGAAATTTAAGTAACTCCCTGCTAGGTTTACCATCGGCACATAACTCTTGGTTATAAAACAGAACAATGACCGTGTATGACTTGTTTCATTCGAGTTGCCTCACCATCAGAAAGTGCTTTATGTACAGTTGTATTTATCAGAGACTGTACCTCCAGTGGACCAAAAGGAGTTCAGATTTTACTTTGTTTAAGGGGTGCATCCACTGCCGACGGATGGGCCATCCGTCGGTTTCATCTGTCGATCTTATCATTGTTTTCTATGGAGCAAAACACGGATGAAGGGAGACGGATGGTCCATCCGTCGCAGTGGACGCATCCCTTTAGCAAATACTATACATCTCATTCCATGATATTCGAGTCAGCACGTTAACCAACTGGGCTACTAGGGTAATTGATATACCACTATAGTATCGGCCACGGGTCCGCCATTCATTCATTCAAAAATGTATGCCCGGATGATGATTTAAGTCTTTAATAATTTTATGGAGAATAAGGGGCGGGGGTGCGTGGCGCCCTTAATCTTAAGCTGACATGCACCTATATAAATCCATGATTGTCGAGGACCACATGTTGACCTAAAAGGCAATCACCCTCTTTCAGGTGGCTATGTTGATGAAATCTTATAATAATAAAATTATTGTCGGGTGGCCTTTGGCTACCTGATGATTGATATGGGACCTCGGACCTCTTCACACTGCAAGAAATCGTCAAAATAACGGCGCATTCCTCGTCCCAAAGTTGCCAGAGAGGAGGGGAGGGATGGGGGAATTAGGAGCTAGGAGAGCTCAGGGATTGCCGCCAGCCTACTGCTGACTACATGTATTATTGACGTGTCAACTCCCTTTTAAATGGTAAACCACTCTATACTCCAAGAAATCTCTCTCTCTTTCTTTCCTTCTTCTTCTTTTTTATATATACATGTATAGTGAAGTTACCCAGACACTAATTTCATCCTCATGGATGTTTATGCACCCCTCATGGTCGTTAACCATCACGTTATGAATGCCAGACGACTAGGAAGTAAGGTTATAACTGATGAGAAAGAGAACGAAAACATGTGCCAAGAGCTACAACACTTTATTAACACAAGAGTCTGCTCTTACACCTTTTTTATGACTGCTTGTGGTAACTTTTTATCACATAAGAACAGACTGAGTGTGAGGATCTGTGGTTGTATGAGTCTTGCCTGTGCTTATCTAATCTCTAAACTCTAACCTAGACGGTGGTAGCACCCAATATTATGCACAGAAAGCGGGATGCACTACTGACCACTCAGAAAATTTCCTTCGTACAGTGCAGACATTTTGGGGTGCACTGCGTAACGCAGCGGGGCCGATGGTCAGCTTTCTGTGTCTCTGAAGGACACAGCAGCAGCTCATTATGTAGTCTCCTTGAAGGATACAACCAACTGACCAATCAGGAGCTGGCTTCTGCTGCAGCAGCTGTATAGCTGCCTAAGACCAAGATGCTGAACTTAAATGTAATACAGGTACCCATTCACTGCATAAATGCACTGATCTTTCCAGGGTAAAACTTAAAGCAGTATCTATCCTTTGAAATAGTTGCAAATAAGTTTTAAAAACAAGACTGCTATGATATTCTTCTATTTATCACTGCTCATTATTTGCTCACTTAGGGAGTGGTCCTTTTTTATGAACAGGGGGTTGTGGGTTTGAGGGGGGTGTACGAATTTAAGACCCCTCCCGAGGGGGGGATAAATATATCTATCTACTATAGATAAAAGAGAGGTGTAAAAATTCTCCTCCGCTCTGGCTCGTTGGGGCATAAAACATTTTGACTATCTTCGAGGGGGGGGGGGAACGAAAACCCATCACTGTGTCCTTGAAGGATACAAGCTGACTATTGCGTCCTTGAAGGACACTGGTAGACCACTGGGTCCTTGAAGGACACAAGTAGGCCAGTGTGTCCTCCAAGGACACAAGCAGCCCACTGCATCCTTGAAGGCTATAAAGCAGCCCACTGTGTCCTTGAAGGATACAAGCAGACCACTACATCCTTGAAGGAAACAAGGAGATCACTGTTTCCTTAACAGATACAGGGAGACTATTGTGTCCTTGAAAAACACAAGAAGAACAATTTGTCCTTGAGGGATACAAGCAGAACGTACACTGTGCCCTTGAAGGATACAAGCAGAACACTGTGCCCTTGAAGGATACAAGCAGAACACTGTGTCCTTGAGGGATACAAGCAGAACACTGTGTCCTTGAAGGAGACACGCACAGAACACTGTGTCCTTGAAGGAGACAAGCAGAACACTCTCTTTGAAGTACACGAGCAGAACACTGTGTCCTTGAGGGATACAACCAGACCATTGTGTCCTTAAAGGATACATTTATATGCGAGTAATCGACAATTTTCTATGGACATGTACATGTAGAATATTTGAAAATCCATTGCTATATACTAGACTGCTGGCCCGGGTGGCCAAAGGTCCAAAATGTTAACTATCTACCCCTGCTTCTAGAACACATGCTGCAGTGGTCTGCTTGTGTACTTCAAGGACACAGTGGTCTGATTGTATCCTTCAAGGATGCTGTAGTCTACTTGTATCCTTCAAGGATGCAGTCGTCTGCTTGTATCCTTCAAGGGCACAGTGGTCTGCTTGTATCCTTTAAGGACACAGTGGTCTGCTTGTATCCTTTAAGGACACAGTGGTCTGCTTGTATCCTTTAAGGACACAGTGCTCTACTTGTATGCTTCAAGGATGGAATGGTCTGATTGTGTCCTTGGAGGACACAGTGGGCTACTTGTGTCCTTCAAGGATGCAGGGGTCTGCTTGTGTCCTTGGAGGAGACAGTGGTCTGCTTGTATCCTTCAAGGATGCAGATGTCTGCTTGTATCCTTCAAGGACAGAGTGGCTGGATAATTCCTGTCCCCCTTTTCTTTAAGCAGCGCGCTAGATTTTTTGGTTAGAGTACTTCGAGGGGGTGACTTTTTTGCCGCCCCCCAACCAACCAGCTCCCCTTTTGTTAGAGGGAGTGATCAATTTAGGATATGGATTTGTGCAGGGATGAAGAAGAAGTACATCATGGGGTGACAGGAACCCTCGCACCCCCTCCTAACCCATAGTAATGCCAGGGCTTTGTCGCTAAAAATAGGTAAAATAATTTTGCCTTCCCCCCTCCCCTCATAGGGGTCGAGAAATATTTGCCCACTCCCAGTCAAGGGGTAAAAAGAAATTTGCCCACCCGCCTCCAATCTACCACCAAATGATCACTCCCTATTGAGCGGTTCTGAAATTTATTTGTAGGCCACCGTCCCCCCCCACCCCCTTTGTTAAAAAATGACCAATCCCACCTCCCCTGCCTCAAAACCACCAGCCCTCTTGTTGATAATTAGTGACCACCCCCTATATATATATTTTTTCAGCCTCCCCCTTGAGAGAGAGGGTCCTGAAATTTTTACGCCCCCCCCTGTTGATAAATAATGACCACTCCCTAAATGCATAGATCTATCAAGGTTTTTATCAATCAGGGAGATCTCTATACTCGGGGCTCTCCATATTCATGATTCAATGTATCATACAAGTACACAGCTGTTGTGTCCTTGGGGGACACTATAGGCTATCCCAACCCATGTGTCAACAAAGAATTGTTGTTGTGTCCTTGAGGGACACAAGGCTAGCCCACCACACTGTGTCAACAAAGCTTTGAATCCAGGATGATCATCCCTAGACACCATACAGGAGCATTTCAATTTCTTACTATTACTATTTTGCTCTGTCAAATTCTATTACAAAGTAAAATTCTACCTATGTATTTAGAAATCAGTGTGTTTGTGCCTTGAATGCAGGCTGTAGAAGGTCCACCATCTTGGTTTTAGCAGCTGCCATCTGCTGCTGCAGAGACTGGCTTCTGATTGGTCAATTTCTTGTGTCTCTTAAGGACACAAGGGCTTGTATCCTTGAGGGACACAGAAAGCTGACCAACGGCCCTCCTGCTTACGGCCAGAACTGGTACTCATCATGCTAGTTGTTTTACTGACTTAGCTGGGTTAATTATCAGCCAATGAAATAACATCAAGTATTCAATGGGGTCCTCTCGGTGGGCAGGTGGTACCCATCTGATAACTGCCACCAGTGATAACCGCTGGTAATCAGCTTAAGCAATGGCGGCGCCCATCGGGCAATCCTCGGTATATGTGTTTGTCTCACCAGCGCCTTTGGCGCTGGGATTTTAAATAAAAAGCCCCCACCCCCACACCCCACCATGTCCCATTATCATCTCTCTCTTTCTCCTTCACTCACTCACTCACTCACTCACTCTCTCTCTCTCTCTCTCTCTCTCTCTCTCTCTCTCTCTCTCTCTCTCTCTCAAAGCCCCCCCCCTCTTGTGTACACATGAACCAACTGACAGAATAAGATAAGTTTAGGGAAGAGTCCCCATTTTTTTATGCCCCCCCTCTCGACATTTTCAATATCATATCTCTCTTTCTTATGAAGTAATCATTTCTTAACAAAAAGTAGGGCGTGCTGGTGGGTTTGAGGGGGGGGGCAGATTTTTTTAACCCATTGACCGGGGGATTAACTTTTTCAACCCCTCTGAGTGGGGGGGGGGGTGGTAAAATAATTTCACCTGTTTTCAGTGAAATAGCATTACTGGGGTAAATGTATCCTAAAATCTATTTATTATCTGCTGCATGTCCAAGATAGGATCTGGATGGCCCCCAAACACACATAGACCATTCCCTAACGTTTTGCATTAAAACAAATTAAAATTTTAATCCAAGTAGAATATTTTCCTAACTTGGAGAAACGTGATTAAAACATGGAATTTTTATGGGTTGATTAAAGCTCACATTTGGCACGTGGGAAACGTTATGGTTTGGCCCCCTCAATAGGGCATGTGGGTCTCTTCTTGGGATTTTGACCTGGCCAGAAGTAGAATGACGTCACACTGGAGACAAACATTCACGCCGCCTCAGTTCCTCGAGACGTGGTGGGACCATGCTGTCACACACTTCTGACTGTTTTCAGATGAGATCTCATCTGAATAATATTCTTCCATTTAAGTTTCCATAAGTTTCAGATGATCTCATCTGAATGTAATTCAAATCCAGATGAGTTCTGGCATATATCCTTGATCAGGGGCTCTGCCCCCGAACCCCCGTTACACCGGGCACCCCGGGTAGCGCAGCGGCATCAACATTCGTCTCCATGGAGGGCCAGGTCAATTCTGCAAGAAGTGACCCTTTTGCCTCAAGCAAAAGGGTCACTTCTTGCAGAATTAACCTGGCCCTTCGTGGAGACGAATGTTGACGGCGCCACGGTTCCCGGGGTGCCCGGGCAAAAGGGGGTTCGGGGCAGAGCCCCGTTCAAGGATATATGCCAGAACTCATCTGAATTTGAATTACATCCAGATGAGATCATCTGAAACTTATGGAAACTTAAATGGAAGATTATTATTCAGATGAGATCTCATCTGAAAACAGTCAGAAGTGTGTGACAGCATGGTCCCACCACGTCCCTGAGGAACTGAGGTGGCGTGAATGTTTGTCTCCAGTGTGACGTCATTCTACTTCCGGCCAGGTTAAAAGAAGAGACCCAGATGGTACATTGTGTAGCCCTAGTTGTTTACGTTCATGTGCGACACCCTCCCCGGTAGAAATGTATTTTCCAATGCAGAATAAAGTTTCCACTTTCCAACAACTGCACGATTAAAATTTCTTAAATCAATTATTACTAAAACCTAATCTAAAACCATCCACATGGGCCTATGTGACTATCCCTTGGACTAAAGCCATTATATATTGGCCACTAGCTGGTCTGGAGCTGGATCTGGCGACACCTACTGATAAGAACTGATAAGATGGGACCAGCATGTCCCTGGAAGTGGGTGTTAACCAGGGACAAGGTACCCATCATGGTCTGTGTTATCAGTGGGTTTTTCCTCAACCAGCGAAATCCAATATGGCGGCTCCACTAGGCCTCCATACTAAGTCCTATAGGATGAGGATACATCTGTAATTACCACTATTTAGTTTTAGAGATAAAACTTCTCGGGCAGTCAAGAAATTCTTTAAGAAGAGGGGGATTGCTCAGTGATATCATGAAGAGATGCAGCCGGGATAACCATGAGGTATCCAAGTAAGCTGGACATCTAATGTTGCAGGTATATATACTGGACTGGTCACTAGATTATATAAAGCCAACCTAAAACCAAACCTGTACCACTATATATCCGCATGTATAACTGTATTAGTGGGAATACTTCATTTTTTTTTAAGGGTTGAAGGTTTTTATTGTCAAGTCACTAATTAAAATGAGTGATGAAATCTGACAATATGGTGATTCCTTTTAGTCATACAACAGTTTCGTTTTTCCAGCACATTCTAATGAATATAATGATACGATGTATATAGGTGAAGATGAAGCATACAAAATATATATAAAGCTTAATAACTAGATTGGAGTGTATTTACAAAAGTAACAGGTTACATTATGTACAATTGACGAATGATTATCATTGCAAAGGTTGGAGGTGATTAATCCCCCATAAATACAAATGCTTAATAAAAAGCTGATAGACAAATTTGTTTAACGGAATTATGATCAATAAGGAGACTTAAATATATTCTACATATCTGAAGCAATATGTTTCACTAGAAACATGACATAAGAGACCAAGAATTATTATTGTCGGCCATAGAATTATGAAATTTTGAGATTTTGGCACCTAAGGATAGTGATATCACTTGGATGAGAGGCCATGTAGCTGGACGGATGGTCAGCATTAGGATTCAATTATGAATAGAAGCCCAGTTAAGTCATTACAACCCATCCAGAGCTTCATTCACAATACAATAAATAATAATGGTCATGCACGGCTAGATGGAGTCATTACAACCCCTCCCAGCAGCGCAGGACCATCATCCCATAAGAGAGAGGATGAGACTCTGAAATGAGGTGAAGTTATTACAACCCATCCCCTAGGACTCATACATCTCTCTTTACCTAATCGCTATCCGCCTGTGCAGGGTTGTTACTCTGTTTAGTTAAATCTAGTATAGCATTTATTCTTTTCTTGAAGGTGAATTTATCAACACTCAATTGGTACCACGAGTCCAAGTTGTCCCAAAGGCTTATACCCCTGAATAGCGGTGAATTATGATAACCATTGTTCCTTGCCCTGAAAGTCTTGAACTTTATACTGGCCTCGGAGCGCAGTCCTTCTCGCCTTTCACTATGATCAATCCACTCATCCTTTTTGGACAATTTAAACATGTAGCTCAACAAAAGTCTCTGGCGTCGGACTGCCAATGTGGTAATGCCAGCCGCGACATACATGTCGTCATCTGTCATATTTTTGCCCCTGTATATGGTTTTGAGTCCCCTCAACTGCATTCTCTCCAGTTTCTCTAGCATTACATCACTTCCTCCATCATGAACAAAGCTTGCATAATCAAAAAGACTCATAATTGTGCTTTTATAAACTTGTACAGCGGCATTTTCAGTTAACAGATTACGCAATTTGCTGAACATAAAAAGCTTAACATGAACTTTTGAGATCAAGTCATTTAAAGCAGGAATGAAATTTAAGTTAGAATCAATTTTAAGTCCTAAATATGAATAACTATTCACAGTTTCAAGCATATCACCATACAGATAAAAAATTTCATCTTTACATTTTTTTTTAGTTTGGGAGAACTCCCAAACCAACAGATTTTTGTTTTGTCCGTATTGACCGTTAAAAATTTTTCAGTACACCATTGGCCAACCTCCTTGATGGCGTTTTGCAATCGGTCAATTATTAGATCTCTTTTGTTATTTGCCGAATAAACTACCAGGTCATCCGCATATAAAGAGAATTTACATGGACTTATTCTTGTTTTTACATCATCACTATATAGAATGAATAACAGCAGGCCCAACACAGACCCTTGTGGGACACCAAAATTCACTTCATTTACCACTGACTTAAATGAACCTATTTTTGTATATTAACTTCTCTTTGTCAAATACGACATTAACCAGTTTAATACTTTATTATGTAAGCCAATTTTGCCAAGTAACTCTATAAGGTAACCATGGTGCATACTGTCAAACACCTTTTTTAGATCTAAAAAACAGGCTCCTGTTAGATGACCCCTGTCTCTGCTCTCGTAGATATCGTTTAGAAAACTGAAGATGGCATCACCAGTGCCAACACCCTTCCTGTAACCATACTGCTGTTTACTTAGAAGACTGCGCCTCTCAATTATATCAGTTAAATGGATGTGCATTATTTGTTCCGCAATTTTGGATGGTACAGGTAAGAGGGAGATTGGTCTCCAGTTTTTCGTTAATTTTAGATTACCGGATTTAGGTATAGGACATACCCTCCCCATTTTCCAGCAATCAGGAAAAATAGCAGTATCGAATGACAATTGCATTAACCAAGTAAACGAATGTAACAAGAACTGCAGTGCTAGCTTGAGGATATCACTCCTAATACCCTCTATACCTGATGTTTTGTTCACATTTATTTCATTTACAAATAATTCCACAAGACCTGCATCCACTTTAATTTCACAGCTATTTTCCATCATTGGCTCTTGGTAATCCTGTCTAGCAGGATGTCCCGAATCAATTATATTTTGTGTTAGTTCACTTCCAATATTCGAGAAATACTTATTTATATAGTCAACTGACTCCTGCTTCGACTTCATCATGTTGTCATCACCTAGTATCTCTGGAGGTTCAATCTCCATACACGGTTTTAATAACCCATTAATTATTCGCCAAAACTTCTTAGGATTATCCTTCTCATCTTCCAAACTCTTTTTCACATGAGCCGCCTTGGCATATCGTACAGCTTTGTTAATCCTACATCTTAGCTTTCTTGCCTCATCCAAACAAACACTATCCCCAGTCTTAAGGTACATAATCACATTATCTTCCCGCTTGTGCACGTATGCCAAGATGTCAGGTGTCATCCAGCCCTTTCTCTGATTTACCACTAATTTCTTTACCCAGGGACAGGTTGTATCAAGATAACATGAAATATGACTTTCAATAAATTCCCATGCAGCATCTGGATCATGTAAATCATAAAAAACATCCCAATTAGCCTCACATAGCCAGTCCAAAAATTGGTCAGTATTAAAATTTCTATACTGTCTTACCCAAACCTTCTGTTTTATGTATTCAATTTTATCATTAGTTTTCACAACAAAAACCGGAAGATGATCACTAACAAGGTAGTTTAATACACCTGAACATGCTTCTCCACTGAAGTTTGACAAAATATTATCCAAACAAGAAACAATTTTCTTAAACGGCCTTGTACATTGACATATTAACATGTGATAACCATATTGATGGAAGTTTGCTTATTTTGGATATAAATAATTATGATTGCCCATTTGCCAGTCAGTTACAGTTGATTAACTGAGTATGGGACTATATACACCCGTGTATATATATATATATAATGAATATGTACAGCGGTGGTACTACTTTCTCCTCCAGGGCGCGCATTGATATGTGTGACGTCATGGAAAACAAGTAGCGCCTATATAAGCTCCGGGATCCAAATTAACCGTCAGTTGGCGGATATCCTTCGAGCGGCACACACCACGCTGGGTGGTGCCAAAAATTTTAACTTATTCTTTGTGTTTTTTCGTATAACTACGGTACTGTACCCTGCAATATGGGTAGGAAATCGACGGGTGGTGTTAAAACCAAGCCTGGTACTAAGAAAACTGCAAAGAATACGAGGAGTAAGGCTAGGATTTCGAGCAGCTCTGATATGGTTGACCCGGTGTCACCTATCCCAATAGCTTCGGGAGTTAATTTGGGCCTATCTGCTGACCAGACGTTCATTAATCTAGAGGAAAGGACTACGGTAATGGAGGACCAGCTTGCTGATATCAAAGATCTTCTCGAGACCATAGCAGCTAAACAGAGCAATCCGGTAGGAGGGGCGTGTCAGGCGGACTCACGTGGGGATGTTTTGACGCAGGATTCCAAAGGCGCTGTAACCAAGCAACGGGGGAGACGTAGGCAGCGCTCGCCTAGTGACCGGAGGGGCCATGACGACAAGAATCCAAGATGGCGACGGAAGCGTTCTCCTTCGTCGGATTGGGTTAAAGATTCATCTTTTTCGAGAGGTTCCTCTACTGATACTACCCATTCTACACGGAAAAGACATCGGGGTGAGTTCGATCAGAAGAATTATCTAGAGAAAAATTCCAAAATTGATTGTATCGAACGGTTAATGCTGGTAAATGTACGTCTTGCGAAAGACAAGTATGAGGAAGGCGAGGATATTTTCCATTTGCTTGGCCATCTTGAAATGTTAATCGAAAAATCGAGTACAAGAATCTATACGGTGTCAGCTTTATCTAAATATGATAAGTCTGTAAAGGATAGGGCAAACAAGAACGGGTTAAAAGCATTCGAAAGAGTAGACAACTCTGATATCCTTAGATATTTATCTTACGACGGGACCGTTCAGGCCCAGAAAGGACAGGTGGCAAAACCCAAGTCTTTCAAATCTAGGTCAGCTCGTACTTGCTTTGCTTTTAATAGAGCTGAAGGCTGTAGGGAGGATCCCTGTAAATACCGTCACGTTTGTGATGTATGTGGTTCCCCAAGCCATGGCAAGGATAAATGCCAGAAAAACAAAAAGGATTAGTGTGTCGCCCTTAGGCGGGGTCCTATTTTAGAATCTGAAAATTTGATGCCTGATTTTAATTTAGTATGTACGGTTGACCCGCCTAAGCCCCCCGTTTCTATCATTCCGGGTGATAAAATTAATAATGATAGTGTAAAGGTTTATAATTCTTGTGAATTGTCAAAGAATTTATTTAATTCTTATAGTTGCCCAGTACAGGGTGAGGTTGAACCACTTTTTACGGTGGAATGTTTAAATAGACCCAGCATCAGGGGCTATGACAGTTGTGTAAATGGGGTATGTATGTGTGAGCATTTCATTTATGGTAGAAAGGCTCAGATACTCCCGTGTCGACTGGCTAGTTTTCTTAGGCAGTCAGACCTTATTAATATCAATCAGATTGAGTCTGATTTTCTATGGTGTGGTTTTACTGAAGGTTTCAAAATTGTTGACCAAAGCTGTGACACTTCGTATGACTGTAAAAATTATAAGTCTATTCTAGAAGGAAAATTTTATAATGAAATGTGTGGTATTATTCTTGAGGAGTTGGACCAAGGTCTAGTTACAAAAACTGAGGTTAAACCCAAATGTATTCACTCCTTAGGGGGTGTGGAAAAATCTAATGGTAAACTTCGTCCTATTACTGACTGCAGTATGCCTGATAAAATCTCTATAAATAATTATATGAGTACCACTTCTAGTCCGTTTTCATACAACTCTATTAACACTGTTACAGCTCAGTTAGATAGAGACGACTTTATGTGTGTAGTAGATTTAAAATCTGCTTATAGAAGTGTTAATGTCTATGGCCCACACGTGTGCTATCAAGGTTTCAGGTGGAATTTTGGTAATGGAGACGAGTTTTTTGAGAGTAACCGTTTGACATTTGGTCTGAAGTGTGCTCCATATATATTTAGTAGAATATCTGATTTTTTGACTATTATTGCTAAATTTTATGGTGTAGATAGGATAGTGAACTACCTGGATGATTTTATTATCATAGCTCAGACTGAAGAGGATTGTTTACGTAAGAGGAACACCCTAATTGAGTGTATGGAATATTTAGGGTTTGTTGTGTCGAAAGAGAAGGTGACTGAGCCCAGCCAGGTGTGTACTTTTTTAGGTATAACCATTGATTCTACGTGTATGGAGTTGTCTTTACCTCAGGGAAAATTAGACAAAATGAGCCTAGCAATAGACGAGTGTTTGGGTAAGAAATTTGTATCTAAAAAGGCATTGCAGAAGATTGGTGGTTTGATGTCCTTTTGCTCCCAGGTAGTACGTGGTGGCAGAACCTTCAGCAGGAGATTGTTTGACCTTTGTGCAAAAGCCAGGAATAGGGGTGTTATTAGACTTAATGAGGAAACTCAAAAGGACCTACTATGGTGGAGGGATTTTTTGTAGGATCTTCAATTGTAAAAATATCATTTTGAATGATAACGACTGTACCCCTATGTATTCTGATTCTTCAATTCAGGGTTTTGGTGCCTGGTATGGTACAGATTATTTATATGGTACTTGGTCAGATACGGACCCCTTGGATGACCTTTGTGGTCATTTTGTAAAATCTCCAAAGTTGGATATTTTGAGAGTTCACCATAGAAATATTAATGTATATGAGTTGTATCCAGTTATGGTGGGCCTTAAACGTTGGTTAAAAAATTTTAAGAATACCCGGGTTCATTGTATACCTGATAACATGCAGGTTCTGGCCATGTTAAATACGGGTCGTTCAAAAAATAAGTTATGTATGGAATGGCTACGTGAAATTTTTTGGCTATGTTTCATTCATAATATTGAAATTTATTCTACATATATAAGGTCAGAGGAGAACATTTTAGCTGATCATTTGTCAAGGCTGATGTATAAAGGTGTTCCTAAGAAATGTAAAAATACCCTGGCTGAATATAATATGTGTTGCTATGCTTCCAGATCTGAGGGAGCTAGAGCGGAGAAGGAGAAGGTTGTTGTACAGGGGCGTGGCTGAGTCCACACGTAAGGTTCGCAAACAGCAGTTTGGCAGGTACAAACTTTAGTCCCCTACCCTGTTCTCCTTCTCAAGCTTCGTTGTATAGTGTATATTTATCAGATAAAATGAAACCTGTATCTGTTAGGAACTATTTGTCTGCAGTATGGTATTATCAGAAATTGGAAGGTTATTCTGATTATAGTAGTAATTTTATTGTAAAAAAGACTTTAGATGGTATTGAACGTAATTATAAATGTTCTTCTATTAAAACATATCCTTTAACTCCCAGTGATATGTTAAATATCAAATCTAATCTGGATTTGTCTGTGTATGAGGATGTAGTCTTCTGGTCTGCTATCTTATTGTGTTACCGAGGTGTGTTCAGGGTGGGTCATGTGGTCGATTCCCCCCATAACTTTAGACCTAAAGATATTTCTTTATCTTGTGACTGCATTCGCATTGATGTTAAATCTTCTAAAACTGACCAATATGGTAGGAAACCTTACGTGGTATATTTGAAGAGAAACAATTATTCTGGTCTTTGTCCAGCTAGGTACTTGGAAATTTGTAAAAAATCTAACAATAAATTTCTGTTCACTATACGTAACAAACCTTTGACCTACAACTTTGTTAATACCAGGTTGAAGGCTATTTCTATTAAATGTGATATTCCCCACAGAGTTTCAACTCATTCACTCCGACATGGTGGAGCAACACTTCTAAAAAACTCTGGTTTAAAGGTCGAGGATATTAAGAAGAGAGCAAATTGGAAATCCAATGTGGTATATAATTATTTACATGATTCTAAGCAGGATTTACTAGCTCTAGATGTGATGTTATAGTGTGGAATGGTGTATCCATTGTGTTTGGCGGTTTTTTGGCATGTACAGAATTGATATTGACTAAGTCAATTCTCACCAAACCCATTGTCTCCATTCCTTATTCCACTTGTGATATTATTATAATGTATTATAATATTTATTGTTATTATATTCCCAATCGGACATATTAACGTATAATATTTATTATCATTTTCCCAAGCGAACATATTAACTTATGGGACTATATACACCCGTGTATATATATATAATGAATATGTACAGCGGTGGTACTACTTTCTCCTCCAGGGCGCGCATTGGTATGTGTGACGTCATGGAAAACAAGTAGCGCCTATATAAGCTCCGGGATCCAAATTAACCGTCAGTTGGCGGATATCCTTCGAGCGGCACACACCACGCTGGGTGGTGCCAAAAATTTTAACTTTTAAATCTTTGTGATATTGTATATTTTGTATTATATATTGTTATATTGTATTGTTGTATTTATTGTATTGTATTAAATTATTGTCTTATTAATAAAGGCATGTACAGAATTGATATTGACTAAGTCAATTCTCACCAAACCCATTGTCTCCATTCCTTATTCCACTTGTGATATTATTATAATGTATTATAATATTTATTATTATATTCCCAATCGGACATATTAACGTATAATATTTATTATCATTTTCCCAAGCGAACATATTAACTTCTATATATATATATATATATATATATATATATATATATATATATATATATATATATATATATATATATACGGCCCCTTTTTTCAATCTGGCCTCCTGCCATGGTGCTGGCATGTTTCCATTTACATGTATGGCGCAGACTGGGCCATATTGATCAAACCTACCCAGGGTGTTGTATTGAGAAGGGGAATAGGCAGAGGTGATGACGATGGGGTGATTGAATATAAGTAGCTATGCACTTGGCAAAAACGTATTTCCAAAGTTTGAGACAGATTGAAATGGGTTTGGGTACAAAGAAAATGAAACGAATGAAAAGATTCGATTTCATGTTAAGACCCATTCTTCACAGGGGCGGCGAGAAACTGTTAAAAAGGCAGGTGACCGTTAAAATGGGCTCTGTAGCGTTTGTATACAACCGTCTGCTCTACACCCGTTTTTACATTTATACATGTACGGTAAAATGTTGTTTCATAAAGATTTTTTATCGTCTAATTGAAACGTTTTCAAACGTTTTAACACGCCTGTTGCAAGAGGATTACTTTTAAAGATACCCCAACATCCTACTTACTTACTATCATTGGTGGAACAATACCAAGATGTCCTAGGGCTTTTGACAATTATTCATGAGGACATTCCTTTACGCAATAGCTCAGAGACCAAGTATAGCATTGATACTGAGCACCACTGCTGCTGCTGCTACATTGACCTGGGCCTGTCTGCTGTCAGACTGACTGGGTGAACCGGCGAGCCACACCCACCTATACCCCTGTGCTGCCACCCGGGCTGCCACCCCTGTCCCCGGTCAGTGTTGGACCAGGAAGGGCCTCAGGAGGAAGCCTACCTCCTACCAGCCACAACGGCACATATACTGAATGTACCTCTGCTTCCAAGCTCATCTGTAGACGGTAAGTGTCATGGTTTATTGTGTGAATGACTGGTTATATCAGGAGCTGGCCGGCCTGTGAGCTGACAGCTCTCAGACACACAAGCACCCTACATGCATGCTGCTACAACTGCTGCTGCTGCAGGGTGGGAGGCAATGCTCCATCAGCAGAGGTCATTCAGACAAAGAGACCCGGGAGTGGGGCATGGAAGTACTACACGGAATTCTACCCGTAAATATAGCCGCAGGTCAATGCATATGATATAATTTTACTCGAGAGTATTTGAAAATGGGGAATTTAATAGCGACATAGATTTTTTTGCGGGAGGGGGCCTATCCCATCCAGAACTTGCCAGGGGCGAATGGACGAAGTCGGTGGGTGGGTGGGTGGCAAGGGGTAGGAGCCGGTATCTTTCCAGAAGGGGTTTCTGCGCAACTTGAATAAAGTGCTGAAGCACTGCTTAGGGAGTGGTCATTATTTATCAACAGGGGGGGTGGTGGGTTTTCGCGCGGACGCGCGGAAATTTTTTAAGCCCCCCCTCGACGGCAGTCAAAATTTTTTGCGGCCCCCCGCGCCGGAGTCGCGGAGAGTTTTCGCACCCCTCTTTGATCTATAGTAGCGCGCAGGCTTTTTGGCTAAAAAGAGGGTGAATTTTTTTAGCCCCCCCCCTCAAGAGGGGTCAAAATTTTTTTAGCACCCCCCTCGGGAGGGGTCTGAAAATTATACGCCCCCCCTCAAACCCACCACCCCCCCTGTTGATAAATAATGACCACTCCCTTACTTGCATAAGATGATTTGATAAATGGAATAGAACGATCCCATAATATGCCAAAGAGGAATATGATAGTACATTGTACAAATGCACATTCCCAAATAAGTGTCTAAAGATATAAATATTGATAAACCCATTGATTTTTCTTCTTCATTTAAGGACACATGCACTTTGCACCACTATGCACTCCAGTGTTATCATGCACATCTAGGGTATAAATGCATGCAATAAAAGTTGTTTCATCGGAAACATTCACTAATAATGTCACCGTGACAGGATCTGCAAAAATGGATATCATTGCAGGGGGCACAAAGGGCCCTTCTCCCAAAAGATGTCATGTCTTCAAATACCCTCCTTCCTCGTCACGTATCTAGTCAAAGTGTTTGCTTCCCTTCTTTTAAAAGCTGTTTCATTGAGAATGTTCACAAATGATGTCACCAACCTGGAGACGATTGAATCCCCACGGAAGACCCCCTAGCCTAATTCTAAAGTGTTGTTTTTCTGTTTCAGTAAAGCCACATAGGCTTCATTTATTCAATGTATTCTCACATGTACAGTAGTCGTAAGGTAATTTTTACACTGAATTGAAATCGAAAATGTGGATACCTATCCTGAGCAATTAACTGATGACTTAGTGTGTAGATAAAAATTCAGATTATATAATATAGGAAATAACCATGTGAGTCCATTCTAGCGTATCAGGAAATGTTCAAGTGGAAGTGCACTGTTGTGTGCTTTGTCCATTGGGTTTAATGAATTCATGATTTATGGAAAAGAAGAAAGCTTGGTGGCGTTTTCTGGCTATATTGTTGAATGTAAGAATTGACAACAATGGTACATAAAACAAAGAACAAGCAAGAAAATTTTCAAGAGTGCAGCCATGGACCCCATCCCCAGCCGTTTTGACCATGAGAAATATACTATCAAAGGCTGCAGACATAAGGGCTATCCAGTAGGTCGCAACGCAGCTAACGCATGGGCTAGATACTCTGACTCCATCCACCAGACTGAGGGAGCTAAAAAGAATTACTTCTAGTAAAGACGGTTGTTTAACCATCTTCCCCTACCCTGTCCCTCACCCCACCCCCTCCCCCTCACATCCCCTTCCCTTTCTTCTTCAGAGTCAGTGTCTGGGTGTAAGGGGGACTTGTGTAGACGTCTTTGGAAAACAAACTTATTATCAGATAATTGGGCATGTGGTGCAGGTTTGTCCCACAACACTTTGCCTCTGTACATAGGTCCTTTCTTATACTTTTCTAGCCTTGGTCTTCTAAGCTTGATTTTAATTTTCCTGTCAGACAGTGTCCTGGGGTTTTCAGTTGGTATAAGACCCAGTTTTTGGACTCTTTTAAACATGAGTAGCAATAGTTGCTCATCCCTCATGTCCTTTAGGAGAAGGACACCTGCATCTTTGTGCAACTGTATAGTGTCAATTCTATCATAGTTCCCCTTGCAGATCTTTAAGCCCCTATTTTGTAACCTTTATAATTTCTGAATATAGACCACACTTGCACCATCCATGATAAAACTACAATAATCAAAAAATGGCAATATAGTTTGTTTGTAAATCTGCAACGCAGTGTATTTGTCAATCAAGTACCTTAATCTGCCCAAGTTATAGAGCTTTTGGCTGACTGTTTTGACAGTATTTTTAACTTGTGCATCCATAGATAACTTGCTGTCAATTATTACACCCAGATATTTATAATCATCAGGATTTCCCAGTGGTACATTTTTAACTTGAATGGCTGTTTCTTGGCATTTTTCAACCATGCTACACTATTTGGTTTTGCCTGCGTTTATTGTTAGGCCATTGGCCTGACACCACCTTGTAACTATAGTCACATCAGATTGTAACTTGTGTGCGGTTTGTCTAGGGTCAAAGTCTGTGGCCACCAGCGCAATGTCATCAGCATACAGCTGGATGGCACAATCAGCTATATAATCTTTCATATCATTAATAAAGATTCTGAAAAGCAGGGGCCCCAGGATCGACCCCTGGGGCACCCCAAAATTAACCATTTGAGCCTTGGACTTGTGATTATTCAGTAGTGTGACCTGGCAGCACCCTCCCAGGTACCCACTCAGCCACTTAGCAAACCCAACACCTAATCCATAAACACGAATCTTCTTAACGAGTAGAGTCTGGTGGATGGAGTTAAAAGCCTTGCTGAAGTCGACATAACACACCCCAGCAGTTTTACCCTCATCTCTGGTGGTGTATAGCTCATCAGTGAGGTTGAAGACTGCTTCAGCAGTCTCCATTCCCTTTCTAAAACCGTATTGCTTATAAGACAATAGTTTCTCATCTTCGAGTTTATCAGTAATGCAAGAGTGAACTAATTTCTCTAACAGTTTGCCAGGTAGTGGCAATAGGCTCACAGGGTGCCAATTTGAGACATCAGAGAGGGAGCCTGACTTAGGAATTGGGATGACCATTGCTCTCGACCATTCGTCAGGAAAAATACCTTTCGATATACTGCAATTAAAAAGGTTCCTCAGTTGTAGTATAATCACCGAAAAAGCATCCTTGCATACCCTGGCAGATATAAACTCTAGACCAGATGATTTTTCAATGCAGATGTTGCTCACCACTTTGGACACCTGTTCATGTGAGAAGGTAGGCTTACCCTTGGGCCAGCCCTCCTCCCCCTATTTAAGGCTTCCTGTTACAGTTTTTCTAGCAGCTTGTCTAGGTGAAGATTTTCATCACATGGTCTATTATACGTAGCCTCATTGGCTTCAAACAGTCCCTGCCTGATGTTGGCAAAGTAGTTGTTACAGTAGTCTGAGGCTGCGGCATCAACATGCCTCATGCCATCATGGTCTACAAAGGAGGCCATGGTGCAGCGTTCTTTAGGATTCAAGAACCCATTAATGATCCTCCAGAACGCCTTCTGGTCATGCCTGTTTTCTCTGAGGTCATCTTTTACCTGAGAACCCTCAGTCTTTTTACAATTTTTAGCAACCAGACGTCTGTGCCTTTTTGCTTCTTCAAAATTGTCTTTACCCACTTGGCATAAAAAACGTTTTTTTTACGTTAAAAAAACGTTTTTATTGGTTTCCCTATTGGTTATTTGGTTGAAAATTGGTTAAAAAAACGTTTAAAAACATTTTTTGCCAAGTGGGTATTCTTATTAGCAAGGTAATATCTTACTGCGTCATCCCTATCCCTCACCAGCTCCCTAATCCCAATTGCCATCCATTCATTAGCACGGTCTTTACATGTGATATCCTTTATCGGGCAATACCTAGCTAAATATTCCAGCATGTTAGATTTGATTATACTCCACTTTGTATTGGGATCATCTTCTGCATAGAAATCGTCCCATATGCAATGGTCCTTAAGATCTTCAGCGTTATAAAATTTGTAACTACGGCCCTTAGATGATAAGTCCCTGACTGGGCCCTTTGCCTTTTTTTTCTGTTGGCATACACAGGGAAATGGTCACTGACCAACTCTATCATCACATTACTTTGCATAACACAATGGCAGTTGGAAAAATCGAATCAATTCAGGAGCTTTTATCGTCTTTGGGTCTAGTAATGGCCTTGATATATTGCTTCAGCCCCTTAGATTTAGCTAACCCATCCAGTGCTATTGTGCTTGCTTCCTTGGGCTTCAGTACATTAATGTTGAAGTCCCCCAAGACCCATATTTTGGCTCTCCAATTTATGACTTTATCCAATATTGTACCCAAATATTCAATAAACTTGTCAACAGATGTGTTTGTTGGGGGCTTGTATACATTAATTATATATTTGATTTTAACTTGAGGCTTTTCTATTTTGACAGTTAGAACTTCAATATCATCATCCATGACGCAGCATTCCTCGATTCTGTCTGAAAACAAGGCACTGTCATTTTTGAGATATGTGAGTAGTCCCCCTGCCAGGCTGTTTCTATCCAGGCGGTGGTACTGCCTGCCAGGCCAGTAGAGCTCAGTACTTTTCCTGCTTTCATCCAACCAGGTCTCTGATAGACAGCATACATCAAGGCCATTCAGTGTATTCTGTACAACAAGCTGTGTTTCCGTGTTATAGCTCCTACAGTTAACATGGCCCACCTTAAAGCCCTTTGCAGCCTCTAATTTAAACCTATCTGTGATTGTAGAGTAGTGGAGTGGGGGCGGGGGGGGTCCATGCTGCACAATCCACAATCAGGATATGAGATCCCTTCATAAACTTCAAGCTAACGTAATACAAACCAAATACTATGTCCCAAATTGAGGACAAAACATACAACGTCAAAGCAATCATTTGTGACGTAGTGCGGTATTAATGCTGGACAGAAACATGACCGGGAAATACTGGTATACTAAACTTAATCCCTACCACCTAGAAACTAAGGGGCTAAACTATGCCATCACCTCATGATATAGCACTTATCTAACAAGACATATCGACTGTCTAACTGGATGTCATTCGTAACTTGAATTTGGAGAGGCAGAGGTTGGCCTAAGTCTTCTTTCTTTTTGTCTTTTTTTTTTCAAGCATTTTTTCCCCCCTTTTTAATCTATATATATACACATTTTCCATAGTTTCGTTATTGTGGTGGGCAGGGTTCTTTATGTTATGATATGGTTAAGTACATATACACTGGTAGGGGAAAGTTGCCTAATTTGGACCCCCTAAGAACCTTTTCCTGTCCAGTGATTATTTCTATGAATTTGAATGCAAAATTTATACACTTTGTGATGGTACCTTATAGTTTTATGGTGATAGCATAAAACAATAGGACTTTGAATTTCTCTAATCAGGGTGTGCAATTAAAAAACAAAGCCTAACTGTCCAATTTAGGCACCTCATTGCCTAAATTGGACCAGTTGGTATCCTAATTTGGATCAATATGCACTATTGTTCTGTATTTTCTTATTCCTCCATTATATTGAAAAATATATAAAACTAGAGAACTTTTGATCTATGATATCAGATGTCCTCTTAGTATTTCCATCAATATCATGTGAATTTGCTTCGTATTGGAGTAAGAAAAAGGTTACACGTTGATCCAATTTAGAAAAGTATGCCTAGGCCCACTGGGTGGTCCAATTAAGGCAACTAAATTGGATCCAATTACAACTATGGTCCAATTTAGGCAACTCAAGCTGGTCCAATTTAGGCAACTTTTCATCTTTCTCATTGATAGTTTGTTTTCTAAAACATGACAATAGTTTTTATCAAATTTCATTTTAGTCTAAAAGTATAATGTGACATCTAAAATTTTGAAAGGATTTTTAAAAAGAAAATGTTGCCTAGCAACCAGGAGGGCTTAAGTAAGCAGTGACGCAAATAAGATCCAAGAAATCCAAAAACCATTTTTCACAAAAAATGTGCCTAAAATTACAGAAAACTTACTTTTTTGGAAGTTTTTAGGAACTTTAGTGATATTGACTAAAAAATAGCAGCATTGGAACCTAGTTCCTATTACTGCCTCTAGGGGAAATAAGGGTGGTCCAATTTAGGAGCTGGTCCAAATTAGGCAACCTTCCCCTACCTGGGAGTACTAGTGTACTTACCTATTGGAAGGATATTTAATGGGGAATGGGGTCATGAAATATATTCAGATGAAGGCCCGGGGTGAAGGTCATCGCCATAGGTGTATGATAAGGCTTCGATTATCAGAGGGCCACAGTCCAATGTGATAACGTATGGTATGCAGATCTACTTTGATCACACTACACGGAGTTTTATGTTCTGTGTTATGATTACATTCGCTTTTTATGTTTCTTTTTGTCTATTAACATTCAAAGTCAGCTAGTTATATAGGATTTACTATTCTGGGGTGTTGAAATGGGGAGCAGTGGGCTGAGCCCCCACCCCGTCCACCCCAGAAATGCAGGGGGGGGGGGCATACCTCTGTAGTGGACTTGATAATTTACTCACAATTTGAGGTTGAAATATCTAAATCTCCATAATTTTGCTTAGGGGCATGCTCCCCAAACACTCTAAAACATTGCTTCACTTGCACTTGCACTATAAACAGCTCTGTAACATGGAGAGATGATACTCAGTCGACAGCGGGTCGTGGTCGAAGCGCTTAGGGAGTGGTCATTAGAGGGGGGGGGGGGGGGTGGTGGGTTTTCATGCAGACGCACGAAAATTTTTTTACGCCCCCCTGGATGGCAGTCAAAATTTTTTGCGCCCCCCCATGCCCGAGGCGTGGAAAATATTCACCCCCCTATTTGATCTATAGTAGCGTGTGGGCTTTTTTGCTTAAAAGAGGGTAAATTTTTTTAGCCCCCCCCCCTCAAAAGGGGTCAAATTTTTTTTAGCCCCCCTCGGGAAGGGTCTGAAATTTTTACGCCCCCCCTCAAACCCACCATCCCCCTGTTGATAAATAATGACCACTCCCTTAGGGAACGTTCAAAAACTACGTCAAAGCTTAGGGGGTGGGAGGGTCTTTGCCCAGTTTGGGTTCCTCTATATGTTCCATACAAAAACAGTGACAAAGGGGTGGGTGGGTCCTGAAAAATGCCTAAATAATGGTGACATAATTGTTGAACGTTCCCTTAGCCACTCCTCAAAGTCCCATTAGTCGTGCCAGAAATGGGCCGTAGAGGATGAGGTGATAGGATCAAAGGTGTCACCCCTACGATCCAGTGACCAGTTGGGCAATGATAAAACTTGTCATGCTAGATGTCTACCATGTGCACACCCGGGGGGGGGGGGGCACTTCATATGTTTGAGATACACAAGTGCGCGGCTGGCAAGGGTGCTTTTTCAATCCAAAATCTCCCTAGCCAAGGGTCTACTTTTGGGAAATCTCCCTAGGCAAGGGTCTACCTTTAGGAAATTTCCCTAGGCAAGGGTATATTTTAGGTAAAAAATGCCGCAAGCGCGCATAATTTTTCATGAAAATGCTTAAAATTTTCAATTTTTTCCACAGCATT
Organism: Acholoe squamosa; assembly: GCA_949317995.1. Lineage (NCBI taxonomy): Eukaryota > Metazoa > Annelida > Polychaeta > Phyllodocida > Polynoidae > Acholoe > Acholoe squamosa. The sequence goes on from OX439043.1 coordinate 44,216,456, forward strand.
GTACCATTCCCTCCAAATTTTCCCTAAGCAAGGGTCTATTTTCTTTAAAATTTCCCTAGGTAATGGTCTTTTATTTTCAAAATCTCCCTAAGCAAGGGTAAGGGTTGCAAAAACCACCAGCCACACACCCGTGTAAAAAAAATTGAGTGCTCCCCGGGTGTGCACATCAAGATTTCGGTTGTGAATTGTTTTTTGAATGGTTGTATTGGTCAAAATATGACCCTAGACCTAACTTCGATATGCTTAATAGAAGGCCATTTATTGTAAAGGGCATCATCGTATAGGCCCTATTCTTAAAATCGACATGGGACATGGTTGTTCAAGGAATCAAGCGGACACGCAAAAAAGGAACAAATTGCCACCCGCTCGAGCGTCATTCTTTTTATGTTCTCAATCTTTGCCCCGCCCCCTCTGAGGGATCAAACAACTCCTCCTGAAACCCTTCAACCCCCCTCTTGTTCTACAGAAATGATCACTTCCTCAGCCTATTTTCCCACTTGGCATGAAAAAGTTTTTAACGTTAAATTCATTTAAAAAAAAAATTTCAATGTTAAAAAAAACTGACGTTCTTATTAGGTTCCTAAGTTTGCCAAACGTTCTTTTTTTAACGAAAATAACAACAAAACATGTCAACACATGACGTTCTATGAAAACGTTTTAATACTAGGTTAAAATAAAAATTCTATGTAAGGAAAGTAACTTAAATATTTTTGCAAAAGTTTTTCAATGTTGAAAAACCAAACACTGAAAAAGTTAACAACGCGTTTTAAGAAAAACGTTTTTCAAACATCTTTTACCCATTCCTAATAAAAACATTCGCAAACATTGAAAATGTGTTTTGTCAAGGGGGTAGCAACTTGGCATAAAACGTTTCTTTTAGTGTTTAAAAACCTTTCGTTAGGTTCCTACGTTTACATCTTTTTAAACATAAAAAAAGTCAAAAGATGTACTCAAAAGCCGTTTTCTCAACATTATATGAAGCGTATTATTTCAGGTTAAAAGTGTTTTTAATGTTAGAATAACGTAACTTTCAAACGTTTTTACAAACCTTTGAAAAAACTTGTGTTTACATGCAAATGTTTTATTACATTCAAATGGTTTTTCTAAAGAATAAAAACCTTTTTGTATGAGAAAAACATTTTCTAACATACGTTTTTTACCCAAACCAAATAAAAACGTTTGTAAACGTTAAATGTACGTTTTTTTTTTGCCAAGTCGGTAATCTAATTCTTAGTGACACTACCGACATGGTTTTCTCCCCTAGTGACATCTATGGACCATGGCCATTCCTTATAATCGACATTGTCGTTTCTCAGCGGTGTGGCCAGACTTTGACAAGAAACTAAGTTCGGAACACATACATTCATACATTAAACAGACCTAGACAATGATATTTCAGTACTTAAGTTGTGAACAGTGTATAGGTCAGTGCTTAAGTCTAGCTGTGAGACCTGGTATATAACGTGGATGGGATCAGTCCTTAGGGGTCAGATCAGGATCACACACTGCTGGTGCAGACTTGTACATTTGTACATGTAACCTGAGCACACCGACCTACACGTGTGTACTACTCCTGTGTGAGGTAAGGAGTTATTGTGTGCAGGTTCCTACCATGTGTGCAGGTTCGTTCTCTCTCTCTTATGGTGTCAGCATGTATTACGGTATTAATTCTATGAAAATTTTATTGCATAGGGCGCGTTGGGTCTGACACAATAATCTTTATTTGACAGGAGTACATGTTCATTGGTCCAGCTACATGCCCTGCATGAATTGTGCCATTATACGCGTACATACTTTGGCATAAATCCGGGGGGGGGGGCATTTATTTTTTTACACAGGTGTGCAGCTGAACCTGAAACTACCCTTACCCTTGCTATGTTATTTTTTTCATGGGGTTTCCTTCAGAGGACTGCCCTTGCTAGGGAACGTTTGAGTCAATGGCTGCACATGTATGTGTATCCATAACATATATGAAGTGCCCCCCTTCATCCAGGTTATAAATGTACATGATATACACAATACATGTAGATAGGGGATATGTTTGCACTTAGATTTTGACTTCCTTTTTACTTCATGTTTATATGGCTTTCCCAGCCAATCGCCAGGAATGAAAGTCAGAGTGTATGAGAAATTCTGAAAATACACATAGAAGTTCACACTGTAAAATACTAGAAAACTATTATCAAAGAAAGGCACTTTGGGTATATCTACTGGCATGTCGAACTCTAAACATTCTGAAATCAGACAAAGTGCTTAAAAAACTTATATATCTGAAAAAGGGCCTTTATTCACTCTACCCCCCCCCCTTTATCTACTGTACATGATGTACATGCGTAGACACTGATTCACTGAAACTGTTAGGTACATGTATATGCCTTTTCCTTCGAATCACACCTCTCAGCTGATATCTCATGACATTTATGTTCTTTCAGCTCTCCCCTGCAGGATAGCTGCCGCTTACAATATACACAGAACCTCCTCCAGCCTCCCGCTCCTAAACCTTCCCAACTTCAATAGCATCACACCATGGAGGAGGAACACAACGTGTATGTGGAGCTCAAGAAGCTGCCCTCCTTCTCTGAACTCAATGAGAAGGTGAGGGCCGTGGAACAGGCCTCCTCCTGGTGGGAGAGATACGGCCTCCAGTGGCTGCACATACTAGCTGGTGTGGCGGCTGCAGGGGTAAGTATTATCTTAATTATGAGACAGCACGGTGTTGGTGGTAGAATATATTCCATATGGGCAAGATGGGCAGGGAGGAAAGGACAAATCAGGGGTGTAAAAATGCCAAAAAATGAATTTCTCTGAAGTACAATCAAGGGTTTTGTGACCATGTACAGACAGCATTTTCATGAAAATCAAGTTTTTGAACAGGTACATAAATTCACATTTAAACACTATCCTGTATCTCGTTTCTAATGGTAAAATCCTTTCTCAGTGGATTTACACATATCGCAGGAACTATCTTTTTTAAAACATCTCGGATTTCCGAGAAATCTTGCATGATTTACACCTCTGCAAGCACTTTTTTGTCTAACAGGCTAAATCTAAATTGGGGAACAATAGGCCAGTGTATGTCTTTGTTTGCCACCCCCTCCAGTAACAGGACCAGATTAGACTACTAGCATGCTGCCAGTGGCGGATCCATGATGTGAAGAGGGAGGGGGCGCTCCCCATTTCTGAGGATAATTTTGGGGTCCAAAACGAGGATGCATGTTTTTGATGACTTCAGGAAAACCTTGAGGAAAGCACAGCATAGCTGTGCCGAATTATTTTGACATGGTTGATGACCAGAATATTTGAATAGGTTCCCTCTCGCTAAAATTTAGACCAATAGCTCATCTATTGAAATCATTAGACCATGACCTAGACTGCTTAGGCCTTGATGAAGTCCTTTCAGTAATTCATTCATAGTTACTGACATATTTTGACTAATTGCTGACAAATAGTGCATAATTACTGACATATAATGACTAATTGCAGAAAAATAGTGAGTTAGTGCTGACATGTTTTGACTAATTGCTGACAAATAGTACATAACTACTGACATATTTTGACTATACCAGTCAAGGCACGATGTACCAATAAATCAATGGCTATGAACCTATGCCTATTCTATTTTTTCTAACTTACAGACCCATATTCCTGATGTAACATAATTTATAATGACATATGTTGACTAATTTATTTCTGACAAATAGTGCATAGTTACTGATATATTCTGACTAATTGCTGACAAATAGTGACAAAGTACTGACAAATATTTACTTATTGCTGAAGAATGTGAGTAGATACTGACATATATTTACTAATTCCTGACAAATAGTGAGCAATTACTAACATATTGACCAATTGCTAGTGAGTAATTACTAACATTTATTCATTGAAATACGAGTATATACTGACATGTATTGACTAATTGCTGATGAATTCTGAGTAAATACTGACATGTATTGACTAATTGCTGCTATATAGTGAATAATTACTGACATATATGGACTAATTGGTGACAAATAGTGAGTAATTACTGACATATATTGACTAATTTCTGACAAATTGTGAGCAATTACTGACATATATCGACTAATTGCTGACAAAAAGTGAATAATTACTAACATATATTAACTAATTGCTGAGTGAGTGAGTAATACATGATTAACGCCATTTTGACAGCTAAGGTCATATTCATGGCGAGAAAAAAACATTACGCAATTTCACAGGAATGTGTCAGTGCCCGCGCGTATGTGCACACACATTTGAGGGGATAGGAAAGAGGAGATATAGACCCTTTTAAGTGGGCTAGGGAAGCCGGACGGGGAATGTGTCAGTGCCTGCACATATGTGCACCACACACATCCAGAGCGGACAGGAAAGAGGAGACATAGACCCTTTTAAGTGGGCTAGGGAAGCCCGACTAATTGCTGACAAATAGTCCATAGATACTGACATATTTTGAAAAATATCAGTCAAGGCAAGATGCACAATTGAATCAAGGCTATTTCTCTGTTATATATTGACTAATTGCGGACAGATTGTGAGTAAATAAAGACATGTATTGATAATTGCTGATATTCAGTGACTAAGTACTGACATATATTGATTAATTGCTGACAAATAGTGAATAATTACTAATATATATTGACTAATTGCTGACAAATCGTGCATTTTTTCTGACATTTTTCACTAATTACTGACAAAATGTAAGTAATTACTTACAATATTGACTGACTGCTGACAAATAGTGAGTAATTACTGACAAAAAGTGCATAGGTGCTGACATATTTTGACAAATACCAGTCAAGACATGATGAATCAATGGATCTTTCTCTGCTGTTTATCAATGGGTTTCAACATGTAATATATCAATCTCAAGGTTTTCCACTATGCCAATTCTATTTCTTAAACTTTCAGACCCATATTTCCAATGGTTGCTAAAATAGAGTGCATCATACCAGTCAATGCATGATACACAAATGAATCAATGACTATTCATCAGCTGTTTATTGCCAGATTTCAAAGTGTAGTATATCAATTTTAATGTTTTTAGGCATACTGATTCTACTTTTTCAACTTATAGACCCATATGTTTCATGGTTGCTGAGATAGAGTGCATCATGCAAGTCAAGGCATGATGCACAAATGAATCAATGCCTATTCCTCAGCTGTTTATTGACAAATTTCAACATGTAACATATCAATTTCAAGGTTTTCAACCATGCCGATTCCACTTTTTAAAATTTTTAGATCCATATTCCTGATGGATTCACAGATAGAGGGCATGATGCACCAGTGAATCAACCCACATTTTCTCTGCTGTTTATCAATAGATTTCAAAGTGTAATATATCAATTTTAAGGTTTTCCACCTTGCCAATTCCATTTTCCAAACTATTACATGCATATTCCTGTCAGATTTAAAGATAGAGTGCATCATGCCAATCTGGGCATGATGCACAAATGAATAAAATGCCATTTATCTTTTCAATGTCAATAGGTGTCAGTAATTTATACTTGCAAGCATATGAATTCTATAAGGGAGCAATGGCACATACCTATATTATATTGAACAGTACCAAGATACTGCATAATTATGCTAATTATGCAAATAATATGCGTGGATATGGAGTGTTCGGTATCGATCTGGGGTGTTACGTCCCCCTAAAGAACATGCCCCCCTAAAAAATTGGTTTTGAAAAAGAATAAGCGAAATAATTTTTTTTACTAGAAGCCTTTTCGGCCCCAGCCGGTCCACCTGTGCACTATCCAGGGTGTGGTAGCGCCCTACCTCCAATTGTAATTGGACGTAACAACTCCTCCAAATATAATAATGCTACGTGATTGGGGCTCCTAATATAAAAATGGCAGGCATGTTTATGGTCCCAAGACTCCAAATAAACCAATGCCACGCCACTTAGAACTCCCAATATAATAAGGGTCATCATACTTTTGTGTATATGTATATGTAGGTGGCCTTTAATGGGTCAATGGATGCATGCATGCGGGTGGCTTTCACGGCTTCATGAAATCAACAAGAACAGGACAGGATAGAGATGGCCAGGGGATAGAGAGGGCCGATGCTGTGACGTATGTGTGATAACACTAGACTTACACATGCCTTACAGTGAGTTGGCCTAATGAGAAAGGTCTTAAGTATTATACCTATGGTGGCACAGAAAAAATGAATTACTGAAAGGACCTCATCAAGGCCTAAGAGGTCTAGGTCATGGGCTGATGATTTCAGCAGATGAGCTATTGGTCTAAATTTTAGCGCGAGGTGTTACATGTAAATGAATTATTTTCATAAATGAAAATAATTCAATAACTAAATAAACTCTTAACTATATAGACAAAAAGGAGGGGGGCAATCTAAATCCGCCACTGGCATAGAGATTGATGCTGATTACCACTACCGCAAAACCCCTGATTTAGTGATCTCTATTTTCTCCAGATTGGCTTGCTGTTGCTGAGAGGGGGTGGTGTCCCCAATACCGTGTTTGGCCTCATCCTACTGGGTGTCTTCAACACTATCCTCACCGCCAATGCTGGGCACCTAGCCGCCCACAACGCCCTCGGCTTCTCTAAGGCATGGAACAAATTCTGGTGTGTCTTCTTTGTGGAGTTCCTAGGAAGCTTTTCAGAGGAGATGGGAACTGATATTCACATCCGGACACATCATCCTCACACCAACATCATTGGTCTGGGAGACTCCAGCTCCTGGAAGGCTCCAGGATTACCAGCTATGATCTACATGTTCCCTGCCCCCTTGTTCCTACCCCTGCTGAGTCCTATAGTGTCTGCACAACTGCTGATAGAGGAGAAGAAGTACAGTGCCTTCTGGAGGTTTATCCCTCTTATGGTGTCAGGTATAGCGCTCAGGGTGTGGATCCTACAGACTGTGTGTGGCTATACTGTACTGCAGAGTCTGCTGGCTATATGGGTATACCAGGCTGTCTTTGCCATACCCTACATCCATATCAACATCTTCCAGGTAGGTAGAAGGGAACATTTCCACGGGAGGTCTGGGTCGGTCTAGAGGCCATGTGTTGAGGTGATACTAAAGCTAACCAACTATCTTAACTTGCATTTACAGCTATCATTTACAACTACTAGAAAGGGCACTTAATCTCTTCTTTTAGGCCCCTTTTGATACTAACCTCATGTTTTCTTTGAGCATTATCACTGTCAATGGTTAAGCCTATGGAGAATGCATCCATTATCGCTCGTATGTTTCATTGGCGAATAACTCCTCTCTTGGTGAGTTAAGCATTGCAAAACAGCAGCAGGTCTTGAATAAAGATCCATATTAACCATAAAAAGGCATGAGACAGTGTAATTCTCCTCCATTTTGTTATAATCCAGCAGTATTGATAGCACCCTAAGTCGATCGTCTTGCTGTCAGCCATTTTAGATTTTGGTTATGTATGTGCATGCCCGACCCAACTTCCATAGTTATTTGGGTCAATTTGCCCCACCATGGGCTTTGGGATGCGAATTAACGACAGGGTGAAGACGTAATTTTTTATCTTTTAAAACATAGCGATTCAAATCATATCCTCTTGCCATCCTTTATCATATTTCTATGTTATAACACTGAATAATTTAAAAAGAAATTAATAACAACCATTTTTACGACAATGGAGACGCGCACATGGATCAAATGATGGCAAATTAATCAACTATTTGCACCACTCCAGACCAAAAATGCAGGAACGTTGATTCTATTCGCACCTCCTATGGGATTTAACATAGCCCGGAAAAGCGTCTTAGTTTTTCTCAATGTTAGTAGGCACTGAATCCTTCCGTTTTTACCCCGGCTCTTATAACTCTTTCGAGTTAATAATGAAAGATGGTACATGTAGTAACTATAAACAGGAAGGGTGCACCCGCTGCTGCCTATATGTTTAAGTTTAATTGCTTCCTTTTGGATCCCAAATTATCTCACAAAACTGGGAATGCGCATCCTCTGTTTAGCCTACTCAGCACACCCCCTCCTTTTCCAAATCCTCGATCAGCCTCTCTCTTTAATTAAGATTTCAATATGTAACATGTACCTAAATCTAAGTAGTATAAGGAATTGTATACCTTCTTCAGGCATAATCAAGATTTCTGACAATCCTTTAACTTGAACCACACATCTCTTTTCAGCATATCGGTCTGCCCATGTACTCTGTGAAGAACCGTCCAGTGAGAATCTACCAGATGGCCACCGGGGTTCTGAACCTGGACCGTAACCCCATACTGGACCTGACCTTTGGCCACTCCCTGGTGAACTGTCATGTTGAACACCACCTCTTCCCCAGGCTGAGTGATAACATGTGCCTCAAGGTGAAGCCCCTAGTCAAGCAGTATCTACTGGACAATGGACTACCCTACCATGAGAGGCCCTACTCAGAGCGCCTTGGCATGTTTGTGTCCAGTTATGAGAAGTTGATGGTTAAGGCCCCACCTATCACTCACTTCATAGGATTACAGTAAAATCACACCTCCTTGGACTCTTAATGTTCATACATCAGGAGAACATGCAAATGATTCAATTTTAAGAAGAGGTACTATAAGAGTAGAAATTCTCCAGGTGACCCTTTCCACGTCATTACATCTAACAATATTGCAGTGACTATTTCCTATGTTCTAGTGTTAGCACAGCTTGACAGGGTACCCGGTACAGAAATGATGATCTCACGTCATGACAAATAGTAGTTTGATTAGTTGTGTCCGTGTTACATTAGTGATCACAACTGGTGGAGTACAGGGGTAGTATTATAAGTGGAATTTACCACACATCAGTGATAGACTGGAAAGACTGCCTTTGACGTACCAGGCACTCTTTATATTCCACTGTTATGGACTGATTCCTGGTATGGACCTAATGGTCCAAAGTTCCAGACTTATAACATGCCAACATATGCGGGAGGGCGTCAGAAAACCCCTATCAAACGTTTCCCCATGCGTGCACGCATGGGTACGCGGGTCAGAAAATGCGCTAAATACAAGTAGAAGTTTACATAAAGTATTGGTACATCTCCTGCTGTGGGTTTCTATAGTACTTGCTTATTCATCAAAGCAACAGGACCTGTGCCATGGTCGGCCTATACAAGATCTATGTTATATTACAACAGACTAGCGCTTACAGGAGTTAAGTCACTATGTCACTAATATGGTGGGATTATTTATCAGCCAATGTAATAATCCCAATTATTCATGCGGAGTTCTCGGGGTAAATGGTACCCATGATAACTACTGCTTTAGCAATGGCTGCATCTATTATACATCCCGCAACCTTGGTTTATGAACAAAGTGCTTCATATCAACTCCAGGGGTGTGCATGCTTATCTGGGACCCCCAAAATTTCCCATATTGATTAAGTATCCCAGTGGGGGTAGGAAGTAGCAGCCCGTAGCTTTTTGAATTCTCACTCTAGTTACGGCTTACACAAGGGGTGTATAATGGAATTCTATGTAAAGCTAAAGCCTAACCTGTTCATCGTGATTATCAATGATATATGTACATGTATATAAATATGCATATTTTTTAAAAATTATATTATAAAAACGTCAATGCAACATACAGGATTATACGTGCAAGATATTAGCTTTACAATCCTAAGTGATGTCGGGATTTTAGCATAGATCAAGAAGGCTCTTTTTTCCATGAACACACTAAGAATGTATATGTCAAGTGATTTACTTATTTTGTTTGTACCTTGATGAACAATCTCAATTCTCATGTACTAAACCTGTATTTATCTAGTTATCCAACTGCTCAGTGTGATATTGAGATCTGCACCTTTGTGTAAATCTTAATAGTTTTCTTTTAATCAGATATTTGATATATATCGGTATTAATAATTTCTGTCTTGCAATTTCAAATAAATACAGATACTTATCAGTATATCGGAAAGCGAAATATTTCTTTCTTAAAGACTCCTTTTCATTGTAGGAGCGTTAAATCCCAAATAAAGAGGTTCTTTCCCATGCCGGCTGGCAGGAAATAGACAGAGGTGCATGGTAGAGTGTCGACACAACCAGCTTCTTTAAGAGTGTGGTTCTTGCCAAACGAGGCCATATGCCGAGTTTGGAATAGCAAGAGTCCCACTCGTATAGAAACTGGGAGTGGATGTTTCATGATACCTGTGCAGAAAATCAAAAAAAAATTAATAAATAAATAAACGGTTTGGGGCTATTTCGATGACATTAGTGGGAAATGGGGCTGGTGCAGAATGAGATTGTTACTGCACGCCTCTGGGAGGAGGAATGGGTCTTCTCATACAATCCTATAGTATGGCGCGTTCTTAACATGAAATAAGTTTTCTGCACCTATGCCAAGGTATACCATCACAATAATTTTAATACCGTAGTACCTCGCATAAAAGCCAAAACTTCCGAGCCCTCTTGCATCTTATAGGAACAGCCCAAAGTTAGCTGGGGTACGTTTATCATAAAACAGCACCAAACCTTCAAAAATAAAGCCCCATCTACATTCTTTCAACTACGTATAGTACACTTTATAATATGTGAGGTACTCCGGTACCAGCTCACATTTTTTTGACCAAATAGCTCATCAAATCATAACAAAATGTAGAAAACTACCGTAAAACCCCCCTATAAAGCCAGCCAAAATTGGGAATGCGAGTCCTAATTCGGCTTCTAGATGTTTGCAAGTTGGGGGGGGGGGGGTGGCTTCTGAGGGATGCTTTTACTCAAGTTGATTACAGTTAAACCAAGATTGTTCCAAAATCGGCTTATAATTTTACTCATGTTAGGGGGTCGGCATCTGAGAGGGTTTAACGGTAAGGGATTGGTCATTATTTATCAACTTGAGGGGGGAGCTAAAATTGCGATGTTTAGCATATAAACCCGTAATTGGGTGTAATAGATTGCGAATGTTATGACACTTGGCATCACGGTGTATAGCCTCTCTTGTCAACATCTGAGGGATTCCATCACACTATTATATACGGACATAGCAGGTTTAACTATTAGCCAATGAGAGAACCCCAATCTATTCACTGCGGTCCTTCGGGGGCCAACTGGTACCCATCTGATAGGTCTTATCAGTAGAACTTGCTGGGAACAAGCTCCAGCAATGGCCGCGCCCATGGGACAACCTGCTACCTCTCTATAGAAGAGAACATAGACAGAATTCTTATCAAATAATTTATTTCCCACAATGTATTCAAAATCTGTTAAAAATATAAATTTCAATAGCACTAATTGCCGTTTTCTATTTTATTATTGATTTATATTTTTATATAACCTTAAGTCACTAGTCAATGATATGCGAATATGGCGGCGTTTTGATATGAAAATATGTTACAAAGTACGGAATTCTCCAATGTGAATTGATTGTGAACACTTCTGGTGATGATATACATGGCAGGACTCCTTACATTCGAACTGCAAGAAAGAAAAAAAAAAGATATATATGATGTAATTGTTCCAATTCAGTTATTTCGTTAGGTGAGAGCGAGAGAGAGGGAGAGTGAGAGAGAAAGAGAGAGAGAGAAGTTACTAGGGCTACTTAACAGTTGAATGTTTTGGCTTGAAAAATTGCATGTACTCGGGTACTTGGGTAGATACCGCCGGTATAAGACACATCCCCGTATGCATTATATCTAACCATATCAAATGCTGATTATGTGTCCAAGAGTGAACTTAGCCATGACCAGGAGCTAACCTGTATCTATTTATTTACATGTGCCTGTAATAACATATCAACTATCATTCTTCTCTTGAAAGAAACGCTTTACATCACTATCCTCTTCAATTAATCTATCCATTCTATTCAGGTTACATACTTTGTGATAATTTATCTTACCTAGTTTAATTGCGTTTGGTGCGCTTTGGTTGGTCTCGCTTTGTCTGAAAAATGAGGAAATCTCTTTTTAAAACCTCTTTGGTAATTGAATGTATAACCCATGTAAAAACATCGACATACTTATGAATGCTCTGAAAGTAAAGTTGAAATTTCTATAGTGGGGTTGTAATTGTTGATCAACATGCTTTAACGTATCTCAGATAGAGGCCCCCTCATACCTTCTTGGCTGCTCCATTGGTACTAAAAACTTCCACGTTACTATTGAGTTCAATACAGGTAGTGCGAGCGGTGCGATGCCATTCGTAATAGAACTGTTCCAGGACAAACAACAATGAATGGAACTTTATGAGGGGATCTTCTCTCCCGAGACCATTTACATATTGCTGACAAGTTTAAAGAGGGTCATGCTTTCTTAGGACGATGTGAGTGGCCTTCCCTCTCTTGCCAGAGCTACCTTGTTATTGTGGCAACCGTGGCCGTATCCAACCGCCATGGGTTTGTCTCATGGCAACCATTGTAAAAGTTTACGCGGTTGCTATGTCACAGGGGGAAGTGGGTGTATTTATCACTTCCAGGTCACAGGTCAAGGGTCAGTACCTGGGGCCTTTCCCCATCATTGATTTGGGGATCCCCATACTTTGATGAAGACTGTGACTCCAAGGTTTAGATCTGTGGATCTCATCAGGCTCTTAACTGGCGTAGAAGGCTTGTGACTGTTGTCACTATCTGATCCAAAAAGTATTTTAAATTAATGGCTGGAATAAATCTACAAATGAATTTCATATGAGGGGATTATTTTTTTTATCTTATTGAGACACAAATGGTGTACCAGATTGATTGTCAAGTTGGTACAACTATAAAGAGGGTCATGATTCAGATAACTTTGAACGACTTAATTAGAAACAGAAAATGGTTAAGTCCAGGCCTTAGGCCTACGTGTGATTGAGTCCTATGTTCTATGTTCAATGCCCTTGTAGGGTCAATAATTTTACTGCTGCTATGTGGCCCTGAGGGGGTTAATGACCACTGCTGCATGCAGGCTTGAAGAAATACCTTAATCCCCTATTGTTCTTTGCTGCTGACCTGTGACCACCCCAGAACGGAGGCTATTCTCTGTCTCTAAGGTGTAAATGCTAGCTGTACCATATACATGGCCTATGGGCTACCTTCAACTATATTATATACCAAAAACATATACACCAATACCAATGTGTACAGAGACAGAGTATGGGCCAAATTTCCCTCTTTGTTCCTTTGTCAGAATCTCTCTTTGTTTCAATGTGATTTTGTGAGGCGGTCTATGTATATATAAGTATGTGATTGACATCTAGTCAATCACATAATTAATTTCAAAACATCATGAAGAAAGTTGAAGTATGGCTTTTCTACCCTCCCCCCCCCCCAGACTGAACACCTGGTCTGACCCTAAAGACCTGCAATTCTTTCTGATTACCTGGATTACCCCCCAGACTGAATGTTCACCTGGTCTGGCCCTAAAGACCTGCATTTCTTTCTGATTACCTGGATTACAGATCTGGCGGTGAGATTTCTGGCAACGTGGGTGGAAATTTGATTGCATGACTCTCCAGATTGACCAAGGCAGATGGACCATTTAAAACTGAGGAGTTTGCAGGTATGCAACACATGTGTCCTGGGTACCGGCTAGATGGCTGTTTATGCCTTTCATTACTGCTAGGTCCAACTCAGTCTCAAGGGGGTCTATTCCTCCAGACACCAAAAGCACTCAGGGATAAAACATGGGCGTGGAAAGCAGGGGGGGGGGCATGTCCACTTTTGGCCAACTCCTCAAAAGGTCAAAACTAAAAGGCCAAGCAAAGGGAGGTCAAAAATTGCAGAAAACCCCCTTGGTCCCACCCACTCTGAAACTGCTTCCCACGCCCCTGTAAAAGTAACTGAGAACAAACATCCCAAACGCTTCCGCTATTTGGTAAATCCTAAACTACCAGCAGTTTCTCCAAAACAGTTGGGATGATATAAGTTTTATGTATTATGAGATAGATGCAGCAATAAATGCCATGGTTCATGGCAATAAACAAGGAATAAAAAACACAGAAATAGCGCAAATAAAGAGTATTTAGGGATGTAAGTCAGGAATAGGCAAAAATCAGGAAGCCATACATTTACTTGATATAAAAGCCCTCTATTTTTCACAAATAGCCCTCCTTACCACTCATGTAAGGAAAATAAATGTCATTCAAAAATTTCAGAAATCAGGAAATTCTGATAAATCCTGAAGACTTACATCCCTGAGTATTGAAATTTCTTATATTTCTCACTACAGGAGGAAAAAAAATGCCTGGAATTTGTTAACCAGACTTTGCATTCCAAAAACAACCTTCCTACTGGCCCGGGTGGCCAGTGAGGTTTCACCCCTACTGCATCTTGCATAGAATAATGTAACAACTATGAGGCTTTATCCATTACGATCTATCATAACTACCTACACCTACAAGTCGAATTATATTTTGGCATTTTCTTTTTGTATAAGTCGATTTTTTGGCTCCAAGTTGGGGGGGGGGGTCGACTTATAGGTGAGTTTTTGAGAATGTAACTTCATCCAAGGTGGTCAGTGATAAATTGTCTATGCTTGAATGTTCCAAGAGTCATATAAAGTATCTTATCAATAATTTAATGGCATTAATTACCATCAGAGTTACTCTAACAAAATTGTCTTTAATCTAAAACATAAATCAGTATTTTTCTACATTTTAACAAAAATATGCAGACAAATAACTCATAAGATTTATAGGGGTCGACTTATAGGTGAGATTTTACGGTATGGCTATAACTATGGGATTAAAGTGGGATTGAGTTAGAAAAAGACATTTTCTATTAACTTTTTTTTTTTTTTTCTTTTATACATTACACAGGATATTCCACCTACAAATCCCAGGCCAATAGTTTTAGCTGCAGGCCAATAGATTTCCGAGGCTGTTGGCCCGGGTGGCCAGTGGCAAAAAAAGTTAGTGTCTGCCCCTGTAAGTTAACATTTTAATCGCAAAGATAACACAGCATAAACTGACTTACTACTCACATGCAGGGTCTGATTGTAATCAGAAACATATAATGGGGAAATGTGAGGCTAAGAGGGATCGACTTACGCAGGAAGCTTACGCTTCCGTGGTGATGATGGATAACAAACAGAATTTATTGAACATAATTTCTGAAAGGGAAATCATAACAACACAGCCAGGTCTTAGCAATATCTACTTAGGTTCTTATAATCTTGGTCTAACAAGTACGGTTTAGTCTAGGAAAAATGACACTTGGCTTAGTATATTGCCCCGGGGGTATAAAGTCATGCAGGCCTAGTAGCCATTGATTCAGGATTCTGGACGTGGGCCCATGACTCTTCCACCATAATATGCAGTTGAAACA
Source organism: Acholoe squamosa (assembly GCA_949317995.1). Classification (NCBI taxonomy): domain Eukaryota; kingdom Metazoa; phylum Annelida; class Polychaeta; order Phyllodocida; family Polynoidae; genus Acholoe; species Acholoe squamosa. The sequence goes on from OX439043.1 coordinate 44,231,668, forward strand.
CGGAACGATGGTATTTAATTGTAAGGTAGGCTGGCCCTTTGCAATTAACATGTATACTTTATTCATGCTTATTTTTTTGTGAATAACTTCTTCCCATAAGGATAGCATTGCAGGGCCGATTGCCACACCCACAGTGGCATAATGTGTGCCAATCCACCACAGCGGCCAATCCAGTACTGCAGCCTTGTTCTGGGTGCATGTAAACATTCAAAATGGCAGAACGCCGCTCGTACGGGGAACTACGGTAACGGATTTTGTTAATTTTCAGTTCATCAAACCCTCTTAAAACATAAAATAAATAGAGAACTAAACTCCCCTGGTGTGCTTGGTGGACGATCCACCCCTCTGGGGGTGTCTCCCCCTTGTGGTGGATCGGCCACCTAGTACATCATGGTCGTTTAGTTCTCTCTATAAGCTGTCTGGGTACGAGTAGAATAACACCATCTTGTGTGCTTTACTTACTGTGCCCCTGAGAGACTTGCGTAGGGGTGACTCTGTCTCACTCTGCACTGTCACGTCTTGGGTTGCCTTGCTACGCGTTGATCTAGAGGAACGGCGGACAGGTGTGGTCGCAGAGACATGGACATCATTCTCAGGTTCACTATTAAACAATTACAGAAACCATTAAAACTATATCTGTCATCAGGTATTATTTATCCCAAGATATGGACAAAAACAAATAGTGCCATCAATTAATACAATAAATGATCAATAGATATAGAAAGTGAATCACAACTGCAAGCAATGAAGTGTGATTTGTTGTACCGGTGGGCTAGTTACTGCATTGTTGTGTTTTAGAGTAGCGTTTGAATAGGCACCAGGCTCATTAAAGCGCCATGGATAATAGAGACTTGAAATCTATATCTTATGAATTCTGAGATGCCTCTCGTTGGCCGGAATACAGCAGTAAAACTTACATCAAAATAGAAAGCGACACTACGGGCTAGGAATTCCTGGTAAACCAGAAAAAGAGGCATCCCTGAGCACTAAAACAGCCCTTCAACAAGCACATGGCTTGCTTGCAGAAAGGCTGGGGATGAGTTGTCCTCCAAATTCATTAGTGTAGGAGACTTAAATCACAACGATACAACATTTCATTAATATTTTAGACAACATTCACATTCACTCATAAATGTCAAGTTACCTGCTGCTGTTAGCATCTTGTGTTCCTGACTTTTGCCGACTTTTTGTCCGCTTTGTTGTTCTAACTGGGGACTTTTTGGATCGCGTTCTCTTCTTGATGGCTGCTTCTGGCTCTTCTGTAAATATCAGGGATCAGAAATGTTCAATGAAATGAGAGAGCAATTAAAAGATAGAGGAGAATAATATGGAACAAAGTAGTACTTGTATGGGGGACCGTACATAGAATTTGTTACCTTGCAACCTGAATTACCGTAATCTCCCGCGCAGAAGACGCGCTGCGCGTATAAGACGCACCCCAAACTAAGCACATGCATTTTCGCGTATAAGACGCACATTTTAATTCTGAAATTTGTAAGATTAGTACATTTCTAAAGAAAAATTACCCCTCGTATAAGACGCCCCCCAACTTGAAAAAATCCTATAAGACTCCCCAGCATTTTGTTTGGCGTAGAGGACGCGTCTTATACGCAGGAGTTTACGGTAGTACAGACAGGCAGACTGTACAGGGAAGAAGTTATGATCATTTACCTGTAGACAGGTTTTGAGTGTACAGGGTCGATTGTTATGGTGTATACAGACTGCACCCCCCCCCCTTCCACACACACACACTACAGTAATTACCCACTTGTCAATTTTGCCCCAGCCACTCAAGACTCATCAGCCAATCATGGCCTGTAGTGATTGGTCAAGACATAGCTGATGCAATGTCTCTAGCTGGAGGGGTGGGGGGTACACTAGGCGGCTGGCTACACTTTGAACTAATTTATATTGCATCTCATGAAAAAGCACCGTTCTAAGCATGCAAATTTGCTCATATTCTCGGGATCAACTTCTATAATCAATCCCCCCTTTCACACCAAAATTCAGAACTACACCTTTTCTAGATTCCACTGTGCAATTACTATAAAAATATATGGAAACTTCCCCTCTCCGTTACCCAAAATTGAGCCGCAGGATTTAACTAAAAAAACAAACACCCACAATTAGAGAACACTTCTGTAGACTCCATTTGATTTTAATAGACTTCTATTGACCAGTTTTCTCACAAATGGCATCTGAGTGATTACTTCTCTTTCTTGCCAACCCCCTCTCATAAAATGGGGGTCCGATGTCATATGTTATACTTTATAGCTACAATGTTACACTGATCGTCCCCCATAATAAATACAGCACACCGATGGTTGAATTCTATTTCAACTAAACCTGGTGATGTAATACATGTAGTAATCCATGATCTGAACTATTTACCTGTGGCTGCATCAGGATCAGGACTAAGAGCACGGCTTTGGTTTTGTGCGACGGGACCGAGTGCTGTCCGACTGGCACCAGGGGAACCTGAGGTTTCCCTGTCTGCAGGCTGTCCATTAGGAGACTGTAATCAGCAAGTGACACTTTATCAGAGCTACACCTCCACACGATTGTATGGTCAATATACTGCTTGCTATATACTCCAATATATATACCAGCCAATAATCATGCCCTATGTAATGAACATAGGACAAACACTAAGTTTGCTTAGTCAATTTACCAGGTGTTACATTATATTCGAGACGTTTTGTTTTATCATTTACCATTAAAACTGTTATTGAATAGACATGAGATGGCAACACTAAAAGTAAAGAATCAAAAAGTAAATTCTAAAAGCGAGTTCACTTACACCTAACGTTGTACATGTAGTGGTTGCTGATGACTCAGTAGTCTGGGTCGTGTCAGGTTCAGTCACCGTTATGTCAGGGCTAGCCTTCTTTGGACTTGCCTTGGTTGTCTTTGCTTGGTTCGATTTGGGCTCCTCGAAAACAGAGTCTGTGTCGCTGATCTCCTTGCCAAGCATAACCTGGATCTTCTCATTGAACTTTTGTACAGTCTTCTTACTATGTCTGTCTTTCAGATGCTATCGTGTAAAAAAAAAAAAAAAAAAAAAAATGAAACTGAGACATTCTAAATAATTTCCTAAGTTGATGCAGAACAAAATTTTAAAAAGACACATAAGAGTTGAAAAGAGAATGTAAGTGCACCATGTGCATACAATAAAGACACCACAGTCCTTCTAAAATGAATATTACCTCCAGTATCTGCTCTGTGAGAACGGAGAGATCTTTGAGACCAGAGTATGTGGGTGAAATTTCCAGTGACGCAAATGCACGACACAAGGGGCGCACACTGCACGAGTCCTCTGTGTGCACCTCACTCAGAACTTCATTACACATCTTCATGGCCAGCGTATCATGACTTGTCGTCTCCTGGAAAGAAGAGCAAATTTATAATTTTGGATTTGCACAGAGTGTTGTTGCATTGACGTTGATGAAGTTTAAACTAGTGCCTTAACATGTTACAGAAATGCCACTTTCTGACCGACAAAAACCAGGAAGACCTACAATTTTAGACACATTTTCACAGGGAAATGAATAAAATTCAATACATAAATCTCTCCCAAAAATCAGGAATTCTTGGTAAACCAGGAAAAGTGGCATCTCTGATGTTAATAGCCATATGGCCTGCGCAAGATGCAAGGATATAGGCCACACTGGCCTGCATTGAGAAAATATTTTCGACAACACTGCTAGTCTACATCCTTATTTTCTTAGGCAGATATAGTAGCAGTTGCTGTCCCGTTTGCATAGAACATACCAGAAATTCTTTTGTATAAGCCGCACCTTGGACTTTGGATGGAGCTTTAAGGTGCAGCTGTTGCTTGAAATTTGTAGGCTTAGTGTCAAATACCCTCCTATAAGCAGCACCCCTTCTTTGGGCTGATCTTATAAGCTGCAGGCAGCTTATGGTTCTTGTATAAGCCACGGCTCATACAAGAGAATTTATGGTACACCCAGTGATTGGCGAGTGGTCTGTAGGAAGTCAGCATTCGCAATATGAGACGGAATAGTGGATCACCCTTATATATAGGAACGGCTTTGCAGTTGGGACTGACATATGCTGCAGGATCGACATAGGCTTAGCTCAGCATTGGCAAACTTTCTGACACTCCTAAGGCCACACCAAATAAAAAAGTTGGTCTATGGATTTTCATTTTTAGAAAATGGAGCGGGAGGGCGAAATTTTTATTTTATTTTTTCAAGAAAATGTATCTGTCCATGGATTCTGCATATCAAAAATGTGGAGAGGCTTTTTTTTTTTTTTTTTTTTTGGTTGGGGGTGGGGTTCCTTTGCTCAAATGTATTTATTTTTTTCTAAATGCAGAATAGGCCTATATAATGAAACAGGTGATGTGTTTACCTATCCAATGAGTGGTCTGCCATTTTTCTACCTCCATTGACTGACCCTGTATGAGAGCTGCATGTTTAAAAAAAAAAAAAAAAAATCTGCAATTTTCCAGAAAATGATGCGGGCGGAATCCATAGACAAATAAATCTTCTTGAAAAAATAAAATTTGCTTTTTGGAAAATAAGGTGCGGGAAATCCATAGACCAATATATTAATTTGGTGTGGCCTAAAGGAGGAACAGACAATACTGGAGACCTGTGCTGCAGCCGTTACGAGTAGATAGAACCAACAAAAAACCACGAATGATGCCTGTTCTGTAATAGTATGTTTGAATGTTGAAATACGCACCATATCCATCTGGTTGTTCTTGAGCAGGTGGCGAGCATTAGTGAGCTGAAGAAGGAGATCTATAACATTGTTGATGTCTATCTCAGCAAGCGGACTGGAGGCTGGGGCGTTAAGAAGGGTTCGTACAGTGGGAAGGATTGCCTCCTCCACCAAACTCTGGTTTGAACTGAAACAAAGAGACATTAAGAATTTAGTGTATGCATGGATAAACCTCCAAATCAACACTCCTAAACTTCAATGTGTTTCGTTTTTTTTTTTTTTTTTTTTTTTTTACTAAACCACAGTTTACCTACATTTAAAAAAAAAGAAAAAAAAAAGAAGACAATTCCCAATTGAAAAATGAATATGTTTTGTTTGTGTATCATCGCCGTAAGTCGGCTATAATAAAACCATAGCGTTGTAGATTTTAATACAATAGTAGAGAATAGTCCTGTGAGACATGGCGTGGCGACTTGTAATCTTGTGTTTAGTTTAAGTTGGTGAGACTGATAGATAGGGCATACTATCATCTGGGATTTTGGTAATATGTGGCACACATTCAACCAGAACTACCCACTGCAGCTAAGTACTAATACCCTGTATACTGCATGCACCTCACTCAGCTGTCACAGGGACCTGTCTTATTCAATGTTCAATGTCATAGTCAACAGGTGTGTCATTATGAGTGTACACTGTCTCAGATTGCCAGGAGCCTGCTCTGCCTTACCCCCTCCCCCTCCCACACACACATACACACCCAACTGCCAATAACCTCATAATAGTCTGTACCTCATCACGGGCCAGTGGTCAGCAAACCGCCCAGATCACTCCACCTCTCTGTAGAGGGGGAGCACAGTGTAAGCACTTCTGTATATACATGTTTTCACAGTCTTCCACAAAATCTTTATTTAATGAAATATAACGAAAGGAGTTATTAAATTAATGTTTCATCACCAATAGCAGATACATATTCTGAGAAAGCATTATTTCAATGTAAACTAAAAAAGTTTACACAGAAAAGAATATAGCAGTTCCACAAGGTGTCCTTACACTTCCACCTCCTCTAATTTACAAAAATGCACATATGGCAACACACACTTTAGCACTGATTTCTCCATAGAGATCTTTAACAGTGAATACCTTGTTCAAATGCAGAAATTATGAGCCAATTGTATCATAACCCACTGAGATGAAACATGTACTGCATATATATAGTACCGTAATCTCCCGCGTAGAAGACGCGTTGCGCGTATAGGACGCCCCCCCCCCCTTCTTGGGAGAAGCATTTTCGCGTATAAGACGCACCTCTTAGGTACCAATTTTGTAAATTCAGTAAATTTCTATAGTAAAATTACCCCTCGTATAAGACGCCCCCCTTCTTGGGAGAATGCTATAAGACGCCCCAGCATTTTATTTGGCGTAGAGGGCGCGTCTTATATGCGGGAGATTACGGTAGGTTCAGAACCAACAATTCTAAAACAAAGGCTACAGAGATGCATTTCTGAATCTTAAAATGCTCTAATGCTAATCTGCCATAGGGCTCCAAATGATGAAATGTCTAATCTGCAAATAAAATCAAAAGTATGAGATGTATTCTGAAAATTCCTTCACTGATAAGTAAAGTACACACACTGTTGTTATCACATTAGAATAGTGAGCAGGAATAGTCTATAGCAGAGGATTCACACACAAAAATAAATTGCAAGGCCTCCCTATCCTTTACACCGTGGCGACTGTGAACCATACACTAGTCTACTCATCTCAAGAGTAGTACTCACTAGTTGCCGCGCTAATGACTCAGGGAGGCTATGAGCCAACAATAAAACTATGAGGTAAAATATTTTTCTGATGAGCAACTTACGGGCTAGCAAAGGCATACACGGGGAAGAAGGTACCAAGGCAGTGGCGTAGTAGTGTGTCGTCCTCTGTGAGTGGGTTGTACCACAGCAGCAGTAAGCGTGAGATCAGTTTGGGTGCCACAATACGACCCGCCAGAAGCAACTTAGCCAGGCCTTCTGCTGCCGCAGTACGCAGCTCGGATACCTGGGATAAGAAAGGTGAAATGAATGACATCCTAACTAGGTCGCACCTTCAGGGCAATATAGGAATGCCTCTCTTAAATACTGATCTTTATGTTATTAAGCAATTTCTCTCACTTTTTCAAACATTTCAACTACCGGTACTTCATCATGTTTGGATTCCTAATTGATTTTTTTTTTTCAATTCATGTATTTACTTAATTTTTTAGCTCTATACAAATTTGATAATGATAGATCAACAAGTGCAGACCTTTATAACCTGAACCTCTTACCTTACTGTTCAATAGTTCTGTCAGGATGTATATCAAGCTTTGTGATGTAGCTTTCTCTTTCTCCTTTTTCTTCTTCTTGGGAAGACCCTCATCATCTTCCTCCTCCTCGTCTGAGTCGCTTCCTTCTTCTTCATTCTCACTCGTGTCAGACTTGTCATCAGTGTTGACGGTATCAGGGGTACCTGACGCATCAAGCGTATCAAAGCCAAAGGTCAACAGAAGGTCAAAGATGACTTGGAGAGCAGTGACCTTGACAGCGTCCACATCTAGCTGTGACATCTGTAAAACACAAATCACACAACTTAAGTTTTAAATGACGCAATAACATGGTTCACATCACTTTAACGGCCATGGATTTAACTGACGGTTATCTGACCGTTACCGAATTTTAACTGACCAAAAATCGAAAATTTGTGGGGCTCTCAAATAATAATAAAGAATCATCCACTTATTTTCACCACCTAGGAGATTATTCAAAATACTTTTTGACTGACTTTTTCTCAAAATTCCTTTTTAACTGACGAGGGGGGCTGATTAAGAATCCCCCCCCCCCCATTCCAAAGAAAAATTAAGAAAAATGCCAAGGTTGTAGACAGTGACTTACTGTTATGAAGAGGACAAGGTGTTTCTTGGCTATATCGATGTTCATCAGACAGCAGAGTCCGAGTGCTTTGACTGCCATGTTCCTCACGGCCGGGTCTTCATTCTGCACACCTGGGAGCATCTGAAACACCACACACGCTTTTTACTAAAGGGAGAAGAAAAACCTTTCGACTCTGACATAATGCTAAGTTGTGCAGACACACTATCTCCTCCTCAACTGATCACCTGATTGAATAAAAGGGCCTCTTTTAAAGTTAGAGAATTTTCTTCGGAGACACCATACACATTTATTTGGCAATAATCAAGATCTCCGCAATGCCTTTCATATTTTTATTTGCAGTTGTAAATAATCCCCTACCCCCCCCCCTTTATATTTTGAAATCATTTAATTACCAGTGTCTCTGTGAGCGTTTGTAAGGTGACAGGTATCTGTTTGAAGTTTACACTGGAGAGCATAGCACACGCTATAGACATACATTTCAGGAGTGTCGCTGAATCAGTCTTCTCAGTCCGCACCTCCTGTTTGAATTGAATATATTTGAGTTACTTCAGCAATTTTCTCAACATGAAACGGATTACAATTCTAATACCTGTATTTTTAGTTGTATATGTAGCATCTTTTCTGAAACCTTTTTCTATACATACAGCTGTCTGTATATCTTGATTCATCAAGGCGACCATGTAATGTGAATTTCAAGACTCATTCTCAAGCTTTTCCATGTTGACAGTTTCTTAGACCCATATAGGAGATACCTGTGTGGCAGGATGTTCCAACTCGTTCTGCAGACGCTGTTTTTCCTCCTCTAGCTGTTCCACTTGTTGCTTTTTCTCTGCAGCACGTTCAAAGTCTTGTTTGTTGACACTGTCCTCCAGCTCCTCGCGCATCTGGTTCAGCTTCACCTTAATCTGAGCCAGCTGTTGGGATCAGGAGAAAAGGTAAAGCAGTTTATTACCAATGTACTTCATGAGGCTGGCCAAACGCATCACTTCTATCTAAAACAGATCAGAGATTCAGACACAATCACGCTACCCATGTGTATTTGAGATGCTTTCTACTGCCACCAACATTTGAGTAAATTCTACCCAGAAAAGTTGGTTTAGTCTTTAGGGAACTTAGAAATGGGAGTAAGTATCTCATCCAAGTAACATATAAAGTTGTATAAGTGACCAGGCGCGCATTGATTTCAAACACACTGTACCCCCGGCGGTTATACGAGACGGGTGCTTATTTGGGGGGACTGTTTTCAGTGATTAAGATTAATTTCAATACCCCAGGTGCTTATTCAAGAGCAGAGCTTATTTGAGACCCTCGCCCTGAAACGGGCCATTATGGTATGTATATATTTTACCTAAGCCTGCATAGAACAAATTTTCAGCTTAGTGGACACTTTTTGAAAAAAATGCGGTGAGGGAGGGAGGCTTTTTATTTGTTCTGATATTTTGTCAATGAAGGAGGTAAAAATCCCCCCCCCCCTTATTTGAGACAATGAGGAAGCTGGCTTTTCATATTCATTATTTTTATCTTTAGTTTATTCGTGCTTTAATGTTGTGGCTTTGGTTTACACTGCAATACCCTTTTTTAAGGCGTGCGCTTTTTAGGTACTTTTTTGTAGAATACATGCGGCAGTTTTGAGTGGTGCGGCACTGTCCACAAAGCTGATTATCAATTTTATGCAGCCTAAATGTACTAAGTGGCAACACTGAAGGTCCCGCCCCCATAGACCCAGATGGTCCACTACACATTACCTACCCAGTTTTTACATTTAGGACATCTGCATTGTATAAAATACAATATGTACCTTGATTTGGATTTGTCTGTTCTCCTCTTCACTGCGTGCATCTTCCACTGTGGTGATGGGTTCGCGGATGTCTGCTATAGTCTCACACAGTGCGTTAATGCGGGTCACAGGATCCTTCTGGTACTGCTCAAAGCGTGCCACTAATGTAGGCATGACAGTTGCCATAGTCAGGTCAGACACCATCAAGTAGTTGATGAGTTTACCTATCACTTTCCTACAAATATATTAATATTGATCTAATGTTACCCCAAAAGTGTCCAAGATATAACTTTATGGTGCCCAAACATGCAGATTTTTTTCATAGATTTGTCAATCTTCTTTGAGAAACGATTTAACACAGTCTTCTTTGAGAAACGATTCAACACAGTTGACATCATGTATTGGTAAAATAAGGGAATAAAACTCGTAACCCCAAAAGTGATATGTCTAATGTTCTATATTGATATGACCCACCTTCCGGCCTCGTCTGAGAGGTCGAGCAGTGCAGCCAGCTCGAGCAGCTCATGCAGGATAAACTCGTTAGTGAGTTGCTCATCCAGGTCCTGCTCCTCTTTCATTGCAGCTACCACTCTGCATAAAAGACAAAGCATTAGTTTCTTCCATGCAATAAGAAATTATGCACAGATTTATCGACTTCTAAAGTTCACATGCACCTGATGGTTCATTGAGACTTGTATTTAGTTGCAGAGGACGAGCGTTTGAATAGCATCGCTGCCATGATTGCCTCCCCTCAAAAATTTCTGTTGGTATGGCTATCTCCAAGGTAATCATTGCTCATACTAAACAAAAAAACATCTCCATGGAACCAAATAATTTCCTGTGGGTCTCCAATGGCCTCGAGTGTCAGCTCTTTCCAGGCCTTAGACCAAAATTCCGAACATTTATTTAGAGTATACTGTACATTTGGCAGTATTGGTGAATACAAAGTTTCCATCATTTTAGATGTCAGCAGTTGCCACTTGAGGTAAAACCATAGAAAGAATCCCATGGCCATTACCACCCCCCCTACACACACCTCCCTTGATAACATGTACTTACTTTGTAAGGTATGCCCCAAAGGCGGTTGGTAGTGGAAGCACTTTCTCCAATTGTTCCTCAGCAGGAAGCCCGAGCTTTGAGAGGTGTTTACACAGCATTCTCCAGTAAAGAACTGACTCGCACGTCACATTGTCTGCCTCCATCACTAGGCTGTAAGGAATACACACACACATACAATACAGGACCCTGCCTAGTAACAACTAGCTTAATACTTCCAGGGTAGCTTCAGCCCACACTATTTAGGGGTTGATTCATATCCAAAGGGCGAGACCAAGTTAGCATGGTACTCGATCAAGCGTTGGCAATCTCTTTGTTGGTTCTGACTTGGTGCAGTACGAAAACTTCCGTAATCTCCCGCGTAGAAGACGCATTGCGCGTATAGGACGCACCCCAAACTCAGCAGGAGCATTTTCGCGTATAAGACGCACATTTTAATGCTGATATTTGTAAATTCAATACATTTCTATAGAAAAATTACCCCTCGTATAAGACGCACCCCCAATTTCAATACATCCTATAAGACGCACAAGGCATTTGTTTGGCGTAGAGGACGCGTCTTATACGCGGGAGTTTACGGTTATCATTACCTGTTAATCTATTACACACTTCATATAGATTATGTATTCATTTGTTCACCGTAAAATTTAGGAGCATGCAGGCCCAACATTGGAATTCTGTTGATACCCATATATGACGATAAAAACACACATACTCTTGGTTGAGGAGGTCAAAGTTGGACACAAGTTCATGAGCTGGTGTTTTCTTGAAGAGGGCATTAAGGACAAGCTCAGCTGTCTTCAAGGAATTCTCTACATCCAAACACTTGAGAAGATCCAAGGTGTTGCCCTGGAAGATCCTCAGCCACGCCTGTAAGAGCCGTGTTGTGCAAGCCTCACGGACTGACTCTGTAGGTCAAATTGCAGATTCAATCAAATTAGAATAGATTTTTAACCCGAAGTCGCCAAATCGATTTGTCTTCAACACAGTGCTGGGATGATAGGTACAGCCAATGGGGAAACCCATCATCATGCCTTTATTTTGCGCGATCGATAACACAGATTAAAACTATCCCACTTCCCAAAAGAAGAGAGAAAACAACTAGAGAACATACCGTCTCGGTCTCGTAGCCCATTCTCCAGTACAGTGATTCTCTGAGCGATAGTCAGGGCCCGAATATGTACCTTTTCAGCTAGAATTTGGTAGGCCAAGCGGCGAACAGGTGGTTTAACATCCCGTGTGCGCTCAAGTAGTGCAGGCAGGGTCTTGGTGGAGGCAGCAATACATGTTAGTGTAGCACGGCGTACATCAGAGTTGGTGTCACAACCAAGTAGGAACAGGTAGCCTGGAGGGAAATGATTATTACCGTAAATTCTCTCGTATCATACCAGAACCGAAATCAAAATGAGGCTTATAGAATCAGCCCAAAGTGAGGGCGCAGCTTATATGTGTACGAACAATCTCTGATTGGTCATAGTATTGATCAGGGCAGTAGGCCCTAACGCACCCACCGGCCACTCACTATACACACACCTAAACTTACACGCGTACCTCCCCTTACAGGTGTATACAGGTAGAACTCTGCTAGCAGCCTAAGGGCACCCACATGAACTCCTCCACACTGCTGTTTTTTTTTGCCACAATGGTTAATTGTCTAGTCTTCACTGCTGCATATCATGGTTACAGGAGACATTTTCCACAATGTGGGGCGCTAAACCAAAGTTTGGGACTGAGGAGAGGAGTCCAGGGATTTTGACAGAGCCGTGCCCTGCGCCATACACGCATCAAAATTGGAAATGGCGCATTAAAATAGGTAGATGTGCGCCCTATGGTACAGGAGTAATTTTGTTATGTCTGAAGTACTTGGGTTGGGATTAGGGACTGGTAGGGGTACAAAAATGGCAGACCCCTCATTGGAAAGGCAACAGTCTTAAGATTCAGCTTATTGACCATTCTATCTCCCTACTTTTAGTTTGACATCTGAATTATGAGAAAGAAATAAGTTCTCATATTTTGACTACACTGACAGCCTGTTCCTTTTTTAATTAGAATCTTTCTCATGCATGTTAATTAATATGCTACTGGAGATAAGAAGGCAATTCTGTCTTGTTCAATACACTGGTGAGTGTGTAGTCCATGGTGGCCCATTGATTTGTAGAATGGCGCACTGTTCTTGCCCATGAGTGCGTCATTGGCCCATTGCAAAAAATTCTCTAAAAATCCCTGGAGGAGTGATACAATAGAGTATCAGGAGGAACAGGAGGAGGTAGGTCAGGGACTTGCAAACATGGCCACCCCTCTGTACCCCTGTACCACCCCTATGAGGGTTTTTACACCATAAAAAAGTACTAAACTGTCAATTTTCAAGCCCTAGATGTGGCTTATAGCTTACTCTCAAACTCAGGGTGCGGCTTATATGAGAGATGCGGTTTATACGAGGGAATTTACAGTACTCAATTTATTAAAGTATATCGTACATCTGCAGGAATGATAATCATACAAGAAAAAAACAAAACAGCATATATACCGTATTCGACCTAATAAACTCCCCCCCCACCTTTGGAGCCTTTTTCAGACTAGAAAAAGGCCCAATTTTTAGTTTTTGAGGCAGTTAAACTCGTAAGTGCATGTACCAGAAAGATAATTTTAAGCACCCTGGGAGCTTATGAGGTTGAATGTACACACACGTGCTCATATCATTTCTCAACACTGACAGGCTGTGTTTACATACTAATTCCTTCAAAGTACATGTATATGGTCTTGAGTACACAGCTATCTACATGCAGTATCATTTTTAGCACTTAACTACTCCTATAAAAGTATAAACTGTAGGCCACCCTTAAAAATATTTTCCTGTCCAGAGGCCTGGTGGATTTTATCTTAAGAATGGGGAAAATTTTTCCTGAGTTCTGAAAAACAATTTATTTTCTAGTGCATCAGCACAAGAATCTAGGTTTCCAATCACTAAATCTTGGAACGTGATGGCAAATTCATACTGTCCCCACTTACAATGTTTATGATAAATAAAAATATTTTCCTAAAAAAATTGTTTTCCCTCCCTCCCTCATGGGTCTGAAAAATCCCACCCTCTTGGACAGGAAACGGACATATTTTTAAGGGTGGCCGTATTGTCAATGGAAACTAAGGGTACATAAAATTGATTGTCAGTTTTGTGGACACTTTTTGCAAAAAGACGGTGAGGGAACCAATAACCAATAAGAAGAATACATGTAATGGTTTCTGACATCTGAACGTGGAAATAAGGAACAGAACACCCTTTAAATTTTGATTCTACACCAATAAACAGCTGAGATATGGAAACTTTTGTAAAATGTCCAGTAAATTCTTTCTCCCATGCGGCCATTTATGGACCCATTTTTATAAAAAGGAGGGATGCGGCTGTTTTTGGAGGGTGTGGCCGGTCTCCGCAAAGCTGATTATCAATTTTATGCAGCCTAAGAGATACCCAGTGTTGCTGAAATTTTTTTATCAACGTGGGCCAAAGTTGCCTGCGTCATGGCATCTTAGGCCACACCAAATAAAATAATTGGTCTATGGATTTTCATTTTTGAAAACTGGAGCGGGAGGGCGAAATTTTTATTTTATTTTTCTAAAAAAAATTTTATTTGTCTATGGATTTTCAATATCAAAGATGTGAAGAGGGCGATTTTTTTTTTTTTTTTGCTCCTTTTCTCAAATTTATGTCTACTAGTATTTTGGTTGCTAAATGCAGAATAGACACTGAAATGTTCAAATCTAGAGACCTCTACCTATCCAATGAGTGGTCTGCTGTTGCTGTATCTTTATTGGTTGACACTGTAAGGACTTTGCAAAAAAAAATAAAAAAAAAAATCAATTTTCCAGAAAAAGATGCGGGCGGAATCCATAGACAAAGTTTTTTTTCAATTAAAAATAAAATTTCCATTTAGGAAAATCAGGAGCGGGAAATCCATAGACCAATGTTTTAATTTGGTTTGGCCTTACGAAGGCCATTTCCCTCTCACGCATGTCATATGAATAATCATGTTTTAAGGTACCTCTATAAACTTCATTACAACAGGAAAGAAATTGGAAAATCTTTGAACATGAAAAAGCTTCGCAAAAATGGCCCTATCTTTCATTCTAGCTAAGTTTTGAAAAAAAAAAAAAATAACCGTGAGAAAGCTCAGATTATGGCAGGCAATTCTGGTCTGCGTCCAAAGGTTGACGTTGTACTCCGGCAATAAAGATTCTATGCCCAATTTGCCACTGTCATTTCGGCATCACTGGAGAAACCTGTGATTTTTGGTCATTTTTGAGCGTCTTAACACCCACTTCACCTTGGGTCCTGCCAATAACTTGAAGTTAATTACAATAACATTACAACGACTCCTCATTGCCTCAGTGCAACAAGGTTGTAACTGCACCTGGGTCAATCAGGTAAAAGGTACCTCCAAGAGGGGTTAACCTTGTTGACCCAGATGCAGTTACATGCTTGTTGCAACGACTTACCGGTATTATCAACTGTGTACATACCATTTATGACAGGACAGTCCTCATCTGAAGGATCTTGGAGACGAGCGAGTGCAAAGACAGCTTGGATGCGAACAATCGGGAAGATATCTCGCATGCGTTGCAGCATACATTCATAGATACGATCGTAAAGCTCATCATCTATGTGGGCATTCTCACCCATCTTACTCAGAAGTTTATTCACCAGCTGGCAAACCCTGAACCGAACTGCCTTGTCACTGGCATTGTTGTGCTGCATGAAGAAGGCATTTTAAAATCTTAAAAATACAGAGCATTTTCCCGATCACACAGGGAGACCACAAAATCCTCATCCGTGACATTTGCATGGCTTTCCATGACGAAAATTTAGAATTTTTTTCTGGAAAAAAAATATCATTTTCTTTTTATTTTACAAAGTCTAGCCCAGTAAAAAATCATCAATTTATTTCCAACGATTAAAAATTCCCTTGCTTGAGTACCTATGGACTGGATAACATGGGAAGGTCAAAACAGACGCCCCTCCTCATTCTCTATAATTTAGTTGCTCGTTTTTGACATCTACATTGTGTATTACCGTAATCTCCCGCATATAAGACGCGTCCTCTAGGCCAAACAATTGCATTGTGCGTCTTATAGGATTTCTTCAAGTTGGGGGTGCGTCTTATACGAGGGGTAATTTTACTATAGAAATGTACTAATCTTACAAATTTCAGTATTAAAATGTGCGTCTTATACGCGAAAATGCATGTGCTGAGTTTGGGGTGCGTCTTATACGCGCAGCGCGTCTTCTACGCGGGAGTTTACGGTACATTGTTTGTAATCAATAATAGAGCAATTGGACATTCACCAAGAATGTTTTATGAAACTGTTACTCAAGATCTTACCGTAAGACAAAAGTCAAACAACTTCAGTAAGAACTGGTGAATATCTTCATCGATTTCACCTTGTGCATCCCCCCCTTGCTCGTCCTTGTCCTTGTCATTCTCTTCCTTTGATTTCTCTTCTTCTTCATTTTTCAATGATGTAGCAAACTTGGCGACGAATTCTAGACAGCGTTCAATGGCTGGTTCTCTCTCGAAGACAACTAGGATACGCTTCAGCAAAGGCAGAAATTCTTTCCAGAATTTTCCAAACTCAGTCTGCATGAAAATGAAGATGGTTCTAATTATTGTGACATGTTAGCACATGACTCATTGATCCATCTATTCAGACCAAATTTCATTCTAGCCAGCTGAATGACATTTAATGCTTCCATGAAAGCAATGAAATGTGTTCTGATAAGGCTGACATTATTATGATTTAGATATCGATTTGTATAGAAGATACTACAAGGTGTTGGGCACGCCTTACCTCTTTGTAGATTTTCACCATTGCCTTGACCAGTTTTGCATGGTTTTGGACTGAACCCTGACTCTCCAGAAATACTTCTGTGGCCGTCTTACCCATTGTGACGGTCTGCAATTAACAAAGCAATGTATTGGCAACAGAAATGTTCCCCCAATATTTTCACTAGCACCCTCATTTTAAGGGAGTGATTATTTCAGGATTGTGGATTATCGCTGGGTATGAGGCTCGCGTATTTTAACTCTTTCTTATCACTTATGCTCTCGTACTTACAGCACTCTCACATATATCTATTTCTGGCTTTCTGAATCTGGAAGAATTTTGTGAATAACCCAGGCCACCCTTAAAATATGTTCGTTTCCTGTACAGAGGGTGGGATTTTTCAGATCCATAAGGGAGGGAGGGACAAATTTTTTTAGGACATTTTTTTTTTATTTGTCATGAACATCATAAGAGTATTGGAAGCCTAGATTCTCATGCTAATGGACGCAAAAAAAAAATTCTTTCAGAACTCAGGAATTTTTTTTCCCCCATTCTCACAAAAAAAATCCACCAGGCCTCTGGACAGGAAACAGAAATATTTTTAAGGGTGGCCCCAAATATAACCAAAATTAAGATTTCATTCTGCAAACGCATCAGACTATAAGTTTGGCTCTAAACTTTTCACTCTTCTTTTCCATGTTTTTCACCTTGTCCGGAATACTCTGCCAAGCGGGTGTGGTGGTTGCAGTGAGTTGCCAGCTAATGGTGCATCCCCTATTTCCCAGTCCTAGTCTTGTTTGCAAGTCTACTAAAAACTCACCAGAGTCGCCACCCCCCCCCCTCCTTTTTAGAATGGTACTCCATTATAATTTAAGAGGATAATTTCAAATACTATATAATTTTAGGTAAAATCTATGAATTCTTTTTAGAACTACAACCAAAATGTCCACAATTTCATTTTCTACAAGAATTTAAGATTAATTCCTCTGTGTGCTGAAAAGTGCTAGAAGCAAAAAGAGTAACAGTACATTTTGCTTAAAATTGCACAAATCTGACCTGCGTGAATTTACTCCACCACAGGGAGTTTCCATCAAAATATGATAGACAGGGATGAGTGAGGTCTAAGAAAAAAAAACCTGCACTTTTCCGACCGATCAAGGCCGACACTCTTATTGACCAGAAAATGTCATGTTCAGAGAAACAAACCTTTATTCAGTCAGCTCTGAAAAACAATTTTTTTTTTTCGTCCATCAGCACAAGAATCTAGGTTTCCAATCACTAAATCTTAGAACGTGATGGCAAATTCATGCCGTCCCCGCTTACAATGCTCATGACAAATAAAAATATTTTCCTAAAAAAAATTTTTCCCTCCCTCCCTCATGGGTCTAAAAAATCCCACCCTCTGGACAGGAAACGGACATATTTTTAAGGGTGGCCTAATGTCAAAAATGCACAACTCAAACTCAGTGAGTGTGGTCCGTGGACTATCGTCAGTGAGGCATCATGACTTGATCTAATTTCCCATCACTGAGCTGATATTATGACCATGAAAAGTGACGGAAAATACTCCTAACTTCTTTTTTTTTATATTCAAAATAGTACTCCTCCTCTTCTATCACTCTAGACTATAGTGACTAGTCTATTGGACTATTCAAGACTATTGACAAAAAGCATTATTCTAGGAGACGGTAATGGCCACTGGGTGTAGATGGCACTGCAGTCAGGCCTCCAGTGCGCATGTGCAGTCACCTAACAACCAGTGGAGCCAATACAGTAGCTGCAAACAACCCCACAGCAACCCCTGCTGCACAGTGGCAGTACCTACTGTCAAAGTGTTTTCTTCTAGTATTTAGGGCTTAGATAGGCCTAGAAATAAAAGTCAATAGTGTATCTTGTAGGAAATTGTCTGAAAAAGCTGAAAAATATAGTCTCAATGTCATAAAAGTAAGGAAAGATGGCGTAGAATGCTGTCAAAAAGTCGCAGAAATGCGTTTTTGTTTCCTCTGACCATAGCTGTGGCAGATTTGCTGTCAAAGTGTTTTCTTCTAGTATTTAGGGTTTAGATAGGCCTAGAAATAAAAGTCAATAGTGTATCTTGTAGGAAATTGTCTGAAAAAGCTGAAAAATATGGTCTCAATGTCATAAAAGTAAGGAAAGATGGCGTAGAATGCTGTCAAAAAGTCGCGGAAATGCGTTTTTGTTTCCTCTGACCATAGCTGTGGCAGATTTGCTGTCAAAGTGTTTTCTTCTAGTATTTAGGGTTTAGATAGGCCTAGAAATAAAAGTCAATAGTGTATCTTGTAGGAAATTGTCTGAAAAAGCTGAAAAATATGGTCTCTATGTCATAAAAGTAAGGAAAGATGGCGTAGAATGCTGTCAAAAAGTCGCCGAAAAGCTGTGGCAGAATTGATGTCTATAGGTAGGAACTTACCTAGTTTTTCAAGACTTTATCCCACTAAACTTATCTAATGAGCAATGGATAGATCTTGAGAAAAGAAGTGGATCCCTCCTGACACTCCGCGACTGATACGTAATCCCTCCGAACACTCTGCGACTGATGTATAATCCCTCCCGACACTCCGTGACTGATACGTAATCCCTCTGAACACTCTGCGACTGATATGTAATCCCTCTGAACACTCCGTGACTGATGTGTAATCCCTCCAGACACTCCGCAACTGATACGTAATCCCTCCGAACACTCCGCGACTGATATGTAATCCCTCTGAACACTCCGTGACTGATGTGTAATCCCTCTGAACACTCTGCGACTGATATGTAATCCCTCTGAACACTCTGTGACTGATGTGTAATCCCTCCAGACACTCCGCAACTGATACGTAATCCCTCCGAACACTCCGCGACTGATGTGTAGTCCCTCCCGACACTCCGCAACTGATACGTAATCCCTCTGAACACTCTGCGACTGATGTGTAATCCCTCCGAACACTCCGTGACTGATACGTAATCGCTCCGAACACTCTGCAACTAATGTGTAATTCCTCCCGACACTCCGTGACTGATACGTAATCCCTCCGAACACTCTGCGACTGATATGTAGGGTAGGGTGGGGTAAGATGCCCTTAATTTACAACTGTGTCATTTCTAAGGAATTTATTGCTACTTATGGAACATCTTATACATTAATCAAAGGATGGAATAACATGTTCTTCATGTGCAAAAGCTTGTCAGCCCTGCCTTATAGAATGTTACGATAAAGCATGTGTGAAAAAAAGTGGGCCTTTTACCCCATCATCTAGGGTTGGGGTAAAAGGCCCACAGCCTTTGGGGTAATTGGCCCATATGCACATAAATAGACAAAGGTGCACGAGAATTGGTCAGCACTGAGGGTTATCACACGAGGCGAAGCCGAGTGTGATAACCCTCAGTGCTGACCAATTCGAGTGCACCTTTGTATTTATCTCAAGTTAATTTAGTCAGATATGTTCAAAATTCGATTGATTGGCATTAGAAGTGATTTTATCGTCAGTTATTTGACCGTTTTGGATGTTTTCCCAGGGAGTGTGATACGGGGAAGGGTTATCACACTGTGGGGTGTGATACAGAGTTTCTTGGTTAAGCCTATGGGGCTCTCGTATTCAACTTGAGATAAAAGAGTATCATAATTGGAATAAGTACTCAATTCAAATTCTTATCATATCTTTATGGCCTACTCTTAGCGATATATTTGATGGCAATTCAATTTAAGCCATCTTCTCATGGTTCTATGATTTTGAAACTATATTTTTCAGCTTTTTCAGACAATTTCCTACAAGATACACTATTGACTTTTTATTTTAGGCCAATTTAGCCCCAAAATACATGAGATTTACATTTTGACAGCAATTCTGCCACAGCTACGGCCAGGGTAAACAAAAACGCCCTCACGCGATATATTTGACGGCAATTTAAGCTATCTTCCCTTATGCCTCTGATTTTGAGACTATATTTTTCAGCTTTTTCAGACAATTTCCTACAAGATACACTATTGACTTTTTATTTTAGGCCAATTTAGCCCCAAAATACATGAGATTTACATTTTGACAGCAATTCTGCCACAGCTACGGCCAGGGAAAACAAAAACGCCCTCGCGCGATATATTTGACAGCAATTTAAGCTATCTTCCCTTATGCCTCTGATTTTGAGACTAAATTTTTCAGTTTTTTCAGACAATTTCCTACAAGATACACTATTGACTTTTATTTCTAGGCCTATCTAAGCCCTAAATACTAGAAGAAAACACTTTGACAGTAGGTACTGCCACTGTGCAGCAGGGGTTGTTAGGGAGTTGTTTGCAGCAAGTTGAATGACCACCACTGGTTGCTAGTCATGTGACGTCATAGTCACGTGACTCGCCAACCCTATCCGACAGGGAGAATGCCATTATTAAAGTTGGCAAAGATTTCATTTAATATGGATTATAATTTTTAAAAACTCATATTTTTGGGTTCCCATCCCTAGACCGTCTATCATGCAAAAGACAATATTGGAGAAATAATTTGTATTTCGGATTTTCCGCAAAAACTATTGAAAAGTCGCAAAAAAAGGGGAAAAAACAAAATTTCAAATGTAGAAAACCCTGACAATTCACTTATAGAAATCCTCTTTGACACAAAATTTCATGCAAGTGACTATTGTAGATAGTATTCTTATGCTGAAGACACATTAAACCTTAAAAAATTGGTAGTTGTCAGAATTGTGTAAACACAAACAGTAACTGAGTAACAGCCCGCCAACTTTGGCCGTTTTGACTTCGCCAGTTTGCGGAAAAACAGAAGAGCCGTCAACCTGGAGAGCAACTACGTTGTAATATTTATAGGTGTTCTAGGCTAATACCACCTCAATCGATGTGTTAATTAGGACCAGTCACCTCTAGAGTATGGAAAACACTAAAATAAGAAAAATATAGTGACTTGCCTTTACAAAAAGGACAATATAAACACGTAAACACTGGCCCACTTTTAAAACGTCCGCCCTTTTGAATTCTGCTGGTATTCGGCCTGGCAAGGAAAGTCGGGAACCAGCCACTTCTCGTGACTTCTCGGTTAGAGAGAGGGGCGCCACGTTATCCGGTTTTCCCGCGCCACAAAGCTCGATCCCACATATTCCACATACATGTATTTGATACTCCTATGGAGGGAAGGCATACCTGGGCATGAAATTGTCTGCCAAGTTGCATCAGAATGCTCCATTTGGGGTCTAGATTTTCATTTTTTTCTTAGGCCCTTCACCCCTATAAGGGAGTGGTCATTTTTAACAACAGGGGGGGTTGGTGAAATTCCGTGCGTGGCGAAAATTTGTCCGCCCCCCCCCTCTGAGGGGTCTGAAATTTGTCCGTCCCCCCATTTAATTCTATAGTCGTATGCGGGCTTTTTCGCTCAAAAGGGGCGAAATTTTTTTTTGTCCCCCCCCAAGGGAGCGTTCATTATTCATGGCAGGGGGGGGGGATGACCAAATGAAGGGGAGGGGTCATTTTTTTTGGAGGTATTCAGAGAGAGGGGGGGGGGTCATTTTTTTTCAACCTATTCTTAGAGGGGGGGGGTAGTTTCTTTTCAACCTATTTTTAGAGGGGGGGGTCATTTTTTTTCAACCCATTCCCGAGGGCCAGGTAGTTTCCTGTTGGGGAGTAGATTTGCCAATGTGATGTAAATTTTATGACAAAGGAACAAAATTTTTCACGACACGTCGCAAATTTTAACTATTTGGTTTTCAGTAATAATTCTAGATATAATTCTGCCCAACATTTTGTTACCAGCTACCTCTAATTCATATCCATTTGTTTATGTTATATGATCGGAGTCTTCCAAAGCTGCTAATATCACCTTGTATAATGAATGGGCCTGATGTAGCCTCTGTTGAACGTAGTTAAATGTGGTGGGAGTCATTTTCTTTCAATCTATTCTGAGGGGGGGGGGTCATTTTTTTTCAACCCATTCCTAAGGGGGGGGGGTCATTTTTTTCAACCCATTAATCTGAAAGGGGGGGCTCATTTTCTTTCAACCCATTCCAAAGGGGGGGGCAGTTTTTTCTGACGTATTCATTCTGACAGATTGTCGCCCCCCCCTGCCATAAATAATGAACGCTCCCTAAGAGGGGTCTGAAATTTTTTGTCCCCCCCCTAAACCCACCAAGCCCCCCCCCCCCCCCGGCCACTCCCTAAGGTGTCACGGCACTAATAGGGCCAAGGACGTTCTGATTTCCCCTCCCCCATCTTCCACCATAAAACTGGTGTCAATCGGGTTCTAATTTGATGGTGTTCATAAATAAAGGCTTAAATTAAAGCTGAAGTCATTCTTGATTTTTTTAGCATGGTCAACCATAATGGAGTCAGATGTTTTTGCACCAGTTGCCATGGAAACCACCATGTTGAATAAATTAAATGATACAGGCGCCCCTGACAGGTCACAAATGAGAACTTCGACCCCTCACTAACACAATAGGTTTCTATGGTGACCAAAATATTTTTGCAACTTCCCCCCCCCCCCCAAATCGTTACCTTTCTTCTGGTCCCAAAATTATTAATCTGCGATAAAAATAAGGTCCCCTAGCACTGATTATACCAAGCAAAACACTCTTTTTTAAATAGTTGGGACTATTTTGCTGTCCTATGTTTACTGGGGCGGAATACTACTGTGACACCATAAACTACGATGATTTGGTAATATGGGTAGGCCTATACAGTTTATTGTTAAAAGCATCTAAATGCACAGTTTAAGCTCTAGATCTAAAAAAAAAATTCTGGGACCCCTACAACAATTTCAATCATTTATCAGATCTGTACCACTGGAAATTTAACAAAAGAATACACTAGGCCCCTACTAAGTCAAGAATTTTTAAAGATCTTTTGGCATTGAAAATATTAGTGGAGAGCTACGGTACCCCCCTCCCCACCCATCGCACAATTTCAGACCATGGGCGTGGACCAATACTTGACCCCCCCCCCCAACTTTCAAATGGTTCTAATGCCCCTGTAATGAATGTAAAATAGTGATCACTATACTGATAATTTATTTCAACCATAGGTGTTCTGTGTACACCGTGGTAGGATTAATGTTGACTATACTAGTATAGTTAGTCTGACGCAGCCCCAATTTCGTCCCTCCATAGGAGGTACGGAATGAGTTACAACCTGTAGCTATAACTATAGTCCGGGCTATAGTCGCCACCATGATAAGCCTAACATTGACGTTATTTGACACTCATTACAGACAGACTGTATAGGAATTGCAAATAGACCCATCCTCCTAGAAACTGTACTCTCTTAATATACTTAGAGACCGCCCGTATGGCCAGGGATACACCATTTTTGACCAATCACCCCCCCCCCCCAAATCTACATAAAAATCTGTTTGAAGGAGGATGTATATTAGTATGGGCCTTATTGCTTGCTGTCCGCCCTACAAAGCACACTTTGCACCCTTTGAATACTGCAAATCTAAAGGTACAATCCGCCATCTGGTCTGGAGTAAGGTAGGAATTTGACTAATGGGCGCGGCCATAGTTGGAGCTTGTTACCAGCCAGTTATTAGATGGGTACCATCCCCCCGAGAGAACCCACAGTGAATAAAGATATATTTTATCCGCTGATAATTATATAGGTCGCACCGAAAGCATGCAAGTCAGATAAATGACATAGCTCACATTTTGTTTGTTTTATTGAATTCTTCATACAATTTTCACAATAGAGTAGCCACAACCATGGAATATAAGGCTAATGTGCTCATCTGCAAGAGACAGATTGTATTTTATTATGCAATGGTTGTGTTAGTTTTTCACCAGTAGAGAATTGTTGAGATACATATCGACATGTTTCGGCTGCCTCCTCTCTAAGCTCTTTATGATATACGTTCTATCTATCATTCAATTCAACTTTAAAAACATGTCTCTCTTTTCAAAAGACAAGATATAAGTCAGCTGAAAGATGGTCCACATAAATAGATGATGGATATTGCACAAAAATACTATTTAAGTTCCACAGAGCTCAGCTATGTGAAAATTACTTGCTTTGTCTTATTTCAGTATCGGGTTTACTGATGCTACTTGGTAAGATCAATACAAAATATACACCAACGATATAAATCTAGTCATAACATTCATATCACAATGGATTGTTTTTCGCTTTGTATTACAGGAATCATTGTAGCGTTAATGCTTGATAGATAAACGTGCCAGAAACGTTACTTCTATTCTGGACATAACGCATCTCATCTTTTTTAATCTGTTGAACGCCAACAAAAAGGGGTACCGGTAGTTTCAGTACTTTACTCATTTGGAGAAGGAAATAAAAGATTCACTTCTTCCTTTTCCTTTAGAAAGCCAATGGTAGAGTCCACAACAATACCCTATTCGCATCTAGTATCACATATCTTTTATACAAAATCAAATCAAATCATATATATATATATATATATATATATATATATATATATATATATATATATATATATATATATATATATATATATTATGCTTAGTTCCCTGCTGGTATCTTTGGAATTACGTGTTAATAGGGGGCCTAATATGGCACAACATAACAATCAGCTCTATCATCTTATTAGTTCGTGAATACGTGAATATTTAATGTTGACTGCAGATAATGGTCAGCATACATGTGCCAGCCCAAAGCTGGGCCATATATGCAGGCATGCATCAAGTAAACCTCATTTGATGGAATAATTTACGGCCACCAAAATGCAGAGTGTTAGATGACTCCAATGACAATCTCCCATATTGGGGGTGTGGATGGGGGGTCCCCCATATTAATTTTTAAAAATGGCCATGTCCCCATGTCAATTTTAAGAAATGGTCATGTCACCATGTCGATTTTAAGAAATTGTTCATGTCCCATGTCACTAAGCCTAAAATAGCCCATGTCGCCATGTCGATTTTAGTAGTCCATACCCATCATATTGGTGATCATAGCAAAGAAGAAATCAGAGGCATTTCCAGAAAAGTGCAAATGTCACCAACGGTTTCAATTGACAATAATGGCAAGTCAGTTAGCTTAAAGTAAATCCATCCTCCCAGTAATACTCAATCTTAATGTTCTATATGATAAATCAGTAAGTAATGGAGTAGTAATATTGGACGGGTTCAATTTATAAGAATTTGTATATAACCATTGGCCTAATAAGGTAAATTGGCAGTCACATAACTTGACTGGTTACTGAGCGGAGACTTATTACATTTCTAGAAATTTGGTCGGCTTATAAGCTTTGTTCCTGAACTACATGTATCAGGTCATACCAGAGCCATACTGCCCGTAGCAGCTGTTCATGACAGATGGAAAAACAAACTTGATGTTTTATAAAGTCACCAGTCCCCTGAAAATGCCAATTTTGGGACGCAATAACCCCTTCCTTTTGGTCCATAAACTGCCTGAGACAGGGTTTGAGGTCGTTATAATGTATCAGTGAGATGAGTGAAGCGATGAGTGATGGATGGATGACGGCTCACAGTGGATGAGAATCAAGTACTCCCTAGCACTGTGGTCAGCTCTCAATACCAGCATCTACAGAGTTGTTGGTCCCTAGGAGGTGTTTACACACAGCCACATAGTGGAACATCACCCCAGCAAACACAAAACAGTGCCAGATGGCATGGGCGAACGGGATAAGGCCATCAGATTTGAAGAAGATGATTCCTACAATGTAGACAATCCCTCCTAGAGCCATCTCATACAGTCCTGCCGTCTCCTTCTGAAAAACACATATTTAAATGTTAGGAGTAGCCTTGCAATAGCAAAAGCAAATTTATCATACCATCATATTTGTTTGGATATGCATCAGAAATGAAGAAATTTTGGTATTTTTCATATTGTTTTCCCCCCGATATTAATCACTTCGGTCAAAATGAGAGTATACATATCTTATAAACAGACTTATTTCTTCATTAATAGCCCACCTACCATGGCCATGACGACGAAGCTCGGACACACACCGATTATGACATAGAACAACGTCTCCAGCAATTTGTACCTGTATGGAAATATAGAATATAGGGTTCATTTATTTTATATTCCACCCTGGTGTGGGCGCAGCAAACGTTGGGGTGCAGCTTATAGGCGGGTTAAGATTACTTAAGACTAGTACTAAAGTATTCAGGATTAAGCCCCAGGTGCACCTTATACTGTGGTCGTATTTTATTTCGCACTGTATGTATTTTCGCGTATTTCACGGAAATTAAAAGTCCGTGAATTCATGTCTTAAGTGAATATTTCTGCTGGGAACATGATGCTGGTGGTAGTGTATGTGTGTGTGTGGGGGGGGGGGTCTACAAAACATATGAGTTGCATTGAAGACATCTAATAGTTATATACAGGACAAAAAAACATTGAGATATAATAATGGTGCAAATAACACTGATTAATTCTTAGTCTCAAAGGACGAAAATTAAGACCGTCCACACCTCGACACTACCTTGCTACTACTGGTCTACTACTGATTAATTCTTAGTTAGAATTTCAACTTTTGATTTTAAAAAATCGATGAATTTAGATACCAGCCAAAGTGCGTTTTTTACTCTTTCCATGAAAATTTATACCAGTGAAAATATCTACGACCACAGTAGTATGTTCCTAAACTCAGGGTGCCTTATAATGCATATGTACCTTATATGCGGGGTAATATGTTATGCTAAAATGAGAAGAAATAAGCAAATGTCCACGACCAGGGAATAATTTTGCATCGTATTCACAGAGGTGAGGCTGGTCGTATTCAACGATGCCTTATAGGCAGAGTTGAATGCGGACAGGCCTCACCAAGGTGAATGCGATGAAAAAATATTCACTGGAGTGGACATTTGCATTTATGTCATGGCCTAGGGGGTTATTTTGCTTTTAAATAAAGAAAAACTGCTCAGATATGTTGAAAATCCAAGATGGCTATAAGGCATTGTTGAATACGACCAGCCTCACCTCTGTGAATACGATGAAAAAATATTCACTGGAGTGGACATTTGCATTTATGTCATGGCCTAGGGGGTTATTTTGCTTTTAAATAAAGAAAAACTGCTCAGATATGGTGAAAATCCAAGATGGCGGACACCCATTGAATACGGACACATTGTATTCAATGCCCCCATTAAATGCGGCGGTTCTAGTACTAATCTATAGTGACGTTTGTATCAGCCATGACATGATGAATGAGTCTTATACCCCCTTTTCTCATAGACCTACACAATACCACTGTACAAGTCTATGTTTTTCTTTATCATTAAAAAAAAATCATCGCAACTGACGTAATAGTAGTTGATCTTACTGTTCATGGAAGGTGTACTGGTAGATTATTCCTGCAGCTGCCGCAATCCAAACCACCCACAACATGAGTGGGCCCCACACAGGGCAGTCCTTAAGTGTCAACCTGTGGGCAATATGTGTAGCGTGGTTGCATAAAATTTTATATTGTATGTGCATTTATAGATTGATCTGAAGATGGTTGTCTCAACCCCCCCCCCCCCATTATTAAGCCTCTATGGCCTAAAGATAATTGTTTGAAACCACCTTTGATGGCACCAATAGGCCTTGGAAATAAAATTGAGATTTTCGATGAAAATTAATTAGATTCAATCTCCACTGATCATAGTTCAGTGAGCACTGAAAGAATTCCAATCGATTCACAGAAATAAACTTGATATATGTATATGAAAGGGTGCGCATGGAATGGCTTACCATGGAGTGTATGATGCCGCTATGAATATGTAAATTATCGCTCGGTCTCCATAATGGAAAAGCTCCTTCATGGCCCTGAAACATAACAACTGGTACATGATGATGTATTACAAACTCATCTATTTTAGAACAGCACACCCACCCATAAATCATCAAGGAGCCTGAGGTGGGAAATCTATATGTGTCTGCCCTTTCATTACTCAAGTGAAGTTTAGTGAGAAGCCAGAATGGCAGGATTCCCCAAATGATATCACAGCAAAGCACTGCATGCAGGGCATGTGCAGTCCAGAGGTGCCAATTCCAACCCAAGCCACAGGAGATCATCATGGTCAGTGGGCACCAAATCCTAAGAGAATTTGTCTTGAATATGGGTCAGGTCGTCAGAAAGTGTAAGATTTTGCACTTGAGGCCCTGAAAAACTAATTTTCTAATTACTTTATATAACCTTAACAAAATTGTCAAGGTACATCTCCTCAGCTCAGAACACCAAAAAATACCGATCTAGGCCATCCGGTTCCATTTTTATTGCTTGTTTTGTGTCATGTAACGTCCGGTACCAAAATAATGAAATATAGAGGTAATTCAAGTTGCTCTCAGTAATATAAGAATGTCCCATTATGCATAACAAACACATGAAATAACAAGGCCAATATGTCTATTATTGACTTCAATTACAGAATGGAACAAAATTTGAGTTATGCATGCACAGTAGACTGCCTCCTACATGATGATAAAAGTACCGGACGTTACGTAACGTCCGGTACTTTTATCAGAATTATTTCACATAAGCTGCTCTCATATGGAGACAAATGCTGTTAGACACACAATTTCTTCACCAAAGTAGGGGATGATAGGGCCTTTCATATGGGTAATAACAAAGATTTTGAAGCTTCATTTCTTCCATGTTTTAAAATCGATTTAGATTTAGATACCGGACGTTACAAATTACAGATTTCCATTTTGAAAGGCACATCATGAAAAATTCTCACTTAGTAACATGTCCAAACCTCATGGAAATGATACCTATGATCATATACAATACAAAAAATAACTTTGGGATACTCTATAGTGTTCTTTATTCAATACAGGACACTTGTAAAAAATACAAAAAGTATAAAAAGAACAAATTTGGCCGTTTTTTCACTTCGGCAGGCTATAAGTCCTAAAGTTTTTGATGGATGACCACAAATTTACATTTTTCTGATATCCCTAAGTGTCTTCTATCAAATGAGTCTATGTAAGACAAGATTGGTTCACAACTTCTTTCCCCAGAGCCATAAAAGTCCAAAATGACACAAAAACACAAAATCTACTGCTTTCTGGCGACCTGACCCATATACATTCACAAATACCATTTGAATTTATATGATATTAAAAAAGAATTCTTTTTAATTTGACACTTTGCGTAAGCATGAATCTTTGTAAACTTTAATTGTTGCTAGCCCAACAGTGGCATAAACTATAGTTTACACTACCTCTGGGCTCATGTAAACTATAGTTTACAGCAGCCCTGAAAAGAAATAGCCAAAACATTGGCCGTGCAAAGAGATTTCTAAAACCTGACCTACTACCGGGCACATGCAAAGTTCCTTTCTTGTGTCAAAGTTATGTACAGGTAGTATTTCACAAGGAATTCCGAATATCTATGTGTGTCTTCTGAATATTCATATACACTCAGGTTGCATTACTGTGCCTGGTATAGTCGGATGTAGGCATGTGGAGACAGTAAATGGTATGGCATTCTTTCTGAACTCAATAGATTCCAAATTTACCTATCTAAGAAAATTCAGTATATTAAAGTATAAGAGAACCGAATAGGCCCCAGCACACATAAACCAATGCCAAGATCTATAAAGACATATAGGACATAAAGTCAGACTTGTAACTATTTATTAAACGGCTGGCAGTGCTCTGCTGTACGATAGAAGTCACCTTGAGTGCATTATAGGAGTACAGTGCACGGCTGAGCAAGGTCACCATTGCTGTGAACCAGTCAGGAACCCTTAATTGGTCTAGATATACCTTGATTGGGTACTTGATTGATTGGAATGAAATGTACAACATTTTATAAAGGCAATAGACAACTCCTTCTTCACATCTTGACTGTCTGTTGTCCTATAATGCACTCAGATGTATTTGTGCATTATTGTACAAAAAACAGTCTCGATGTAAAGAAGATCGTTGTCAATTCTCTAAATAGATAACGGATAGGTAGTTATCTAGAATACTTACACCCTATTTAAGCCTACACACCGCATTTACCTCATCATAACCCCCCTCCCCGACCTTCTCCATTACCATACCTAAGAAACTTGAATAGTGTGATTAAGAATATTTACCCATATTTCCCAGTGTGGTAGCAGCGCTGGTAGCAAAGGGTATGGAAGGTAGTAGAGATGATGAATAAGGCGAGTGCCGCTGAGCCGTATACCAGAGCTGACCAAAACTGACTGTCTGTTGTCGTCAACGACATCATCCAATACACTCCCAGTATAGCAGGCACAACCGGCAGCTACAGCAAAAACCATACTCAACTCGTTATGAAATCTTTGAAATCTGGACATATTTCTTGGATGGAAAAGCAGATTAATGTACATAAGACAATACGTAGGTAACTGAAAAATCAATGTATTTTTAAAAGTGTTTTGATGAGTAGAAAACTGGTCAATATTTCATCTACTTACCCCATGGGTTACCATATTGGCGATGTGTTCAAACTTTGTAGGGACATAGGCCTGTCCGGGCCGGGCCCTCTTGTTCATAAAACTGCAGAAGAGACATGATCATAACCATTAGACAACTAAAAGTATAAAACATGGAAAACATTATGATTTTATCTATTTACCTCTTTATCATGTGTGGGGTAGTATCACTGATAAAGACGTATTGTACTCTAAACACCACCTCTGTGGTGTGCTCCTTTTTTTTGCTCAACACAAATTGACTTGAGGATCAAGCGGTCAGTGTGAGATTTCTCTTGGCATTGAAACGATAATTGTTGTGAAATATAATTAAACAGGTAAGTGAGTGGTCATAATTTATTAACCGGGTGGTGGGTTTGAGGGGGGGGGGGCGCGAAAACTTCAGACCCCTAGTGAGGGAGGGGGGAGGCCTAAAATATTTTGACCACTTATGAGGGGGGGGGGGGCGTAAATAAATTATCCTCTTTTGAAAAATCATGTGCACTACTATAGATCAAACAAAATCCTGGGTGTCCACGCACCCCCCCCCCCCCCGATAAATGACCACTCCCTAAAATCAGCATGGCATCTCTCTGTCTCGGTCTTTGTCTCTCTCATTTTTGTTCAATCTCAATTTCGAGAAATACCACCCTTGCCCTAACAGGAATGGCGTTGTTTATTTTTGTTCCAGTAAACTAATAAATTACCGAGAATAGTACAACGTGATAAACGGATTTTGTGTGCCCTGAAGCTATAAGGACATCGAGACTTTCTGTTTTGATAATCTGATAGTATGTCGGTACAAATAATACAAACTGAGTTTAATGTCAAAAGAGGTTATGAAAATGTTGGCATTGTTTGCTGAGGGTGTTCGACTTGAACTCCAACACGGTACTTGAACTAGAACAACCATCAGCTTACTATATCTTATCCCAACTCAAAAGGGAGTAGATAAAGATAAGGAACAAGTCAAGATTTCCTGTAGGTTGAAATCTTAAGGGAAGTTCTAACATGGGGAGAACTTTGGACTATGAGGTAAACGGGTCAATGTGTTATGTCTATATATACAGCGAATATTATCAACTGTAAGTTGTAAGCACGTATCACAATGTGAAAGGGACTAAGGTCGTTATTGATTAAATAGAATGAAGCTAACCGATACGACCCCAAACTATACCTCGTCCAGCTTGATGGATATTGGCGATATAGTCACCCTTCCTTCACACTGCTATGAGGGCTTCTGTATTAGTGCCTGAATAGCATAGTTATATAAACACTGAATTGTACTGTGGTGTCTGCATGGGATATTGGGGCGGAAGGGAGTCAGCTTTTCTATTTGACTGAAAAATTTATATTTTGGATTAGGATAAGTACATAAGGTAGCTCAAGGACAAGCTTCCCGCTTGTCTTGTAAAGTTCAGCATTGGAGGCTATAGTGTCATGCACCCCCCCCCCCCTTTACCCCAACATGTCATGGCTGAGACATGGCATGGGATATAAATTTTATTTGTACATGTACACTACTAGTAACCCACACAGCCCACATGTACCAGGATCTTACTATTGTGTACTTGCAGGACGTCTACTTGGTCGCATGCCAACCTGACTATACTAACGTAGGTTGTGCACAGAGTAAACTACTGCATTTGACTCACTGAGCGCTCATATCCTTATGATACTTATCAGTTGAATAAACTCTGAACTGTACTTTTAACGTGTTGGAGACAATTATCAAGTGACATGGGCGTTGGTTACGTCCACTTTGGCAATGCCATAATATACATACATGTATATGTAAAGAACAGTATGTCCATAAACACCGTTGCTTACAGCCCTTTCTTTGTGTGGAACATGGGGACTAGCTGTAAAAGCTTTGAGTTTCCATACATTGGTACAAGAAATGCTGCAATATCGGGCAGATGCCGGGCTTTCAAAGTGGGCTGGTGGTGCTATACTATAGGACAATTTGGGTAGGGGAGTATCTCCTATTGCATATATATAGGAGATACTCCTCTATCCCAATTGTCATCTTTGTCTCTATCTGTCCGTCTCGTGATGGAAGGCGTTGACTTACTGGTACTTGCTTAGGTGAGTCCTATATAATTTGGTAATTGTATGGAAGAGGTCCACATTCGAAGACCTGGCTCCTTTCCCCATGGTGAAAAGAATAGTTAACAACAGGAGCTCTCACCACCCACCACAATCAGCACCTACTTGTACTACTGTGTCCGAGCACTGCCTGCAGTACAGGAGCACACTCACCCTACTACACAGTAACACTCTCCACGAACCTCGCTCTCCTGGCAGAGTGACTCTGTCCCAGAGGCTCAACTCTCCTCATGGAGGTGAATGGTAGGATTAAGGGCAGATTTGTACACTACATGTTCGTCTATCATCACGTTTTTCCGAATGGCACATGGTCATATACAATACACATGGTCATATACAATACACGTCCGTCTATCATCACGTGACATTTCTCAAAGGGCAGATTGTATCATCACATTTTCCCAATACATGTACCATTGTATTAAGCTAGCTATCCTCACGTCAGCTTGCAACAAAGATTTCGTCCCTTTTATAGATATGTGATGTAGACTTACCATTGACTCGTGATAAACCAGGCATATATCTCAGAGACTGTTCCTGTTAGACTTATCTGATAGGTAGTTTCGATAGAATCTTTTAACAAGGAAATTTAAGCATCCATAATGAAACATTGTAAGTCTCATAACTAGCCCCTACCCTCACCCCCTTTTCCAGGGGGGGGGGCACTGAGCCTCTTTTGGGGTACCAACTGTGGCTGTCGATGCACCAGTTAGCAAAAAAGGGGGACTGTGAACTGAAATGCATCTTGAGATTAGGGGGCTGTTAACTTAATACCTATTATAACTTACATGGAAAGGAAATAACTTGAATATTCCATTGAATCACTCTGATTATGTTATATTCCTGAATATTATTGCCAAAAAATCATAGTTTATAAGGAGGAGGCCCGACAAGGGGGGGGGGCTGTTCTCAGACTCCTACAAAAAAAGGGGGGGGGGGCTGTAAAAATTGAGCTACATTTTAAGGGGCTGTGAAATGGCCAAAAAGGAGGGGCTGTAGTTTCACAGTTTGGACCTACAATCAGAGAGTCAGTGCCTCCCCCGGGCCCCCTTTACTTGGGGAGTGGTCATTATTTATCAACAGGGGGGGGGCGTAAAATTTTCAGACCCCTCCCGAGGGGGGGGGGCTAAAAAAGTATTGACCCCTCTTGAGGGGGGGCTAAAAAAATTCACCCTCTTTTTAGCAAAAAAGCCAGCGCGCTACTATAGATCAAAGAGGGGCATGAAAACTCTCCGCGCCTCCGGCGCGGGGGGGAGGCGCAAAAAATTTTGACTGCTGTCGAGGGGGGGGTGTAAAAAATTTTCGCGCGTCCGCGCAAAAACCCACCACCCCCCTGTTGATAAATAATGACCACTCCCTTGGTCTGATTCACCTATTAGCCACGGCTTATACTTGGCAATGTATTGCCGTATAGGATACCTATTTCATCATACAATGGGAAAGTATAATCTACAAAAATAAAAAATCTTGTTTAGAAATTACTAAGTTGCTGTACATAGTATACCTATTGCATTGCCATCTAGTGATTTCTGGCACAACTATGCAATAGTGAATACTATAATTATACAGCCATTTCCGGCATGCCCAACCTTGGATCTGAGTTTTATATGATAAGGTATATCACTTAGTTGAACATAGTGACAGATTTATGGATTCTCTAACTTAATATACTTGTAGGGGAAACTGAGGATATGCCCGGTACGGGGCACTTAGCAAAGGGTATTTCTTTTTCTTATCTCAGTAGAAAATGATTAAGCAATCCATACTGGTAGTTCACTAGTATGAATCGTTTGGGTATCATCTGTGATATGATTATTAAATTTATCACCATCTTTGTGAAGTGTCCCTTTTAGTTTTACGCCACACCAGTTATTTGGCGTGGTAATCCAAGACAATGCATTACCTACGGGATTTTGTATGGGGAGGTCTTCCATAATATTTAAGAGCCAATTTGAGCAATCATCCTAGTTGAAACCTTCTTGACAATGGTACCATTGAATATCCACTACTGTTTTTACAAAATACCGGTATTACTATGAACTTCACATTTTCAGGATTTTGTGACTTTTTTATGCAGTGGACATACTGGTAGTTGTGGTGGCCATTTTGGAAAATGGCCACCGAAATAAATTGAATTTCAGAAATTCATGGCTTTGGCTACATCTCAGGTGCATCTTGATGGATAGGCCTATGATCATAAAATGGCTCAAATCAAAGGTCTACTACATGAGGACTATATACTAGATGAGGTTTTAGACATAACCATGGCAACCATTTAAATGCTAAATTAATTTTGGCAGATTTTGTTGCAGTTGGAACATTTGCCCAAATGAGTCCCAGTGGTTGCAGAGCCGTGGGGGATATGGGAGATGCATCCCCCACACTTTTTCAGGTTTCCCTATAGGCCTAGATTATAGTGAAATATAGGTACCGGGTAGTAGAATTTACACAGCTCATCCCCTAGGCCCTACACTTTTTTAGCTGTTGCACCTCTACCGTAATGATGGTTACCAAAGGAAGAAACTGAATACCTACACAATAATTACTTATATTGGGCCATTTGAAATTTATACATGTTTTGTTAACATATATCAAAGAAATTTCCTTGAAAGTGTTTTAATGTTGCTTGGAAAACATATGACCCCTTGGGGCAAAGATTACCTAGCTCCCTGTCCCTTTTTACCCCCCCCCCCCGAGGTGTCCTGTATTAGCCCACATTGACAAGAAATGTGGGATAATTATCAAATCAGGATTTTCCTTCCTATAGATAGTCAATGATATAGGCTATAAAAACGCAGAGGTGTCAGTTAGGTGTTGGTCCAACCTCTGAAATTTTAGGGCCATTGACCAATTCACAAGTGGAAGTATTTCTCAACAAATGAAGCTGCACATAAGGGGTTTGCGGGCAGACGTGTGAACAAAATTTCAACCGCCATCTTGAGGGGGTAAATTTTTTCGACTCCCCCCATAAGGGACAAAAATCGCACCCAAACGTCCCCTTTTAGCCTATAGTAATGCACAGGTTTTCCACTGAAAACAGGTGAAATTATTTAGACGCCCCCATCAGAGGTGTTGAAAAAGTTCTGACCCCCCCAGTCAAGGGGTTGAAAAGATTCTGACCCCCCCCCTCAAACCCACTAGCCCCCCCTGTTGTTAAAACATGATCACTCCCTAAGAGGGTCTGAAATTTTTTTGTCCCCCCACCAACCAACCCCCCATTGTTAAAAAATGAACACTAGTCTAAATTTTAGGGGCCTCTGAAAATAGATGAACCTAGTTAATGCCGCCTTAGGGACGAGCCATTTATTGCCAGATGGGGGGGGGTGCTTGTTAGATATGGAGGGGGGGCATTTTGAAAAAGAGCCCCTTGATGGGGGGGGGGCCAAAACTCAATAAACCTTCAGACTGGGGAGGGGGGCAAAACTAAATATGGGCAATTCAAATACCCGTCACAACGCGTCATTCCACGTATGTATTCGATTTTTTTTGGGGGGGCGGGGGTCATTTTGCAAAATCAGTTCTTAGTGGGGGGGGGGGTCGCATTCCTTTTTGTTATAGTGGTGGGGGTGGTCAGAAAAAAATCTGCCTATCCGCCAAAATCCATCAAGGCCCCCCCCCCAGCTGGCAATAAATGACTCGTCCCTTATTCTATGGAAACTATCAATTTTCTATAACTCCTCTAAAAGTCTCTCATGCCAGTTAAGTGTCCCGCACTTCCCTGGCTCCAGTTTCTCCTAGCTGGGAGCTGGGTGAAACATTTTCACACGTTTGCCGGGGCCCCTGGTGCACCACACAATTTGAATGTCAGTGCCTGCTATGAGCGCGGACCATGTCATAGAATACTGTGCCACATTTGGAGGGGGTGTGCAGGGACACCTCTAAGTAATTAGCTATTTAATATGGTTAATATTCGAATCTACCCACATCTCTTATTTTTTATAGCAAGTATACAAGATTTCCTTTGACCTAGTACTTGAAAATTTTACCAACTCTAATTAGTTAATTAATTGTGGCCTTAATTAGGTCAATGTCTAATTAAACATTCATTATTTACATGAAAAAAATTAGGAAGTCAAATGAAAACATATAGAAGAGGTAGTACATAGTCTTAACTTTATCTCTACCAAATATAAAGGAAATCTATCGATTAGCACATAGGTTAATTGGATCCTCAGCTTTTGAGACCTACCGTAAACTCCCGCATAGAAGACGTGCTGCGCGTATAAGACGCACCCCAAACTCAGCACATGCATTTTTGCGTATAAGACGCACATTTTAAGACTGAAATTTGTAAGATTAGTACATTTCTATAGTAAAATTACCCCTCGTATAAGACGCACCCCAAACTTGAAAAAAATCCTATAAGACCCCCCAGGCATTTGTTTGGCGTAGAGGACGCGTCTTATACGCGGGAGTTTAAAGTAATTAATTTTGATGGTTTTTTTTTATTAAAAATTCCATAATTCTGCTTCTATTCTACAGATCGAGCTAAAAATTACTGCAACGTGTCCCTGACTTTAAGGAAATGTAAACTTTAATGGGGCAAAAATGATTTAAAATTAGAGGAAAAATCATGGGAATGGTCACAGAGCATCCCTCTTTGTGCAGTTTAAAATCACGACGAAAAAATACCCCACCTTCTGCCATAAAAATGTCTATAGCTCATCGGAAAATTGGGCTAGATTAAAAATTCCAAAAGAATATTGTTACTATAATGTAGGCGTTTCCACTGTGCTAAATACAAAATGGTCTGATGGATTTGAAAATTTTAATCACATAAGTTCGGAAGTGACATTGAGTACTTGTTCATAATAGCCATGTGTTACTGTTAGTGCCACTATTATGACTATAGACTTGTATACATGTTGGATCCTGCCTGTAAGCAGGCAGGAATTTCGGCCTAAGGGAGTGATCATTTTTTAACAACAGGGGGGGGGGCTGGTGGGTTTGCGCGCGGACGCGCAAAAAAAACAGGTGAAATTATTTTGACCCCCCTAGTCAATGGGGCAAAAAAAATTCTGACCCCCCCTGGTCAAGGGATTGAAAAAATTCTGACCCCCCTCAAACCCACCAGCTCCCCCCCCCCCCGTTGTTAAAAAATGATCACTCCCTAAGTTTTGTGTGACAAGGTACGCGCTCCCAGCAGCACTGACGTTCACTAGTGGAGGCCAACACTCGGCACTTCGTTCTGTGCATCATATGCATCATATGATTATATATGGAGTGGCCCCCCAATCTATAGTAACCATGTGCGTACATCACTGTTGACTTGATACCCCTTATAGCGGGGCAATTTTCCAGAAATATATACCCCTTTTGGCGGGATACACCTTTGAAATCTCCATAATTCTTTTCTACTTTTTAAAATTATACCCCTTAGATGGGGAACCCTTTAAAAAAGTTGCAAAAAAGCATACCCCCAACTTACACCTCACTCTAAAATTAGACCCTTTCAGCGGGAAAATTTTCCACTAACCCAACCCCCTTTAGAGAATTCCACCTTGAAATTGATACCCCTTTTAGCCCAAAATGTTCAAAAATAGGCCCCTTATTATAGGCTTATAGAGGATCCTGCCGGATCCGTTCATGGGGCCAAATTGGACCCCCTTTCCCTCTAGTTTATGTACGCACATGGTTGCCATATTTCCAGGAGTGGCCCCCCCCGGGGCCGGTAAGCAGGTCTAACGTTCACATAACTAACACAAAAGGGTCGGACTC
Source organism: Acholoe squamosa (assembly GCA_949317995.1). Taxonomy (NCBI): domain Eukaryota; kingdom Metazoa; phylum Annelida; class Polychaeta; order Phyllodocida; family Polynoidae; genus Acholoe; species Acholoe squamosa. Next base: position 44,270,098 of record OX439043.1, read on the forward strand.
GAAGGTTTTTAAACTCAATCAATGACTGAGTCGGAAGAGAAGCCCCTTTTGCCACAATGACAATCATTCCCAGCAAATCTGTGTCAACTTTTGTCATGCTGCGCCCGCCTCACCCCATGCGCTCTTAGGACTTGACGCGTGGGTGATCACGGACCATGACAAGATGTGACGCATGCGTGAACATCCCAACCCAATTTGTGAAGTTGAGTCAACATGCGTGAACCTTCACCAACAATGACACATGATGACATCATGTGTCATCACATATTATCACACACACTGACACATGGGTCATGACACAGTATCACCTATATTGACGCACAGACTAATTTGTGGGTGGGGGATAGGCAGGTGGGGGGTTGCAGGTGGTTGTGGATTTCTGATATTTCATAACTTTATTAACATCAATTCAGCTGTTCATGCTGGTTCCCATTGAAGATATCTCTGCATGTCATGTGTTGCCCACTTTGCTTGAAAATGGATAGATATTCTGTCAGCTGTGTGAGTTGAATTTTCCTTGTATCAGTCTTGAGAATGCCTGTTGAAATGATAAGAAATAGTCATAAACAAACAGCAGCAATCTAATTTTGACCACCCACTCACATCCAAGTTGATAAACAATGACCACTCCCATATGGCAGCCTGAATCCCCCAGAATTTCCCTGAGCCTTGCTCACATAGAAAGTTCTACATTAATTTGGGGTGTTGAGACAAATAGCTGAATTCAGCAACAAGATAGATGTTCAGGGATTGTAGATAATATCAATGTGTTACTGTATAAATGCTTATCACATAGGATTTCAAGTCAAATCAATCTAGAACTGTGTGACCACCTACCACAAGATCTGTTCTCCATGGCTGCCTCTGCCTGACTGTTTTGAAAGCAGGAGGAGAACAAAGGAATGGGAGGGAAATTTGAAATGGACCAATCAAAACACAGAATAGTACATAATGTGTCATTGTGCGTGAAGTTCTGTCATGGTGGGTGAGAGTTGGCGAATCTTGACACATGCTCACATCTCCTCACACAGTCTGTCATGCTAATGTTGGACAAAGTATCTGCCCCTATTATCACTCAATACAGAGTTTTTTAACCAGCCTATGAAGAGTTCCTGTATATTTGCTCTAATCAGCTGTGACCTAGCTGATCAGTAGACATTAAACCTTCATATCCCATCAAACCAGGACAAACAGATACTTAGATATCATGTAAAACATATGCAATTTCAATTCAGTGCTATGTCCCATAGACAAAACAAATGAGCTATTATGTCTAATGTATGCACTAAATCACATATACCTGGCTATCATTATGTTCTTGATTCGTATGTATTTCATGCCATGTAAGAAAAGAACTTGCTCTGTGAAACATAAATTCTCATATTGACATTTACTCAATAGGCCCACTCTGCAAAGTACAAGCCATGAGAATCCATACAGTTTCCATAGTCTTTTATTGTTGAAGGCTTGGTGAAGAAATGTCATGCTAGGTGAGAGTTGACAAGTATTGACACATGTTGACATGTGCTCACCCTGGTCCCCTCACATCTTTATTGAAGTAAGTGAAGACATGTGAACCTGCCTGAGAGTTGACAAGTATTGACGAATGCTCACCCAGTTCCCATCACATCCTTATGGAAATGAGTGAAGACATGTGAGGTTGGGTCAGAGTTGACAAGTATTGACACATGTTGACATTTGCTCACCCAGTTCCCCTCACATCTTTATGGAAATGAGTGAAGACATGTGAAGCTGTGTGAGAGTTGACAAGTATTGACACATGTTGACACTTGCTCACCCAGTTCCCCTTACATCTTTATGGTAATGAGTGAAGACATGTGAAGCGGTGTGAGAGTTGACAAGTATTGACACATGTTGACGCATGCCCTCTCAGGTCTTACTGAAGTAAGTGAAAGTTTGTCAAGCTGAGTGAGAGTTGACATTGTATCACACAAAATGACATTATTCGTTATCACTCAATGTACTCACACATTCCTCACCCAGCATGACTCATGTTCACTAGGATTTGCTGGGATTGTGACAATCACACAATGCCAGTCATGGCTTCTCTGTACGTTGTGTTGAGAGGTTCTACCTCGGCCTTTCTACTTACCAAGTAACAACTTGAACCTTTGTGGAATGGCACATTGCCTCTTGTCTTCCTGAAGGGCCTCAAAACAGACAGATGCCACTGTTTTTTTGTTTTTTTTTAAAAATTAAATGAGGTCTAAGGTGCATTCTCTGCAGTTCGCACCCCAGTAAAGGGGATTCCCTTATGCCTCGTTCTGGCGAATTGACAACAGTTAAGGGGGTTCCCCTTTGGAACGCACGTGTGCAGCGCGGCCCGGAGCGCGGCCGTTGGCAGACTGAGACATTACTCCAAGTAGAAAAGTACCTGCTCAGGCTACCTGAGGTAGACAATAGAACTGACCAATCAGGACCAGGACTTGAACAGCAGCTACCAGTATGTAACATCATAAATGGATAAGGGCAGGTTATTCTGCAAGAGACAGAGCCTCAGACCTCTGTTTGAATCCCACAGTGCACCATTCCTATGCTGCAAACATATGGTGGTACCACCCTAAATATGCGCTGCGACCCGAAAAAATCCACTATCGCTGACACTTGACAAAATATTTCAAATACTTAAAATTTCCTCAGAACTAAGCCAAATATACCAGATTGTAGCCTTTGAAATGGCAAAAATCATACACTAGGTCTGTCATAACAAAGTGCAATCAGATTTTTCGCAAATCGCCATGGAAACCACCGATGTGATTTTGTGGTCTGCCACCTGAGTCACTACACATCTATCATAGGTCCCTTTGGTCCGCAGTAAATGATCTAAATTATTTTCATTCTTTTCCAATCTTTTTTTAAAAATATTCTCCAAGCCTCCAGGATAATTTTAATGCCAATATATACACAGACAACCTGTTTAGAACCCATTTTATAGCCCTAGAAGTGAAAATTTGACTGTATTTAGTGCAGGACTTTTACCATTCTACCCGGAAGTGACCTGATTTAGGGTGGTCCCACCTTAACAGAAAAGTTTGTTTTTTTGGTTGCCATGGTTACCACAAAATTCCTTCATAAATAAAATATTTTAAGTCCCTTTAGTCAGAAACAACCCTGAAATTCTGCCTAAAAACGACATTTTTTTGGTAATTTGGGCCTATTGAGACCATGGTCTGGTGTGCGCAGGCACAAATTGCTCAAAAAATGTCCCGTTTTAGGGTATCCATCTTCAATCGAATGTAGCGAAAAATCTGATTGCACTATGTCCTGTCTAATGTACCTCCAAACGTGCCTCAAACCATCTATTTTATGCCAGAATATCCCACTTAAGTCTTAGGAAATTAGGGAAAGCAGTAGAAACAATAAAAATGCCCAATTATGGTCATTTTTGAAGCCAAAATGGCTCTTTTGGGCCTAAATTGGGCATAACGAACAATGACAAGCTGTTATGTTGCCATGGCAACCAATAACAAACAATAGAATTCTGATCAATTAGGCACCCTATCTATTGCTTGAACCCATACCTTGATATCCAGTGTCAGAGCTGACATGTACCTTGTTAAAAATGTACCTTGTCCTGGATGTAAATCTCCTGCCCTGGGTATAATGGTGGCAGAGGTTGACTCCGCGCTGTCTGGTCGTATTGTTCTTTAGCCTTGTCTCGCCTCTCTTCCAGCCTACGTTTGATGTCTTGGTCAATATCAGCCTGACGTGCGGGTAATATAGTAGCTACCTGCCTTCCCAGCAACATCTCAGCTGGTGATGGCAACCAGTTTTCAACTGGGGTAGCCCGTACCATCAGGAGGGCTTCCTGGATACTTTCTTTTGACTTAATATACTTTTTGATGACTGGCCTTGACATAGCGTACTTGATGCTCAATAAACCCATTGGACTGTGCGTAGTGTGGGGATGATGTTGTATGCTTTATTCCCCATCGCTGGCAAAACTCCTTAAAGGTCTCACTAGCATATTGTGGGCCGTTATCTGACCTGATCTCATCTGGTCTTCCAAAGGTGCAGCAGGCCTCCTCTACTACATCCTTCACAACCTCAGAAGTCACTGGAGGTTGTAATTCTTTGACAATCGGGAATTTAGAGTAATAATCTGAAATGAGGATAAATTGACGTCCTTTGGTCTCGAACAAATCAGTTTATCTGCCATGCACGGGCAGGGGTTTCTCTTGGCAACATTGGTTCCTTCCAATTAGTGTCTTGGTCCTCTTGGCATGCACTACAAGCCCTGACCACTTTCTCTATGTCGGCATTGATCCTAGGCCAGTAAACGGTATCTTGGGCTAGCAACCTTGTCTTTTCTATGCCTAGATTAGCAGGGTGGAGTTGCTGTAGAATGTCCTTATGCATTGTTTCTGGAACAATGACCTGTTTTCCTTTGAACAGGATTCCATCATCAAGGCCAGTCACATCTCTGAATGACGAGAATATACGGAGGTCAGTCGATAAGTCAGATATCTTTGATGGCCATCCATGATATACGACCTCTGCCAGAGCGTTCAGGACAGGGCACCGCTGTGTCTCCCTTCGGAGTTGTGCCTGCTTGTCGGTACTGAAGCTAATGAGATCGATTGACACTCCATCGACACGTAGATCTAGTTTGACTTCCGACTTGTTATTGGGATTTGGGAGGCGTGATAGCGTGTCTGATAGGACCATCTCTTCCCCTGGTCGGTATGTTACACTGTAGTCGTAGCCTTGGATTCTCAGTAGCATCCTCTGGAGCCGTGGAGGTGCTGATACAATAGGCTTCCTACAGATCATCTCCAGGGGCTTGTGGTCTGATACAATGTGGAACGATCTACCATACAGGTATGTGTGGAACCTTTCAACGCTGTGTACTAGGGCTAGTGTTTCACGTTCAATGTTACTATAGTTAGACTGTGTTTTGGTGAGGGACTTAGAGGCAAAGGCTATAGGCTTGCCCTCCTGGATCAGTGCTACGCCAAGGCCCTTCTGTGAAGCATCCACCTCAAGTGTTATAGGCTTGGTTGAGTCATAGAATGCCACTACTGCTTGTTCGGATATAGCACTCTTGAGCTTCTCGAATGCATGCTGGTGGTCTTCCGACCACTCAAATGGAACGTCTTTCTTAAGAAGATCTCGTAGTGTAGCTGCCTGTGTACTGAGGTTAGCAATAAATGCTCCCATATATGTGAGAAGGCCAAGGAAGCGTTGAAGGTCCTCCCGGTTTTGTGGTACTGGCATCTCATGGATGTCCTTTACTTTGGCAGGGTCAGGTGATATGCCGTCCTTGCTATATACATTGCCGAAGAATGATATTGACCGCTTCTTTATGGCACACTTTTCCGAATTGAATACGAGACCGTGTTCTTTGGCAGCCTCCATTAGTTTTAAGAGCCTGGCGTCATGTTCCGCCTCGGTGGAGCCAAAGACACATACGTCATCGGCGATGCCAACGCACCCTTCTAGGTCCTCCAACATCTCGTCCATATGCTGCTGGAACACGTCTTGGCTAGTGTTCAAGCCAAATGGCAATCGTTGAAAACAATACCGCCCGAAGGGTGTCCGAAATGTCGTTAATAACTGACTGCTTTCTTCCAGTGGGACACTCCAATATCCTGCCTTCGCATCCAGTTTGCTAAAGTACTAGGCCCCTGAGAAATAGGGATTGATCTCTTCCAATGTAGGGGTCTTATGAGGACACCTTTTTACTGCATTGTTTAAGTGTTTCGGGTCTAGGCATACCCTTAAGCTTCCATCCTTCTTTGTGCTATATACTAGGCTTGAACACCAGTCTGTGTGCGCCTTTACTTTTCTGATCACTCCCATCTTCTCCATACTGCCAAGTTCAGCCTTTATTTTTGGGAGAAGGTTTATGTTACATTTCCTGGGGCGATCAATATATGGCTCGGCATCTGGCTTAAGTAGGATTCTTGCTGGGTCTTTGAACTTCCCGATACGGTCAAACTGTTCGGGATATGACTTCTTGAGGTCCTGAAGGGAGCCAACACTCTGTCCTGGCTGAGCTACTATAGTCTCCACATGGCAGTTGATTGTGACCAAGTTGAGTGCCTCACACATAGGTAGGCCTAAAAGAACAGGTCCAGGCACATCAACGACATAGAAGGTGGCTTTCACCCACTCTGACTTGGCATACTTGCACTGTAGAGATAGCTTGCCGATACACTTGATGGGGTCTCCAGAATATGCCGTGAGCCGGGTCTGCCCAACTGGTGATAGTATTGTTGCAGGGTCAACATCACCGTACATTTGCCTGAAGGTACGTATTGGTAATGCATTGCCCTGAGCTCCGATGTCCAATTTAAGCCGGAGGCCCTTGGTGTCGTCTATGCCAGGACACTTTACCTTGATAGTCGTAAATGCTTCATCCCGGGATATGGTATCAAAGCATTTGTCAGACATTTTAACCTTTTTGTGCCCAGAATTATTTGAAGATTTTATATTATTTTACATTATTTCATGATTTCATTTTTTTTATAAGACCATGTGTAATTTTGATCCTCTTACTTGATAAGGGCTTGGCATATTACATTTTCTTAATTCTCATAACTCATTGAAGACTTTCAGTTAAGGATGTGATACTACTGGTCAGGTCTAGTAACCATAGTTACCCAAACATTCCGTTTGTTGTCATTTAGTTGTATTTGGTCTCTATATATATCCATAATCCCTCCAATCCTGAGACCTTTCAAAGCTGATTTGCCTGCATGCATCTACATGTACTGGCACACAGGAAACATGATATGTTGTACTAGAAACAATGCATGGCTTTTCTTTAGGATAGGAGCACTTGCTGTAAAATATAATTGGAATATTGGAACCTATGTGTGTATGATCCATTATCATTTTGTTACCATATCAGATTTTAGCTGGAGGGTTTCCTGTTAATGAATCACATAAAATGACCACTCATTTTCAAGTTTTGACTCACTGTGCCTGATATAAAGTAGATGAAACCAAATGAATGGTTGTATCATAATCAGGAGGTCATAAGCATTCCATAGAGGGTCTAACTCTGCAGATTGGACCAGTAGAAGTGTCTGGATGAAGATTTCTTTCAATATACATGCATTTAAGCACAAAACCGCGCTTAAATGCGCGCTTGGGCACCTAAGGGTTAATGCAATAGAAACTTTCGGTATATTCGCCTGTGTCACATGCATCAGAAGTATCGGATGAGTCATCTTCATGTGCAGTTACTGTATGCACCTTTACTTGCTTATTGGTATTTGATGACTGCTTTTGGGGCTTGGGTTTATCATCCCGCTTCCTGTCCTTATCGCTCTTGCTCTTGGACTGCGGTCTGCAATAATCAACCCAGCGCCCACGTCTGCCACACCCGACACACTCATCTTCATATGCAGGACACTTGCGGTACTTATGCACAAGACCACAGTTCCCACAGTTTACGTTTGGAAATGTGGTCTACAGTGGTGGTGCCGGTCAGGATCTCCTGGAGTGTCTTGAGTTGCTTCGAGCCTTTATCGGCTGCCTCGTGCCGTCGACCAATGTCTCTTGGAGTGTTAATGTCTTGTCTTTGTCTAGGAGAACTAGCCGGAACTCTTCTAGTGGAGTGCTCGCAATGACTAACTCAATGACTCGCTCTTCTAGTTCTTTGTCTTCAAACTCACATAGAAGGGCTTGTGTACGTGCTCGCGTAACAAAAGCATCAAGTGACTCTGTGGTCTTCTGCCTGTACTGCATGAGGCTCAAACGCTCAATACGGAAATTCACGGCAACCCTCAACTGTTTTTCGAAGAGCTCCCACAATTTCTCTGGCTTCTTAGAATCTGCGGCATTTAGGCCGGATGCGTTTATCTGCCGCAAACCTTCTTCCCCTACGCTTATCTTTATTTTCCTGGCTATTTTTGCAGCATCAGTAACCTCATTGTCCTCACAAACCAAGAGTAACCTCTGCTTAAACAGTTGGAATGTCTCTGCTATGTCAGCAGCATCCCAATTCATAGAAGGATACTTGGTAGCCATTTTTATTCACTAGTTTGTGTATTGGGCACTGGAGCTACTAATGTCAATGTCCTAACTAGCACATGAAAAATGACAGTCTTGGTATTAAACCCAGTATCAATATAGGATGTCACTCAGTTTTGTAGGTATAGTTGGATTTACACTGAACTGGTCCTATTGGCTATAGGTAAATCGTTAGATGAAGTGTAGATCTAGAACTGGTGTAGTCTAGAACCATCCTTGGACCAGGCACAAAATGTGGGGAAAGTGAAAGTTGCTTTACTCACAATATCTGGTGTCCCACAATGTCAGTATGTGGCACACAATTGTCTTCAGATATCCTTTACCGCTTGCCACCATGAAGTAATAGATGAACACATGTCTAGTAGGTAGTAGACAGACTTTAGTTGAACTCTGAATGAGGTACAGCCATGTGCGTCATGATCGTGCGATAGCGAAGCCGCGAGTGCTTCCTCACTTCGCCGCTAGTCAGCGACACAATATTATAACATTGATAAATAATGACCACTCCCTTAATTGGAGTGGAACTCCCTAAGATAGAAAGCCAGGGGTCAAACGTATCGAGTAGTGCCTAAGGGAGTGGTCATGTTTTTAACAACAGGGGGGTCGGTGAAATTCCCCGCGTGTGCGGTGAAAATTTTTCCGTCCCCCCCCTCTGACTTTTTTCCGCCCCCCCTTTTATTCTATAGTCGCGCGCGGGCTTTTTCGATCAAAAGGGGCGAAAATCTTTTTTTTCCCCCCCTAAGAGGGGTCTGAAATTTTTTTGTCCTCCCAAACCCACCACCCCCCCTGTTGTTTAAAAATGACCACTCCCTAATACTATAGTCTACTACTACTACAGGTACCCCTACTTTCAGCACACTTTTAACCCCTATATTTCTGGCTCAAACTCGATTGATCTCTTCTACATAGCTATCCAATCTATCTGAGCATGTTGGGGGATGTGAGGAAAGGAGAGGCAGGAAATTCAGCGAAAACCCACAGACATGTAAGTCACAAGAGATGAAAGTTACGAGGAAATGCCTCCTGTCAAGCCAATGGAAAACTACTGCATTTTCGCCCTAGGTCATTTCAGTTAATGTTTTTGATCAGATATCTAGCCTGTCATCTCCTAAGATAATTAAATTGGTATCGTATAATATATGTCAGTAATCATCGCAGCCAGTTAGCATAACTTTCTAGCACTTTAGTGGGCTTTAAATACAGATTTATTTACAGGCTTCCCTGCGTGCCATTTTGAGTCGTAATAACAAAGGGCGACGGTGCGTCTCTGTCCGGAGACCCAAGGCCCGAGGTCCGAGGGCTGGGTCAGATCGCCGAAGGCGATTAGCCCAGCCCGAGGACCGAGGGCCTTGGGTTTCCAGAACAGAGACAAACCGGAGCCCTTTGTTTACGTTCTGACACGAGGAAAAGCTTTGATTTTCCTCAAAATAATTCACAAATAAGACAGAAAAGTCATAAACAGGAAGTGAGACAGGAAGTGCTTTTACTGGGTCCCCTGACCCAACATGCGCTCTTGACCAATCAGATTGCAGGAAAGGTAACCCAACTGCACTCGAGTGTTAGAACTCCCGGGTTTGTTTGTGTACCATGCGAGAAGCAGGTCACGTGGTCATGCCCATATATATGGCAGACCCTGTTTAGGTGTATGGCCTGGGTGATCACTATACTATAGTATGCCTATGATGATATAGGCCGGGAGGGCGAGCCGGCTTTGCAGTTAAGTACGTGAGGTAGGCCTACCATATAGGGTGTTTCTGATTGTGATATTTCTGAGAGAAAGCCTTCTAATGTTTATTTTAAAGTTCTTTTAAGAGTGGGAATGGTCATAAACCAAAAGATGGGGGAGCACCAATTTTCAGCTTCTACTTGTCAAAATTTGTGTATTTTGGGGGTTTGGGGAGGTACAATCCCCAGCACCCACATCTCCACCCAAGAAAAAAAAAGTTTTGTGTTACCTCTAAAGGTTGTGTTCTAGAGAGTTTAAGAGGCAAATTACTCTAAGGAGATTTTTGGGGATTTAGGTGGCAAATTGCAAGAAATTTTGGAAATTTAACCTTTAAAATTGGTACACGGTTATGGTAGCTTAAGAGGCAAATCCTGGAAATCTTTCAGATTCTCTGTTCTAAATTGGGGTATTGATGGGGAAGGGGGAAGAGGCATAGCGCCTAAACATTTCAGGTTCTACCTCGAGATAGGATATGTTTTAGAAGACTTGGGGAATATGACTGTACCAAGAAAATGTCCAGATTTTAATTACCTTAAAACATTGGTGCTCTGGAGGAACAGGTTGACAAATTGCAGTCAGAAGATTTTCAAACTTTACATTTAAAACAAATAGGTTTGCACCATTTTGGGGGGCAAATTGCTCCAAGAAAAATTACATATTCTATAGGTTGATGTCAAAACTGATACAAGTAAAATTCCAAAAGATTTGGGAGCAAATGAGGAATATTTATAATATTGTTCTGAGGGAACAGTGGGAGTGCAATCATTAACTATTTAGACCTCAAGGTGTAATCACAGTAAGGAATATTTAGATTATAACTATATAAATTTGTGTTTTAAAGGGACGTGGGATCCTATGTCACAAGGAAAAGTAGGAATTCCATCCTTAATTGTATTGAAGTGTTTTTGAGCTTTTTTCTCCCAGACCTCTCTATTTAGAATAGTGATTATACATTATAGGTCCTACAATAAGGAAGTATAGAAAGTCTACCTTTGAATTGTTTTGGCCAGTGTTCAATATATAATTATTTTAGGGGATATTTAGCATACGGCTCAAGCTCATGAGTTTGCAACAAATAAAAGTGAATCGATTTAGGGGGGGGGTAGGTAACCTTAGAATTTTCATAGGATAAGTATTACCGATGCTAGGGTCTCTCACATTTTAGCTTCTCCTGTACTTCATATGGCTCCATATGACCCTATATGACCCCATATGGCGAAACGGACACGTAACGGACACTCTTAACATGGTTGTTTTGTGACAATGAGATAAAAACATTGTAAAAATGCAGAGAATGCATATTTTTGAATTCTAAAAGTGTCTATTTACATCTACAGAAAATTCCCAATCGTTCCATGGCATTTTCAAGCATCTCTCTACCAAATTTGTATTTTTAACAGGTTTTCATAGAAAGAAAATAACAGATTATCATTTTATTAGTATTTGCAAAGGATTTTTCCAGAAAAGACAGAAAATCGGAAAAATATAGTAAAAACTGTTTGATCACATCATAGGTATGGCAATAATATCAATTTTGTCATAGATAGTAATTTGATTTATAATAACATCTCTTTCTCTTTGCATTTTTTAAATGAAATTTTAATAGTGTCTTTGTGACATTCTCGTATATGGGGTCTGTGGCATCCTCATGAGCTTCACCCATACATTGAAAAGCTCATATCTTTGCCAAGACTTTGGTGTGTAAAGTCTTTGGTTCTAATTGGAATACTTACAAAATGCTTTCATATTTGGCATGTATTGAAGAGGTCATAACTCTAGTTGGAATATTGACAGAATTCTTTCAGATTTAGAAAGCCCATATCATCCCCAATGTCACTGTTGCACAAGCTCTCTGTTGCACATTAATTTTTTTTGTGACATTGCGACAGCTGCCCACCCCTGAGCAATAAAACGGGCATTATGGGGATTGGTCATATTCACAGGCTGCTAGTGCTATAGTAAAACTTGGTTGCAACGTTAGAACCAAGTTTAGCTTTGGTGATTAAGACTGAAAATTCTCGACAGCGAATCCTTTCACAACAAATTTTCATTTACAACAAATCACATTGCATCAAAAGCAACTCCTACATTTCTATAGAAAAAGAAGAATCCCCTTACAACAAACCACACTTGATCTGAAATAATTTACACGTTCTTGTTACAGAATGTTAGAACTAGTTTGACGTTTAAAGCAATATGTAGACAACTTTGAAGCCTGTAAAGATTTATTTTTGTGTTTAAAAACTTAACATGCCAATTATCATAAACAAGAAAAGATAGTTTTCCATTGTTATTCCTGATGAAAGTAGTAACCAATTACATTATGCAACACATTTTCACTTTCTGAAAAAAAAAACCGGAGCTGAAGCCCACTGCTTCCTATGTATTTAGACCTGTAGAATTAAAAAATAACATCCTTTTTTTGCTGGTGGCTCTCAGTTTTGAGATATCCATACTACCCTAGAATTGCCCATTTTTGTCCTCGGTAGCCAAATTCATATTAGTGCAAACTATACAAACACCAAATCATCATCATGCCCCTAAATCACTCACCATTCACCTATACTATGCAGGGGCGTAGGAAAATGGGGGGCAGGGGGGACTGGGCCCCCCAGACATGAAGGAGGTGGGGCCTTAATAATATGTCTGCCCTCCCCCCCCCCAAAAAAAAATGCCAAGAACTCATACACAAAATGGAAAAGAAGCTAAAACTTTGGGATAGGGAAAGTGGGGGTCTAAGCCTAAAGTCAGATCCAGCCCCTCCCCCCCCCCATTGAAGATTTGCTTCCTACGCCTCTGCTAGTATGTTACCTGATTTTCGCTTCATTATGGAGAGTTGTCTAGATATCTTTAACCTTGAGTATGCTTGTTTACTTCAAGTCCATAAATGAATAGGCTATGGTTGTATTGATGCTGCTGTAGCAACTTTTATTTTCCAAAACACAAGAATAAATATTTACATATAAACAATACACAAATTTACAAAATACAAAAATTGGACATTTTTTTTTTATCCCATCCAACCTGTACGGTCTAGATGAGTAAGAGATATATAAACGGCACTCTCCAGCACTCTCTTATTATGATTACGGTAATCATTTTGTATAACAAAATGTCAGCTATTACAATATGTCATCAATGTATCCCTCCAAGGTACAAGCATCCTCCCCATTATAACAACAGTTGTTATTTTTTGTCACACTATGATGTCACAGATGCTGATGTCGCTCATCGTGATGTCTTTGGGACATCACTGACTACAACATCTCATGTGCTCCAGTCTGATATGACAGAAATCACATACATGTTTTGCTTGGTTTATGAGAAAGCAAATTAACAGTACAATGTCACAAAGTGCCTGTTTGTTACCATGGGGAAGGACAACAACAATAAATCAATATGGCGTATAACCATAGTTAACAATATGATTCCACAGCCCCCTTTGTTTGAGAACAGTCAACGCTGATGCAGAAATGAGTAACCGCAAACGACACTTCTGTCTATGCAAATGTAACAAATCAAAGCATCCAAGCTTCTTAATCATCAGTTAATTGATCAGTGCTTTGGCAACAACATTATGTACCGTTTGTTAAACAGTATATCCTCTCTCACATTGCCAGTCATACACCCGTCTGCTATGTACACCAATGGTCAATTAACCGTTATTTTTATATATTATCACATGGCAGGAGAAGGTGCGAGTGTAGTAGTATGTCATATATCGTGTATTCAGTAGTGTAGCTTACAACACAGAAGTAACAGAGTTTAACACATCCCTAGATTGGACTTTATATAACACTTATAGTAGTAACAGCAACAGGTTGGTGAGAAACCTTCTGTCTGGACAAACATTTACATGCATTTGTATGTGAAAGAGACAATATCTATTGCTCATGGGCACTTGGCCCATTTCACAGTAAACAATATTCAAACTTCTATGATCTAAACAATTTTTCTTATGTTGATTTGATATAATCATGTGCAAAGGTTGCGAAAAGAATATTCAATGTCCTTGCTTAAGGACTTAACAATCTGTCTTTCGTCCATACAGACCAAGGTAAACTATGGGCGGAGGGTTTCAATTAAGCCTTTCATCTTGATGGAATAATTCAGATCATAGGTAAAGGTCTACTTTTCGTATCCGTCCCCTTATGCAGTACATAGGCACACACAATCACCAAATATAAATAATATTGAAAGTATGTTGTCATTATAAAGACTTATAACTATCAAAAGGCATTCAGGAAAATTTATAGAATGAGGGTAATTGAGCTCAGTCATGTGAAAGTATACCGATAGATCTCTGAGATGAAATGAAAAGAAATATAGGGCTCAGGTCCAAAGAATTTTTGAACCAGACAACTTGTCTGTCGATCTATAGCTATTTCTGAAATCAAATACGTACCACTCATGGGAAGGAGAGATAAGTTATCATTTAGAGGTATACCTTGTAATCGACACTTCTCCCATCTCATCTTCCATACCGTCCTTCTATGACTGTCTTTATACAGAACCAAATTTATAGTATATACAATGTACATCTTACATAAGTATAGTATTTTTGCCTTCTCACTACCTACAAGAACATCTTCACCTAGAGAGGGAAAGGAGACTGATGTGCAGTGAATTCCAATGGATTTCTGCCTATAATAATTCAAATCGGTGACTTACAAAGAAATCGTGTATACAACAAATTGACAACACCACACTATAATAGAGTTATCAGACCTATCCAACCAACAAAATCTTCTTAAATCATACTCAATAACAACACCAAAATAGCTGGAGTATGAAGAAATAAGCTTTCCAACATCGAGTAGTCCTTTTACACTGGTAGAGCCATTGGCAGTTAAAAAGAGGTCCTGCTCCGATGTAAGGTACTACAAGCTTTTACAATACAAGACTGTCTATACGCTGGTCTCGTTAATTAATACGTTCCCGACTCGCCTAGGCTACTCAGGATATAAGCAGTGATTATTCATTATCAGAGACAACTTCATGATTCAGCCCGAGCAACTTCTGATGGACCTTTAAGTTTGATAGGATACAGGGGAAGCCGATTCTTGGCATATCCTCAGCATTAAACAATGCATAGCTCGGAGATCATATTCGCCATTCAAATTACACAAATCGCAGCATTCTTCATTGGACCATAAGCAAAACCTTTGTGGTAACCACAAATAACAAATTTATTTGTGATCTGTTACCCAAAACCTCCTGAGAATTGGGATACAGATATGAAAGGTTTAATATAAAATGGATTTACAGAGATTCCCACTCCATAGTATAGATAAGATATATCTTTTTGCATAACTGTCACATCGCCTGGGGGTGGGGGTACATGGCCCCCAAACACCGCCAACATGGGAAAGAAACGTTACTCTACAAGCGTGTGAACCTATTGAGGAAATAGTCGGGTATAGGTTTCTCCTAGCAGTAAGCGGTGCGGGATTATTATCTCTACTATTACTTATAATTTATACCAAATCAAGTGTGCAAAGGGACACACTTCGTTGTTATCGATGTGCAGAGTTCCTTTTTTTTAAACCTTCAATAGAGACATTGTATTAGTTGAATATCGATTTCCAAGATTTCCCTTTAACTTCATTGGACACCATTATCTTCAAAGTGTTCCTATGGGTGTTATCTTTCTTTGGAAATTGATGATATGGACTATTCATGTAGTATTAGGAAATAACTAAGTGACTACCACATTAGGGTACAAAATTACTCTACATAGGATTCCGATCGGAAACACCGAAAAGCCAATGGGTCAAAAGCTACATACATATATGAGATACATCTGTTTAATTTCTATTTAGAACATGCTAAGCATGACCATGCTTTCATTTTCAACAGGTACAACCCTTAATCAAAACCAAGAGAAGAGCTTAGACATAAAATATTCAAACTATATTTTTACGGTGCAACATCAAACTGGAATCAAAAGGAGTATCATAATTTACAAAATAATTTGATGCCATGTAGATGATATAATTGGTGGTTAAAAAAGAGGGAGTGATGGAGAAAGAATGAGGATGTATAACAATACTTCTACCAGCAAGATGTGATAATGAGATAGTCGGCTGGGAATCAAGTGCAAAACAAAATTAACAGAAGACTTCCATGATAGGTTATTTAACACTAACATCTATGTACATTCAGCATTATTAATCGCATTGTCAAACGAACATGTGTCCAAATACTTAAACATGGTACATGACACAGCAGGGTAATCTCAGCCCAAGCAGCTTTGTGTAACTCTATACTTATATCTATTCTATGTATCATACAAATATCTGCTACATGGAACTCATTTTACACACACATTTTCTATACCTATTTACAATGACCCCAACACAAGAGAAGTCCACAATTTTACATACTTTACAACTGCGAATGCAAATCATATTTTGACTCATTAGGTGATAAGAAATTGTTCTTATAGCTGTACTTTGAATACAGGTGTTCTTGATTTGTAAGTGTTCTTGAATTTTTTTCTCCAGAATGTGCACCGTCCCACATCAATGATACTAAGGTCCATAAACCTTTACTAACTTTACCCCATGCTCACCTTCAGAAAACTATAGTTTTTATTCTGTTATTACCAAGATATAATATCTTACTCTATGGGAATTTGATCATTTCCATGGTGAGGCACTTTTTGACAAGCAGATATGTGAACGTTGTGAAGGCTTATCGTCGGTATCTACCCAGAATCACATCAACCCTATGCAATGAAGGGTACACAATATATAACCAGATAACTAGTGGAGACAGTTAGGCCTGTCTACAGTTATATCTACATTCCAGCATAACATGTTGCTTTACTTTTGTAATATTGACTCTTCAACTGCTCTTCATTAAATCACTCAGTGTGTAGTAGTCCTCACTATTCCCTATACATCCCCACTGTTTATTGCGCCCTCACTTTGTATGCGCCAATACCTGTTAAATGTAAAATGCTATTTTGATGAGCGGTGGGATTGTACATAGGCCTACGCGGTCACTATTCATAGAAAACAAATCCTTCTCTCTAATCACAATAACGATTGTAGTAGTGACAATGGTAATCGAATCATGTGGCGTTTTTGTGAACAGTGATAATAAAACAAAGCACACGATAGATAAGTAGGGAGCCCATATTGATTGGCCCAGTGTGTAAATTGAGATATCAAACCATTGGCATGTGCAGCCAACAATGAAACAGCATGACCTGAGCATGTGTTAATGCCCACTGGTCCTCCACCAAAAACTGCTCCCTCGTTTCATTAGATATTGCCAACCCAACATGGTCAGTGCAGCTCTCCTTAACAACAGGAGGCAGGCTTATAAAAATGGAATACATTGGAAAATAATGTCCAAAGCCACAATGGTAAAGAGTACTCAATATTAGGAAAATACATTGAGTGTATTAGGTAGAGCGAACACTGGTGGTAACTGGGATTCAGAGGTGAGACTCTTCGTAAAGTGTGGTTTGTAGGGATATTACAAAATACCAAAGACAGAAACAAAGAGTAAAGATTCAAAATCTCGATACAGTTAGCTAATTATACTCCATTTTAGTGCAGGTTGTACACAAACACTGTTCACATAAAGGTGGTTCACAAGATGAATAAGTTGGAAAAGTACACAGCTGGAATAATTGCATTCAGTGTGGCTTTGGAAGGGAATAATTCCACAGCCCCAGTACAAACAGTTCAGGTAACAGTCAGACGCACTGTATAGTATGTACTGAACCTATAATATTACTAGTCTGCAGGATACACCTTATTTTCCGTCTGAATGTAGAAACTTATCAACTGCACTCTGTCTATAGCTAGCCTGGCTCCTCAAAGAGCAAACGCATCCCGAATAGCATACAAACATAAAAAAAACGACTTCTAAACGAGATTTTATTTTTGAGATATCGACGTTCACATGTTTCTTTATCTAAAGTTAAGTCTTTCAAGCATTTGTTAAACCAGCATTGTATGACCCTTGCATTTTCCCTCTCAGCAAACTTCGTCTGTTCACATTATAGAAAACCCCAAAATGCAAAGATACTTTGCCGTCTTGTTCGGATTGTCAAGCACCGTTGGTCACCTATGACATACCCTTTCTTTTGAATCAGGTGACAGTATATAGTATTTACCATAAAATACATTGTGCAAGAAAATAAGTAGTAAGTCAACGATTCTCATGGCATTTATCCATTACCTTGGATAGACATTGCCTGATTCGTTTTGCAGAGAATGTATCTAAACTGTATTATGCGTGTAGGCCTGCCGAAGGTCTATGTACAATTGTCTAAACCCTGACCTTGCAATAATGACTTTGATATGACCTTGGAATGACATGAATTGATTTGGACCTTGACAATTCTGACATGTTAGATAACATCAGACATGGACATCTCGACTTCTGCCTTTTTTGGAGAGGAGTTTGATTTTGCGTGGGAGTGTTGCAGACTTGACTTTTCTATCTACCACGGCAGTGTCAAACTCCCCACTTTTTTCACAGAGAACAGTGGAGAATTGAGCCTCGCTGTGGGGTCGAGCAAACCGTCCACGAGCAGACCTGCGTGCTGCAGGGAATCGGCGCAAAACACGATCTGCAAGAAGAAGGGGATTAGAGGAATCAGTCATAATTCTTCGGAATCATTTATTTTTATTCAGCCTATAGAAAGATGTACCAAGATCATATCACATTTCGTTGTGGAATTTAAACCGACTTCAACAATCAAACATGATAACCAAATAACCTATGGATTTATTTACAGGCTCTAATACCCAGTATTTGTGACCAGGTGAGGGAAAACATGCCTCCTGGGGGGAAATGGCTTTTTAAGGTTTAAGCCATGAGCTTTAAAATGAGATATCTTGAGCTAAAATATCCCCGGTAGTTTTGCTGTAATTGCTTGTCAAACATAGATTTGTGTGTACAAATGAAAATAGGAAATAAGCTCTAAATGCATTATACCTTATCATAAACACTAAAAATGCAAAGAAATTTTTTGTGGAAAAATAACCAAAGAAATGTGATGTTTTTGTCATAAAATTGGTTCTAGAGAGAATTTTTGAGTTATGTTTTCGGTTCTGGGTTTCTGAAGGAATTTCAAAATGAGTTTGTGTCAAAAATTACCAATTGGAATAGGGAAGTGGTTTCCATGGCAACCAGAAATTGCCTTATCTACCAATTCTCTATGTTTCCATGGCAACCAACATTCCAAAAATGGAACATTTTCAGTGGAGATGGAATGATTTTAAGCATACCACTGGATTCCTTATAAAAAATTGGTCTAAAGCTTTTTTAGCATAGTTGTCAGCGTTTTATCCCCCCCCGGAGGCACATTCTTCCTCGTTGGGCCACATTTATCAACAGTGGTCTTCACAACAAAATCAAATGTTTGCCTATATTAATTCATAAAGATAAAAAGAAGACAACAATATAACCATCAGGGTCTTCATGCACCATGCCTAGAAAAAAGACTGTTCATTACAGAATAGTATGTATTAAGACAAACTGTTTCCAAAACTGTAATTTTAGATACATGTGTATACCAAATAAAAAGCTAACTGTGTCTTGGAGGTCACTACTACTGGTATGTATGGGTCTCAGTTAAAGCCAATATCTGGCGCACCTCCAGGAAATGTTACAGTTCATAACGTGGTTTCAAATGCACAGAAAAAAATCCAAGTTAGTCTAACTTAACTTAGTTATAATAGCTAACCAATCTTAGTATATTTTATAAATCTGACGACTATTATGATGGATGACAAACAATGACTAACTTATGTCAGGTTCATTGACTACGCAAGGGATGGTGTTGCCTTGTCACACCAGGTTGCACTCTGGTTTGCAACATGACTTTTCGGGTGGGTGTGTACACCAAATAGTTCCTCAGATGCCAATGGTGATTATTGTTCTACATACTCATTCTAAATACGTATTCAAGGCCTTTACAATTCAATCTAATATTAGTTAGAAAAAATGTCAGTCACCAGATAGTGAGATAGAAACACATATCCTGTGGTAACCTAGATTTATACAATTATGCACACTATCGCACCTCCTTCAAAGTAGGGGGGGGGGGCGTTAGCTCAGTGAGTAGAACGTCGAACCACACACCCAAGGGTCATGGGTTTGATACTCTACATGGCCCAGTGCTACTCTGGGTGACGTCCTATTGGTTATGGCAGACAGGTGACTTAAAAACAGACTTGTTCATCTATCACTATGCCTGTAGTGATGGGTGTTAAAATAAAATTGCCTCAGTAAAATTCTGACCAGATCGGGGAAAACCTGCATCCAGGGGGGAAATGGCTTTTCAAAGTTGAAGTCAGGTGCTTTAAATGAGATATTATCTTGAGCTAAAATGTTCCCGTTAGTTCTTCTGTAATTGCTTGCGAAACCTAGGTCGGTGTGAGCAATTGAAAAATACAAATAAGCAGTAAATACATTATATCCTGGCTTAAATAGTTATAACGCAAAAAATACAGTTTTGTAGAAAAATAAACAAAGAAATGTGTTTTTTTTATCATAAAATTGGTTCTATAGGGAATTTTCTGGGTCTGTTTTCATTTCAGAGTTCCTTATGTAAATATCCAACACATTTTTGGCAAAAATTCCCATTTAGAATAATGGAGTGGTTTCCATGGCAACCAGAAATTGCCATATATTCCAATTATCTATGTTTCCATGGCAACGGATGTCTCTTTTGCATACCATATATGGAACGTTTTCAGTAGAAATGGAATACTTCTGAGCATACCACTGAATTCCCCATCAAAAATTTATTTAAGCCCGATTCATGTTTTCTTCAGATTGGTCACATTAATGTGTAGGTGCGTGCTTTCTACCTTCTCATAGATTTGGTCACGATTACTCTGCCTCCCCTATTAAGTCAGGGTATGGGTTGTAAACCACAAGGGAAGCATTTTATGGTTGAAGTTCTATTCCATATTTCTATGTGTCTAACACGTGTGCGTCTTGTGTAAATACAAATCATACAGCAACTGGCAGTACCCAACAGTGGAATTCCTCTTTGAACATATGAAGCCTTATTTCAGTACATGTATTAATTCTCACACACATGTACTCACTTAATTAGATACACAATAATGATGTACAAAACCACATGCCGCTCCTGCACACCTACAGCTACACACCTCTTACACCTTCAGCACTCAATATATGAGCATTACCACGTGCCGCTCCGGCACACCTACAGCTACACACCTCTTACACCTTCAGCACTCAATATATGAGCATTACCACATGCCGCTCCTGCACACCTACAGCTACACACCTCTTACACCTTCAGCACTCAATATATGAGCATTACCACATGCCGCTCCTGCACACCTACAGCTACACACCTCTTACACCTTCAGCACTCAATATATGAGCATTACCACATGCCGCTCCGGCACACCTACAGCTACACACCTCTTACACCTTCAGCACTCAATATATGAGCATTACCACATGCCGCTCCGGCACACCTACAGCTACACACCTCTTACACCTTCAGCACTCAATATATGAGCATTACCACATGCCGCTCCGGCACACCTACAGCTACACACCTCTTACACCTTCAGCACTCAATATATGAGCATTACCACATGCCGCTCCGGCACACCTACAGCTACACACCTCTTACACCTTCAGCACTCAATATATGAGCATTACCACATGCCGCTCCTGCACACCTACAGCTACACACCTCTTACACCTTCAGCACTCAATATGAACATTACTGCAGCATGAGTAATGTGAGAAGCATAGCCTTGTGCAGAAGACTATTGCTCCTATACATGATGAGAAAACACTTTTGTCAAGAGTTACAATATACTGTTTTAAGGAACAAAGAGAAAATGTACGGTCATATATGATGACTACATAAAATTCATTCGCACCAACGGTTATGGCACACATAAAGAGAAAGCTAAAAATATGTAGATGTTGAAAACATTGTACTACATAATGGAACAAACATTACCTATGTCATAGACAACATAAATTACAACTATGATTACTTTTCCGTAAAAATAGATTTAGGTAGGCTTGTATTTTGATACATTTTATTTTGCCTTTGCTCGTAGGTAGATACAAATGGTTTCTTAGTATAACACTAATCTTAGGTGTACAGATATCTACTCTTCAACTTAAAACAAAATTGAAAGATCCAATCCCCTTTGTGAACAAAGTTGAGAGGGGAAGGTGAAAGTGTGACTTAGATGAAGAGCAAAAGGAAAGCTGACACCATATAACATTAGTCTAGCACCTTTAATTTTCTAGGAGTCACTAACATCTGGAGTCTCATCTATATCAATAT
This sequence comes from Acholoe squamosa, assembly GCA_949317995.1. Classification (NCBI taxonomy): domain Eukaryota; kingdom Metazoa; phylum Annelida; class Polychaeta; order Phyllodocida; family Polynoidae; genus Acholoe; species Acholoe squamosa. Next base: position 44,292,150 of record OX439043.1, read on the forward strand.
TACCAAGTATACTCTAAATATGGACTCCCGAAAATTAAAGGTTCCACTGTAGAAAAAAGGGTTTATTGCTGATAAATCTATACAAACCCTAGTGATTAAACTTGTGTAAATCCCATAAGGTCTGGAAATTGGACAATCATAGCAACCAAAGTTACTAGCTATTGAAATGATAAACAAGAGCCATGCTATTCAAATCAGAGAGTGTGTGGAACATTCGTTTCTGGCTTCAGGTCTATGGTGAAGACTATATAGTGCAATTATCTCCTCTATCTTCCTGGGATTTGTTTTCAAGCAAGGAGTGATTGTTACAGGCTTTTAAAATATCATGTCCAGCTCAAATTTAATTGATTACAGACATGCAAAGAAATAAGAGTTTGGTATAGACAAATAGGATTATTTTGAGAATTCTTTTCAATTTAAGAAATTAGCAGTTCGGAGAACTAAACTAAATTGAGGAAAGGAAATAAGACAGAAGACTTCATTTATGATTGTAAATAAGGGATAACTAATATAGAAGGCGTTTATTGACTTACATTTTAAGGATTATTATCTCTATAATTATAGTGAAATACTACAAAAAGGATAACTCACCTTCTGTGTCTGACTTAGATTTGTCCTTTTTGTCTTTTCCGAGAACAAGGCTTGCCAGGCTAAGGCGGTGGAAAGGGCTTCGGCTGGACTTTCTCTTCTTCTCCTAGAAAAGGAAATTATTTTTTGTACACGGCTGTATTTTGGCAGAGTTAGTTTCTATTGTCCAATTAAATAGCATTTGAAGAATGTTTGGGTTTTATTGTAAGTTAATTTCATCAGCCGCGTAACAAAAGATGTAGTTTGTAGATTGGGGTTCGAGTTGCAAGCTACTCCTTTGGGGAAAGCAAAATCTTAATACCTCCAAGATGGAACTAATTGGGCTGTGTGTCATATCATTGCTGTTTGCAGTAACAGTATACGATGCAAGGCCAATAGTGCGGCATACATATGTTGCATGGATCCCAAATCTTCTTTAATCAACTCTGTTCTTACCTCGGGTATCTTGTCTCTCTCCATTAGCACAAATTTCCCAGGTAGATTCCATTGGCGTTGAACAGGGTAGACTTGCTCGTCATCCCCAAGCACGCGTCTCTCAGTTTTGGTACTGGTTCGACGTGTCTTACCTGGCGTGTCCACAGATGTGACACATAACTCCTCAACCAAAACATGATTTGCTGGATCTTCCCGCCGACGAGCCCGCACAATGGCCTGTAAGATATAACCAGTTTAACTCAAAATGAGATTAACTGTTTTTAATTCTCTTGTACAAAAGATTGAAAACTGTTAGTACACCCTGAAAGGATACTTCACATTCTAACCCTACTGTTCGATAACTCAAGACACTTCGTCCTATACAATGATAATTCAGAGTGATATTTCAATTGTATATATGCCTTAAATCAGGGCAATGGGATAGGAAAGGTCTAAATATCTAGACAGGTCTCTGGAGGGAATTTTATTGTTGTGAACTGCAGCTATCTTGAAAACTCAATGTGAGCCTCATGTTACATATATGTAGTGCCTCTGTGTGGATATGATTATTGTATATATAGATCTAGAAGACCTTGCCTACCTGGGTGATGATGTCCTGAGCAGTACTGGATACTGGTGCCTGGATGATGGTATAGGGCTGGTCTGCAGACACATTGTGAATACAGACCAGGAATGTCTGCTCTGTAGAGTCCCAGTCTGGTGTCATCATCTCTGATGAGGATGAGTCCCCCCGCCGCTGTTATCAACCATAAATAGAAACAAATTAAAATCACCATAACATCTAACGCTGATACATATGACTAATGGATAACATTTGAGTAGATTTCTACTATCTAAAATATATCAATGTTAAAATAACAATATCGGTGCTAATTTCTGGCATTTTACTGTATTCCCCAATGGTACTTTCAGAAGTTAGATAGGGGAAGGTTGCCTAATTTGGACCGGCTCCTAAATTGGACCACCCTTGTTTCCCCTAGTGGCAGTAAAAGGAACTAGGTTCCAATGCTGCCATGTTTTAGTCAATATCACTAAACTTCCTAATAACTTCCAAAAATGTAATTTTTCTGAAATTTTATACACATTTTTCGTGGAAAATGGTTTTTGGACCTCTTGATCTTATTTGCGTCACCACTTACTTAAGCCCTCCTGGTTGCTAGGCAACATTTTTTTGTTCAAAATCCTTTAAAATTTTTAGATGTCAAATTATACTTTTAGACTAAAATGAAATTTGATAAAAACCATTGTCATGTTTTAGAAAACAAATTATCAATGAGAAAGATGAAAAGTTGCCTAAATTGGACCAGCTTGAGTTGCCTAAATTGGACCATAGTTGTGATATTGGATCCAATTTAGTTGCCTAAATTGGACCACCCGGTGGGGCCTATGCCTAGTTTTCTAAATTTGATCAATGTGTAACCTTTTTCTTACTCCAATACAGAGCAAATTCACAGGATATTGATAGAAACACTAAGAGGACATCTGATATCATATATCAAAAGTTCCTTAGTTTTATATATTTTTCAATATAATGAAAGTATAAGGAAAAACAGAACAATAGTGCATATTGGTCCAAATTAGGATACCAACTGGTCCAATTTAGGCAACCAGGTGCCTAAATTGGACCATTAGGCTTTGATTTTAAATTGCACACCCTGACTAGAGTAATTCAAATTCCTAGATTTCTATGCTATGACCATAAAGCTATAAGGTACCATCACAAAATGTATAAATTTTACATTCAAATTCATAGAAATAATCACTGGACAGGAAAAAGTTCTTAGGGGGTCCAAATTAGGCAACTTTCCCCTACTATTGATGGAGTGGTGATATTTCGAATGCACGACACATTTTGCAAATCAGCAAAAATGAATTCTATACCAAAACGGTTGTTACCGGCCAGGATTCCCACATGATACTCATATGCTTCCTATCTGATTAAGCTGGACAAGGCTAGATCTAGGATTTAGCTAGTTTGCTCAGATTTTAAGTCCCTCAACATAATGAAATTATTTTGAAACCTTAAAGTATCTGAATATAAATAGAGGCATACAGAAATGATTATAGTTAGCCAGTTAGAAGCACCAATCCTAACACAAGTGTGTGGTCTCCTTACAATGGTGAGTGCAAAATTTGGCATTGTTTGAAAAAAGCTTGCTTGATAGATGACCATATACACATGTGAATATGGCTATTTGCAGGTGAATCGAAAGCTGGTGATAATGCCACTCAAAAAACAAACAAACGAAAAAAAAAACACACAAAAGAACTTGTGTCTCACCACTACCCTCACCAGAAAGTCGTTTCTTTCCCCCAGAAATGTTTAAAAGAAAATGTAGTATGAAATACAATGTTAATTTTGGTATCAACTTAAAGCTTATGGTCCCACAAATGCAGCTGGCTATCAGTGGCAATTTTCATACTTTTAAAATGTTAATGAAAAAATAGATACCCGCAGGCGACATGACTTGTGATGCATAGATTTTGGGCTCTCAGTAACAGCTTTTGCCAAAAAAAAAGAAAAGAAGAATTGAATAGAATCCCCCCTCGTCACTTTTTTCACGGCAGGGTGATGAAGAACACTTGTTTTTTTTTTTGAGTGGCCTAAGTATATAAAACATATTTTCAAAACATTGAAATAAAATCTGTTGTTCTAGACAGAGAACAACAACAATGTATTATAAATGTCAATATAAGATTACAAGTACATGATCTCAATCAGTGAAATGGAAGTAAATGATATGGCATTAAGTATCGAGGCATATACACTCCTTGTAAGCCGTTCTTCTACCCTAAAAATAGCTTGCCAATTCGAAGATGAACACATAAATCAGATAGTGTATGAAATCATTCAATACAGACATTTCTTTTTAGGAAAAAAGGTATATCAAGTACTCAAGAAATTGAACATAACTGATTCTAAATAATATAGACTACACTTTATATATAAAAAAACACACAAAAAAAAACAACATGTCAGTAAGTCCTTAATATTTGAATAGAACGTAGCAGCCAACCCATGGTATTTGACATTGATGAAAGATCTAATCACTATGATGACAGTAAGTGTCAGACACACATGAGATGTGGAATGGAATCACACTATCCAGATGAGATATTCCCTTAAGGTCTGATCCGTGGCATCAGTTGAGAAACCATGAGATATTATGTGGCTGGTCCTTGACGTAGATCAACAGCTGATAGTTTCCTATAGTTAATGTACCAGCAGATGACGATATTCCCCTGATGATATTAGGATGTATGGGGTCCAGGATACAGCTGATCTCTTATTCTATCTTATTACTATAGTAACACCTAACATTTCTAATTGTGTGAGGGATGGTGTGATAGTGTTTCTATTTTTTTCTATCTTTGTCCTCTAATTTGACTTTGGTAATATTTAGCAGCAGTCCTGTGCACCTTTGGATTTTGGACCTTTGGGAACCAAGGCCGCTGGGGGAACGATCACCTCAACCATTGGTCCTGGAACAGGGCCCAAGAAAAGGCATAGGACCTGGTTTGGGTAGCTGAAACCCTATGAAACAGAGCCTCCTCCTCAGGAAATTTCAGAGAATATTTTAGCAATCGACATTTGAGAGGCCATGAAATCTCGAATGGGCATTGAAGCAAGTCCTGGACATGCAAGCACTGATAAATTGGGCAACAAAATCTGACGGTGAGGAAGGCTTTATCTAAGTTTCGAAGGCTCATTTGTTATTGGCCCTGGTTCCCAAGGCCAAAATTCTGTAGGGCACTGGGGTCTAGTAATCTTGAACACACTGAAAGGAATGGTTATATACAGGTATGACAACACATCTTAACACATAACCAGAAAAGGAATAGTGGAAGAGGAGAGGAAGTAGGTGGGAGCGAAAAGGACAGTGTCTGAAATGATGTCGTTTATTTTACCTTTTGCTCTTTGACCATTGTAGTCATCCAGGCACGTGTGCTGGGGTCCTGAAAAATGGAGTGGTCTTTACACTGGAGGGTAGCACAAGACGGAACATCACATGACCTGAGGCAATGTGCGTGGTAAGAACGAAACAGGTGTCTAGGATTAAAGCTCTATAGAGTGAGAAGTTGGTGTTGTATGGCCAATGGGGACAAGTGTATGATGCTTGGTACGCTTTGTAGTGCTTGGTAGAGTATGTATCATGCTATCATTATTATATTGTCTGCCATTCGACCTGTAGCAATGACAGCAGTGGTCTGTGATAGAAGCTTAAGTCTAATACCACCAAGAATCAATGCAAAAATTATTCCAGACACATTTGTAGCTGGATATTGACCTCTACACTACACATGTGAAACTTCCTCACATGCAATGTTTTCCAATGTACATTTCGATATTCAGTAGCAAACGTAGCAAAATTGAAAAGGTAGGCCTACACATAATCACGAAGTCTGAGGGAACCTCGTTTTCTTTTACCATACGCATTTCTTCTAATCATATAAATAAAAAGAAAGAAAATAAGAATTTACTGGTTTAGGGGATGAGGGCATTGAGCCAGGCACCTATGGCCTATAAAAGACTGCTGTTATATTAATCTACAAATTAATTGGTTTGGAAATTTAAGTATAAGGTGTCAACGGAATTTGATTTTGATAAACCAATATTTTGTCTTGCTTTCTCCATAGCTTATACAAATGACGATGGCCTTTAATAACTGACTGAGAAAGTATTCTTAGCAGAGGAAATGAATAGTGATAGCTTAAAAGCTTAAACAGAACTTGACAAGGAGTGAGAAAATGGTAACACTTTTAGGCTCAAATCTTTTTCTAGTTGCTCTAAACAGGAGAAGCTTCTATATCAAAGGGGAAAAAGGATCTCTAAATTTCTATTTTGCGCCAACACTCTTAAAAGCTAAACTGCTCAATGATTATACACTTCACACGTCAAGCCACGGAGACCCAGCACCCCCTTTACAATAATCTACACATACCTTGCACGCCTCAGATTACTCTATGGAGTGTAGATTGGGCTGGACTTACTACACAGGCAAACATCCACAACACAGAGCCAGAAAGGAAGTGCAGAGGATGACTAAGATACGGATGGACAAATAGCATCCAAGATCACAATGTGTCCAGCGACATGTCTGGTTTCCCCCCATAAAGATAGCATGATGTCTTCAGGATTAGGTTCCTTGGTCGTCATGATGTACCAATCAGCAATGCACTGCTTATCTATTACCAGATGGGGGTGGGGCATTAGGAAAGGTCCTAATCGGTGGGGGCATGATGACCCAGCCCACTTGGGGTGGGTCAAAATTATATTATGTCCATTTCAGTACGCGTAGTGATGTCCACAGTAGCCATTGATAACATGAAAAGTCATTTTACTTACATCTCCTTTCTTGCGCAGGACAAACTTCCCAGCACCCTTCCATCTGTTTTGTGCTTGGAGAAGTTTCTCATGGGGCTCAAGGATCTGCTGTTGCCCTGGTTTGTCCACATCTTGTTTGTCCCAGCCGCGTTGTACGTCTTCAACTAGCACATAGTCATCTACTCTCTCATCGGTCTTACCCGCCTTTTGAAGTGCCTGAGTTCGAAGATTATGATCAGACTATCGGTATATGTAAAAACACACAATCTGCTACGTACATTGATTCTCTGATTCTGTGGGCCCACTGCGGATTTTTACATTTTGCCCAAGTTCTTACTTAATCGTATGATCAATATTTTGTTCATATGGGTTTTATCAGGGAGTGTATATATGAGGCAACTTATATAGACGTTTTACTGACCTGTTGTATGATCTCCAGGGTGGTAGTCTCCTGGGTGACTTTTAGAATGGTATACTCCTCAGTGGGCAGCACTCCATAGATACTCACAAAGAACATGCGTCTCTTCTGACGTATACCCGGTCCTGCCATAAACTGTGCATGAAAAGAAAGAGGATATTGTTATTCTACAATCTCTATCACAGTCACTGATGTTACAGATTAAATACTTCTGTCTTATCAGATGAAAACATGTTTCTTCCTTTCTTCACAAAAGTTTCTACTAATTTTGAAGAATATTATGCATTGTCAGGAAGTACGATGTTAATTGGAGTTCTGCGATGCTAAGAACATATTTCTATATGACATACAAGTATAGCGAATCTAATGTAAAAGTAATTGTAGCAAGATCTAACAAAACAGCTATTACTCACCATTTGATCTGTGACACGACAATTAGTCTTAAAGTATGAATCACGAGAAGTTTTTAAAATAGCTTTTAATTTAATCCTTTAGAACCATATTCATTTATCTGCTACTTTATGAAAAGGACATTCAAGTACAAACAAAAACAGGATTTAGAATCTGTCATTTATTTCAACGGCTACTATGGTTATATTAATCCTCCACTTTATTACACCTCTAGGAAAGATATGCATCACACCATTAATACATGTATTTGTTGCCAAATGCTATATTTCAAAATCTGACTCGAAACCCCTCGAGTTGTTCAGTCATTATTATATCTGACTTGACCCAACTACTTCTAGTGACTTTACTACTCTAAGCGGATAGACAGTGTCCTCGATAGTTGAACGCCCCCAAGGACCTTCTGTCTTTGGGGCAGATGTTCCTTTTATGTGCAGCCTAACACCACTGTCCTTCAATCCAGCTGTCTCTGAGTTGCTGGTACTTGACAGATTCAGTCTGAATGTGCTTTGATGGGTAGAAGTTTCAGATGAGCCCAAATTGGAATGTAGATTAGCAGAGTCCAAAGTCAGTGGTGTAGATCCCTCTTCAGTTCTATTTAGGCTGACACCAGAGATATTTGCATCATCTAAGACTAACATTGGTGTTGATATTGCTGGTCTCATTTTTGGTGGTTGTCGAAGAATATGGCTGTCGCTAGTTTTCTTGGACTCAAACATCCCAATCAATTTGCTAAGCTTTGTTGAACGACATCCATGTTGGATACTGTCTTGATTTGTTCTTTTCTCCAGCAGCTTTGTCTTCCCAGAGTTGAATCTGTTAGCAAACATTTCCACAAGACCCCCATCAAATGATTCTTTCCTCCGACTGCTTGTGATGTGGTCAGTTTTTTTTGCTGTGCCCCTCTTGCTGACATTAATTTCTTCTGGATTTGAATCCTGTGACTTCTCTGGACTTTCTGTTGAGTCTATCTCTAACTCACTTGCTTCGAAAATTGGTGTGTTTGCTTCCAATTGCAAGGCATAATTTGGCCTACATACATCATCTGCGTCCTTTTCCATTTGCTTCTTTTCTTTCCCATGCTCCTGATCCCTCGGCTCACTCCCCTCTTCTTTTTCTGGGAGGACCTCCTCATCATGTACAGGCATCGAGGGAATTTTCTCCTGATACAGAACAATATCTACACATTCCCTATAGGATGTTTCAACCGACACTAATGGCGCACTATCATGTGGAGCTACAATATTCATGCCAACCTCCTCTCTTTTGCTAGAATGCTGAGAGGAGAATTCAGTTTCACAAGTCTGTTCCTTTCTTGTTGTAGATTCATCTAAATCACCGCTCACTGAGTGAGTATCAGAACCATTCGGAATCACTTCTGGTGGAACAGATATCAATGGCTGCGTACACAAAAGGTCCTCTTCAACATCCTTGTTCAGACTGAAAGGTTGTTCAGCTGGCTCTAAAGCAGCACGTTTTGTCTTGTCAGTCACTGCTTTCGTTGGGTCATGCACTTTGTCTAAACCTTTAGCAAATATGTCAATATAGGTTTCAGACATATAAATTTGTCCATTCTTTGCCTCACTCCCAGTGTTGCAGTCTACTGGAATAGTCCTTGCAAGTGCAATTTCAACGCTTGATTTTTTGTTCAAGCGGGTAGCTTGGGTTGATGTTTTGTATGTTACATTCCAAATTTCATAGTTGCTAACTGGCTCTTTCGGAATGACCACAATTCCACTACTGAATGGGCAATCATCTGGGGTGATCTCAGGTGCTACTCGTGGTTGTGAATTCTGTGAGATCCTACGGGCAGCAGCGATATAAGGACACACTTCCTCATAGTCTTTTTCATTGAATTCGTCCGCATCAACATCATTTTGGTTTTCCTTTGAATCTTCATTCGGTATAAACAAATTCTCGAGGGATCCAGAATTGCGTCTGCTGCACCCTGAGCCATCTAGTGAGTCGGCCTCTGACTCACCCAGTACTGACTCCAAGTGGTCTTCATAGATGCTGGAACCCTGACCAGATGATCTAGAAACACTAGAAGTATTCTTTGGAGGGAGTGGTGGTAAACCAAACACATTGTCTTGTTCAAAATCCAGCTGTTGCGGTAAGGCACTACAACTGCTAATTTTTCTCCTGAACTCTTGCTCCTTTCTAGAGCGAGCTTTGCTACTACCAAGGATCATTTCTGAGAAAATGTCATCGTCGTCTTCTTCCATTTGATGTTTGCTGCCTGAAACAAGGCTCTGGCTTTCATCTGAAGAAGCTGTGTACATTTTGTGAAGCCATGCTTTACTGACATCCTCCTTGTTTTCAAGGTGTGAAAGAGACTTGCTCTTGTATGGTTTTTGGTCAGGTAGGTTGGGGTAGTAAATCTTCCTTGGCACTGAAACTTCACACTCTCTTGTGATGACTTTGTGTCGGATGAAATCCTCATTTGTATTGAGGAGTTGGGACTGTCGCTTTTTCCAGATTGCATCATTCTCGACAGTTTCAGGTATGTCCCTAGAACTGATATCAGAATCAACAGGCGATTCCTTAGCAACATCGGCTATTCCATGGTCTTCCGAGATGGATAACAAATTGGTTTTGCCAAGGATGGCGTCATCACTCATGTACCCCCTCTCTGCCTGTACCCTGTTATCAAGTTTCTGTGCCTCTTTGACACCAGCCCTGTTTCTACGGTCACTGAGGAGGGCATCATCACTGGCATAACCATAATCTTCATTGCATTGATTGCGTTTACTGAACATAAGGTTGTGTCTTGGTGACGCTGGTTGCCTTAACATGGTCCTTTTCAATTCCTGTTTGATTTTCTTCATAGACATCTTGAGGCGTTTGTCATCTTTCTTTTTCTGATGAAAGGAAAGGGAAACAAGGCACAAAATAATTCAAATGAAATGAAGAAGGAAAATGCACACATGAAATCAAATGAAATATAAAACTACCGGGGCTACCACTTCAAAAAGTAGATAATACTATCAGGCGTACTACACACAACAACTATCAGAGAAACGAGATGGACATATAGGCTCACAACAAGGATGCTTATAAATACAATTTTAAAATCAAACTACAAAGTTCACATATGCAAATCCTGTCATTTGGTGTATTCTGCACTTATAGATACCGATGACAACCCACCTTTGGTTGCAGTTAGAAAAAGCCAGGTAAGTCCTTGCAATATCCTTGTTCAGCAGCTCATGCACACAGAGCATCCACTTAGCAGTGAAGCAATTGTATTAGTAGTACATGCATTTCTGGTCCATTTTTGTCAACGCGGTCAATAGTTTCTCTTCCTTTCTTGGTCAGAAATGCTCCTCTTGTATATATCTCCACCAAATCTGCCATACCTCCCTAACAGCATGCGACATATCAGTGAGGACATTTCAGACCTGCTAAGTAACTCTGTCATGCAATTCATTACATATTTTCTATGCATGATTATGCTGATCAGCCACGGCCTAATATTCTTTTTCTGTTTGCCATGGCAATTTGACGGGCCTTTCCTTTTAGATGCACTGGGAGAACCATTCCATGATCAATTGTTGAACATCATGCACGTGCATATTTCTGATCTATAAATGCCCTTTCAACTCTATAAGCAGAGAGAGGAACCCTTCATCATGCGTCATGCCATATTACGAAGAATGTATACTGGTGAAGCGTGACCCTTATAGAAGAAGATGGGCGATTTACCACAAACCATTCTTTTCCTAGTGGACTGGCTCAAGGTGTCGTTTTACCAAATTAATGGAGAAACAGACATTCCCTTTTACAGTAATTACCTTCTGACACCGTGGCCATGGCCCTGGGCTTTTTAAAATGATTTATTTATTATAGAAATCTACGATGTAGTTGTTTATCTATGCCACACATGAGTCAAATGGTAAGCCAAATTCCACGCTAGTACACTAAGAAAGCAAAATACAAAACATAAAACAAACACCAAATAAAAACAACCTCTTGATGCCTTTCACAGTACTTACCTCCTTTTCGTATTTGAAGCCATCGCTGCCATCTTTCATCCGTGAGAGCAGCCCCCTCTGGCGGGGACGCATTTCCTCTGGGCGCTCATCTTTGAAGTCCATGGCCATGGTGATGTAGTCTGAGGGGAGCTCCTCCTCCAGGCGGGAGTAGATGAAGAGGCTGGACACCCCCAGGTGGTGGTTGGTGGGTGACCTCAGTCTAACGTGGCGGTATCCTGAAATAGGCACATTCACATTTGTCTGATTTCATAGAAATGATTCATGTTCCTGTGTATAGATAACATGAAAACGTCTTATAGATGAAGGTTATATTATGCGGACAGTTCTGTTGGTCCTTATTGTCTGCTTTGTTAAATTATTAGAATGCATTATACTCGTATTATCATCATGATGGTGCATGAACGCAGTGTTCGTCTGTCCTGTATTCATGTATCTTGTCAAACTTACAATGTGGTGCTGATACACTTATGGAGGGTCGGCATGATGCACCAACTTCAACACCCCATGTGCCAGTAAGTTCTACGTGCATTGGTACATCACGGCATTAAATGAAGATTAAGTATTGAGGCATTGCGCTATGTGCTATGCGCTATACTTGAGGCAGGGTTAGATGTATAGTAGAAAAGTGCTCACCTGGCCTGAGACATTTGATGGGGATGACACGTTGTGCTGTGATGTGACTACTGCTCATATCAGTCACTGTGAATCGTACAAACGCCAAGTCTAAAAAATGGATCTGAAATGAAAATGGAACAATGATCAGTAGGCATATAAGGGATATTGCAGTAAAAGACTTGACGACATACCGCTACAGAGGGATGAAAGGCAGTGTTGGATTCATGTACCCCTAAAAAAGTCAATTATAATTTGATTGCAGAAAAGCGACATCACTGCCTGCATTAAATCCCTTTAACTTATTCATCAATTTTAGAATGTTGAAGTATTCCTACCTGAAAGGAGTAGACCTCGTTCCAGATGGGATTGAGTGCGTTACGGGAGATGACTTTGGACTTGTGTTTGGCACAGTCCGCAGGGATACCAATAATCTCCACTTCTACCTGGGAACTGCCGCTGTGGTTGTTGGGGCACACATACTGTCCTGAGATGAGCTGTGGAAAAGGAGAAGTGTGTTATCTAACTATAGAACTACGAGACCCATATTACCCATATGAAGGTATCTCTATTAACTGTTATCACCTTTGAAAATGCTTACCAGAAACGTGAATTTAACTCCGCTAGTAGGGAGGTTTAGCAACAACGACGTACGTCCCCCGTATCTCATTTAACGCAGACGTGCCAGTGCTGTAGGTATGCTGTACGTCTGCGTTTTACTGCCCACGTAGTCGGCGCTAAACCTCCGTAATTATCTATAAGCATCTTGGTGAAACCAAATAAAGCTGGTAGCGTTGAACTCCCTTTCTCTTATCATAAAACCTACCTGTATTGTGAGTGCGGACGGCTGTAGTCCGTCAAACTCCTTGTCCCATGGGTTGAAGCGTCCATACATGACGTGCGTTTTGTCCCACATGACGGGCGGTTTCAAGACGTAACCACTACGTCCTGTCTGCTCAAACATGGCTGTGTTGATGTGCATGGCCGTATCTAAGGAAAAAAGTAGAAGATATGATGATGCCATAGAATACGGTCTTCTGGTAAGCATACTACAATTTTCACTGAAAAAAAAATAACGGTTTTCACTTTCTACATATCCATATCACATGGAAATACATACACTGCTTATTTTCTTTATGTTAAACTTTGCGATGTATGGTTACCTCTACATATTAATCAAACATTGATTTCCAACAGGTAAAACAACACAGGTTACAGTAGTTATTGATTAACAGACACTAGATCCACTATTGCCATCCCTGGATGTGAATTTTGGAGGTTTATTAATAGGGTAACTTACCTTCTGTTTGGTAGTTTAGGGCCACAAGTTGGATGCCACACATCCAATAGGCCACTGGATTAAAGTTGGATGAGTCTATCCGCATGCCGGCTGGGTACATACGCATCAGGTGTTTCTCAGTATGGGTGAACATGGTTAAGGTGTACACAAGGATTAAAAAGATACCCCTTGATACATGAAACTATGTACCTTTATGCCATGGCTGATACAAACGTCACTATAGATTAGTACTAGAACCGCCGTATTCAATGGGGGCATTGAATACAATGTGTCCGTATTCAATGGGTGTCCGCCATCTTGGATTTTGAACAGATCTGAAAATATCCCATGGTCGTGGACATTTGCTTATATAGGCCTACCTATTCATTAGACACCTATAGGGTAGAAGGTAGTCCTACATGGATAGTTATCAATACACGACTGTATATGGACATTGGTCATAGCCCTGCAGAGATACCGATCAGTGCATTTCTATGGCTCTACAAACCGTACGTGCTTCATCACAACCAGATGTTGCCCGCTACAGAGCCAACTTTCCTTCACGCCATATACTACTCACAGCAGACGGTGCCCACAGTGGACATTATGTTCCAACATGAAACAGCATGAAAAACCTTATAAAAGGCAATTATCTTGTATGAACGACTGTGTTACAAATCTCCCGGTTTGAGGTCTGAATCTTATCTAATTCAAATTAAAAGAAAATAGGGTGAGGACTCTAAAACGATATACAAGGGAAAATTTACATTAATTATGATCTATTCAAATAAGATCTAAGCGAAATGACCTAAATGTCAGCGCAAAAGGACAATGATTATATCACATGTTATTGGTGCATAGTAGTTCACTTTAAAAAGGATATTTGCTGACGCCAATGGGTTGTCGTCGACACACAGTCTTTGCCTTGTTCTCGTTAAGTGATGACATGTGATAGCAGCCCGGGGTATCCGACTGAGGCTTCACCTTCAGCTGTGGGGCTGTTGGTACAACCAACTCACTCTTGTCTGTAGGAATAAAATATACCACTTCAGTACTAGGAGCAGATTGGAATAACCGTGCTCATATTCAACTTCAGGGATTTTACTAGGAGATAATTTGATAATACTTGTTACTACCTTCTGCTGTTACTGCATTTGTGAAGATATCTATTCTTATAAATATGATGGCCAACCCATAGATGGCGGTTACTTTGATTTATATGAAGACATAAAGTAATTTTGATAACACAGACCATGGTAGACTCCTGTGAGACTGGGACTGCCGCCAGGGGATGCTCCGAGCGGGGCTGGAAGGATGGACTTACGGCTGCTGACCTTCTTGACTTGGCGGACTGAGGCAGCAGGACTCATAACCAAGCCTACAAATACAGCCGGTGATGGTCAGAGTAAGTTAAAACAATAAGCGTCACTAAGGACCCCGACACCCTCCAAAGCCTGTTTGATTAACTCTTTGCGCCATCAAGATATTCCCTACCATGCATTTTTTTTTCTATACCTGGGAATCAACTTAAACTATGTCAAAGTTAATGCAGTACCACTACAGAACAGACCCGAAGAGACAACGGTGGCATTATAACGAGATGAACAAATAATAAAAATATGATATTTTTCCAAACCTTTTCATATCCAAACATCAAGAGCAAGTAAATGAATATGAACCAATCTTTTCAATGCCATTCAAGCATATTCCAGATCAAAGAGCCATGCCTATCGTAGTCTATACATACCCCTAAATTTGACTGCCTGTGTGTAGATGACTAGGTCTGACAGCTCCTGAGCTATGGCAACCTTCTTCTTCTTGATTAATTTAACAGGTTGTTCCATGTCAATCTTTCCATCCGAGAACTGCCATTCGACAGCTGGCTCACTCCGGGGCCGGACCATCACAGAATTACTCCGCTGCCTGGGAATACGAAATGAAATTGTTATGAACACACAGCATAACAGCCACAACGGCAGAATCGGGGTATTGGGGAGCCCCTGAAGTGTAGGCTACCAATAGTTTATACAGAGACATAATGATAATATCTCTGGTTTATATAAAGCAAAACTGTAGAAAATTAATACTCCTGTTAGGGTTATTTTGCTGATCACCAGGACATCTTGTGAGTACAATAATCATTGGGTTCACCTCAAGTTGTCAAGCACAAAGACGTCTATGAATCCCACGAACATAGTTCCAAAGTGTCTTACTTAGATGGCATGATGACCATATCCTCTATGGACTCTCGTCTTGAAAGTGTTGTGGCATCAGAATGGCTGTCGTGGCTGTCACGTGATCTCGTTCTTGACGTGTGTAAGAGGCGGGCAGAACTGACGTCACTGTCCCTGCCTTGTTTCCTGAGGAACTGGCTGGTCCAGCCAGAGCCTACTGTACTGCTGTCATCTGTCTCCTTGGTGCCCTCCAGGCTGCCTGCAAAGGAGCCTGAGCGGGGTCTGCCCTCAGAGCTGGTCTGTGAGGACAATTTACTGTGGGTGTCTTCCAGGTTATCACAGGACCCCGACTTCTGCCGCGTCACTCTGTAAATGACAATGGTTCAGGAGACTAAATAGTGGTTTATCTATTCTGTCAATGACAATAATAAAGGTGACAGTATGGAGAGTTTGATTCCGAAATGCAACAAATCCATTTTGGGTGTTTTGAGATAATGAGACATTTATCATTCCAAAAGATTGAAGAGGGGTGGCAATTTTTGTGAATTCCAATATCTAGGGGACCATAAATGAAACACGTTCGCATTTCATTTTGAAATCCTTGAGTCTTCCTTCATTGACAAATTAAGTGGTTTAATCCCATTTTTTTTCTAAAACACAATAAATGCCCAAACCGTTTTGTTCCAAAACGCAATAAACCCAACATGACTCTTTTTTGTATCCACATAATAACCACATAAGTTTTTTTTCTATATTTCACTTTCCTCATCTAGTTGGATATAAATGAAACATTTTCAAGTACTTTTTTACACTGATGGTTCTTTCACAGACAAAAGGTGATTTATGATATATTTCTTTGCAAAATGCAATAAATCCTGTTTTGTTCCAAAATGCAATAAATCCAAACTGTTTTGTTTCAAAATACAATAAATCCATCACAACAGCTTTCACATCTATATACCTCTCTCCTCACCAGCAAAGTTCGTTTTTAGTGGGAATAAAGTTATAAAACTTACAAAACACAATGATATGACATTAACAGATCATTCAATCCATGGAAATAAGCTTAAGGTTATTAATGAACATACATATCATGACAATGTTGACCTGAGTGGATTTATTGTGTTTTGGAACAAAACAGGTGTGGAATTTATGTCACTTTGGAGAAAAAGTGGATTTTAGGTGGGACCTAGGTGCCAAATGGTGACTGTTTTGGAAAAATGATTTTGCGACATTTTTTCACTTACCCCAACCTATTGTTTTGTCATCTTTTTTCCATTTTTTTTCTCCAAAATGGTGTGTTTTCTTTAACCAAACTCTTCGTATGATGGTTTATGGATTTGGATAATGATTTATCTATTGAGTCAATGAAAGTGATTGAATATTGATTTCAACTATTCTGTCAATGACAATGGTTCAAGCGACTTTCGATTGCAATGATTAAGCTTTGCACGTTCTTCCTATGCTGTATACTAGTTTAAGGTATGGTATCTTATACCAACAGTGTTAATAGTCATTCTGTCACAACTAATCATCTCAATAATGACATCAAATATGCTCTATTAAAAAAACACCTGTTAAATTACTGTTCCAATCATCAAAATATCAATTTGTCTGATTCAATTGATTAGTTCCCCTTTATATCAGATGTGAAAAAAACCAATGTTGCATCCCTACCTGGGTCTTGCTGTCAGGGTGACTGTGAGGGGCGCAGTCTCTGTGAAAGAGTCAGAGCGGGCTATGTTACTGCCACCATTGCCTATAATAGTCATCTCCTGCAGGCCCTTAGATTTCTGTCTGCTGGTCTTGGTCAGCATACCATTGCTGTTCTTGTTGGTGGTGGTGGTGGTGGTGGTCATGTGGCCGTTCTGCTTACCGGAGAGGCTTTCATTGCTGCCGTGTTGTATCTGTCTGTCTATGTTGTCCACTCTGTCGATGATACACTGGGGTTGTCCACTGTCGGCACTGGGTTGGCGGCCATAGGGAAGGCTCTGCTGGCCGTTCAGACTGGGAGGTAGCACTCCACCCTCCTGGCTACTTGTTGACTGCCGCATCAGCTCTTTAACTGGTGATGAATAAAGACGAATGGTTATGTGAGGAAAGATAACATTTCCACTCTTCAAACTGGTATTATAAATTACTATATGTAGTGCATTCGTTGCTGCATAAAAGTCACGGTCACTTATTCCTAACGAAAGGAAAATTTTTAAAATGCAACCCCAGCTTTGGAGCTTGATTTGTATATTTGGCCCTGGAGTGCGAATGTAAATCGCCTATTTCATAACATTATTCAGCCAGATAGTTTAGCACTAAATACGCTGATAAGATACATTTCTCAACATGATTTGCATACAATATTTACATAATTGATTAAAATGGTTATCAAAGTATTGAATTCACCGATTGGAACGTCGTCTTCATCGTCGTCATCCTCATCATCATCTTCATCAAAGTTTGTCGCCTCGAGGGAGAAACTGTAGTTCCTGATGTGTCCCGACAACTGTAAAGATGGGAGAATTATGTTTAGTTGCTGATAGTAACTGTAGTTCCTGGTGTGTCCCAACAACTGTACAGATGGGAGAATTATTTTTAGTTGCTGATAGTTTCCATGGGAATTTAAAGCAAATCAGAAATAAAGATACACATAATGATGAGTTATTTTGATTAATACCTTCTTATGAAAGAATAATAATATTAATAGAATCACAGATGGAATATCTAACGTTCTTATGATGTAGATATTCAAATATAGACCTTCTTAATGTTTCTGCAGTTTAGTGGGAATTAGGTAGATTACCATTGCGGCAGAACCAATTCATAATTTCTTGGAAGCGGTTTAGTTCATCATAAAGAAAAAGATTTGTTTTTTTGTGATGATTAGAAAGTTGTACATAATTCATGCATGGTATTTCTTTAAACAAGTAAGACATTAGGGGGTCTGTCCAATTGTAAACAATTGGGGGAGATGATAAAAGTTACAAACATTCCCCCAGCTGTGTTACTTATATAATATATGTAGCATCATGAAACAAGGGGTGTGGATGGGGGGTCTCCCATGTCACATGTTGATTTTAAAAATGGTCATGGCACTTGTCACTTAAATCCCCATGTCCCATGTCACCTCTAAGAGTCTATCATGTCCCATGTCGAATTTAAGAAAGCACCTATGTCATGTCACTAATAAATTATTGTTTTGCCTCATATCACTAAGGCCCATGTCACATGTCGATTTTAAGACATGGCCATGTCACTATGTCAAATTTAGTGGTCCATACCCATAAACAAGCCACAGTTTCCCATCAGAATAGGACCCAGTTTGCCATGAGAATAGGCACATGCAGTGAGCCTGCAGTGAGGACAGTGAGGTGGTACCATCTGGTGAGTATTGAAAGAACTAAGTCCCACCAGCTAAACCCAGGCCCTAACTGTACACTACCTATTGCAAAAACAGTCAAATAAATTCAACACATTGGATCAAAGTGACAAAAGTCTTTTCAACCAAGCACAGCACAGCAATAATTCAGTGCGGAACACCCCAATATTATGCAAATGAGCTGTATTTGAGTGTAAACTATAATGGGAGCCGGCCTATGTTATGACTACTAAAGACCTGATTAGGTTATTCATAACCTAACTTTAGCAGTCATAACGATTTGTTATTCATAACAAACCGTCTCCCATAAAAAGATGAAAATGTAACTGAACTCGATGATTTGGATTGAGATCAATAAATTATATAAATTATAAATTTGTGAACGTTCATAATTAATGGTGTTCTACACATTTATAGACTCATTGTCAGCTATAACTCAGCTACAGTGAAATTCATGACACTTCCCTTCGTCTAACTATGCTTTGAATGTGTAGACATTCAAGTACAATGGCAGTGTACGCATCATAAGCTATACCTATGAGTTTTATTACTGATAAAATACTAGTGAGAATTACACATCTATCACCACAAACTGTCACTGATTTCTATATCGTTACAAGTGCGTAGCTGCAATGCAATTAAGTGTGTATGTAATATTTTCTAGCAGAACACTTACATGTTATGACAAACAACTTAAAATTTATTTTTCTCTATGATAAAAGATGGAGACAGTCTCTATCCATGTAGTGTATATGGGATATGTTTGTCAGATACAGGGCATGTTTCAATAAATCTAGTGATAAAAAACGATAATGTATGTGCCACGTCCATACCATGAATTGAATTCTGAATTACAGGAAAAGCACAGGAATACAGAGAAAACGGACATCAAATGAGCAATCCTACCTAGAAATAGAACTTACAGTCTATGATCTAAATGCAAAGTTACTATGATATGTGCCTTTCGTTCGTAGGGGGGTGTGTGAGCAGAAACCGATTTAGTATGGGACCTTGCTTAACGTCTACATATATGTAGTTATATTTCCCGGGAAACAGACCCCCCCCCCCATCCTTATCTTGCCTTTTGTATGCATCAGGTAATCCCCCACTCCTCAATACAAGTCATACTCAATTGCCAATCTGACTATCTGAATCATTATACCTATATGGCCTTATAATTTTCATACATTTGATACAATATAATAATCTCTTAATGGACAACAACGTTAGGGGTATGAACAGCTTGTTACAATCCCATGTCATAATATGCCTATGAATCATTCACTTTAACTATTCCATAACAGACATTTTCCAACTACTATAGATGATCTAAATTGTTCAAGCAGCATACCTTTATGGTGGTAATCATCTTTTCCAGACTAAAATAAAGAACCATGTTAATCCTTAATTCTGTTTCCATTTACTATTCCATAACTAATATAAATTTATAAATTGTGACGGGTCTATCCATGCAGTATAACATCTTAACTTTCATACCTAACTGACCAAAGAGGGCATCGGGGCTTCCCTCACTGGTTAAAAGGTACACTCTGATAGTAACTGCTAACTTGAAGTGAAACTAAGTGAAACTGCCGTGTATCTGCCCTACCTGTGATGCTAAGAGCTGCATCGTGGAGTGCATGCGATGAGTGAGCAGCTAAAGTAGTGTTTATATGGGTATGTTTGTTTTGGATATTTTACCGTACTCTCGCCGATATGCCATACTGTTTCTGGACTCACTCGCTGTTTGACAGGAATGTTGGGAGTCTGAGGCGCTCGCAGCTTTTTGTTCTTGATTAGGATCTTGTAGCGGAGTTGCTCGGGAGACGGGAGTGAGGGGTCCTCGTTGAAATCTGACTCGAATAGAAAGTCCTTCACCAATTTGTCTCCCAGAACCTCCTGTGAAATCAAAGAAACACATATTGATAGAATTATTCGGCATTTCAATTAAAACTTTGCAAATTTCCTTTATTTCTGCTGCGTTTGTTGAGAATTTATAGCTTTGATATATATAGTCTACTTCTCTGTACAATACTAAACCCTTTCGTCGAGTAGAATTCAATAGGCCTATTTAGAACATTCCATCTCTATTGCTTGCATTCCATGTTTGGAATGTAATTAGTATCTTTTTCCCCATGGAAACATATGACCCTTTCTGGTTACCATGGAAACAGGTCCGTCACTTCAAATAGAAATACCATTAGCTGGTCAGAACTGAAAACAGATCTTGATTATTCTACCTATATAGAACCAAATCTATGGTTAAAATGTGTTTTTGTGAGCTAAATTTTAACAAAACTGGTTTATTGTCATTTTCGTTTTCTATATGATTGGTTACAGTGCATTTAGAGCTTATTTCTCGTTTTCATTTATAAAAAACAACTAATGTCTGGGAAAATACCCCAAAAGAAACTAATAGGAATATCTCTGTCCATGATACCTCATTTTAAAGGGTGTAACATTAACTTCAATGATAAATTTCCCCTCAGATGGAAATTCGTCACAAATGTATATACATAACAATACGAGGCACCTAATGTGCGTGAGCCCATTTGTCATACAATTTTGAAAACAGCTTTTCTGGCTGAACCATTTTTTCTTTAAACAGTTTAGGCTTTTATTTTGGAGGACAGCGACGTAAGAATATGTATAATCAATGTAAGAATGATGACATCACTTACAATGAATATCTCAGCCATCTTTTGTTGTTGTTGAATGCTGCAGTGGTTCTCTATAGACAGGATAACTGGATATGGTGATGTGACGAAGGCGCTTCTATTGACGGCCTCAACCACGCCCTAGGTAAGGAAGAAGATCCGGTTTAATGTAAGTGAAACATGAATACTCGAGTTTATTACAGACATACATCAGAGAGAGAGAACAGGTAAAAATATCTAATCGATACTATAAACACGATGGGGTGAATTATGGAAAAGTCTATACAATAAGTTTGAGAAGGTATCTTTTTGACTTACATTTGTACGCAGCGAAAAGGTGTGGCTATTATAAATATTTTGTTCAGATCTTTTTCATAAGGGAAAGTGCTAACACCAGGTCTTACTCTGAATGGAATTTTTGTTGTGAGAGTATGTCCATGGTAGATGATAGGTGAGCCGTCATCCCCGTCCCAGCAATCTAACTCAACACACCGACAGCCAGTCAACAGCACCTGTCCGCGGTAGAACAAAACCCTCAATGTCCCACACTAAGAAGTACATACATGGTAAGCGAAAGTCTTTATACACTTCTTAATACTCTCCTTTCAGAGACGGGTTTAAACATTCGGTACCCTCAAATGTATATCATTTCACAATATAGGGTAGTTTCACTATCCATGTTGAGGCAGTGGGTAATATTTACTTGCCTGAGCATAGAGTTCTACTGATGACTCCCCCTTGAGTTGATGCCCTGTGAGGTAGGTGTTGTGTGATGACTCTATGTAGTAGTGAGATAGGGGATGGTCCATGTCCTACAACAGACATGTATTACCATTGTGTTACACAGTCAGACTTCAGTAATACACAGGTATGTCCCCAATAGTCCATTGTGGTTGCAGAACACCAATGGACAGGAGCAGGCTGCACGAATCATTTTGCAGGGCTGGGCTGAGGGGTGATGCATATAATGGTCTAAATTTGATAGTGGGTATGCAAATGATGTTAAATTAATCCTAAGAGGGTATAGTAATTTATTTGAGTGATATATAGGATTCGATGTAAGATTGGGCTTTTGTGGGTATATTAAATAAAGGAATATATATCAACCATTCATTGCAGAAACACCAAAATCAGGGATGGTCACAGAAAAGACATATATATCGCGAAAAAACCAGTGTGCCTTATGTCATGCGGTTTGAACTGATGGGAATATTGTTAATAATGGTAGCTTGGCTCAGAAATGCGCATGGTCATGAGTTCGGCACACATATGTTATAGTCAACAGTGAGGAAATAAACAAAGGCATGCAGCCTTGTTTAGAATAGTTATATAAAGAAATATTCGTACATATTTTATTATTTGTCTTGTGGCTAAAAGAACACATTCCTTCGGCCCCTAAACAGTTCTTTTATGTCAGGATGTAGTATATAGCTTTTAAAGTTTCAAAATCCATCATCTAGAAGACATAAATTTGTATTTGAATCTTTTTTTTGGTGAGTGCAAGAATGTTCCTGCAGGGGGGGGAGTGTATATCTGAACAGAAAATCTATTTCTGGATATGCTATCCAGATTCTGTAGAAGATATTTTTCAAAGTCACTGAAATTGTAGACTATGAAATTATAACCCTGCCTCATAGGCCACCATATCCAGTTACTATGAATAATACAGAACAGAATTTCAACTGGTGCTCACCTCTTCATCCTGTCTGACTTGTTCGCTAATGAAGGCGTAATTGTCCTTATCCATGAGGTAACGAGAGAAACCCTCAAACGACAGTTTACACAGAGACCGCATCTCTCTGTCTGGCTCATGCCGCTGTAACGGGAGAAAACAACACTTCATCATCATCCCAATTCTAAGCTGTAAATAATGCAGTATATTTTCTACTGATTTGGCTTACGGTAGGTTAAATAGATGTTACTTCATCCACGGTTTCCAGGCAACTAAAGCTGCGAGCATTAACACTTGCTCAAATATTATGTGTTATTTGATACACTATAAGTCAGGCAGTTTCCACGGCAACCACTTCAAATAGCCACTGGGATGGTCAGCATTTGGTTCACAGCCACCTTCAATATATATATATATATATATATATATATATATATATATATATATATATATATATATATATATATATATATATATATATATATATATGTGTGTGTGTCCGCAGGGAAATGAACTTAGCTACATCGATTCAAACCCAACTTGGACAACCTCAAACAATAGAGAGGATCACATACTCGGTACATCTGAATGAGGGAGACGTGGGAGATGGAGGGAGCAGCTCACCTGTATGATGTCGACAAGGTCCTGTTCAGAGACGTAGCATTCCTGGTTATCCTCCAGGAATTCCCTGAGCTCCTGGAGCCCCAGACACTTGCCCTTAGACTTGTCAAGATCTGTAGAGTTGGACACGATGGAGGAGACCGCAAACACATCACACACATTCTGACCGCCCTCCTCGTGCATGTTTAGCACCGTGTTACGTGTTATGAGACCTGTGAGTTACACGCAAATAGAATCGTATTTACATGCACACAGTGTACCCAAATAACATGTATTTCTTATCAGCACTATCATACAGCTGATGTAGAAGGGATATCAGAACTGTCAACAGTGGCAACTACACAGTTCTATTCCAAAGCAGTATTCTCTTAGATTTTAACAACAGCTAGTAGGTTCTACCTCCATTAGGAATTGGGAATCTTTGATCCACTTTTGATAAGTATGTGTCACATTGATATTTAGGTGTCCTGAACATTAACATATCTATAAACCTACAGACAACTCTATGTGAAAGATGCTCACCCATATCCTTGGCAGGAGGCTCTCTGTACAGCTCTGTGATGCTCATCTTCTTCTCTATGCTGGGTTTTGTGGTAGACACTTGCTCAAACAGGTCCTTTAGATCCTTCCGACAACGTAAACTGAAAGACCGAAAAAGATCGACAAAGTCCAGAAAGTCCAGAGATTGTGCATGGGTGATGGGCTTATTTGGGTCTGTACTCCGTCCGCCCAGAGAGAGCCTGCGCCTGTTTCGTGGCCGGTAGCCTGACTTGATGAAGTTAAAGGTGAGGTTTTTTGGTTTGAAGACTGTGACTGGGGCAAACTTGCTCTTGTTTAGAGACATGTCTGACTTGGGACTGTTGGCTTGTGTAGGGTCGTTTTTGACGGTACCACCTTTGGTCTTACACTTGTTGGTGTCCTTGTCTTTAGGTGTATGATGGTCGTAGTATTGGTAAGGGTGACTTGCCGCTCCACCTGTGGTCTGATCCTACAATGTAGTGATGAAAGTTAACTTTATATTACTTACGTTGAGGCTTAATGAATACCATTATATTAAGGACACATGCTGGTCCAACCAAACATTTACTTGCTTATCAATGGCATTTTCAGAACTGAATTGAAGTGCATTATAGGTTGGTTATGCTGTGCATTATGATGAGGAAAGCTGCATATATAAGTTATTAATATCACCTTCCTTTATTGATTCTAAATAAAATGCTACCTAGGGGAAAAAAAGATGATTAAATCTTACTTTGTGTGCAGTAATGTGACTGGCTTGTCGCCGTCTGTTGTTCCTCCCACCCATGACGCTGGGTGTCCGTCTGAAGGCTGACTGAGGGTTGACATTAGTGCTTGGACTCATTGATCCATGGGCATTCCACTTCCTCCCACCAAATGCCTGTAGAAAAGGCAACAATTTACATTGTACTATAACCAGATAATTTAGACTCTTCATGTTGACAACTGCAGGTTCTCCCAACTAAGGGTTGTCAGGCTTAAAATGCACTTGTGCCAATATAAAGACTCAGTTCCATATCCCATAACTTTAATTTAACAAGTTTTAACATGTCTGTGTTATGCTGTTCATTTATATAACCCTCTCTCTTTTTGAGTGTATAGTATGCATTCCAAAATCGATCTAGAAATTGTTACCTTGATGGCTTCTGCTAACAATGGTCCCTGTTGTTTCTCATTCTCATGTACGAGTGTCATGTACTGCTCCTTTAACCAGAGCATCCGGTGGTCTGTATGCCGCCTTCGTAAGCAGATAGATGCATGCACCAGCCTCCGCAGTCCTCGGTACCACACCTTGGCCACTGATGAAGGCAGCACAAACTCCAACAAGCGATTGTCAGCGATGTTGAAGCCAAACAGCAGTGAAAGGCAATTGTCCCTCGACAGGTCCTCCAGACCATGTCGCTTTGAGATAGAGCTAAGATCAGCACTGGAGTCTCCAAGGATCACCCCCTTGGTGAGGCTGAGGTCAATATGACCCTCCTCAAAGTCGTCAAGAAAGGCCAACCCGGCGCCATACTTGTTCGCCAGGCCAGGAATGTCGAACTTGTCACTAAAGATGTAGTCTGGGGCTGCAGTGGCTGTAGCCCCTCGGAGTGCGCTCCATTGTGGCTTGCACCAGGAGAGCGTGGTGTTGTCTGCTTCTAGTCGTAAAAAACAGATGGTGGAATGGGAATTGTTACCCTCCCATCGTACCACTGTAGCACCATGGTGCAGGCACTGTAGGTCGTTAAGGTGCACCCGTGACAACTTGGTGGTGATTATGGGCAGGGTGGTCTTTGAGTGACTCACAGGCTTTATTGGCTCATATGAGTCCAGGTCCAGCTCGTAATCACTTTCCACATTTGGAGATAAAGGGTCCTCATACTCGATGTCACTGAAAGATAGTATTGAGGTATAATTATGTGCACAAAGCCCGACCTTCCACCTGAGTAAATTTGAACTCAACATTAAGTATACATACATATAAAGTTGTCAAAGTTGTCATATCATGTAGCTTGAAGGAAAGCTATTACTAGGTATGTTGAATTACTCTATTAAAAATCACCTAATAAAGTCGTTAGACATCCAGGAGAAACATCCATTCAAGATTCATGTTCTTCCTTGCACAGTCCTGTCACACAGGTAGACCTAGGACATGCCCGGTGCGCCATGATGTTTACACAGGCCGTCAAATCGTTTCGATATTTACAGTTACTGTCCAAAAATAGCCGTTAGAAACTTTTGATCAGTAGTCCTATCTCAGCGTATAAACCCATGTAAGTTTGTGTACCTTTCAGCCTCTTGTTCCTCCTCCTCCTTCCGTTTGATGGCAGCGTCCTGTTGGAACAGGTGGACGTCGTTGAGGACAACGTGAGCCTGAGATATCTTCTCTAGATTAATAAGGCCTCCCACTCCTATACGTGTCATAAACCGGTCTTCTCCACTGAAGTCAGACACGAACTGAAACAAACCGTTAGAAGTATGATTGCAGTATATAGCAGTGTCTAGTTCGTTGAGGAAGATGTGCATTCAACAAGACTGCAAGAGAATCTTTTAGTCTTAAATATAGGTGCGTTAAAAAACTTCAGTCTATGATCCAGTAAAGTTAGTTTTATTAAAAGGGGCCTTTTTTCGCTGTTCCATACACATTGTACCTGTATATAAATAAGGTGTCTAAAACTTGTTCAAGCAGATGAATCATTACCCTATTGTTTGTGGGGTAGAACTGTTATACATTGTATCTGTAACTTAGAATATTGGGAGGCGAGCCACACTCACCTCAAGTTGTTGTTGGTCGCCAGATGGCACTACAATCACAGATGGTACTCCTGATAGGATCATACGCAGGTCACGGAGGAAGCCGCCAAAAAAGGGAACTACTTTACATCGTGGTAGATCGAGAGCTCTGGTGATGGCGGAGCGATATGCACGAGAGGGTTCCCATGACAACAGAGCTGCGCTGAGGGTGTGCAGGATGGTGAGGTCCTCGTCAGATAAGGATAGCCAGAAGGGTTTTAACTTCTCTGATCTGTGGAGGACAAAGATAAGAGGTAGATACAGGTGGTGTGTTGAGTTACTACGACCGTGATTTGGTAAAGCTACTATGAGCTATGATCTGAGCTTTACTATACTATGTTTATCTGTTTTTGTTTTTTTTTTGTTTTTTTTTACATTATTTGACATACATATACATTGCCACAAATGTCCACAACTAGTAGAGCCAATGTATCATATGACGACTTCTGTGGAAAATGTACAGGTACACTTTATCTAATCAAAAGGTTTACTTTTTAACCGTAGATCTAAGATGGGAGGGCTCGAATAATTTGGACCCATCAGAAAATCACATATGAGGATCTAAGTCCGTGCACCCCTCTAATGTTGTTAGATAATGTAGCTAAGAACCAGTGAGGATACTGACAGTAGTTATAATATGGCTTATACCACGCTTTGGGGACTTCCGGTGGTTTTATATGCAGTTTAGCTGTGCATTATTCTGCATATACCACACATGTGCATTTTTGAAATTTTTGGTATATACTTTTTCAAGGTCAAGTTGGACTTAGAATATTTTGGGATATGCTGGTGGACATACAAATGTAGTCTCGCCATAGTTTTAATATGAAAAATCGTCCAAACTCGTAGGAGAATTGAACCCCGGCCACAGTGGAGGTAGGCGAAGGCCTTAGCCATAGTGCCACACTGAACGGTGATGAAACTCAGGACGAAAATAAATAAGTTCTAACCTGAGGTCCTAGTCCTATGTTTCCACTCAGTTTTCGTCTTGATTCCAACCTTTTCATGTTATAATATTGAAATCCCAAAAAGTATTCACTCCATAGAAGAGGAATGCGTGCTAATTTTCTCCATTTTCTTCAATATAAATAAGAATCCAATCATTTTTCTATCCTAAGCGAGTTGCGGTCTGGCCATTCCCACCCGCCTCCGTGTCCGGCGAAAGTGTGTCAGTGGCCCGGATGTAGATATAGGTCAACACGCCGCAGTTGAAAATGCTTACGATGGAAAAATCAATGGATTCTCCTTTATTTTGAATATATTGGACATAATACGTATGGAGGGATCATCTAGAATGTCTAAGGATGTGTATGTTTTAATTTGAAGACTTGTCATGGTTGGATTCGATACGAAAAGTGTGTGTGAACACGGCGGTACCTCTCCCGGCAAGGAACAAAAACAATGGCTTTGCGCAGAGCGGCCACGGGCCGTATCGCTTGCACTTACAAAATGTCTTCTCCTGGCTATATTCTTTTGATATCAGGTAAGAAATTAATACAAAATGGAGGAAATTGTGGTATAAACCTATTAGGTCATGGATATTGCAGCCGACGGGCCTAACATGCTGGATATACCCTCGCCACTCCGCGGCTCGGGTATATTCAGCATGTACGGCTGCAATATCCATGATCTATTAGCATAATCTCTGCCACATGTGCCAAATATAGATTCAGCTTATATATTCAAGACTAGCGGGGATTTGTCTAACAGCATTACAGTTTCCCCTGTACCACACATGATATAGTAAAAAGATGTAGCTTACTTGAGACCACTGAGAATCTCTACAGCAGCGTTAAAGTTTCCCATGTTCCAGCAGCTGGCGGCAAGACGCAGAATGCACGACAACACAGCCTTCCTGTCCTCGTGCGTAGCCTGGGTGATGATGATGTGAGTCACCCATGAACTCACCTAGAGGAGGACAACAACAAGTGGTGATTTAGTCATTTTAACTTAAAGCTGTGGTTCGGACTAGAGAGCTTGTACATTTAAAATTGGGTCTGAAAGCTCTGTATGCTATCTGAGCAAAACGTGGAGTATTTGAGACCTTTGAGGTCCCTTCCAATAAAAAGACATAAAATCAATGATGCTAAAATAAATGTTTTGCAACTAATTTGAGACGTATAGCCATCATATATCCGTCAACACCAATGGGTGACTCTCAATCCACCCATAGAAAAGCTCTCACCTATATATATATATATATATATATATATATATATATATATATATATATATATATATATATATATATATATGTATGATAACAGCAGAGAACACTGACCTCATTAAATCTTTGTATAAGGTCTTGTACATTGGGGTGTCTTGTGGCTGTTGTGGTTCGTGACAGGTCCAGGGTGATATGGCGGATGTAGTACATGGGTGGAACACTGTTGAACAAGGCATGTTCCACCTCTGTTAGGCGCATGGCAACCTCCTCCGGAAAGGGCAGCAGTTTCTGTAGTGCTTCTAGTTCCTCGGCGTATAGCTGAATGGGCTCTACCTCCGGTACAAGGTTCTGCAGTCTTCGACCAAAGTCTGAGCAAAGACATCAGTTCATGGGTGATAATGCTGTTTGGTACCATTCTATACAGTCACTTGGGATGCCAGGGTAACAGATCAATCTACATAGGCAAGCAACGCATTATACTCACAAACGGTATTTTATGAGGACTTTTTCCAAATTAGCAATTTGTTGATATTCAAAACTTTGAATTAAAATCTAGGTATAAGACACTGTAGTATGAATTATTGACAAAATAGTTAAAACACACCAAAGTCCAACATAAGGTCGCGCTGTGGGGCTGCGTTCTCCAAGTAGCGACCCTCTGTGTCCATGGCTTCCCACAATGCAGCAGTAACAGACTTGAGGTTCTCGATAGAAGGCGCCAGAAGCGTCCAAGGCTTGGACGCTCGGAACTCGATGATGAGGCCATCGTGCGCCTTTCCGGTTCCTGTGCGCCATTCTTGCAGCTCCCTGATTGGATGGTCGTAGACAGTTAGCTTTGTCTTTTCGTTGAGTAATACTACCTTTTCACTACTTATCCCTAATAACCGTGTCACCTGAAAAGTAAGAAAACGAGAGTACCCATTAAGGATCATATCAATTCCTAAGAGGTGCTGAACAGAGGTGAACCAACATTGACAACGGATAGTTGCTAAAAGTAGAACAACCAGTAATAGATTTTGGTTCAACATTGAACTGATTTTGTGCCCCTGGAAGGGGGTACTCTAAGTGATTATGGGATGTGAAAGAGATGAATTTGCGGTTTTAGCTATCAAGTAGGCCTAGGCCTATATGCAGAAAGCATGGTTCGTGCTTACTACATTGAGCTTCCTTTTAGTAGGTCTATGGTGCTCTTATCTTGATCCGTGAAAATGAATAACCATTTCTTTGAGTGAGAAGGGGGGGAGCTATCCTGCATAGGCCATACACATTTTCAATAATCCCTGTTCCTTTCCTACGGAAGAAAATGGGTCTTTGGTTGGCCTGAATGTGGTTATACTAATTTCTTTTCTGCTCTCCACTTGTGACATCTGTAGATATATCACTAGCTATGGTATCATTTCAACTGACTTCAGGAAAGGAGGTATACGATATAGAGAAAACTAGCTGAACAGTGTCATTTCGTGTTTTTATTTTTACAATACAGGTACTATATCATCGAGGCCTTTTTTTTTTTGCTGGAGCAACATATTTCAATTGGTTATCTTGATATTTTGTTGATATTGTCCAGAGAAAATTAGTAGTGCCGCAGGTACTGGACCTAATGATTTGTTGATCCCTGAATACTACCTTTTCTTGATCAGACTCATATTTCGCAAGTTTTAGCTTTAACAAATCAGTCATCCAGATGTTTGTACAAATGTGAGACAAAGAATTCAAACTACATTTCCTGCAGAACAACGACAACATCGGAACACAAGAAATATGCAGAAACACACGAGAAGAAATATGCAATACAGTGCTAATGTTCATTGCAGAGGGAATTCTTAATGAACAACTGCCGAGAATACTGAACGTTACTGACAGGTCCTTCATAATGACCAATGGGTTATTATTAATAGCATATAGAACATCGATCCCATAGTAAAGATTTGGTGTGATCTTAGGAAGAAGAGATGGTTGATATTAATTTCATACTAGATGGGCTCTATTTCCGTAATTTATAGTTTCCATTTAAGTTGGGTGAGAAGAGTGGGGGAGTGTCCTCTTTGAATCTGTTTGTACAATGTAAAGAAATATCCATTTCCCTTGATGAAAAAGAGGTACCTGGACAGCCGAGGTGCATGGCAGTGCGCAATTGTTTCTTCATTCCATGTATACATGCACGTTACAAAGGCGAGTGCAACATGACCAATATAACACGAGTTTGGAATAATGAAACTATGGTTTGTTGATTCCCTCCCTGTGCCTATTTTGAATAATTGAATGGAAAATCCTTTGCATGGACTGAACCTAATGTTTAAGGCAGGAACTTAACCGGTGTGTGGTTTGAGACTGTTAATCCACAGTTTTGTAGGGTTGTGCACCTCAGATTGCCAGAAAAATGTGTGAAACACTGGGGTACTGTAGGTTAAGTAATCTTGATCCACGGTTATATGAAATACCACGGCTTTTTTTTTCTTTTGTTCAAGGTGGGTTAATGCAGAGTAGTCAGTTGGACTACCTGTTTTGTATGCATGCAGTTTTGCCATCTTTTCCCTCACCATACAATGGCTGTTTGTGTATAGCAAAGACACAGCAACATAGGAACAATACCAAAATGCTGTTTGAAGATTGTGTGCTGCTTATTGAAACTAACAGTGAAACTAGACATTGGACCAAACTCACACACCTTATATATGAACACTACTTAACTAGAGATTAATAAAACATCAAATTGTGTGAAAAAGAAAATATACAGTGTGCACGCTCGCAGAAAGAACAGGCGATATATACATTATAAGAGGCACACGACCAATTGAGGTTTGGGATGAGAGACGACCTCTTGACCCCCCTTACCGATTTGTCGAGGTTCCAGCAGCCACACTATATTGGGAATCAAGGGATATACATGTATTGCGTTATGAAAGAAAAGATGGACTCCTGAGCAGAAAGGAACTTTGATAAATAAAATCATGGGTTAGCTATAGATCTATATGTGAAGCGAGGTTAATTCAACAAAACTTTGCTTCGTCCAATGCTATGTCATATGCTTAGGTCACGACCCCAGGTTAAATTCCCTTTGACCAGTGTTCAAGAAACCTGGTATGGCCCAACTTAACTTGTTGGGTAATGTTCGGCTCAGCTTTCATGCACAAGAATGAAGGTTGGAATTAGGTGTCAAATCCTTCACGCTTGGTGGATTTGATGCTCCAATCAATAGCTAATGATTATAGGAGATCCTAAGCATTAATAAAAATACTGTCCAGAACGTGACCGTAGGCGCAAGTGATCTAAAACACGGTTTTTTCCCCCCATTAATTTACCAAGTCTGTAACTGCACAAAAACATGCATACTAAAAGACTTTATATCAATTCCAATTAACTAATCAGGGCTTGGAATTATTAACCAATTCAAGTTATAATTTCAAGCTACAGCAAACTCACCTTTTTACTGGTATTTCCCCTGAGAATCTCCTTCACCCGGTAAATCTTACATCCGTAGCATGGCAGGTTTTTGCAGATTTTGATATAAAGTTGTTTTAACTTCAGCTCGTTGTCGTAGCATGGCGTGTGCCATAGCTTTATTTGTTTCTCCTGAAATGTAAATAAAATGATATGATGGATATATAGATAGTAGAAATAAGTAGACTAATACATTGGTACTTTCACTGAAACAAAAATCTTTCGTGGAAATCGTTTACAATTTTCATGGTAAGAATCAATACAGCATTTGTGAATTGCATCAAAACGACCAAGGCTTTTTTTTCTGACACACCTGATCGTTCCCAAACAAAATCTATATCTAATGACTGTTTGACTTATGAATGTCCACCAATGTATACTCCATTGATAAGGGAAGGGTCGGCACATGCCCATCAAACAGGTATATACGACCTATACATTTTCAGGCAAAACCTCATATTGAAGAAGCAGATCAACCAAGTATAATCCTACATAGATCAGATATATCCCATATTGACCAGGTATCCCAGCCAGATTGAACAGTTATATATAAGGTATACCTCAGGTATACCTCCATATTGACCAGGGGTTGCCACCAGATTTGATAATCAAACATTGACCAAGTAGGCCTATACCTCTATGATTTGACCAGGTATACCCCATATTGAACGCTTATCCTCCATTGACTAGGTATACTCCCGTATTGACCCCCTTATATAGGGCCCTAGACAGGGGGGTCCCATGTCCATTGTCGATACGAAGAAATGGTTATTGTCACTTGTCTCTCAACCCCATGTCCTTTGTCGAATCTAAGAAGTGGCCTTGTCCCTTGGCTCTAAGCCCATGTCCCTTGTCGAATTTAAGAAGTGGATTTGTCCCTTGTCTCTTAACCCCATGTCACTTGTCGAATTTAAAAAGTGGCCTTGTCCCTTTGTCGATTTTACCCGTCTGGGGCCCTTTATATCCTACACTGATCAGGCATACCCCCAGATTGACCACTTATATGATCCCAGATTGACCAGGCATACCCTCGGGCGTACCCCACATTGACTTAGTGTATCCTTCATTGATCAGGTTTAGGCCCATTGATCAGCCTCCAGAGTCCCTCCAGGTCGTGCTATATGTAGGTCACCCCAGGTGTAGAATGTCTGACTTTTGACCTGTTGGCTTAACGCACCATGAATTAGGCTATAACAGGAGTTAGCGATACCCTCGGTGGCTGAAGGGGAAGGGCACACAGCGGTTTTTACCAATCATCGATCAGGGAGGATAGAAATGTTCAGGAAGAATGGATAGAAGTGAAGATAGGACTGTATAAAATGTAGCCATGTAACCAACTTTTGATAATCTGATACGTGCGATACCATAGGCGGGTAAATCAGGACAGTTCGATCGCATAGAGCTCAGTGTTAATCAAAACGAGGCTGCCAGGGATTAAATTGTGGACAATGTCTTGAGGATGATGCCCTGTGGCATGTTGCAATGCAACGTCACTGCATGACGTCACTTCCTTAAACAACATGGACCGGAGAAGTTGAAGTCGGTATCTTATGCACTGCTATCCACCAATTGTTGATAAAAACATAGGGTAAAATAATGATGATTACCTATGGTAGAACCGAAATTGATCCAGTTATGTAGGACATGGTCCCAGAATTACGCTCAGCCCTTGGGGCATATCCAGGGGCTGCTGTAGGGGAAGGTTGCCTAATTTGGACCGGCTCCTAAATTGGACCACCCTTGTTTCCCCTAGTGGCAGTAATAGGAACTAGGTTCCAATGCTGCCATTTTTTAGTCAAGATCACTAAAGTTCCTAATAACTTCCAAAAATGTAATTTTTCTGTAATTTTATACACATTTTTCGTGGAAAATGGTTTTTGGACCTCTTGATCTTATTTGCGTCACCACATACTTAAGCCCTCCTGGTTGCTAGGCAACATTTTTTTGTTCAAAATCCTTTAAAATTTTTAGATGTCATATTATACTTTTAGACTAAAATGAAATTTGATAAAAACCATTGTCAAGTTTTAGAAAACAAATTATCAATGAGAAAGATGAAAAGTTGCCTAAATTGGACCAGCTTGAGTTGCCTAAATTGGACCATAGTTGTAATATTGGATCCAATTTAGTTGCCTAAATTGGACCACCCGGTGGGGCCTATGCCTAGTTTTCTAAGTTGGATCAACGTGTAACCTTTTTCTTACTCCAATACAGAGCAAATTCACAGGATATTGATAGAAACACTAAGAGGACATCTGATTTCATATATCAAAAGTTCCTTAGTTTTATATAATTTTCAATATAATGAAAGTATAAGGAAATACAGAACAATAGTACATATTGGTCCAAATTAGGATACCAACTGGTCCAATTTAGGCAACCAGGTGCCTAAATTGGACCATTAGGCTTTCATTTTTAATTGCACACCCTGACTAGAGAAATTCAAATTCCTAGATTTCTATGCTATGACCATAAAGCTATAAGGTACCATCACAAAATGTATACATTTTACATTCAAATTCATAGAAATAATCACTGGACAGGAAAAAGTTCTTAGGGGGTCCAAATTAGGCAACTTTCCCCTACATGCTCTTCAGCCTGACCTGGCCATGCCCTCAGGTTGGGCATAATTCTGGGACTATATATATATATATATATATATATATATATATATATATATATATATATATATATATATATATATATATATATATATGTGCCATCCACGACAGGTTCGATTTCTTAGACAAAAATAAAATCAGCCAGAAAATAGGCAGAGATGTTCTACTTACTCCGATGGCAATATCTCCAATAAGAACGCTCTTTGAGGCCATCTGAAACAGCGAAATCCTAGGCCTTCTATATGTCAAAAGGGAATTGAGGTATGAGTAAGAACCTGTCTTATTAGGTAAATTTCTTGGTGCTACCCTAATGTGAAGAGTCGTGTTGTTGGGCTCACTGAGCTTTTCTTGAAGATAAAGGCATTAAATGTCCTATAGTGGTCCTCCTTGGCACCATACAAATGTCTATGTCACATGTAAGCCGTAGTCCCCACCACATGTAGTGTCCAGCATCCCTACAATACCCTGCTGATGACTGGTCAGTCTGGTATCATATACTTGAGTGAGGGTCCAGGTAACCACTGCTACCCCTATACCATACATATATCACTGCAGCTGGCCACCACATGATGGTCACCATATTGTCCCCAGCAGGTGTACCTGGCAACATTAGATGGTTTCGAGCATATAGTGACAGGAAAATATGTGGAGACCTCATAGTTACCAATTTTAACCCTTCAAGGGCCGCTGATGTCTTAATGCATCATGTCCCTTGGTTGTCATGATGCACCAATGAGTAGTCTCGCCAGCACTTCTGGGAGTATATGTATCAATCTCGTAGGGTTGGCATGATGCACCAACATTGGTGCATCATGACGACCAATGATGCATGATGCACTGCTGTATCAGCGACTTTAAAGGATTAAGGGTTACATTCATTGTCGTCGGTAATTCCGCCAGTGACCATTCCGTCACCGTTCTGTGCACCTTTGTGGGTAAAATGGACACTGGTCACTGTTCCCTGCCTATTCCGTCCAAGGTAGACCATGGAATGAACACATCTCTAACACTGCTTTGCAACAGTAAGGAAATCATGGCTCTGTTGTTGCCTCGTTACAGCCCTATAACGCCTATCCTGACACACTGTGGCCGGCCTCATCTATATGTAAAATACATGCATGTGGTTCACGAGATCAGTTTACAAGCCATGGAAGGCGTTGTGTTTGACTTAATGTAACTCATATCAAAGGTAGAATGCGTTGTGTTTGTAAATAGTATGGTTCATTTTCAACTTTTTATAAGTGGTTCTTTTTAATTTGATGGCACCTTTGGCAATACGGAAAAAGGGCTGAGTGCTCTCTATGGTTTGTGCAGGAACACGGTGGTGGGGGAAGCACAAACATTTGTCAACCTTCTGTTTGCTACATGCACTGTTTAATTTAAGATACTTCCCCATTTTAGTCACTGAATGCAAAATGTTTTCTTGGAGTGAAACACTATATATGAATATGAAAGATTATCTTTCTCCTCATTACATAATTTTGTAGGCTCTGATTCACGTATTGCAGGCATCACTTTCTAAGTATTACGATATAGATATAAGATATGTTCCCTGACAGGTATACAACATTTACAACAGGCAATGTTTGAATTCATTGGTAGAGGTTAATTGTAAAAATGATGATAATTATTTTTTAAAATCAATGCAATACAAATTTGATCCTCTACAGAACTTACCCGGCGGTTAATGGTTAATCGGAATTCCAGACATGTTGAGTATTTGGTGACTGGCTAACAATTGAAATGATTGGTCATTCCAGAGTCACACTATGTCATGCTAATTAGATAAAGAGAGACCTATCACATCCCGTCAAGGCACTCCAAGTATTTCGGGTATTTCCTGGTACAAGATAGCTCCAGTAACGGAGGCAGGGTGATCCCCACAACACCATGCAGGGTCTATAACGACTGTTATGGGCCTTGGCGTTTGGGTAGACAGGGGGAGGTTACTATATATATAGAGAAACCCACCAAATATATACTATAGCGTCGATTATATTACTAATTCTGGAATAAAGCGTTTGGCAGATTTCTTTCCATTCTCGGCCATGAACCTGCGGATAGGATACTTAATCTATGTACATATATTTAGAGTTAAACACCCTGTCTCCCACAGTGTCCAGTTAGAGTAATCTTTATGCACTATGCCGAGCAAATGTCTTTAATCCATTCCTGATTGGTATAGCAGATGCAGCGACGTTAGTGCTTCATGGGGACAGGGACCGCAGCCATTTATTGGCACTAAAATAAGTGAGCATGTTCCTTTGTGTGCCGACCCCTGCTGAAGCTGATACCTTGCTAGATAAGGATTGATAACAGCGAGCTGATGGGTACCAGGTATTACGTAATGCACCCTGAAAAGTCGGCAGTGAATGAAAGGAATTTTCTCATTGCTCAATAATGTATCCCGCTAAGTCGGAATAGCATGTAGCATGGGTGACTGCTGGAGTCTGGCACCCTACATTCCTGACATACTTCCCATACCTGATTGAATCATTATGGCTGCTTCGTGAGGTGATCTATTGTTTCAACACGGCATATATATATATATATATATATATATATATATATACGTATATATATATATATATATATATATATATATATATATATATATATATATTATGTGTACTCTGTCCATTTCTAATTGTGATACAGGGAATTCAAGTTCATGCTATTGAACTTCACACAGCGAAAAAGAACACAACCTCACAGAATGTCATATCTGTCAGATGACCACTGAGTGCTGATAATAGTACTATAGCAGCATGACCGTATTAACAATCACACATTTATTTTATTGTATATATCTAGAACCCTGAACCAAAACGTAGACATGGACATTGGCTAAGCGATATGGGCACGGATAACTCTGATGATGGGTCATGTGCCTTTAGATCGACAAGGTGATTTTTAAGTTATAAGAATTGATGGGGTCACTAGACCATGGGCCGTTCTTAAATCGACCGGGTAATATTTAATTCTGACATTAGAATTAACAGGGGGCACTAAAGGGACCCCCTCCATCCAGGTCTCCTAGTCCTACCGGGTTAGATCCTGTTGTATAAAAAATGCGGCCGAATATAAATAAGTTGGTAACTTCCGGTTGACAATATACCTATGATTTAATTATAGGAGCTCTACTTGCACACTTAATATCCGGATTTTTTAGTAAAGAAATTTTTATGAAAAAAAAAAACATGTTAGAAGAGACACAATGACGAGAAGACTTTTAGAACCCCTTGAAATCCACGTCAAAGAGAGGAGTTCATATGTGTACTCACGTTGATCATGTCCCTGACTTTGCCTGAGGAGCGCAGCTCGGGGGGAAGGCAGTTGGCATAGCGGCCGTCATGGCGGCGGATACAGAGCGTCGATGGACCGCCGTCATCGTCACCAAGGCACACCAGGTGCTTGGTCAGCTTACCGCGACGTCGGCTACTGGCGAACTTCCGGGTCCGGTTGTGGATGCTGAACTCCCGCCGACCCTTCTTAGGTTCGTTCTCGTCATTCTGAATGAAGAGTGAAGTTGGCGTATTTTGTAAAATTAGGCGAGTTATAGAGTAGAATGTACTGTTTACTGAAGTTATAGTATATATATATGCTCTTTAGAGTATATATTTTGTGCTCGAACTTTTGACACAATGCCTATAAGGATGACCCCTAAAAGGACAAAAATAAAAGAAGAGGGAAAACGTAGGTCAGGTCATGTCCTCTAATCCCATAAATTGACTCTTTTTACATAAAAGAAAAATGTATGAACTAAAGTTTGATAAAACTTACATCACATATGGACACGGGTATCTTTTTTCACTTTTGCAAATAAAGCAAGGAGGGAAAATGTATTGGGGAGAAAGAAAAAAAAACACCAGTGCAAACGTGCCAATGTCCTTTATGTTATTGTGATTTCATATAATTCCATTTCATTTAAGATTTCGATTTTACGGGGACGGTTTACCCAGCTGACACAATAGCCGTGATCGTATAGTGGTTAGTACTTCTCGTTGTGGCCGAGACAACCCAGGTTCGAATCCTGGTCACGGCAGAGGCTGTGTGGTCTCTATCATGGCACGTCAGTTGAACTTTTTACAACATGTTCTCACTTAGGGTAACTTGCCCAGTTCTCGGACAGTTTTATTTTTGGGAGACTACTAAACTGGCCAAACTCTGTTTCCTACACTTAGGCTCAGCAGGATGCATGGATAGGGCCCCTTGGTATCATAATAAAAAGTATCCCTAGCTGAAGCCTAATATTTATAGTTGTTATAAGGGGTTTTGTATAGACATTCAAAAATGCCCAGTTCTTGGACGGGTGTACCAGTTCACGGACAGCCTCTGTATTTTAAAGATATCTTTACACGCTAAAGAAGGCTCACCACCATTATTAGATATTGATGAACTAGAAGTCTTGATGAATTTGCTAGTATATTCACTCTAATTTTGGTTTTAGAATATCAATTATCAAAATTGTCAGGAAATAGGCATGTCATTGTGCCCAATTACCGGACACCGCATTTTCAATGGTCCAATTCTCGGACACAAGTTTCAAGTGATACCAACAGAGGGCACCACACACTTTGAAATTTATCAATTTGCCATTGAGAATAGACATCTATTAGATATAACAGAGAGGAAATCAAAATAAAATAGGTTTTATGACCTGAAACTCCAAAAAATCGTCCGAGAATTGGACCTGTCCGAGAACTGGGCAAGTTACTCTAGGAACCCACTTCTTAAGTATATCCACTGGGTTAGGGGTGTGGGGTACTGACAACGCCCCCCCCCCCTTTCAGGCATTTTATTTTATTCTATTCTACATTCTATTCTTGCCACCCCCGTCTACTGAAGTCGTGAAGGGCACTCGTTTTAAGATAATCAACTCCTGCATTATATAAACCCTGTAGGGTCGACATGATTGAAGTCCCTGTGGGTGACTCACCAGGGCTTCACCCATGTACTCATGCCGATCCTACAGGGTTGATGCACTCCCTGAGAGCTGGAATGATGCATCAATGCAGTCCTGGCAAGTCTGCTCGCCAACACTTCATCGGTGCATCATGCTGGGGGTCTAGATGGGGGGTCTCCATGTCCCTTGTCGATTTTAAGAAAAGCCCATGTCAAATGTCACTAAATTTGTTTTTTTCCTCTGTCCTTGTCACTAAGCTCTATGTCACATGTCGATTTTAAGGAAGGTCCATGTCCCCTGTCACTATCTTTTTTATCCCATGTCCTTGTCCCTAGAAGCTCCATGTCCTTTGTCGATTTTAAGAAAAAGTCATGTCACACTGTCGATTTTAGGGGTCTAGACCCATCATGCTGACCACTGGGTATGGTGCACCAATGTATCAACGACCCTTAAAGGGTTAATGATTATAAATGTCTAACCCTTTTAGGGCCGCTGATGCAGGAGTGCATCATGCCCATCGGCCGACAAGATACAACAATGAAGTGCAGGTGAATCTGCTCGTTAACACGTCATGAGAGCATCATTCTGACCAATGGTCATGATGCACCACTGATGACACTTAAAGGGCTGATAGCAATGCATAACTCCTTAAAGGCCGCTCACACAGGAGTGCATCATGCCCATTGGTCATCAAGATGCACCAATGAAGGGTAGTTGAAAATTATTGACCCCGTGTACTCAAGAATTCCCTTACGATTGAGGCCAGGTCGGTACTATTTGGGAGGACCCTAATTCTTAGCGTAGGAGAAATGACTTCCTGTACCTTGAGCAAGGTGTCCTTCTCCAGTTCTTGGTCGTCATCTGTGTGGCCGCTCTCAGCCTCCTCCTCCGGCCAGGTCTCGTCCAGGTGCAGCTGAATACCGGCCAGTGTGGCCGCCTCCTCCCGGGAGCACGGCAGCTCCCCAGCCACCACCAACTGCTGCAGCTGCAGAAAACAACAAAGGGGAAGGTGTTAGCAATGTAGTTATCAATATCAAGTATTCATGTCTCTGGTATCAATAATTTTAGTGGTCGAAACAGTAATATTCCTAACTATTCACTGCAGACCTTTCATGGGGCAGATGCATGGTACCCAACTGATGGCACATTCCATGTTAAGTCTATCTTTTGGGGGTCGTTTTTGAAGGCACAGCATGCCAAATTGTGTAACACAAGAGGAAACAATTATGGTACTTCACTTTACACACCTGATACAAAAGTAATAATAATCATGGCCAAAGATTATATAACACCATCAGATCCGGCCATGCTTCAGCTTTAATTTGGTACCAATACTGTTTTTGTTTAGCATATATTAAGCATTCCAGAAGCTTTTTCATAAGAAAAAGTGTATTTGAAATTGCAATGTGATTTGGTGTAGTTTTAGAGGAACCATACATGCCACATAAAGTGATTCCTCTAGTGCATAGTTATGGGATTTCCTAGAGATGCATTGTCATAAAGAT
The DNA here is from genome assembly GCA_949317995.1 of Acholoe squamosa. Lineage (NCBI taxonomy): Eukaryota > Metazoa > Annelida > Polychaeta > Phyllodocida > Polynoidae > Acholoe > Acholoe squamosa. Next base: position 44,333,642 of record OX439043.1, read on the forward strand.
TAAACACTTATGCACCTATCTACATGTAAATATTACAGTCCCATTATTCAACACAATGGAAATCTATGACAGTTTTTCCATGTCAGGAACCATACGTGCCACAATATGTATTATGCCTGAAATATCATGAATTAAGAAGTTTTGTTGTTATGACAGATTGCTATTATAAAAGGACAATGCCCAGCATCATGCAAAAATGATATCATATGAATCTGTTCACTTCATGGTGGAAAAATTAACTCCCCAAAAATGAGCCTATTTGGACCAGAATCCCATAGGAACTGATGCTAAATAATGGAATTGACTCTAAAATTGGCAATTTTTGATATTAGTGTTCCCAATTTTCAGGGTAGGTGCCTCAGTGCGCCAGTATTCTGGACACACAATTTCAAAACAATTCAAGCAGTTTAATTTTTACCCCTTAGTGAGCCCTCTGTGACCCCAACTCAGTGCAATTGACCATACATGTATATAGACGCCATCACGCATCAGCCTACAATTCAAGGTAGTCGCGATGGTGCCCTCGCCGGGCCCCCCCAATGAAGATTTGCTTCCTACGCCTCTGGACATGTATCAACCAGGGTGGCAATGCTGTATCATGCATCAACCCAGGAGTCAATGATGCGTGACATGTATCAACCATAGAGGCAATGATGTTTGACATGTATCCACCCTGCAGGGAGGCAATGCTGTGTGTCATGAAGAAACCAGGGAGGCAATGATGTATGACATGTATTAACCATAGAGGCAATGATGGATGACATGTATCAACCAGGGAGGTAATGATGTGTGACATGTATTAACCATAGAGGCAATTCTGTATCATGTATCAACCTAGGAGGCAATGATGTATGACATGTATCAACCAGGGAGGCAATGCTGTGTGTCATGTATCAACCAAGGAGGCAATGATGTATGACATGTATCAACCAAGGAGGCAATGATGTATGACATGCATCAACCCAGGAGTCAATGATGCGTGACATGTATCAACCATAGAGGCAATGATGTTTGACATGTATCCACCCTGCAGGGAGGCAATGCTGTGTGTCATGAAGAAACCAGGGAGGCAATGATGTATGACATGTATTAACCATAGAGGCAATGATGGATGACATGTATCAACCAGGGAGGTAATGATGTGTGACATGTATTAACCATAGAGGCAATTCTGTATCATGTATCAACCTAGGAGGCAATGATGTATGACATGTATCAACCAGGGAGGCAATGCTGTGTGTCATGTATCAACCAAGGAGGCAATGATGTATGACATGTATCAACCAAGGAGGCAATGATGTATGACATGTATCAACCATAGAGGCAATGATGTATGACATGTATCAACCATAGAGGCAATGATGGATGACATGTATCAACCAGGGAGGCAATGATGTATCATGCATCAACCCAGGAGGCAATGAGGTATGACATGTATCAACCATAGAGGCAATGATGTATGACATGTATCAACCAGGGAGGCAATGATGTGTGACATGTATTAATCATAGAGGCAATTCTGTATCATGTATCAACCCAGGAGGCAATGATGTATGACATGTATCAACCAGGGAGGCAATGCTGTGTGTCATGTATCAACCAAGGGGGCAATGATGTATGACATGTATCAACCATAGAGGCAATGATGTATGACATGTATCAACCATGCAGGGATGCAATGATGTGTGACATGTATTAATCATAGAGGCAATTCTGTATCATGTATCAACCCAGGAGGCAATGATGTATGACATGTATCAACCAGGGAGGCAATGCTGTGTGTCATGTATCAACCAAGGAGGCAATGATGTATGACATGTATCAACCAGGGAGGCAATGCTTTGTGTCATGTATCAACCAAGGAGGCAATGATGTATGACATGTATCAACCAAGGAGGCAATGATGTATAACATGTATCAACCATAGAGGCAATGATCGATGACATGTATCAACCATAGAGGCAATGATCGATGACATGTATCAACCAGGGAGGCAATGCTGTGTGTCATGCATCAACCAAGGAGGCAATGCTGCGTTATATGTACATGATCATATCAACCAGGAAGACAATCCTATATCTATGTACATGCGTGTACCAACCAGGTAGACAATGTCGTGTCATGAATCAACCAGGGGGCAATGCTATGTGTCATGTATCAGCCATGCAGGCAGACTATGTTTTGTCATGTATCAAAAACAGAGGCAGTGTTGTCTCATGTATCAACCAGTAAGGCAATAGCTGATAACGCAGTGTCAAATGTCAACCAGCGAGGCAATATTGTTGAATCATAATATGTCAACCAGACAGAAAATGTTCTGTCATACATCTACGAGGGAGGCAATACTGTCGCGTGCATTTGCTAGACAAATCTAGATGTAATTTTTTTGCATATAACATTATTTACTAAAAAGGGAATGCATTATAGTCATCAAACATTTTTATTCTATTCACGTGGATGTTATTTTTATTTGGAGCCTTAGTAACACGAAATGTAGATACATAGAAAGCAACATTTTCAAGTACAACCCCTTCATGTACTATGTATCAATCAGAAATCTATGTCAAGTGCCCACCAAACGAAAAGATAACCAATATTGGGTCAAGCAAAAAGGCATCAGGTCAGGCAATCATTGTGGCAATAAATTAGTGAGACACCGGGGTGAGACTGCCAAAGTGAGAGAGCACTGCGACTCACGTACATTCACATCACAATAAGAACGACAGTTCCATTAGTAATACATATGGACGGCCATTGTCCAGAGGGCCATGAAGAAACTGATTTCCATTATCCACTACCTTCCACTGTGACATCAACAAATAGCCTCAAAGGCCAAGTTATTTTGTGGTTAGATTCGTTCCATAAAAACATGAAATAGATACATTCACTTGAATTTCTCCAAAATTAATAATTCTTCACTCGCTGGCTCAAACTAGTACTCCACTATATATGTATAGTGGGCTAATGGAATACCTGCTTCGAGACTCGTGAAGAAACACTCGGTTTGAAACAATTATCGTGAACGTGTGTCTATGTGGTTCAAAATAAAGGCTGAAAGTTTTTATAACACTATAGGAAAGAAGCCTTTTGACTATTTTGGATACATAAACCACAGATATTTACCCATATGTAAGCAGTGCACCTATGATCTGAGACTCAGGTATCGAATAATATTTACAAGTGATGCCAACCTTTCCTGGATCCTTATAGGGTACGGTATAATCTCACAGACGAAGAGTAGTAGTAGTAGTAAGGAATTTTATTGATCAAAAAGATACACACATACTAGTGTTATTTTCATGATGATCAATGTGAAATGAATTGTCTTTCTAATAACAATATATGAAAAATTACCATGATTATTATTCAATGGACATTCTTAGTGAAAAATACCTTATTCACACCATAAAATAAACAAAAAAAATATAACAGTACATTTCTGGATCCAATTCTATACAACAGTTCATGCCAATTGGTAAGACTTATGGCCAAATAACTCAGCTTTTGGTGCTTCTGCCTTTTACCGGTTGAGCGGAGAAGAAAACATATTTAATCCCCATGAGATGTCAAAGAAAGATGCACAGTTTTTTCATTATTGGCGATGATACAGTGTATGGCCATCCTGTGTTATACCATGGTTATGGCTGATTTGCATATTTGTGCATTCAAGTTTAAATAAAAGAAGTTCATGTAACCGTGACTAGAATGAACGATGTTGACACTAAACCAAAACATACCATGACAGCGACTTGACTCATATTCTTTACCAAATCGAACAGCGGCTGAGCGTCTCCACCATAACGTCAACATCCCCTGTGGCACTGCAGTCCCACCGTCCGGTGTATAGAGACAGAACTCCTTGGAGACGAAGCCGTGGCGAAACAGACCATTGTATTTTCGCCATTTAGAGGGAATATAGCCTTAAAATCATCTATTGAAACATGGGAGGAGTAAGAAGAAGGCCTATTCTTTGTTGCATGAACACAAGGAGGATACAAATGCTCTATAAATGGTGGAAATTGAATGTTATTCTCAGCAGACCGCACAGCGTATTGACAATCGAGAATCCAATATGGCAGGTCTCCCTGCTCGTCCGCTTCGACTCACATCAAAATTCAATGATTTTAAAAATAAATACTCAATATAGAGGTTTGTGGAAGGAACCATGGTATAAAGACAATATGTAAGCTTTATTAATGTACGGCCTCACCTCATTGATTGTATCAGTGGATGAAACCAACTCATTCATCAATAAAGCTATATATTAGTAACTGTACCAGGTGCTACCTCATACAAGTGAACAATAGCAGTAGGTCCCTTTGTTTGCCTTTCCAGGAACCAGTTGCTAAGTGTCATAGATCTGTAGCACAGGAGGCAATTATTTTCAAAACTATTTTTTCCAAGACCAGAACTTCGAATTACCCATAAACATTTGCATCACACTAAACAGCACAAATCACCAAGATGCTTTTTAATATGACCATTATCGCTCTCTCCAACTTTCCGATACTGATACACCATGGACGTATTGGTGTCCCATAGTGCCAAAAGCTACCGATAGTGTTCCATTATCTGTACCTACTAAAATGATAACACAGCTGGGCACTTACGATTACACAGACAAAATGACAAGTCCGTGACTGACAGTCGGCACGGGAAATCCCCACTATGGCCTAGCATGCAGAAATATATATTTCTAATTTTGCAATCACCTCTAGCCCTATTGTATTCTCGGCCTAATCATGAACAGGACTTACATAATTATGAATGAAAGAAAAAGATCTTTCAATTTCAGCATACCCGATGTCATCTTATCCACGCTGATTGAATGCCACCCTTACCACTGTTAAAACTTTCGGAAGAATCTCCGTTTTCTTCCACGGGGAAGTTAAAAAGGGCCCCAGACGGGTAAAATCGACAAGGGGACAAGTCCATTTCTTAAAATCGACAAGGGACATAGAGCCGGATGACAAGGGACAAGACCACTTCTTAAAATCGACAAGGGGACAAGACCATTTCTTAAAATCGACAAGGGGACAAGACCACCTCTTAAAATCGACAAGGGGACAAGAGCCATTTCTTAAAATCGACAAGTGACATGGTATTGGTGGTGTATGAGCCTATTTCGAAAGTTATAGTCATACAAAATTTACGGAAACAAATGCATGCGTAAGTATAAAGAGCCGGAAGTATTTTATCCATGTTGACAGGATCTTGATTGAGCAAAATCAACGGCTTGGATAACCAAACTCAAATAGTAGGAAACCAGACTATAGCTTCGACGATGGTGAGAGCGACAAGGTACTCAGGGCTTGATACTGGTCAGTGCTACTATCGGTAACTGCAGGATTTGCTGAACAATAATTTCCCAAGTGGTCTTCATTCTCATCAAGCAATGAGAGGATTTGTATGATACAAGGCAAGAGAGAAATCTGGGAAACGTAAAGATAGAGAACTAGTATACCCCTCCAAGTAAAATAGAATATTACAATTGCCAACTTTTACCTGGGCCCATAAAGGAAAATTCCACATGATGGGCTATGACATCGTTTAAACATAGAAAATACTGCAACTAAAGGAAAAGTAAAGAAGTCTATCCTTTTTATATATACAGGGGGGTCCTATATTCAGATCAATGATACAGCAGTGATGTACATTTATATGGGCAAACACAAGTGTTTGGTAGTGATATCATATTTGCCATCCCCATCAGGTTACCAGATAGGTCATGTGTATGGTGGTATAGTTTATTACATGTTACACAACTAAAGCGGAACAACACAATACTGCCAACAATGAGGTAGCTCAAGTCATGGCCAACGATAGCATCTCATGGTATCTTATTAATAAAGAGAATATCTGCCAAACACGGATGTTCTATTTTACATAAAGGAATGTCATCAACGATTTCCAAGCTGAGCAAATCTTACAGGATCCCTCCAATGCCAATGTTTCTATGAGCGGACTTCATAATACTAATGTCTCCATTATTATTGGTGTTGCCTACCACATGCCTATGAGTGAAAGGAAACTCAAATGAAAGAGATACAGATAATCATCATATCATCTCGCATTTGAATACTTTTGAACAACTCTGTCATGATTGAAATAATGATTATAAAAAATGAGTAGAATAACCACAAGTATACATTGCCCATGACTTATATGACTCTGTTAAGTAAAATATAGTAAAACTCTTCAGTGCTGCAGATATAGCCTACCTTGATACCTTCCACTACAACCTCCTACACTGATCAAATCAGTCCTTCCAGCCTGGCACTATCCTATTTGTGGTAGTCTCCTAACTGCAGTCTTCCAGTGTATGGTAGCAGCTCGAACCACTAATAAGGATCCAATTTCAAATGATCCCAATCCACACCAGTGAGTGATCATCCATGTGATCCCTAGATCTTTGGGCGTGGGAGTGATCCCTGGATCAGTCCGTGGTAGGTTAATACCTATTCTATAGGCACATAGGGTTAGCACCTGTAATAACTTATACCTGAGATGATTGGTGATACCTTATACCAGCTGGTCACCACTTGACTGTGGTCAGTTCTTACAGACAGGCAGATAGCAGGCAGAATGGGAGGGGGTTAGAAGGGAGTAGGTGCTTTTAGATGCAGTCAGGTGGGGGCATTTGGAAACTAAATAGAGTCAATGAAGTTATGGCTTCAAATGCGTGTTGCATTAGTAACTAGGTGGTCCTGATTAGGATGAAAATAATGTAGTACCTCTGTTTCCCTGGGCGAATGATAAATTCAGCATTCAAACAGATGAGGAGCTCAAACTCCGACCTGCCTATACATCAGCTATGAAAGCCGATAATACAGGCCCATTGACTAAATGCATTGGGCATTCATGAATACCACACTGGTTGATTTCAGCCTCAACATGTAAAAAAACAAAATAAAGGTCGTAGCAGGGGGCTCATGGTACAAATTGGTTTCCAAATGCCCTCTCTGAGGTACTGAAGCAAGAGGGTTTGTTAATGGTTGTATCCTTATCAGAGACACACACCTCACTGGTCAGCCACTCACCTGGTCCCTATCACTCCCTGCTCTTCCTGCCACTGGTGGACTAGACTTGGACAAGGTTGTAAATACTGGCCTGGTAATGCTCCCAGTTAGATAGCCATTCTACATGTCCACCGTATGTGGATAATGCACATGCACGGTAACCATGGACATCATCTTTACATGAAGAGAAAGAGAGAGCAAGCGAGTGCACCAGCAGCGGAGTGCAGTGGATGTGACCCTTAAGGATGATCATGAAATTTGAGAAATTCAGTGGCAGATCTAGATTGGTGGGGGGCATCCTTTTTGGGGGGCCTGTACTTAATCAAGATTTCAATTGCCCCCCACATTTTTGCAAAAAAATAGGAGGTCTGCCCTTGATCGGCCTGACGACCGGCGCTGCCCGGGGAATGCCACCAGTAGTTTTCTAAATCCTGGATCCGCCACTGGGATTGAAGGCTAAGCCCCCCCCCCCCTCTTTCTCATCAACCTAACACAACTCAGGTGCAAAAACTTTTTTTCAATCGATGCCATTTCGATTTAGGGTTAACACTATGACTGTAGCCTTACCTAACACGACCTAATCCCCATTAAACCTGTCCCCTTATCTGCACCCCTTATCACCATCATATCATGCGCCACCCCACCTGATTGGCGGATACAAGAAGCATATGAAAGCTGCGTCCTGGTTGGCCGAAGAGTCCTGATAAAGCTGGTGGTGTTATAGTCACCACAGTTACCGTTGAGGGCGCTGTAGCCGTGTGCTCCCCACCAATCACCATTAAACAGAGTTCAGAGTTCGAGAGAGAGGCATCAGAATTATTAATTGTGGAGACTTTAGGTGTTTGACAGTGGCCAACATGACTATTATGGTAGTTATTGTCAGCCCTCCACCCTCTCTCCTGATTCATAATAATCTCACTAGCCTTATCAAATGCAAAGAGTTGGTGCCGGTGATTGAATGTGGAAAGGGGGTTGAGGGGCAGGAGGATGACATTGGCCACATTTCGAAAGACCTGCTGTGGCCTATATTTAAATTGAAATGGATAATAGTAACTTGAAAATGATGCAACACCGCATAAATGGTTTGATACCAGCAAAATTCGGCCAATGGAAAATTCCTTCCTCCCTTTTATGGAGTATAATACATGTAGGAGTGAAGAGGGACAGGCACAGGTTGGCAATAAATTTACAAATGAAAAAGCCCATATTATACAGAAACAATAGTTCCCACAGGACCATATGTTTGTTTCGTGTTAATGTTTATCTCACTAGGTAGTGCCACATTCACAGACCAAAGCGTCCAAGCGGCAACCACTCAGCCGGCGGACCAAGCTTGAAGTGCCGAAAACGTTTTAGACCAAAATGAATTTGTCGCTGACAGATTCAGTGTATCTAGAACAGGATGGGCTGTATGCAGAGCAACTGTGCTATTAAAATCTAGGCACCATTCTTCAAATGCTAACGCTTGTTTTACCAGGTAATTGGATCTACATCTCCCCGGACTCCCAACAGGTTTTTTTTCTCACGCTTTCCAGAAGAAATACGGCGTCCATCACTGTCTACAAGGAACCCTTCCCGACAAAAGAAAGGGGGGGGGGATAAAATGTGTATTTGACTTGTGATTTTATCAAATCATGCCTGTGTAAGGGAGAAGGCGAAGATGTGACACCCCCCCCCCCCCCACAGGTTCAGAGCTTTGCAAAGTTCCAAAGACTTTACTAGACCTGTTGATGGAATCAAGTATAGTAAAAGCAGGCTGTCAGGAATAGAAAGGCCTTCGCGTCTTAAGACTCTTTCTGAATCGCTAAATCAGTTTGAGCAATGAAAAATACTGTACATCTATTGTTGGAAAAACTTAAACATACAACTTGGCTTTGTGGTAACATATTTTATTCTCTTGTGGGAAAAGGCGCTACGTTACATCATGAGAAATAGACCTCTCCAATGTTGTAAGACATTAGATCTAGATTGAAAGAGTGCAAAGTCCCATGTTGTCACACATAGAAATCTGATAATGTTTCCTTGCTCAAGTTTAATGTTGTTGTACCTCGAGATAATATGGATTTCACGTTTCATATAAATAGGCTTTCATGACGAATGTAAAATAACATACATACAAGGCATACAAACGTTATAGTGCATAAAACATGCCCTAGTCCCTGTAATTAACCCGGTCTCAGTCAGGTATACCTGCCAAAGCTGGATGTTCTAATTTAAATCTTTCTGTATCCATGCAATAACATCTAGTCAGTATAAAGGATAAAACAATCATTCAACCTGATAACCATGCATAGCCATATCAAATATACCTGTAACAATAATACTATTATTAGTGCTGTATCACAAAGTCTTCTGGTCTAACAACCATATACATACAGAGAACCTTGGTGCACTAAGTAATATCGGGTTTGCCAAGAGTGGAAACAGAATGCACATGCCCTAGACCAAATAGGTTTTTTTTTATTTTGAAGAATTTTGTGTCATTTTTTAATATTCTAAAGAACTTTTTCATTACTTTTTGAGGATTTTTACATTTTTAACCTATCCTTTTAGTGTTCTTCCCCTCTTACAGTTGTCATTTTTCCTTTTTTCTGTGTATACTAAAACCAAAGAATTCCTATATAAATGTAAAAAAAAAAGAAAATTAAAAAAAAAAATCCAACCTACTGACCCTACCTTTTCAAGTCATGTTACTGGAGACACACCTTTACTTTTTTGGCCCTAGGATATGGTAATTATAATTTAAATGTAAGTTAGAAACATGCAAGACCTTCACCACAATCTCTGACCTAAAAGCATATTTGCTTGAGACACGTTACAGCCTCCTGGCTGACGTCTCCTATCCCCAGAACCACCACCAAGCCTCGCTCTGAGAGTCACGCATGCGCAATGAATCACGTCACCTGAAAGCAGATATCATAAAGATTTGGGTGTGTAAACTTAAATGAGCCAACATCAAGGACATATATCCCAGATACGCGGGATATCACACGTAGCTAGAATAATGGTCACCAAATACAAATGGGTAGAATTCTAGATAATACAAAATCTAGATAAAAAATAAATGAGAGGAACCCCTGCTAGCTGATACGGGAGCTGATACCTTTCATGAGAAATTGTATAAGATTCTAAAGGTCTCTTGGTTAGACGTTTAGAGACAAGATGGTTGCTTTAGGAGCATTTAGAATATGATAGCTTCAACGGATAAAAGTGACAACCTTATGAGACATGGTGTCTTCATCAGGCAAGATAGTTTTCGTGGGGAGTAGACAATGGCTTCAAGGAGTAATGATTATGGTGGCCTCAAGGGACACGGCAGTGGTTTCAAGGGAGAAGATGGTGGCTCAAGGTCTGGCTTTATAAGGGGACAAGGTTACGCTTCATCAGACAAGATTTTAGCTTCAATAAGGGAGATCGTGGCTTCATGAGACAAGGCAATGGTTGGTTACATGAGTCAGAGGCTTCAAGGAACTAAAGATTTGATATACAATGGCTTTAAGGGGTGAGTTGGTGGCTTCATCATAATTATATGGATTCAGTGGACAAGGAAACTTCATTGGATAGATTAGATAGGAACTAAATGATGATAATATGAGGTCATCAAAGACAGGGTGGGGTCTTCGGGATTCATAAATTGGTGTCCTATGGGAGACAGGATGTTAGTTTTGGCAAAGAAAACTCTATGGAGGCTTCACTACCTGGTAATATATTTACCAGCGATGACGTCATAGGGTACATTAAGTAAGGGCTCACAGTGCAGTGTATATGAGCGGTTGGGAGGAGTGTTTTGATGACGGTGGGAGTAGATCGCATGTTTCCCACCATTAACAGAATCTGTACCTTTACATATCCAGTCACGAGCCAAAGCAGCCTGCGGCGTCTGGGCCATGCTGCCTGCCACAGGCTACATGTCCTTATTTGGAGTTGGGTAGTGTGAGTGCGGTGTTGATAGGGGGTAGAACATGTAGTAGTGGGGATGAGAAATGTGATAGTGGCAGATAGTGGTTGATAAGGGGAGATGTTGGGGTAGCTATGTTCAACCTGTTCCCCGGGGCAGTAGTGCAGTGCGAGTATACATTGTACTGTAGTGAAGGTACACGGATCACAGGCGGGTCTTCAGTCTAGGCTAGGTTTGGATGTCAGTAAAATGTGGAAAAAGAGTGCATGTAATAGGATTATGTGAGTGGTCTAACTTTTAGCCCTTATAATCAGATTTGAATAATGCACCTAGTCCCATTTTATACTCGGTGTAATACAGTAAACCGTAGATGACTCACATTATTTATAGGTAAGGCCAAAAAGAATAAAAGGTGTGTTGCCAGTAACATAGCTCAAAGAGCTAGGGTCGGTAGGTCGGATTTTTCTTTTTTATTTATTTTTTTTACATTTATATAGGAAATGGCACACATTGACAATGGATGTATCAAATTCTTTTATTTCATTGTGAAATAATGATGGGAAAATGACAAGAGGGGAAGAACATGAAAAAGATACAGGAAAAATCCTCAAAAAGTAATGAAAAATTTCTTTGAAATATGAAAAAAATGAGACAAAACTCTTCAAAATCACAAAAATAGGTTTTTTCCCCCTGTTTGGCAAGGGTCGGTCGGGTTACTGGAAACAAACTTTTTTTCTTATTTGGCCTAAGGGGGAGACGTGGGTGGGAACGTTCATATCATGGATTCTATATCAAGTCCCCCTTTTATATATTTCTTATGGCTTGGGGACATTTCTTTATTGTAATGTTACGCTGGTATAGGTTAACTCTGCATGAAGGAGATTTAAGACACTTTCTACTGCATTGCCCATCTTAATGAATAATCAATGTTCATGGGAGAAGATAAATGTACTTACCCTAGATGGTACTGTTCCTACTAGTCTCTGTGTGCTGCAGTCTCTAAGGGCCTGTCCGACGCTGTTTGAGAAGTTACTCTGATAAGGCCTCTTCACGGGGTGTCCCTCCAGGAGGTATGAGAAGCTGTGGAGGCGGTAGGCTGGGAAGAGTTCAATATCAAACTGCATGGAATGGTAGCCACACTGAAGGGCGCGCCTTTCCCTACTGCATGTACATCTACGGGAGGGCACTCCATTATCACAAACCAATGCCTCAATTGTGTGCCCATTGTTTGTACCCTCATCAGCAGATGTGTTACAGACACCTTGAGCACTATAATTGTCATTACAGCTATCGGCTCCATCATAATCAGTTTGCACATTACTGAGGGGTCTACCACTGTATCCCATTTGACTATACGTACCATTAAGAGTACAATTTTTACCCTTTGGGTAGAGGATGGATTCTCCTGCAACATAGTCACTGGCTCTAGGGCGAAGCCTTATCCTCTGTGGCTTCGTACCCATGAACCCATTGCCTCCTCTACACTTGAGGAGGCGGCTGGAATCAATCGAAAGTTCTTCAACTCTGTTTGAGTCACACGAAAGGTTTGAAACTCTGCTGGCTTCATTCAAGTCTCCTTTTGAAAGGGTTGACAGTCTACTAGATCTGTTTATTTTTTCATTCGAAAGTTCTAAAACGTTGCTAGATTCCGACAAGTATTTATTCGAAAGATTGCTAGAACCATTCTCATAGTCTGAAACGCTCTTGGAATCAGAGGAAATGTTCCGTTTGCTCGAAAGTGAAATTACAGGTAGATTTACCTGTAGTGGGTTCCTGTGGTGAAGGATACGTGTTCTCTTCCATACATGGAGTCCAACACATAGATGCACTTGTCTATAGCGTGGTTTATGTAACCAGGGATCAGTGTCAGGTAGGCTGCAGTCTATACCACATAATCTACACCATCTTTGCTGTTGTTGTTGATGTTGTTGTTTGAGCTGTTCTTGTTGCTGTCGCTGTTGTATCCTTAGATACGATAGCATCTCCTTTGGATTGGGGTCGGTTATAAGTTTCGGACTCATTTTGGCTTTGGAATCCATTTTAACTTTGGCTTCCATTTTAAGTTTGGTTCCCAATTTCAGTTTGGAATCCATGTGAAGTGTGACATCCGCTTGCAATTTGAAAACCATGTTATATTTCTGGCTTATGACTAGCTTCCTTTAAGAAAAAAAGGGGGTGTTAAGAAGATTCACCTATGATTCCACTTCGTTGCAGCAAGGAAGGATGAAATCCATCACTGCTCTGTTTGGGCGGCATATCCAAATTCCTATAGTAAAGCAGGAAACGCGTACTTCCATCGGGCAAAGGTGAAATAGATTTCCAACACTGTAGGCTTAATCTCCATAGGGAAGATTTCCCTTCCATATATCCCTACATCTAGACACTGAATGATTGCTATTATAGCATCACAAAACAATTACTAATTGACGACTCTCACTGTGTTGTCATCACTGACCAATCAGAGGCTAGACCCAGGGTCACATGACTGTAGTTCAGTGACCTTGTTCATCCCTTGTGGGTGAAGGGCTCTTGCCAAGTGCCCCTGTGTTAAGTAGTTTGACCTTATAACTGAAACTATAGCACATTTATGCCTGGAGGTGGCATGTGTATAGCGTGCTCAGCAAGCCATTATTCAGTTGAGGCTTCCACTATTTGCAGGGGTCAGTCTTTAAGTGTGGATACTACCATTGTTTATGTATCGGACCAGTTGGACCAGGTAATGGATTTTACTTTAAATATCATAAAAACGAATTCTCACGGTCAGGGGCAGTCAGCCAGTGTACACACAAATCCATTTGCAGGTAGGCCCCTAGGTATGTCGGGAATCACTAATAATACGAGTTTATTCTACTCTTTCTCCATGAGTATAGACTATGTTGCTCATAACTCTCTTTTTACTGATGGTAGATGCAGATTTGATGTGTTTCTCCTCAGTGCTGGTACCATCTAGCCAACTGGTGATAGGCTGTAAGGTATGCTCCACCCCTATGTATACCTGCCAAACAGTCTCACATAAACACCTGTGTATGCCACAATTGTAGCCAGCTTATAAATATCTATCTTGCAAGAAGCACTGACAATGGCTTCACGGTAAAATGCTTACAGACAGTTAGGATATTTTTTTTATCTTACTAAAATCGGTAAGATAAATTGGTTTTGTAATTTGCTCTTGGTGAAACCGAGAAATCATACAAAACATGAAAATGGGTACTAAGACATATCCTACTGATAGCATCCAGACAACAGACGGATTGCATACAGTTAGGTCGTACACAATGTGCTTGCGCATAACAATTGCTGATGTTTGTACACGTGTCATACCAAATACGTAATCTTACAACCATTAAGGCCAGTATTACATTATATCTTTTACCAAAAAGAAAGTTCATCATAATATATACCAGACCCTTTCAAATCCAGGCATTTCTTAAGTGCAGCTAGCCTTGGGAAGCCATACCACCCCACAGTGCCCACTAGGGGGCGCTAATGACATGGTAGAAAAGTCTGTTACTAGGGAATCACAGACGCATAGTTGGGGCCAGGGTCATAGGGATACAGGCATGAAGCAATGATTGAGTTATTTATGCCTCTGCTTACACTAGGCTTCCCCAACTCCTTCTCTGTTGAGTTAACTTCAAAGTATCAGGGTCAACCCACATTTCTCGTTAAACAAGCGAAATCCTTACCCTGCAGGTGGGCTCTGGGTTCAGTGTGAGTAAGACGTTTTCTCTCTGTTCCTGGAAAGGCCGCACAATGGCAATGGTGATACCTCGATGGCAGTTGTTATGGTTGGTTTTATTATCATCAGTAGGTTAGTCTCCAATAGCCAAAACACTTCAGAGTAATGGATGCATAACAAATAATGTATTATATAGGCAGGATTTTCTCAGAATTGGTTAACTCTTTTGACTAATTAAGATGTAATTACAATGGTGGATCCAGAAATTGGGGGCGGGATGAATTCTATATAGAAACAAACCGAGAGTTCCACCAATCATGGAGAGACGATTATCACCTGATGGGTAAGCACACGGACATTATATCAAGTGACTCTGCAGCAACACATGCACCTCTATGACTACACCTGTAACCCACATATAGGTGCTAAGCTAACACGCCATGTATTTCTCTTGGGCTCATCTTAGCTGTAATATTGTCACAACTGCATGGTAGATGGCAGTATAATCAGTTGCAGGTCAGAATTGACGATTTCAGAGTATCTCAAAAACAGCCACTAGCTCATAATAAATAGAGCCCATCGTCTCTCCTTTCGAACTGGGCAATACTATAGAATCAAGATGAGACTCTTGAAAAAGTAATACATTGTATTTCATTGCTTCTGATATTTCTTTTACATCATTAAGTCTTATCATCTTCTAGTTATTTAGTGTTACATTTGGTAATATATATCTTGAACGGTGGAGCATATTCTACAAAACCCACGTATATATTTGGCATTGGGGATATCTAGAAGGACATCTGATACCTTAGCAAAAATATGACCCAGTTTATAGTGAGAAATATGAAACAGTAACCTAGATATAGAGGACATACTATGCATTTGTGATAGCTTCTTTCCTTTTTTAGGCCTTTGAAAGTGATAATCAGCTATTACAGAGAATATGCGATTCTACCAACTCTTTAGGAAAAGCATTACCAGTTATTACTACGTATGGACATAATCATTCTCTTTTAAAGAAGATGGATCTTGCTTAGATAAGGTAGCTACATAAACGTTGGCAGAGTCCCGGCAGAAGGCCTGTTGAAGGGTTTCTCTTTATCACCGGCGGTATGCGGCCAAGATAAGCTCTTCACTCGAACCAGGTTGCACTTGCAGTTTTCCGCTAAAATCGCCCAAATACTGCTGGTGGCTCTACCTGTAGGCTGAGTGACCAATCATAGCGACAGGTGAGAGATAGGGAAGTAGCTAGGAGGGTGACCCTATACCCCGTCCACGAGGCACAATCTATCTTCCTCTAGTGGCTGACTTCAAAGGTTTCCTTGTCACAGTTTTAGGCCATTGGAAAATGTGTTTCACGTAACACGGCCAGCAAATGTTATCATCTATATGGCAAAAATCACAAAACTGCCTTGTTGGTGTGTTTGAGTTAATTGCTAGTTAATTGATGAAAACTCAGGATCTCTTGCTTTGTCGTCGTACTGCGATAGCCATGTGACCCATAACACCTCTATGAGTATTGGCTGCTTCAGTACCAGGCTAGGACATGTCTTTCCTCCAGGGTCTAAACAATCTTCAAAGCATGTTAAATCGAGTCTATATTGATGAGTAGAGGTATAGGCTTTTTCCAGTAAGGCTTCAACTAGTTGTCAACCAGTGGTATTGGAATGATGGTAAACGGGAATACAGAATTTATACTGACGATGAGGATAATCAGATTTAAAATGCCCTGAAGTTCATATGTACAGAGGCTTGTTATAAAGAAGCCTTTGATAGTGGGATGTCGACTGGATACCAAAGGTTCAGTTCACATCAGTTCATCTAGCTCCATCTTCATGTTTGAATGCATGTCAACTGTCTTCATCACGTGCACATTAACACTCTGGGCTTTATTGTAGGCTCCAACTCTCCCCAATATATGTACACAGTTCACACACCATAACCAACATAGAAGATGGAGACCCTGGCCTACTGACCACTGAAGGAACCAGCTGGTAGCGCCTATAGATCTACATGTATCATAGTTTCTGTGTTGTTTACGTCAGCTAGGATGTGATGTTTGGCAATCGTTAAGTCCCTTTTGATGACATCTTTGATTGAAGTCCATTACTTTATATGGAACAAGTCCTCCATCAGGCCTACTTTATAATAGGAATCTGCATTATAGATGCACCCTGATCAGGTTTTGTTTCCTGGGGAGATTTAAATGATGACAAGTGACAATCTAATAGCTCTTGTCTGCTCAGCAGGCTGGGTCCCTCAGATGGGTAGCTTAGCGGAGCAGCTCAGATTCCATGTATCAGCAGATGGTTCATTAGAGCCGACTAGAGCCATGCTTCAAATTCTAGGTCCCTAACACACCCTCGCAACCTGACACAGGCTTAAAGATCCAGAGACTGCATTCCCTTATATCCATGAAGTATATATAAAGGTTCCAATCTCCTTTGTGCCCTGTTCTATTCCTCGGAGTGCACCAGAGTGTATCACAATATGTATTAGTCGTGGGAATATGTAATATTCGATGGGTATGAGTTGGACCGAGGTAAGCCACCGGTCGAAGAAATGCATGTGGTTTTGTTTTACTAGTAGATGCCAATTGTTCGAGAGAAGAGAACATCCACTAATGTCCATCCATACGCAAGGGGCAGCACTGGTTATAAGGCCCTCTTGTAAATCTTTATTGTACCAGATATTGTGAACTATTGTCTACAGGAATGCAAAGGCATTAACTGCCTCCTGCCCCAGCCCTCCACTGAGCAGTGTTGATAAAGGGGGCAGGTGACTATACGATTGCAAAGTGCCATATGCTGATCATCTCTAACATGACAGAATAAGTGTGCACCATGACGTATACAAGCCATTGTGCACCAATAAACATGTCAGCAACAGCATTTAACTCTTGCGTTCATTCAAAATCCATTGGGTATTCTATTCAATTCCTCTAGCTGTCTAGATTCACAGATGAATGGTCTCAGTATTTCATACGCATGGAGTTGTTGTGTAGAGGTAATCATGAGCTAGTCCACTGCTGATCATATAAACTCACATAGGCATGAAGTGTTCAGTGGTTCCTCATGCTAGCAATACAAATCCTTACAGTGTGTGTAAATACCTTGTCAGCTTGTCGATCTCAGATGCTCCTTCCAGCTCATGAACCATACAGTCAGTGAGCAGATCAGAGAGCAACTCAGCAAGACAAAGTATACACTCTGCTACTACTGCTCACTCCGCGCGCTCACTCCTGTACATCCCTCTGGGGAGTTTTTTTCTGGTGATATCTGCCCCCACATCAATGCCAGAATCTCCATCCTCACTCCGAAAACTCTTCTCCGACTAGGAGATGCCTTCATGCCAAGGATACACCAGCATATATGTCCCACTCAAAGCAATAGAATTGGGAAGGAGGAGGAGTTGGGGCTATCTCCACTCAGATGTAGGGTTGGTTAAGAATAGTTTATGAAGGGATGAAGGCTACCTAAACTCTGGATGGAGAGTGTGAATGGACGTCGTGCTGGGAGGCAATTGGAGATGATTGGGTGGAGCATCTGTTTGCAGTGGCCCAGCTGAAGATCTGACTGTGGGAGGCAATGTGTTGGCCCTGCATGTATGTGGCAGTAGTTCTACTTCATTCTGATTAAATGTTATCTATTCGGTATACATAATAACTGCCCTCCCCTCTCACAAGATGGCATTTCACTGATAGAGTCGCATAATCAATAAGATCTTTATTACCTGATATCTAAAATACTGACTTCATCATCTCATAAATAAATATTGATTTTAACTATGATCTGAAACATAACGAAGCTTTTCTCAAAACTC
The DNA here is from genome assembly GCA_949317995.1 of Acholoe squamosa. Lineage (NCBI taxonomy): Eukaryota > Metazoa > Annelida > Polychaeta > Phyllodocida > Polynoidae > Acholoe > Acholoe squamosa. The sequence continues at coordinate 44,352,060 of OX439043.1, forward strand.
CCCTTCAAGTTGGCATATCCAACTAAAAGACAGATTTGAAAATTTGTGGAAACATGTCTTAGTAGTTTGGAAATGCTCATCTCTTGTGCCATGCTTATATTGTTCAAATCACTGCTAGACCAAAGTGGCTCAAAGTGAAGTGTCTTATTACCATACAATGTGCTTCACCGGGTAGTCCTTGACATACCTGCTCATCTCAGTACCACCTGTTGGCTAGTCTGACAGGCTTTGAGTAGTGTTTAGTAGCACACCTTAAAAATTAGGACTGGCCATTCATTCACGACACACAGGCTCCCTCTATAGGAAATCAGACATGCCTGATTTATTACTAGGATAGGAATATTTTTGAGGAGAAATACTTCATATAATCATTAGATATTCTAACACATGGTTTAGAATGTTGCCTAGATAGTGATTAAAATAAGAAACTCCAAATTTGACACTGTGGTTTTTACTTCTTTTCTTCATGACACATTGCTTTGGTCTACTGTATGGCGTACAGAGTGATATCCAAAAGAAGGAGTATTCGCAAGAGAAGAATGTCGAACAACCATTACAACTAAAGTGTGAACTCAATCAATATTGACATTCTCTTGAATACCAGGAAATTGCGAAATGGCGTTTGTGCTCGGTGAATCTGGTTTTAAGAGCATTCAAAGGTGACCTCTGGCATTTTCAATTACTATGAAGAAGAGGGGTAAATATGTATTGGTAATACCAGACCCCAAGCAGACCTTCTCCAGCCACATCACTATCAATCCTAACCTATATAGGTAGCATGAATCAGTTACATGGGGTATTTGTTGTCTGTGCTGGCATGAAGATAGGAAGGTGCCAGGTGCTTGGTAGAACTACTTACAGCCTTGTTAGTTAGACATTATCAAGTGTTGGCCATGCTCTATCTTGCGCAGATAGTGAGGCAGTACACAGGAGAAGGACCTCCTAATGGCCACTAGTAAGAACCCAGCAGAATTCCAATAAAACTAGGGAAATCATTAGTGTTGGGCAGTGAGTTGGAACTATCGTCGACAGTGGCGGATCCAGAATCTGGAAAAGGAGGGGGCGCGGCCCAAAAGGAGGGGGCACACCACCTATTCTTGAGCAAGTTTTTGGGTCCAAAATATGTAATTAAACTCTTGAGTACTGGGGAAAAGGTGTGCGCCCCCGCACCCTCCTCTAAATCCGCCACTGATCGACCATACTGCATCTGATCTGTTTAGCATTTTGCCTGGCTGGAACAGCTTTTCCATTGGCAAAAAATTTTGACATTTCTAAAATGTTGTGACTTTTGATTAGGCTACCATGGAATTAGCCAAAGGCCCTTGGGTTGGGAGGGACAATACAAGAACAAAATTGCTTGTTTTTACTTTCGTTTATGATCGCAATTTTACTTTATTGACAGAATAAAGATGTCTTTCGTGTTCATGACCAGTGTTTGTGAATGCATCTATAATTTTTGGGATACCTTTAATATAGGCTAAAGGAGGCATCTTATCTGACCACTGATACCGTATTCTGAACTGAAACCAACACCAAAAAAGCTTGAAACTGTACACATTCGATTCATACTTTCTTGAAAGTACTAGAAGAACAAGTACCGACAGAGTAAATAGTGTTATTGTTCCACCAAATAGGCCACAGTACAGATTTAGGGTGTTATCCATTTTGGTGTAGGGGTGGATAAGTACCTTTTCGTCCTCACTGAGATATATCTTACTACTACCGTGCCGTACAAGCCTGTATCCCGACCTTTGAGGAGGGATCAATATTTAACTTTGAATAGATATTTGGGAAACCCAATCATGTTTAAATTTCCTTTATAATTGTTACGCTATTTCCCCTGGGCCAAGCCACAGCACGACAGGAGAGATGCTTCAGCTGCTCTCTTTTGTTTCTTCCCTAGCTTCTCTAACCCTTTTCAGAGGAGAACTCCTCAATGCTCTACTGGACAAAGATCTCACAGCACCTCAATAATACACTAAATGTCAGAAGGTGAGAGCACTGAATAGGATCTATACACCTGACATTCTATGGTAGGTTACTAGGTGACAGCACCGAGCCGCCACCTAATCATACACTCTAAAAATGTGTTTAGTATTTTTAACACTTTTACTATATTTTAAACAATTTATTGTAACACTTTGTTAAACACTTTTTGGGGTAAACACTTAACACTTTTCAAAAAGTGTTTAAAAATTCAAAAGTGTTTTGAGTGAAATGTGTTTTAGTTGAAAAAGTGTTTAAATTATTCTGAGTATCAGGATTAGTGAGTCCTTCCTACCACATATTGCTATCTCTCTGCAGGTAGAGAACATCAAATCAATCTTGATAGCAAGTTGATGAATCTTGATCATCCATTAATTTTATCAACATTGATTCTGTGCTAACAAGACCTATAGTCAAGATGAGTTCAAACACTTTGATGCACAGAGTTAGTCAGTGAGTTTAGGACTGGGATGGTTACAGTCCCGAATGTTACAAAATGGGTGTTTATCATAGGTTACATTGCTATCAAGGTAATGAGAAAGTAATTTTTAGACATTTCTTTTACAAATCGATTCTAAGATAAAGTGTCAATGTTATGTTCTATCAGGATGTTGTGTATCATTTTCATTCAAACTTAAATTCAGACATTTGTGTCCATATGAATGTTACAGTAGTATCATCATAGGTGACCCCTGCCACCTAGTGAGTTGAATTAGAACCAAGTATCAAAACACTTTTATAAACCTGAACACTTTTGCAGGAAAAGTGTAAAAGTGTTTTAAGAAAAGTGTTTAGATGATGAAAATGTGTTTTACCAAAAAGTGTTTAGGTAAAATGTGTTTTAGTTTAAACACATTTTTAGAGTGTATTCAACGAAACAACTGATAGGGAATGTGAAAGGGTAATTCTGCACACTAACATGCAAGCTAAAATATATACAGGTCTATATATCTCTGTAAGCTTGTACTTTACTTTGCTGCAAAGGCTAGTAATAATTTGAGGAGGGCTTTTGTTCAATGGAATATTGTAATATCATCTTGCAATTGTGTTTGGGACCCAAGTGCTACCAATGGCCTTGCTTTTACATCATGTGAGAGTTATAGCTTACGCTGCATATTTCATAAATTTTATCCTTGGGAGTATCAGCTAGTATTGCCTTTATTACGGTAATATCTCATATATAAGAGAGGCCTGTACCTCGCGTAGATTGAAGGTACCCCCTCACCTAAAGGTGCACCAGGGGCCGAATTTTGGCCATTAAAATACTGTTCTAAAGTAGGAAATCGTTCCCTAAAAAGGCGCATCCCGACTTCAGGCAGATTCTATAAGGCGTATATGAGTTGTGTGATTAAAGGTATCGAACTGTATGATCGGATCCTAATCGGAATATCTCACGTATAAGGTGCACCAATATGACACTAGATGTCGAACCAATATATAGCGTAAATTACACGTTTTTACATTTGAAGCCCGGGACCAACGAGTCAATTTGTATCTTTGTATTATGTGCATTTCCTTCTCCAGTGCCATTCCCCTTCAGCCCCTACCCAACCTCCCACACATTCAGCCATAACAGCATGGGTTTATAACTCCACCTGCACCTCAAGGCTTTGATAACAAAGATACCCTTCATGTTTACAACACCAGGTGTTTATTTCTGGAGATAGGTCCTCCCAACAGCACCTGTCTCCGGATCCTCACTCGTTTCCATGGCACTTTCTATAAATGGAATGTACACAATGTATATCAATGCTATGTAAGACCAAATGTTTGCTTCTGATCGATGCATGAATAAAAGTAACATTTCCTCATGATTTCCTTGTCACGTACATGTGTATCACAGTGGGGACATGAAAGTTAAGAAGTATGAGATACACCTGTGAAAATTGATGAAGGGATGAGGGAACCACACTTTTCATGTATTCCCCCACGAGTCCTTGATACTTTCATGAAATTTAACCTTCATCCAAAATCACAGAGGAAAACAGGGGGCAGCCTTTTGGTAATATAGGGGGGGGGGGCAGTAGAAACCAGGCAGCTTTAGTAGTTGTCCTATATTGCACAAATGTGTATGTATATGGGGGGGGGGTGAAGGGTGCGTTTTCGTAGTTGGTACATGTGTACTACAAAAGAGTACCTCCCACGGGATATTACTACAAAAGGTAGAGACAAAGAAAGAGGAGGGTTTCTCAGGCTACGGTGAAGGTCAGGCCTAAAACATGTTGCGTTCAGGTAACGGGGTCCAAAAAGATTAGGGTAGGTAGGTCGGGAAACATTTTAATGCCAGTCAGGGTAGGGCCAAAGAAAAATAGGGTAAGTAGCATTACCTTATGGGTTAAAGCACGTCAGCCTTCGCGTCATGGGTTACCATTTGATTATGAAAGGCGCGCATGATGTGCCTTTCTGAATGTGGTATATACACTGCTGAAAAAAATTTTAATTCAAGGATTTTAGTCCTAGCTTTTATGAATACCTAATGATTTTCAAGTCTTTAAAACGACACCTTTTCAACACAAATTTTTTTTTTATCTCCTTATAGTTCTGACATTACTCCTTTCCCAAGGGTCACCTCGGACATAAACGAAAAGCCTGTGGCATCATTAAATACGTCCAGGAAATGCTAGAGCTCCTTTGTCACTGTCCCATACGAGGTAGATATGCACTTACAACCAGGCAGATCTCCAAATCGACCTATATTTGTTTTGTTAGTCCATATTCATGAGCCTCACTTAATCAGGACGTTCGTCTTTCTACATATTTTAGTCTCATCTGCTTCCTCATGATGTTGCATAAATAAGGCCGGCATAACTCAAAGCCTACTGATATGCAGCCATTTGAAATATGCTTCCCATGACTCCAGGCATGGATTAAACTTATTCTCAATTCTAATTCAAAATTGAAATTCTGCCTATGTTCCCTGAAGCACGCCTTTCTCATTTGGCCTCAGGTCAGGAGAGGCCACTTAGTACCTTGGGGGAGTGTTATGCACTATAAAGGAGGGGACATGATTTATAAAAGGCTTCTCTACGCCAGAGGGTATGCTAGCCATACAGGAACTACGGTGGGTACTTCAACTCAATACCTCCCTAACCCCCTAAGGCATTAGAGGGAAAAACACTACACTACTCTCATCGAACACTTTGGCCAGTTGTGGCACAGCGACTTCATACAATCATCGTAAATAATAGAACAGTGAATTCCAAAGCCTTGTAGTTTATTAGTCAGGCCAACGAAGGATGGTTGGGTAGAGGAAAGACCAAGGGGAGATACTATCTATTACAGAGATTAGATAGCACACAAACCAGGTTGGACCTCCCACCATCTTTTTACTTTGTTTAATACGTCAGCCCTGGGGGATGTCAGCCCTGGCTTGAGAAGCTGTGTATACACCTTTACCGATAGGTTTTGTCGCTCCTAGTGTCTAGGTTAGTGCTAGGCCACTTCTACTATTAACCAGTTTGGCGAATTTGTATTGATTTTGAATAACATATGCTAATTCAACATTGATTCCACATCCTGTGCTTACTGGGACAATTGATATGAATTTACCAAGAGGCCCCTCTTCCCTTTAATAAATCTATAAATTATCATTGATACCCTAGCAATTTTGTATAACTGATGAAAAAATAGTTCTTCTCAAATGATTAGATCCTCCATAAATTCCGTTTTCAATTATATATAACATGGCTATATTGCTCAAACCCCACCCACTGTTGACCCTTAGAATTCGCCAATTTGGCTAATTTTGTATAGTTATAGCTAGCCAAAATGCTCTTTAATTCGCCATAGGCGATTTGGCGAATCCTAGAGTGTATATGAAAAGCACCAGGAAGGTGATTCACAAAGTCGAAGAGAGTAAAATTTTCATGAAGAGTGTGAAATTTTCACCAACTTTTATCACTCACTATGAGGCAAGATGTGCATTGCCTCAGAATACTCATTTGCAATTCTCTCTTTGGTTACTTTGGTGTAATTCATTAAACAAATCTTAGGACACCCCCAGGAGGTATCCTAAAATGTCAAATCAACTATTTTCCTATACACTGTAGAAGATTGCCAAGCGGAATGTTTGCCAGAATTAAAATCTGGTAAGAATTTTTTTAGAGTGCACACTATTCAGGAAACTTGCATGAAAAGTCACTTACTTCAGATAAAAAGGAAGAAAACTCCCCAAACTTTATGAATATGCTTGTAACTTTTGTTATAGGTTGTTAATATAGTTTAATTGCCCTTACCCATACATGTCTAGGTCTATACCCTCAACCAGGCAGCCAGTTACCCACAGAATTAGAACGTGGAGTACATCATGACCCTACTTTGGCTTCACCAAGTCAGTTCTGCCTTATGCTGTACCGCCATTCTGATAACCTCTAAACGATAGAATAGATCTAGGGGAGGAGGCAGGCTGGTAGAAGGGATGCTATTTTGGTTGTATTAAATAGACTATGAAATGAAGGTGGGGTGGACTGGTCTGGTGTCATGGTGAAAAGGGAGAGGTATATACCGGTATGTAGTGGTTGAGGTGAGCTGGCGTGAGGACGATAGAGGGAAAACTGGCTATAGTCCCCTTCTTATGCCTTGAGGGGGGGGGGGAGCAAAATGGTAACTCTCATTCACCCATTTATCTTAAATTACCGTTTCCTGACATAATTAAGAGAGGAAATCTCTACTGTACAATTCCAGAGGGGCAAGTACTCATTACCTGATCTTTTCCCACCAGTTGAAAGATGTAAAACTTTCCAGTTCAAGGTTTCTATCGCGCGGGCCACAATCTTAAAGATTATCAATGAAATATCACCCGAAAATATATCATGTTCCTTTTTTTGTGTTGCTTTAATTTTCTTTCTCCGGGTCAGACACAAGTGGTTCCATGTATATTTACCACACTTCGTCACCCAGTGCTAACTATTGGTTCACCAGTTATATAGAGTAAGCCATGTCGATTTGACGCATGAGCGATGATAGGGGGCATTGGGGCACATGTGGTCAACGCGTTAGGTTAATCATTGGGTTAACAGTGGATATATAGGTGTATGTATATATGATATATGTCACACATATGAAGAAGGTTTCCTGACTCTATCAGCTAAATCATTAATACTGATGATGACATTTTCATGGGTCTGCACCACAAAGTTCGACATGATGACATGTCCATTTTTTTTTTAAATCGACATGTGATATGGGCCTTAGTGACATGAGGTGGTACAATCCTAGATTATGAAAGTTTATTTTCTACCGCTTGACTAACTTCATGTTTTGGTAAATGACAAATAAACCCACAAGCAGACTAGTAAGCATAGCTTACCCCAAGTCCAACCCCACTCACCTGAATCTACCTTTATGGGGGGGGGGGGGTTGTTAGTATATGCATGTATAGAGAGTCTTTCTCAGTGACTATATTATGCTTGGGTTGGGGCTTTTTACACATGGTTGTCGCTTGGTCAATGCTAGCGTAATGTCGATAGTCCACTTGGCCTCTGCTGTCGCGCAATTGAGCCATACATTTCCTATATAAATTGCTGCGACAGAGGCCTAGTGGACTATCGATGTAAGCGATTAGACACTAACTGAACAAAAGAAAACTTGGGCTTGCAAATGTCGATATGAGCCTAATGCTGACCTGTCGTATTTCATCGTGAAGGTCTCGGGTAAACCAATATACCCCGCACCCACGTCTAAGCCGCATCCCGACTTTGGGAGAATGCTGGAAGGCGCAGGAGTCTGGGGAGGGGTCTTAAATGTCCCCCACTGCTTCCCTTAGTCTTTTTTAGAAAAAAGAACTGGTATGAGCTGCACCCTGAGTTCCAGGAGGTGCTATAAGCCGCACCTCGGGCTTGATATGGTATATATAGGCCTAAGCCGCGGCTTGTACGCGGGGTTTTACTGTAAGATGTTGCCGGAGCGCCATCCTGTATCTGTCAATGCAATGGCATGTGACTGTAAATTGCACAGTGCCAGGGCTATATTTCTATTCTGACAAGAGCTTTGCAATTATCAGCTGTTGAATTGATTGATGAAAATCAATTATTTTTTGCAAAGACCGGAGAAGAAACCAATTCGACATAGTTTTACAAAGACTCGTTGATATATTAGAAGTGATCCATTGTACTATCGGAGATCTAGAAGTATCTTGGAGAAAAATACAACAATTAGACAAACGGTATATCTTGTCACGAGGGAAAGTAAACAACAATATGTATATTTGGCTGCCCCAGTAAATATAAGGACACATCCTTTAGACTCAGGGTATACACATTGATATATACTAGTATGGGGACAGTCAATCATTACACTCTGTAGAAAAAGGAAACAAATGTTAATGTGACAGTAAGCATATATGCTCTGTCCCACTTTGCTTTGTTTGTCAATAATCAGTCCTCACAAGACTGGAAAAGACGGGGATTCTAAATGTACATGTACACTGTAAAACCTGGAGGTCGTAATTATTCTGAACAATGATAGTCTAGCTGTCCATCTATTTTGAGCATGATGACCTTTTTTTTGTTTTCGATTGCATAATACTTATATATACATGTTTCTTCACGTATTTCCTTTGACAACTTTCAGCGGGGTCGCTGACTCTTTGATGGTTAGTACGGTACCAACTACGAAACCACAGCACCCCCTGTTCAGCCATTTTACACACCCCTGCATGGAAAGCAGCTCAAATTTTACAGCCACCTGTTTTCCAAGAAATCAGATAACAACCCCCCCCCCCTCCTGTCAGGTCCTCTTCCAGGTCAAATAACGTTTAAGGTGATAGTATTTAGGATTTTTTAAGCCTGGAATTGTCATGCAAAATCTAATTTTATTGACAGCCCCCCTTATCCCCTTTTTTTGACAGCTATCATTCCATGGGGTCAGTACCACATACTCAAACGAGGCTCAGTGCCCCCCCCCTTCCTGACTACTTGTGCCTTTTGAAGTTCTATGACTCATCATATTTTGCACAACATTATTTAGTAATTAGTACGAAGGTTGTTCAATGACGTCTGTGGTACACACATAATATTAACATTCACCAGGTCCCTAGGAATGTCATTATGTTGTGTATTGATCAATATAGGACGCACACTGTCCATATGTCATACTGACAGTCCTTTGCCCAAGGCCATCAGTTAATTGACAACTAGGCATTCATTTGCATATTTACCATACCTTTAGGAGATCGAGCTTGTTACCTGGAAGACATTCTACTCTTTTTGTAAACACCTGCAGCTGGTAAACATTTCCGGTTTGTAACAGATTGTAAGGTATGGGAGTAAAGAATATCATGGGGAAATACTTCTTTTAAAAAAGGTGACATCTATAGCTGAACTATACAGTAATGAGTTATCAACGCGTACTTTCAGCAACCTTTGGGTAATTTTCTACCTGATGAGCTACTGTGCTACTTTGTATCATAACTCTATTCTACATGATATTATTGAGATATTTCCAAGGAGACGAAAGAAAAAACGATCCCTATGATAACCTCCAATACATTCAAGCAAAACCCGCATGATGACATGCACAGATATGACAATAACAACAATAACCACATCATGATTTTTTTTTTTTTTTTTTTTTTTGGGGGGGGGGCGTATAAGGCTCACTATTTCTTCCCCCTATGCCTATAAATTAGTGAAAGATGTGCCCTATTTCATCATGGACTGCGGGGGTCCTTTTCAAATACTCCTCTCTGCAAGTCTCCTCTCTGCAAGTTCAGCAATGTTTTGGTGGAGGGGTGGTGACCCTTATTGGTGACCTTTCTGTGAACACCTGCCCGAAGTTTGTCAACCACAGCGTTTTAAACAAGTAGGACTAGGACTAGACTAGAGAGATGTATTTTCACTCAGAACTTACCGGGACCTTGATCATATCTCCATGGCAAGCAAAACGTACTCCATCGTCTCATAAATCCAGTGGCACTGTACTGATTGAATGATCCAACAGTAAGGTTCAAGAATGATGGTATCCCAAAATGTGCCCTTATCTTAGAATAAGGGCACAGTGTGTATATTTACATGGGGGCTTGGCTTTGCTAACATCCCTTGAGAATTTGAAAGAGATATTGCCTGGATCTATCAACAGGAACCAAAACACTGGTTCGTTTCAAAGGAGGTCGTAAACGCCACTCTGACTGTATCAGCGTCCCAAAAGAGCAGACGAAATCCAGCTGTTTTCCCGCCATGTAGTTCATGGAATGCATTCCCAGGAAATCCACTGTTACATGGTGACAGAGTGATTTCGTGCCTCATTTAAACAGCATACGATTTTACACCCTTTTAAGCAGCTGACTTAGTCCAATTCTTTGTGATTTGGGTGTGTATTGGGGTCTGTAGAATCTTGGTATGGTGTCTCAATGGTGTTTCCTTCACCACAGGTCGTTGCGACCCGCGGCAGTCTAATAGATGACCTGTCTGGGTCAACATGCACCGAGCTGTGGTAGAGATTTCTGTCACCACAAGACGCAGCGACATGTGCTGGGGTACATGAGTCTAGAAATCTGTCACTGGTCACCCCATAGTGACGGCCATTCAGGGAGTGACCGCCATTCAGGGACTTCAGGGTGGGGG